>JAFCMP010000518.1:0-600000 GCA_017506865.1 Tribonema minus | reverse complement strand
CATATTGTGCATATGGCAGGCAGCCTGTGTTGTCTGCGTTCCATCTTCCGTGAGTAACGCAGTGCATCACATTCAGGTATTGGCTGCACTGCGATCAATGACATGCGGAGAAGCCATGAAGTGTTTTTTGTCCCGTCAGCTGAGACGTGGCATATGACCTGCTCTCCGCTGCTTGTCATCTGGGAAGTGTACTGCAGTCTTGAATGCAGGCGGTCAAGCTGTTTGCCGTGTGCATGCTGTACACAGGCCGCAGGGCCAATGGAGTACTTACTTAATATAGCAGGTGCTGAGTAACGCTGATGAAGGCCATGTAGGATGACTCGGATTGGATGATACGGACCAGATCATGATCATGAATATGGACCAGGAGCACGAGTCACTTGATTCGGCCAGACAGGGCCCTCTCCAAGGCGGTTTGGGCATCGTCACAGTTGGGGCGCAGGAAGGACGGAGCAGCACACACGAGCGGAGGGCAGAGCGCGTGCAGTGAGAGCCATGGCGCCTAATGTTCATGCTCCCATGAACGACAACGATGTGGTGGCGGACCCGGCGCACGAGCAGGTAAGCACAGCTTCTAACGCCTTTTCTCCACTACACCACGGCGCATTGTCGGAGTCATGGCGGGCACGAAGGCTGCGGCACCTCCGAGTGATTCTGGTGCTGCGGACTCGACTGATATCAGTATGCAATGCCCTTATGCTGTTCAAGCTATTTTGCGGCTGCTGCTGCGGCTAAGCGTTGCGCGTGCTCTCTGTCCTGGTCAACGGGCCTGAAGCACGCACGGTGACAGTATCAGGCTTCTTCGTTGTGTGGCGCCTACGCCAGGTTCTAACGCATCCATTATCCTAGGAGATCAAGTTGGCAACATTGCCAGAGCAGCTGAACCCTGGCTTTATGGTGCAAAGCAGCTCACTCTGCGTCGGGTCGTGGCCCAGGGCTTTGGATTGTGGTTTGTGATGTCAAGTCGCTGGAGCTCTGGAGCTTTGGACAAGCTGCTGACTGCTTTGCAGTTAAGGGGGCTCTACTAGCATTGCATCGTGACGCGCTGTTGTGGCTGGTGACATACGACCGTCATGGAGTCTGAGCTGCCTCGATGTCACTTCTGTCATTCTGAACCCTGCTTCAGAGCGGGTTTACAGTGCCTATGCTGATGCTAAGTACCAATCCGTATGTGAAGAACGTCAGTGGAGCTGCGATGGTGCTTGGTGCACATGTGCGGATGCACACCTAGTGACGTGCACACGTCTTACACAACGCCTTATACTTTCTCCTCCCGGGAGTGTGACAGATTGTCTTGCCTGCGCAGGGAGCCACGCCGCCTGCCGTTGACGTTCCGCCAGTGCCAGGCAATCACATTATCACGCTGTGCACATCTACACGCACTGCATTGAATCACTCATCACCATACCTCGCTGCTGCCTCGTCAAGCAGGTGATGCAGCCCCAGCCAGCGAAGCAGACCGCCGCGGCGGCTGCTGCCACGCCAACACGAAAACGCAAGCTGGCGTACGAAACGGTCAACACAATGCACGCACACCCGGGACGCAAGCGCGACATTCTGGCTGCTCACCCCGACATCAAGGAGCTATTTGGCTATGAGTGGAAGACGAAATGGATCACGGGAGCCATGGCCTTCACCAACCTGGCCATCGCTGGTGCCATCGGCATATACTGGGAGCACGTGCCGCTGTGGGCTGCGTTTTTGGTCATGTACTTCATCGGCACGCCGATTAACCACGCGTGTGCCATGGTGATTCATGAATGCGCGCACGATCTGACGGCAGCTACTGTGAATGGGAACCGCGCCGTCGCGCTGATGGCCAACTTGCCGCTCGCGGTGCCCGCGGCCATGAGGTATGTATGTATGTGGTGTTGCTGAGCCGTGGTCGCTTATTGCATCTTTGAGGCCATTATTTGGTACTTCATGCTGAGCTTTGAGACATGATCAGGCGTGTGTAGCACCTCTGGGGGCCGGAAGCACAGCTGTTGTGTGATGCAGATCAAGTGTGCAGAGGCGCACAGGTCAGTATGCATCGTAGCCTCTGATGTACTGCGCCTTCCTCTGTAACTGTTACCTGTACAGTCACAGTTACCTATAACAGTCACACTCGATGCATGGGTCTCCTGCCTTCCGGCTGCCAGTATGGTACTCCAGCGCACTTGGCAGGTTTGAAACCTGAGGTTTCTAATGGTCATCCCCCATCCGCCAACAACCACGGTGCCCTTATGCGCATGTTGCTGCGTGTGTCTTGCACCCTGCAGCTTCTGCCGGTATCACCCGGAGCACCACTCTCACATGGGCGTAATCGGGCGGGACTTGGACTTGGCGCCGGTGGTGGAGATTGAGGGGGTGGGGGACAGCCAGTGGAAGAAGTTTGTGTGGAAGTGCGGGTACATGTTTAGCTACGGGCTGAGGCCTCTGGGGTGGAATATCGAACAGGTACGTCGCTGTGCTCGTGAGAAAGAATTTCGCATTGCATGTTCCAAATGGCTCTGTACTGTTGGGTCGGGGGGAGGGTTGACAGACACATGTGGGGCAGTAAGTAGTGCTTAGCGTGTGTCGATTGGTAGGCTCCATGGCCAGCTGCTGGGCAGGGTGGCTGTAGAGTGATGGCGTTGCTCTTACCATCAGCAGCAGTGCTGCGTGTGTGATCAGCAGCAATGCTTAGCTCAGGGCTTGGCGTGCAGCACCTTGGGGATAGGGATCGCGTTTGAGTCCACATGAGAAGTGCAAACTCAAGGATCATATGCGCTACATACAGCTGTTGGGCAGGCTGTTGTTCAACACTAATAGGCAAGCAAATGGTTTAGGGTCAACAATGCTGATCCTAGCCTCTCAAGTTATCAAACCCAATCCAAAAGTAGCTGTAGCAAGCAACACCATTCCGCTTTTGCAGCCTGCCTATCTTGTTCATATTGCCAGCACTTGCCAAGCATTCAGATCGTCCTAACAGCTGTCAAGCACCTCAACCATGTTGTGCCAGCGCTCATAATCCTGTAGGCTTTCAAGGTGCAGCTGTCACACAGCTCCCAATTACACAGTTGTGGGTAGTCTGCCCTCAGAGTGCTTCTGGTAGATGTATCTGCTTGCTATGCATGCGTCCCACTTGAGCACAAGGCATCTCCTCGTGTCTTCTCCAGTGCACACTTTGACGGTATCAAGGCCTGTCGCATAGAACAATGAAGTTGGCCGTTGAAGTTTATGTTGCAGAACTCTAATGTTCACTAAACAAATCAACACCGGCTGGCATTTTTTCCATGACCTAGTGCTGTAACCATGCATGTCAGCATGCATGCATTCAGGCAGACCATTTGCTGTGTTGATAGCCGTGCATTAGTGACAACGTAGCAACAGACCTGGCAGAGTAAGGGCTAGGGTTAGGTTGCTGAGTACTGAGTGTTGCCCAACTCTTCCTGCACTCATTGCCGTAAGCTGATGGTGAGCCACACGAACGCCTGACTTCAGTGTGTGCACAGAACCTTGACGTCTTTCGTGCTGTTGGCGACTGACCTGCATGTTCTGCATGCATACATGCACATGACGCACAGCAAGATGGTAGCGCAGGAGGCGAGGCCTTAGTGTGCTGGCCTTGTTGATGTTATTGTCTTCTGTCATTGTGATGCTTCAGGTCTCGCCTCGCCTACCAAACAAGCCAGCTTGCTCATTCATGACATCAACAAGGTTCATGACATCAACAACGCAATTACCCACACGCCACTTTCGGCAAAGTGACAGCTCAAAAAGCTAACCTTCACCCCCCCCCCTGCATGCTTGCGTCTATGTTGATTTTGTTTGTGCTTTCTCCACGCAGCTGGCCACAAAGTGGGAGATCATCAACATTGTGTCCCAGATCGTGGTGGACGCGCTCGTGGCGCTGGCCTTTGGCATCCCCGCCGTGGTCTACATGTTCATGTGCACGCTCTTCGCCTTCGGCATGCACCCGTGCGCGGCGCACTTCATACAGGAGCACTACGTGCTGCGCTCGGGGCCGCACAACGCCGCGGGGGACCCTCAGGAAACCTTCAGCTACTACGGCCGTCTCAACCCCATCATCCTCAACGTGGGCTTTCACAACGAGCACCACGACCTGAGCAAGGTTCCGTGGACAAAGCTGCCGGAGGTGCGGCGGCGCGCGCCGGAGTTCTATGAGAACCTGGTGTATCACACGAGCGTGTGGGAGATCATGCGTGTGTTCCAGGCGCAGCAGGACCTGGGGCCCGCGTCGCGCATCACGCGCACCATAGACCAGTACAAGGTGAGGTTGACGCTCCTCTTGTGTGTTCATGTTCTAGTTGTGGTTGACTGGGCCCGCGTCGCGCAATCACGCACGCGCACAATAGCCAGTACAAGGTGTGGTGGGCGCTCCGCTGTCTCCTCGGGTGTCCATTCCGTGTGTACTTGTTCCTGTATGAATTCGTGATTGGGCGTGCAAGATGCAGACAAGGCGTGGACCAGACGCTTGACAGATGTGCATAACTCCTAAGTTTCAGAAGGTGTCGTCAAGGCGTATTTGCTTCACCTTGCGCAGAATAAGCACACAGGGTCACTCGTATCTCCTCTGGTGTGCTTCAGCATTAAGCCTGATGACTCTGACGACTTCCTGTTCCACTGATTTGTTGTGAACTTGGTGTCATTAACAATACAAGTATGACACTATGGTGGCGCCACTGCCTGACAAAGCTGCGCCTGCTTTGAATCAAATGTGCACCACGTGTTTACCTTCACAGCAGCGCTCAGAACATGGCCGTCACCCGTCTGCTGACGTCGTACCTGCCACCGCTTGCTGCGCTGCGTGCTGCACACAGGCCGCTGTGAAGCGATTCGTACACTCGAAGCGCCCGGAGAAGGCGCCCAAGCAGGACTAGGCTGAGCGCAGATGCACATCTTCAACAGTTCACAACTTCAACACTTCCTAGCTGCCGCTGAGCACTTGCACGCAACAGCAATCAGTTGTTGCTGCACACAGCGCCAACACGCGAAAGTTCTCCATGCAACGTTTTGCGCAGCGTGGTGGTGCGGTGATTGAGGTGGGGTCATAGGACATTGGCTTTTTGCGTCTGCATGTGATATTGCGCCCAATGGTGTCTGTTGAAGTCTGCTCGAATGCTCTCCCCGCGCGGCAGCACAGCGCGTGCATGGTGGCGCCACCATTGCTCCACGCCGTGTGCGCTTGCAGTATGCAACTCTCATGAGCTTTCGTGACACGCGTCACGACATAACCAGCTTGTCCATTTGGCCATCTGGGGAGGGGTGGGGGGTTGCAAACCCTAGCTGAGGCATGGATGCCCCACAGCTGACCACCCTCTGCCCCCCCCCTGTATTGAGGCTGCTTAGGCTAGGCGGTGGGACTTGTGTTCCACCATGCTGTGACTGCCCTTGAGGTCACGGCTGCTGTTGACAATTTTGAATAGCGTCTTCTGTTGAATACATGGGTGGCTGTGCTGGCAGCCGTTGAGTTAGTGATGTTGTCTGGCGTGATTGGTGCCCATTGCGCTGCTTCGATGCTGCCATATGTGTGAGCAACATTCTTCTTGTTGCATTGCCACAGGGTTTACCATGAAGCGCTTGGTATGTGATGCTGGCAGGGTTTGAGCTCAATGAATGCTGCATTCTGAAACTGTTCTCGGACGTGCGAGCATGTCATTACTCAACGCCAACTTTAGCTGCAGGCTTGGACTTGTGACTTCTATCATGTTGAGTCCGCTAAGACCGTGATGTGCGGGCAATACTGACTGTTGATTGACGTTGACATGCCGCTCCATACTTTTACTTGCAAAATTCATGATGCCAGTTTGCAGCGGATAAGATAGGGATGCTGGTATCTTGAGGCAACCAAGCTGCCTCCAGGAACCGCTGCTCGCGACAGTTGCAGTATATGAGTATACCCCGCCAGCTGCAAGGCACTCTATAGGGATGCCACCGCCGCATTGGTGCCCGCTTGAGAGCCTCGAAGTGTCTGCTTCAAGTTGTGCAGCACGGGTGCATTGCGCTTCAGCAATTCGCGTGTGCATAGGCAGCTGCTGTATCACAAGCCGCGGTCACTACAAAACACAAGTAGGAATCATTCGGCGCCATGGCGACGCGATTTGTCGTCCAGGCGCCGGTACCGGCCGTTGACTCTGTCCTCACTGTACGTTGACGGGGCAAGCCGCTTGACTCCTAAGCCAGCATAACCGGGCCAGACCGGGCGCTAAGACTAGACAGAGTTGGGTTCTCTCCGTTGGTATCAAGGCTTTGGTCCGTTCCGGTCGCAGTTGAAGAGTGTTCAAAGTTCAACATCGTGTTGAAGAAGGAGATGTGCCGAGGTTGCACAGTGTGTATAGGTGCGGCATACATTGTGTTTTGATCATGGGCAATACCAGCAGCGGCACCGCTGCGTCAGCCAACACCAAGGATGCTCTCAGCACCTTGCCAGGAAGCAAGCCACGCAACAAAAAAGGCACCAAGGTCCTCGCTTCAAAGCTCAAGTAAGTCATGTCATGTGCAGCGTCTGCGCTTGCTGTCGGCGCTGTGGCTAATGTGTGACTATTCAACCTCGACTGCTTCCAATATTCGGCACAAGGACGGCGCAGCGTTGGCATGGATGTGTGACGCTCAGCCTGTGAAAGTAGATTTGTTGCCCGAGTCACAGACCCCGTGTGGATGAATCAAATTCACATCTTTTTGTTGCCC
The DNA here is from genome assembly GCA_017506865.1 of Tribonema minus. Classification (NCBI taxonomy): domain Eukaryota; class Xanthophyceae; order Tribonematales; family Tribonemataceae; genus Tribonema; species Tribonema minus. The sequence goes on along the minus strand of JAFCMP010000518.1, from coordinate 593,328 downwards.
TGCAGAAATGCGGAGCGCACAGGAGTGCTCAGCCTGACAGAGCACGGCCTAAAATCTGTGCCAGCAGCAGTTTTCAGCCTGGTGGAGCTACGGACACTCGACCTGTCAGTCAACTCCTTGAAACAGCTGCCATCGCTGGCACCCCTCTCCCGCCTCAAAACGCTCAAGCTGCAAGGCAACAAGCTTGTGGCACTGCCAGACCTGACGTGCCTGCCGGCCCTGCTGGACCTGAATGCTGCGCGCAATGAGCTTGGGCTAGGAGGTGATGCGGTGCCGTGCCTCCCCACAACGCTCAGCAAGCTGGACCTCAGCAGCAACAAGCTCTCACAAGGTGCGCCAGTCCCAAGACTTCAACAGGACGTGTCGCCGTTACAGGTTTTTGAAGCTGTTGCATGGTCTGGATGCAAGTTCGATGGCAGCGTGGTTTTGCTGCGGACCGTGTCAGATAATTGGGGGGGTGTGACTCTTGCCTTCGATCATTTGCGCCCAGGTGTTGTCGAAGCAACGCATCTCAGTCCAGGTAATGTTGATGCGATGCATCTCGGTGCAAATACCGAAATGCGTTGCATCGACAACACCTGGGTGCTCATGCATGGCCCCTCGTGTGTAAGAACGAACGGCGCATCACGCACCAGCACTTGCGCCTCTGTTGAGTTTACAATCTGTGCAGCCGCGCACTCCATTGCTGGAGATGCCCGCGCACTCCATTGCTGGAGATGCCAGTACTTCCCCACTGCACTAGCCAGGAGCCACCGGGCACAGCGCACATAAAGGCGCACAATTGAAAATGGGAAGGGCGTTGTCAGCGAAGACAGGCAGCAACAAACTTGTCTTCTGCGTCAACAGGACAGTGGCCAATGGTTCATCCGACATGTTTGTCATCACAAAAGCCAATACACAGACTTAAAGTACTAGAAGTACTTAAAAAAATGACTTTAAGGTTCAACATGAGAATAGTGCTAAGTCCGTCAAAAGCTACAGGCGCTCCCTGTTTGCGAGTGCTTGCGAACGAACGACAATAGACTGTCACCAATGTGGTTACGACTCATAGCAAAGCGAAGCTGTTGGTTGGTCTGACCTTTTTTCAAAACATGCAGCATGTAAACAGAAGCATATCTGCTGCGCGCGTTGCACTAGGTCAATCGCCGCTGTTGATGTTTTGCGTCATGTTGCGTGTCTTTTCGTTCATGTCGTCAACCTGCACACCACATGCATGTCGTTGCCTGCGGGCAGGCGCTAACCCAATACGGCATCCCCACTTGTTCATTGAATTGTTGCGCAGTACCGGCAGCACTGGCGGCGGGCCTTCCGGCTCTCCAGATATGCAATTTGTCATCAAATGCCATCACATCACTGGCAGGCCTTGGAGGCTTGCCTGCGCTTGAAGAGCTGGTGAGCCAGCTGCCTTTGGATGCATGCTCATCTTGAAGTTATGTATTCACCGCATGCACATCTTGAAGTTATGTATTCACCACATGTCGTGCGCCTTGCGGGCGCTTTTTGATGGCATACGCGCTCTTGTAGGCTTGGCAACATAGTAGGCATGGATGACTTGCAATGTCCATGTGTGTCAGCTGCATTTCAGAAGGCCATCTTTGGAAGAGAGCAATAGCTGCTAATTGATGTACGTCAGAGTACGCCAAGTCGGCAACCTGCTCTTGCATGTTGGGAGTGCACATGGCGTCATAGTCACACCAATGTGCCTGACACACTGTATTTGATGTGCCGGCACTTTCGGAACAGGATGTTAAATCGGGTCTACGTACCGCACTTGTTGAGCCATCAGCTGCAGCACGGACGGTTGGCATGTCTGACTCCTTCAAAAGCCAGAGTCTCTAGGTCACTGCAGCAAATCAATTTGCAACACTTGTCGGCCGGACATTGACACAGCAGTGTAACAAGGCTTGGTCTTCCGCATATGGTGCAAGAACTTGCTTATCTTGCCGAAGTAACAAACGCTTGCCACGCAAACACACTCATGAATAAACCACACTCGCACACAGTACACCAGCTATGAGTGGTGCCTTGAGAGCCCGCATGAACATCTGAGCAGTGAAGTCTTCTATCCATTCAGCAGTGTGGCGGAGCTCCACATGTGATGTGAATACACAGACATACAATACCACAGCCGTTTAATTTGCAGTCATTGATGATGGTCTCTATCATTCAACAGTGGCAAAGCTTCACATGCGACGTAGTCGTAGCATACATGTACTCCCACAGTCGTTTAATCCACAGACACTGTTGACAACATCACACATGCTCTGTGCTTATGTTGCCGCCGCCCACAGCTGGCCGACGACAACCAAATAGCAGTCATCGAACCCAGCATACGAGAATTGCGAAGGCTGAAGACCCTCAGCCTGAGGAGCAACTGCATAGGCAGCGATCTATCGCGAGGGCAGCCACTAGCACAAGAGCTGTTCGAGTGTACAGCAGTTGTTGTGCTCAATCTGGAGGGCAATGTCATCACAAAAACGCAGCTCTTGGACATGCAGGGCGTGTCAAAATTTATGGAGCGGAGAGAGAGATCCAAAGACAAGAGTCTAGCAGGGGGGGCTCTGCTGAACTTCTCCCTGTGCGGCCTGGATTGACCATATCCATAAAACTGAATGTACATATGTTTATTTACACGGCGCGATTGGGGCAACAGATGGTGTGTGTCTGCGTGCCGGCACGTACCCCTTGCTCCATCCCTGGCGCTCACCTCCTGGCTCCAGCGACTGTCTGTGCCTATGTGGGCTCCTGCTCACGTGGGGTGCGAGTGCTTAAACATCGATTTTCTGCTCCTAATCACCATCAGCGCCAAGGGCACCAGAATCCCCGATGTGATCACCGCCAATCCAGTCACGTAGTTGACGCTCAGATACGACACCGCCGTGCCACTCATGATAACGATTTGCCATGTGGTGGAGCGATCTTCAAGTTTTCGAAGTTGAACTTTGAGTTTTTGACGAGAGTGGTTCTGTAGAGGCATCCATCGTCGGCGCCAGTTGCTGTAGAGAGGCTGGTGCACAAGCTGTTGGCCTTGATGTTGTGAAAATTGTCAATTTGTCGGCGCCGAGGTTCTACAGTACGAGAGCTCCTCACTTCAAGAATAAAGCAACAGAGTTGAACATCTTTCCCACAAAGAAACCAGATGCCGACAAAAGCGCAGAGCCGACACATCGCGCTGTTGTGCCTACTTCTATGTCACTGCTGCAGTCATACATCGTCAGCAGGTGTAGATCACGATGCCCAGCCACAGCAGCCGCCCCACGTGCTGTACATCAATCTTGCCAGGAGCCAGGCAAGGAGGGCTCACATGACGGCCTGGCTTTCAGACAAGAACCTGTTCCCAGGGCAGTTTACCAGAGTCGAGGCTCTCGATGCAAGCACCTTCGCTTTTCAAGATATGCAGTCGGGCATGACTCTGCGTGTGCAGGCGCCTTCCCAGCTGCCGTCTCCTCCAGCAAGAAACCCACTACCCGCAACCGGTATCGGTGACCCGGAGCCACTCCCTTGCCTGGACCTGTTGATGTGGGCCTTCGATGCAAGACACAGGCGCTCTGCTGTGGGCTGCGGGCTGAGCCATCTCAAGGCGATAGCCGTCGCCTACGCCATGGGCCTGGAGGAAGTGCTCATAATGGAAGACGATGTAGCTATGATTGGCCTGGTGTCAGACGACGTTGCACGCGCCAGGGATAATGCCGCGGCGGGGTGGGCGTACCTGCGGGCATTGATTGATTCGCTGCCGGAGGACTGGACGCTGCTGCAGGTATGTAAGTACAGGCTGCAATTCCTGTTGCATAGGTGGTGTTCATGCTGGTGGCTGAGGATAGGCTGTTCAGCTGATGAGTTCTTATTTAACTGCAACCAGTTCCTGCCGAGTTTTTGAGATGCAAGTTCAAGTTCAACCTGCCTGGTCCGCCCAACTCAATCTGCCTGGTGTGCCCAACTCAGCTTTATCATTCACAAGAGTAGTGCACTGTGATTTGTTTTGACATGCCTGACTGCAGCCATGTGGTTATTGGTTGACACCCTGCCCCACTGCTGCAGTCACCAATGCACGGTCACAGGCATCTCGTATCGTATAGCTGATGCTCTCTCCACACCCTTACATGATGATCCATAAAGTTGGCCCAGCCTTTGCAAGCTGTATTCTATGAAGCTGGCTCAAGCAAGCTGCATTGTATAAAGCTGGCATGTATGTTTTCAACAGATCAGTATGTCCATGATATGTGTGACGCACTGCTGGCCTCATGGTGAACTCTGTTGGAAACTGCAGGCTTTCTATGTCTGCACCAGTAGGTTAAGCCGGGGAGCTTCCCCTGGTGAGGAGCTTCAGTCTCCCCATGACATGACTGGCTTTACTGCCAGTAGTCCTACCGTGCCTTGCCTGGACTGTGCTTAATATTCACTTCGCGCTTTACAGCTACTAGACTTCTCTCCAGTCTGCACTCTGTCTCCTCTCCGGACTTGTTCCAAGCATCCTACTCCAACACAGCTTCCGCATCGAGCATCACGAAGTCGCTGCTGGAGGCGATGGTAACTCATGACAAACTCTTGGATCATGAAGTCAAAGACCAAAAAATTCGTGCCATCATGCTTCACAGCTGCAGACACTATTCATCGCGCCGCGATGAGCGAGCACGATGAGCGAGATTGGCACAGTGCAGCAGAAGTGTTGTGACAGCTTCAAATTGAGTGAACGGGGGTGTTCAACAGCTCTTTGCTGGCGGTCATTGAGCTGCATCTGCTGCGAGCGTCCACATCTGAAACTGTGCTCGCCGCTCATTTTCATTGCGCCAGGCATGCACAGGAATCGGCGACCTTCCGCAAGGGCCCTCTTGGCTGAGGCTCAGGCGGAGCTGCAACCGCCCATATCATTCACCACCTCTGTACTGACATAATGCTTACCCACCCCATGCTCTGCACCTGCATGATGCTAGTATGCTTGCCTGCAGCACGGTCTATGCCAGCACAATACTTACCCCGTGATCACTACCGCACAGGTGTCATCGCTCAACTTCAGCCATCAATTGTACGGCATGCAACTGTGTGAGCTACATCTGTACCAGCGCACAATACTTACCTATCCCATCATCACTCCCGCGCAGGTGTCATCGCTCATCTTCAGCAAGCCCAAAATCGCCGATATGGAGGCCGCGGTGACGCTCCGCAACGTCCTCTGGTCGCGCCGCGACTCCTGCGCCGCTCGTGACTACACCGTCTGGGGCATGGGCGCCTACGTCGTCAGCCGCCGCGGCATGCGCGCCGTGCTGCGACGGCACCTGAGCACTGTGATGCTCACAGCAGCAACGCTCGGCGATGGCTCCTTCTGCGCGCGCGCCGACTTGCGGGGGTCTGCCGTAACGGTCACCTCCGACACGCTGCTGTTTGACATGCGCGGCGTGTACCTGTCGCACGTGCCGCTGCTGCTGCCGTGCGATGCGCTCGCGCGTGCGTCCACAGTTCAGGCGGCAGGCCCGTCGGTGCTCATGGACGAGCACCGCGCCGCCGTCGCCGCCAGCGTTGCAGCGCTGCGACGCGGGACTGCTGCTGGTGGTAGAGGTGGCGTCAGGGCGTACGGCGAGTGAGTGCTTCCTCTGTTGGTACCTTTGCTTGCTCGCTGCTTCAGCATGTGGATCAGTGGCCTTTATGAACTGTGTTGGTTCTCATGCCCGAGCGGCGCGCCGCCGTTGCCGTCAGCATGGCGCGCTGCGGAACCGGAGTGCCGCTCGTGGCAGGTCAATGCGTATGGCAAGTGAAAGAGTGCTCGCTCTCTGGTTCACTGCTGGTCACATCATGCTAGCTGCTTACGCTGGTGCCGTCAGTGTGTCTGACGACTGAGTGCTCCGTCGTGGCACCGTCGCTCGATACAGTGTTGAATAGCTGCTGCGTTTTTTTGAAAGCGTGAAAGCTCGCGTCACTGCTCACTTTGGCGCTGGCGTCGCTGCCAGTATTGCTGCATTGCAGGACTACTGGTCATGATACGATCAGTGCGTGCAACAAGCAATTCCTCTCTCATCTGGTTATTTGTTCGAAAACAAAAATCACTGATATTGCTTGTGGCTTCAGTGTGCACCCACTGCTTTGCAGCGCGCTTACAATCTGCTGCAATGCGCTGCAACTGCAATACTGGCTGCGCCAGTGCTCAAATGGGTGCACAAGCCATCATCATCTACCGCTCGGGCTGCTGGTGCTGCCGCCACGTCGCGCAGCAGGTGCTCTTGGCTTGCTCTCTCTCGCCATTGTGCTTGAATTAGCTCATCACAGAGGTGATGAGTATTTGTTCTTGTGGATGGTCCACTTTTTGAAAAAGTTCAGCATCTACTACCCAATTTCACCACTTTGGCTATATAGGCTATCTATGGCTTCAACTGTGTTCACCAGTGTACTGACCAGCTCTGCGCGCGCTGCCATGTGCTTCTTGCAGCGCGCAATTGTTCGCCGACACACGCGCAGCACACTTCAATTCTTCCACACCCACCGCAACCCACATAAAGTACGTCGTGATTCTGGACCTCTGGCTACACGGCAGCACGTATGCTCAACCTCTGGAGCGTCCACTGCGTATGGATCCAGTTAAAGTTACAACTTCAAGGCAGCGCGCTCAGCTGTATGCAGAGCTGGAGGTGCGGGATGCTACACAGGCGCAGTTTTGGCGCACAATGGTGGAGTCTTATTTTGCAACCTGTGCAGCTGCGGGGGGGGCTCCCCCTTACGCAAAGCCCAAACAAGACCCTGATAGGGGGTGTGAGGGCTACCAGAGTGACACAGTCGGCAATGGCCTACTTGATGTGCCCCGTGCACTCGAGAGTAGTTTTGGCAGCCAATCTGGCGCGCTTCAACATAGAGATGATACGACAGCAGGGCATCGCCCTCATACGGGCAGTGTGGCTCATGGGCGTTTGCATCAGTGCTCAGCTGAGGCCTCCGCCGACGATGCGATTCTGCTGCACGTACTGGTGCCCAGAAGCAATCTGCTGCGTAGCATACCCTTGCATCTAGATGCAGGCGAAGACCAAGTGGTGGCAGCTGCAGCTGAATTTTGTCGCTACTTTGAGCACCTACAAGAGGAGTGTTTCAAAGACATGGTACCGGAGCTTGAGTCAGCGCTGGCCCTAATGAGACGCAGCTTATAGCTGAGTGCTGTTGTGCATTATATAAGGTGCCTGATAGAGAGAGCAATTTTGCGTTTGCCTTGTTCGTGCCGATATGCGGAGCATCAGCATCTTGGCAGTTGCTACCTGTTTTTGTACCCTCATTCTGCATGTCACTTCACTGTACCAGTCAGATTGAACCCGTGCAATGCGTGTGGCCTCACCAACCAGGTTCGCACTTTTTCTGGGTAGACAGTTGATTCATACTTGTTTGCAGCATGTAGAGACCTCCATCGTGTTTGTTTCTGGGTCGAGTAGATCACGTTACGCAGTGGCCAGGACATGCAAATGCTGCAACATAGTCAGCTGGCTCCAAGCAAAATCATGATATACAACACAGCCCATGCACAAGTGTCCGTTGCTCGTTTGCCGCCAGCACAAGGGGGAGGGGCTGGAACAACAATGTGTTCTGTAGCTGAGAGAGGACTGGCACCTTAAAATGCAACCATTGATCTACCAGTGAGGTCACTTTTCTCGTTAGCAACACTCAGACCAGCAGGCCGATGACGCTGCCATTCTGCTCGTGACTGTCGTCACCAAAAGCGTGCACAAATCATACATGCATGCCACTGGAGCACAGACGGCACCAAAAGAAGCTCGAAAGCAACGACTGGAAGTGAAGTGGATCATTGTATTGTATATGGGGACATAAGCAAAATGAGGGGTCGCAACGTGCACCTTCACTGGCCATCTCAACACGGGGGCAAGGTGCTCTCCGGACTCTATGTAGTACTGCTGCGGTAAGTTTACATCTGCGCGCGGACGGGATGGGTGGAGAAACTATGGATCTCATGGCAGCGCTTGGAGGGGGTGGGGGTGGGGTGGGGGGGGGGGGGGGCTCAGCTGGCCCAACCCTAACCCTAGTTTCTTAGGGGGGGCAGAGACAAGGGCAGGGCGAGCAGCCGCCAAAAAAGAGAATTCTTGTAAGAAATGCACCCAACAGACAACATGCAATGCGGACAGCGGAGGGGGGGCAGGGGTGCTCTATAGCGCGGAAGCGTGCGATACGCCAGACTACTACATACTGCTGAATCGTGGTCCAGAGTGCATCGTCCGCTCAACTTTCTCTACTTCCTGCCCACACAACAACCTCCGTATCTGTGATCGGTTGGCCCAATCAGATCTCCAGCCCAACGACATCATCATCATCTTCGCAGTTGCCGCTGCTGACTTGTGAGTCGTCATCGCCAGACTCGCCCTGATCGAGGTCGAGCCAGGAGGTGAAGATGTAGACAAACCCCTGGAAAGTGAGTCGTCCCTCGCGGCCACGAAGACCGCGCCAACGTGCGTCGCGAAGGAACCCGCCGCTGCTGGCGTATTCGCCTGAGCAGAGGTTGGGGGGGGGGGGGGGGGGGGAGGGTAAGAACAGGGGGTATGTATATGTGACCCATCATGGCGGCAGTAGCATTTCACTCAGGGCTTGTTATTGACACATAGTTGTTGACACATGCAATGCGGGAGACTCAGCGCACGACGGCAGTGGGCAAAACACACCACACCGCCGCAAACGGGCAGGTTGCGTCAGCACAGCATGCCAGATAATCGCTGCCATCGCCGCATTCAACACAAATGGACAGGAACCTTCTGTATGAGAAAAGCACAAGCAAATGCTGCAATGCACACGCGCGCGCCCCTTGGTCCGCACGCATGTCGTTTTCACATTTAATGTTTAAGGAGCCAAGAGACAACCAGTACCTGAACTAGCACTTCAACTGCGCTGTATGCAATAGCAATGTTGTAGTCAGTTCGTTCAAAGTACTCACCGAATACGCCTTCAGCACCTTGAAGCTGGCGGTGCAAGCATGTGCGGCTGATGAAACCCTCCGCCTTTGTGTCGAACTGCACAACATGCAGCAGGAGATGTCGACGTGTCAGCACAACATAAGAGAGCAGGCAAGGCAAACCCACAATAGCACCTAGTACAGTACAGCAGTTCACCGCAGTTCACCGTGCACGCTTGCATGAATCAGTGCATGGCAGTGATCAGATCTCACTGTTGCAGGCGTTCAAGCCGTTCGAGGCGAGGCGAACTTGCAAACATCAATGCTGAACGCTGTAGCATTGAGTGGCCGTTGCCCCATTGGTGTAGACCAGTACTGTTGACCTACGGCCACTGGTTCCATGCGTGATTATGCTCATAAGGCGTTTATCCAATCACTACTGTAGTACTGATGCATCCACGCTGCTGAAGATCACCGCTTGCTTGAGAGCACGCGGCAATGATGAGCCACACGCTGCTACTCGCACATGTGCTCAGTGCCGCTCATTCATTCATCACCAGTTCATTCACGCTCATGAATTCACGTCTTGAACTGCTTGCCTGGAAGTAGGCGGCGATGATCAGGTCCAGCACGTACTGCAGCTCGCAGCGGCACTGGTGTAGCATGTGGCTGCCAGCATCCGACCAGCCGCGCGTGACCTCGTGCCAGGAACTGTTCATGGAATCTTCCCGGAGAACGCGCTGCGGTTCCTCAGAATATGCCGCGCTGAGCGCCTGCAACGATGGTATCCGGGTCCACTTCACCTGTGTGAAATGGCAACATCGGAGAAGATTCCAGATTAGTTGAAGGCAGTCGGATGCTGTGACTAGCCAGCTGCTATGGCTGACTTTCAAGTATGTGTTGGGGCCACTTAGATGAACAGAAATTGAGAAAGCAACAGGTGTGGGGGCGACCAGATACTGACAGGTGCGCAGTTGTCATGCAACAAATGAGCGCTGCCTCTGGTGTGTGTGGGGGGGCTGCATCCCTCTGTGAGCAGCGGGTGCGCTGCACATAGCACATGTGTCTCTGAACCTCGTGAGTCACGGCTGTGTACGTACCATGCCTGCCACAGCATACTGGTACCACATGCATGCCACCTTGATTGAGGGTAGATTCTGATGAGTAGCAATGATTGAACCAGCTTGTGACCAAATTGCGCACCTTGGTGAAGCTACTTGCGTTGCGAGTCATCCGCCCCTCCTGTCCAGCAGTGCCAACGGGCGCGCGCGCATCTGTGCAGCATTCCTCGGAGCACTCCGTCTTTGTGCTGCTGCTGCCGTAGGCGACACAGGCAGCAAAAAAGACACCACATGCATCAGCGTCCTAGCTTACGCACTCAACATAAAAGGGGCATCCGCACAATAGCAAGCAAGCTCGTGATTGGGTGCACAGAGCAATTCAAGACCACAATGACATCAGCAGAGTCAGCATTGCCCATTCGCACCTGTGTTGGGTTGCCGCAGACAGCAGCCGCCCTCCGTTCCGTTGTGCACTCTGTGCCATGACCCTCGCCACCGCCAGCAGCACCACAAATCCCCTCAGGCCTAGGCTGCCGCCATCTGCTGCCTCGCAAGCAGCGAACACGTTGTCGAGGATGGCCTCGTCCATGGGAACTTGCGCATCTTCGCAGGCCTGCAGCAATTGCTGGCGGCTGCAGCAGGCACGACAGGTTCGCGTAAGTGTGCGTGAGCTTGATTCGCGTCCGCGCGCCACGCAGCGTGCACGAGGTGCTGAGGCAAGTCCTGGTTGAGTAACATGGAGCTCAGGCGACATCGTGACCCTGCGCAGTCGCAGGTTGGAGGTTCGCTACAGCGACACAGTCGGGCGTCGATCGGGCGTCGTCAATTGTCTGGTGCAACGCATCGTGCCTCTGCAGGGAAAATGCCAGTAGTATGCCAGTAGTAAGCTGGAAGTCGATGACTGACCTGACCCGGCCGTCCTCGTCCTGCGCGAGCTCGGCAAATGCGAGCTCCACATGGGCAAGCACCCGCTTGATAGTGCCCATCTTGAGCAGGATCTTGGTGAAGCTGAATGCAGCTGCGCCGTCCGCAGGCTGCCCTGCGGGGTGCTGCAGATCCCACTTGCGGTCCTTCAGCGCCGCCAACAACTGCACAGGCAGGTAAAAGGTGCAACAGCAGAACATCAACTTGTGCCTCTGCGAGGTGCAACCTAGAGCTCCTGTGTGAACGGTAACCCTCAACGCAAGGAGAGAGCTTGCAATCACAACACACACCTGCTGATCAAACGTCATGCTGCCCCCAGTGGCGAACGCCTTCGTGCTGTCCAGTTGCCTGGGAGCGCTATAATAGAGGGCTCTGCTTGCTGTGCAGCCCATGTTGCCTTGCCACTGCGCCAACTAGCAGAGAGTATCACCCAGCCGCTCCTATGTGTGCTTCGTATGCATGCGTGAGTGAGTAGTTTGACTTCCGCTGCGGCAATGCTCCCTGTGCGTTTGTCTTGAATGTCTGGATGCCTTCGGTGCCGCTGGCCGCTGTGCATTCACTTTTTTTAGGCGCAGTTGCAGTTCCTCTTAGGTGAAAGGTTTGCTCTGCAGTTTGCGGGAAGGTAGAACTTGGCAGACCCTCGGTTGTTTGCGGGCAAGCAAGGCACATTGTCGCACAGAGACCTGAGGAAAGGAGTGGCGTAAAAAACAGCGCGCGCAGCCACACGAAGAGGATTCAGAGCTTCCACAGCGACAAGAGCATGGCTTGATCGGGGGGGGGCTATCAGCACCCGTGGGCTGCTGCCAAAGACATGGATTGCACGATTGTGGTGGGCACCTACGCTGCCCCCCTGCTGTCTCGAATGCGACTACTACAGCGAATGGCTGAGCCTACCGCCAAGCCTCTTTCACCGAGCCTGCAGCAACGCCAACCATATCGACAAGCATGCCAGGAACGCCAAATCGCCCTGCCGGCTCAAGCCCCGTCAGGCGGCCATCACGCTGGTAACACTCAGTCAAACGGTGAGTCGGCATCACAAAGAAATGTCATGGCTCATCGCCAGAGATGCACGACGTCTACGCAACCCACGACCCTCTCAGCCTCCTGGGTAAATCAGATTTCGTGCGTCTGGTGACTACAGCTAGAGGGTTGTCGGTGCCGTAGACGTCGTGCATCTGGCGAATGAGCCATGATTTCTTGGTCCGACTCGCCGTTGCTCACCGCATTATTAGCGCTGGTGCTGGCCGCCTGACGGACGGTGCTTGAGGCGGCACGGCGATTTGACGTTCTTGGCATGCTTGGCACTCTCCTGGCCGAAAAGCAGGGCGATGAGCGGGGGACGAAGGTGTCGGTGGCAGGTTACATGCGCGGGAGCTGCCGAGCGCCATGTGGCAGGCCCGTCCCTCAGGCTCCCTGCCTTGGGGGCAGCTGTTTTTCGAAAAGAAGCGGGAATTGGAAGCTACTTGAGCCTAGCAGATTCTTCAAGATGCCTGTGTTCGCAGATCCAAGTCTGGTGTGCGTGCACGCATGCTTTGCATCATCGCCAACATGTGGCAGTGGCCACCCGGGTCGCAGGCTTAGTTGGGTACATGACAGTGTGTCGGTTGTGCTGCAGCTTGTATGCTGCAGGTAAGATGGCGGTGTGACGCAGTCGATTGTGCTGCAACTCGTATACTCCTTGGCAGCGGCTCCGCGTTGATACAGCTGCCCAGCCACAAATGCCAGCAACTTGCCTCCTAGCTAGGGCTAGCCAGCTGTCTTGCTTGTCACTTTGGCTCAACACTTAAGCGGGGTGTGTGGTATCTTGTGCTATTCTTGCTGTTGTGGTTTTGCTGGCTTGCTATCAACACTGTTGCTAGATCATCATGATGACCCACAGTGCTGACTGTCCGTGCATTCTTCAACAATTGATGGGTCATGGTGCTGCCAGCTGATGTGTTGACGCACATGTCTTTTGTACATGCCCTCATTGAGCAAACTGGTGCTCTTTCGCTGGCGGCGAGCCTTCTGAACGAGTCCAATTCAGTCTGTTGATAGCTGCGTCTATCAACACGCTTGTCAACCAAAACTTGGTGCAGAAAAGCTTACTGCAACAGGTGCTAGGCAGCTAACCCTAACCCTAACCCAGACTGCCATAGCATGTGAGACCGAGTTCTACAAATGACTGGTGCAGATGAGGCCCATTCTGCACGGCTTCAGGTAAGCATGCCATGATCACCTTTCTGTGCGCCTGTCAAGGCAACACACACACCACCACCACACCACACAACCACACCAGACACCGTTTTACTTCAAGTGGAACTTTGTGGCTCGCGGCGCGCGCCATTCCCGCCGAAATCGGTTTGAAATCGATGCCTGAGGACAGAGCAAGGAGAGCACGTGGCCAAGAGAGGCGTGATCACTGCTGCATTGGCAGACTGCCTTGTAAGCCTCTGGGGCTTGCTTTCTGCTTGGCGGTGTTGTGTGTCAGCACTGCTTCTAGTGCGACAAAAACATCATGGCGACGGAGGCGATGGACGTCTCTAACGACCCTGCGGCGAAGGCGATGGATTCCGACGCAGCAGCAAGGGCTCTGGCCTTGGCTGCAAGCAGCACATTGCCTTGGGTGGAAAAGTACAGGCCAAGCTCGCTGGACGAGCTGGTGGCTCACGAAGATATCGTCAGCATATGTAAGCTATCGACATGAAGCATACCTCTGGTTACATCATCCTGATTCTATCTTCTGCTTGAAAAACAAGCGCCAATTATCTTTGACGATCCTATGATTTGAAGCAAAGAGAGACAGGGGGTCAACCCGCCGGCTCGTTGGGAGTTCTTGTGCGCTTGTACAACAGTCAAAGAGTGGTATCATGACACCAGAGTCGAGCCTGCATGCATATGGCGTGCCGCCGACCGCAATATGCTTTGCAACAGTACAACATCAGGTCATGTTTGCTGGCCCATTGCTTGGGATCGCTATAATAGAGGGTTCTGCTTGCTGTGCAGCCCATATTGCCTTGCCACCGCGCCAACTAGCAGAGAATATCACCCAGCCACTCTGTGCACATCTGGTTGTTTGCAAGGCAAGCAAGGCACAGAGACCTGAGGAAGGAAATTGCAATGCTTAAAAACTAGCGCGGGCGGGCCACTGCCAAATAGGATTGTTGGTTCAGAGCTTTCAGAGCGACATGACAGCATGGCTTGAGGAGGGGGGAGCCAAATCAGCACGGGCTGCTGCCAAAGACATGGATTGCACGATTGTGGTGGGCACCTACGCTGCCCCCCTGCTGTCTCGAAATGCGACTACTATTGCCAACGGCTGAGCCAACCGCCAAGCCTCCCACACTGCCCTGACAATTTTGTCCTCAGACCGTCAAGAGTCAACTGTTTGCTCTGCTGACAATGTTCTCTTCAGACTGCCTAGAGTAAGCTTTACGCTCTACCATGTGCAGCAATGCCTTCTCTGTGTAGCCATGCGGGATGCTGTAGTGAGGTTGGCCTGCAGCCTGGCGTTCATCATTGATGAGACTTAAAGAGCGCTTTCAAACCATGCAATTCACACCATTACGTCACCGCTGATGCCATTCACGCCTTTTCATCTTGCTCACAGTGACCACACTGATAGAGAGCAACAAGCTGCCCCATCTGCTGTTCTACGGTCCGCCCGGCACTGGCAAAACGTCCACCATACTGGCATGCGCAAGGAAGCTGTATGGGCCCACTTTCAGCAGCATGACGCTGGAGGTGCGTCACAGGTTGCGCTTGCAGTGAGTCGATGTAATGATTTGGCCATGGTGTGTTCGTTCTTCTGCTTGCATTCATGGTGTGCTTGATGGAGTTTGGTTTGGTGCTTGACAAGCAGAGGCAAGCTTGGTGATGAGTTCGCGTGTCGGGGCTTGAGCGTGTGGCATTCGCGCTGGGCTGATCCGTGGCTGTGGTCAGCAGTGTTCAGTTTATTGGAGGCAGTTAGTGTTGAAGTTGTAAGTGAATGTGTTGAAGTTACAGAGGCGCACACACAGCGCATCTGGTGCCGCGCGGGTGTTATTGGGGTCGTAGTGGCGGGAACAATTGTGCTGCACATCTGTGGTTTTACCTGAGAAACCCTGATTCTAATGCTGCTACAGCCGTGTGACAATGCTATCACACTGAACTGTTCTGCACGTACACCTACCTACGTACCCGCAGAGCTCAACGCCTCGGACGACCGCGGCATCGACGTCGTGCGCGACCAAATCAAAGATCCCTTATTGGTCTCCTCAACTCGCTACATTCATGTCCTTGAAGTAGCGGTCTTGTTGACGCCCCTCTTTGCCTCCACTCATGCATACCTACCTACCTACCTACCTACCCACTTGCCCTCGCGCGCAGCTCAACGCCTTGGACGACCGCGGCATCGACGTTGTGATGCACGCCACGTCGTGCGCAACTCGCACACATACGTTCGCGCGATCCATCATATCATGCCTTTTCACACGCGTCTCCCTCCATGTTCCACTTGCGCTGAACTTCACCGCACTGTATACCTACTGTACCTGCCTCACAGCTCAACGCGTCGGACGACCGCGGCATCGACGTCGTGCGCGACCAGATCAAGGAGTTTGCCGGCACCAAGCGCCTCTTCAGCAGCGGCGTCAAGCTCGTCATCCTCGACGAAGCGGACGCCATGACCAGCGACGCGCAGTTTGCTCTGCGCCGCGTCATTGAGCGCCACACGCGCCACACGCGCTTCTGCCTCATCTGCAACTACGTGGGGAAGATCATACCCGCGCTGCAGTCGCGCTGCACGCGCTTCCGCTTTGCGCCGCTGCGCCCGGACCAGATCCGCTCGCGCCTTGCGCACGTTATCGCGTCCGAGAAGGTGGACGCCACGCCCGCGGGCGAGCAGGTACGGTATGCACTGCACTGTATGTGGTATGTATGTATATGTATGGTATGTGCACACATATGTATGCTCACAGTGTGGAGCGTGGCGCTTAGATGAATGCCAAGCCTGCGGGCGAGCACTTGAGGCGTGCTACACATCGATATGTCATGTATGCATCATAATGCTGCTTGTGCGCTATCGAATGCAAATCATGGACATGGAATCTCTCCTGACATGGTGGCCCCAAGTGACACGAGCAGGCCATCCTGAACCTGGGGCAAGGGGACAGTGCTCAACCTGCAGCCGTCACGTCATGTCATACAAACCTCCATACAGGCCATACTGGACCTGCGGCAGGGGGGCATGCGAAGGGTCCACGCATACAGCTCACTCTAATTACATACATACTGTCCCCCCCCCCCCCCTTCAGGCCATACTGAACCTGGGGCAGGGGGATATGCGGCGCGTGCTCAACCTGCTGCAGTCCACACACATGGCGCACGTCAAGGTGGATGAGGACACGGTGTATCTGACAGCGGGAGCGCCGCTGGTTAGCGACGTGGATGCGGCGCAGCAGTGGCTCATGACGGGGAACATACGGGATGTGGTCAACCTCATGCAGGTATGTGCGCTCGCTAACATATGCTTCAAGTGTGTGCTACATTATACTTCAAGTGCATACTAAGCACATATGCTTCAAGTGTGTGCTACATTATACTTCAAGTGCATACTAAGCATACTTGATATACGTACTTCAAAGTACTATAGAGTGCTACAGTGGCTCATAACGGGGAACACACGCGATGTGGTCAATCCGATGCAGGTGTGTTTGTGTGTACGCAGGGCGCTGAGCACTACTCCAAGTGCGTGCTCTATATAGAAGCGTGTTGTAGTGGCTCATGACGGGCAACATACGGGACGTGGTCAACCTCATGCTGGTATGTACGTGGTTGCTGAGCACTGCTTTGAACACATGCTACGTTATACGTACTTTGAAGTACTTATAATTGTAGAGTGCTGCAGTGGCTCATCACGGGAACATACGGGATGTGGTCAACCTCATGCAGGTGCGTATATGCTGGCGCTGAGCACTGCTTCAAACACGTGTTACAGCATGAATACGTGCTTTGAAACCATGTACATGTACTGTGAAGCGCATGGGTACGCACGCTCTGAGGTATACACACAAATGATGGGGCGATGCGGTATGTGGTTGATATAGTGCATTGGCACATGATGATGCTGTATGTTGCTTCAACATGTACAATACCACTACTGTAGTAGCTGTGTTGTGCTTTTTATTAATTCTCGCTCAGGGCGCGAAAAAGCCCAGATGATTGGCATCTAGCTGTAAGGAATCTACATGTCGTATGACAGTCTGAAAGTGTCGCAACGACAACCACTCAAACGCCGCCGCCGCCAAATGGCATCTCGGGGTCCTCCCCTACGTCCTCCTCCATGTGCCCCCCCCCCCTGGATTCTGCCATGTGTGTCATGACACGGCCAGAGTACGCCATGTGGAGCGCTGCCGACAGTGCCGAGCGTAAGCGCGCCAGGGCGATGCCCTTGAGAGCTTTAGGGCGCGCTCCTCCGGGCACTGACATCCTGCTGGCACTTCAATGTACTCGAAGTGTGCTGATGCCGACATGTCGTTGCAAAACGCTCGGGCTCTGCTACTTCAACGGCAGTTCTGGCTGTGAAACATGTCATCACAGGCTGTACATACAAATCACCCACTATGTAATGTGCAGGCGGTGATATTTGGTGGCTGTCAAGGACAAACATACATATGTACCCAAAGCACAGGTGAGTACTGCGAAACAAATATGCAGGTCACTCGCTGCGTTCATGAGACTGGGATTCTTGGGCAGCGAAGGGCATCAAATGTTCAAGTCATCGTGCCAATGGTGTAGTGGCCTGGCGGCAGAGGCTAAGTAGGGTTAGGGTTAGGTTTCGCATTAGGGTTTGGGTTTGGGTTAGGGTTAGGGTTAGGGTCGGGTTAGAATGGTGGTGACTGGTGTTGTGCGCAGGCGGCGGCAGTGGGCTCAGGCAGATGTGGGAGATGCGGTGTGATGCTCCGACGGGGCAGGGTGATGCTCAACACGAGGAATGCAATGGCAGTGCTCATCGTGACAGGCGTGACAGCACTCAGCATGGCAGCTGCATCGTTAGCGATGTAATCCCGCGGCCAGATCAACTGCATCTGCTGAAAAGCCACCCAGTAGCAGTATCTATTCTTCAGTGACATGGCATCATCAGCATGAAGGATGTGGTGATGCTCGTGCGGGTGCGCGGATGAGCACTGCTGCCAACTGCCCATGGCCCAGAGGCAGGCATGCAGTGGGCTGAGGCTTTAAATGTCACACCGATACAGGACATCAACTTGGGAGGCCGGGAGGGAAGGGTGCTTCAAGTCCAAGCTGAAGTTGCAGAGGCAATTCTAGTGACTGCCCTTTGTGCCGTCATATTGAGGTTGTTCCAATGATTCATGATGGTTTACCGCGCCGCTGCTGTGTACGACAGAACATGACGGTGACAAAGGGCTATGCTATTGGCGACATGATCACGGAGCTCACACTACGCATCATCAAGTTGGATATGCCCCCCACAGTGCTGGTGAGTTGCTTTGATCTCAGCTACCCAATGCCTGTTGACATACCTGCATGCCTGCTGCCAGTGTGTTGACCCACTGCCTGTGTGCTCTCCTGCACACTTATAGTGGAAATGTCAGTGCACCTGCGTTTCATGATCACGAGCAAAGTGCAAGCATACATGCAGTGAAAACTTCCACCAGTTCCACCTGAGCTCCTCATGCGACCTCATGAAGGTATCTACTGACGTCGAACAGACCATATGCTGACCACTGTTGGTTCCGTTGATCGTGGAAATCTAAAGTCTCAGTGCTTACAGCTGCGACAATTTCTCCGCGTGATTCTAAGGCATTTGCACACTTGTACGTGAGCTAGCGCTTGTAGTACGGCTTGCAGCACAATAACCACGGCCTGACAAACGTCTGAGTTGAGGTTTGGGCAACGTTGAGGGTCGCCGTAGTAACTGTAGTGCTGCAGCCTCATGTGTGCATGTGGAAGATGCGCTTGACACAAATGTAAGTTATCAAGTCGATTAGTTCAAAAGCGCATTTACTTGCCATTGCATGGTCAGCAAATGTTCGTTCTAACCGATCAGCGCAGCGGTTTAGTAGGGCTTCAGCCCTATGCAGGGCATCGCACCCTAGGTCTAGGCATACCATTGGCTCATTGGAACCATTGGCTCATTGGAAATGACGAAGAGAACACAGCAAGTGTGTCCAACTGGAGTCATTCTTTCTCGTTGACAGCATGTCTGGCTCTTGCTCTGCTATCACCGACCATGTTCTAAACGTACTGCATGCATGTCTACTTGTCAAAAACCCTATCCCTTCATCCAGTACTTGATGGCCTCATGCGTCGTACAAAGACTCATTGCATTTGCATCTTGTCACTTTTAAGACCTAGTGCGACCAGCCCAATTTTAACCATGCATATAGCGGTGCAGGCACACTTGTTGGAACCAATGCCCGATATCAAGCACATAATGGCGTTTTGCGGCTGGTGATATCTCTAGCGGTTGGCTTGTCAGCGCTGTGCCCTCTTGTGTTGCAGATTCACTGCCTTCACGTGTTGCAGACTCACTGCCTTCATGCCTAACAAGTAGTTCCAACTCTACGACTCGCTGCATCCATGTCTGTACAAGTAACTCTGACGCTATGCATTTTCTGGGGGTGCAGGCGCACTTGCTGGAGGCCCTGTCTGACATTGAGCACAGAATGGCGTTTGGCGGCACAGAGCAGCTGCAGCTGGCGGCTCTGGTCGGCGCCTTTATCATAGCAAGACACATGATGGGCTCCTAGGCAGTGAGGGTGAAAGAATAGTGTACAGCAGGGGAAGGGGCGTGTAATCATGGTTCACACAATGCAATTGCGCCTCAAGTGTGGCTTTTGTGGCTGCTGCTCTCTTTTCTGTTACCCTGGCATTGTTCTGTTCGAAGGTGTGTGTACAGAATGTGGTCATGTCATGTTTTCTGCACAAGAGTTCATGTGCAGGACAGTCCAGGACCACTTCAGCCCATCACATGCACAGAACCTTACACGATTGTTAGACAGTGGCTCTCTCCAATATCTCATAACCTAGATGCGTCATATTGCTTTATAAACACATGTTGTATTGCTCTCGGCATGTACCGTAAAGTACCGGGTAAACAGCCCCCTAGCGGTAAACAGCCCCTGCGCTGTAAAAGACCCGCAGGTCTTATAGCACCAGGGGGTCACTGCCACCTTGAGCCCCCCCAACATGGTAAAAGACCCGGGGGTCGTTTGCCACGTGATGCTTTTGTCATTAGCTATGTCCATGTCACTACAATTATGCTCAAAGTACCATGAATGATGTGTGTGGACGGGTGTGTATGTTTCATCACTGGGCCTCAGCACATGCTGTCCTAAAATGCAGACATGTCATACTACTATTGTCGTGTATAAACGGTTCGATGGGCAACATGGCTGCAAACCTCAAACCCTTCTTCAAGTTGTAGTTGAAGTTTTTGTTTTCGATGGAAAGCGAAGGAGTCCACGCTGCGATGGACCCGACCTCACGATTATACGAAACGCTGTAACTGAGTTGCAGCCTTTGCTTGACCTGCGAGAGGGCCATCCATTGTGTCATCACGAGAATAATGTCGGCGCCTTTCGGCTGTCTGTGAGCCACAGTACGCAGCGTGCTGGTCCGCAGGACAGGCACAGGCGTGTTATCCCTTGAAAACCAAAGCGCAGCGCTGCAGGCTATGCTTTGAGTACTGTCTGCGGAGATGCAATCGGTCAACAGCCCGTGCATGGCAAACAGCCCGGGTGTTTTGCCAGGCGCAGCTTGCCAGCGCGCATCTGTGCCAGCTTAAGCCCCCCCCTCTTGGTAAACGCCCCCTGCGCTGTAAACGACCCCTTGGTCTATGGCACCAGAGCCCTCTGCCAGCCAAGACCCGGGGGTCGTTTACCCGGTACTTTACGGTACATCATACATATTCATGGTTGCGAGATCAAGAACCACACACTCACAAGCTTGCAACGCGAAATGACGACATGCAAAATGCATACAAAGCCATGCACTGCAGCGCGGCTGCCGCAATACTCACAACTGATGCATGTGATTTCGCAGCTCGTGTATGACTCAAGGTAACTCCAAATATGTTTGCATGTGGCCATTACATTCAACAGACGGGTTGAATGTCTTTTCATTACAAGTGTGTGATCATATATGCACTCGTAGTTGGGCTTGTGCTCGGCCTTTGTGCCCTGCATACAGTATGTAGAAGTATGTAACCTGCCTTGTCCCCTCACTTTGAACCTCTTCGCAAAAACTGGCAGCAAGAGAATGTACACGGGCGTGAACCGTGCAAACCACCGTCTAACATATTGGCTCGACAAGCCATAGAGAGGGCGCAAGGATACTGGTGTCGCCGTCGCCATTGGCAGGGGAAGGGGGGGGGCATTACTGCCCAGCAGCGCTCAGGTAGTTGAAGAACGGGTTGAAGTGTAACCATTGCGTGGTGTCATCATCCCTTTGTGCTTGGAGCTAGCCTCAGGCTGTGAGCACCCCTTTTACACATCCCGTAGCTAATTGTGAACCTCTGCCCTCCCCTTTCTGAGTTGAGCAGCAGGCACACCATTGCTGTCACCAACGCCCTGTGACACCTCCCCTAGCTCAGCATGCCATACCCCCTTGATTTCAGCAGCGACCGCGCACAAGTTGTGCTACGGGTTGCCTGGCTCACACTTGATGGTGGCCAACAATCCACTAATAGTCAAAGCCGCTGACTTTGGCGCAGTAGTCCCAGAGCTGCTTGCGCGCAACGGGATCGTAGCATGCAGGATTGGCGCGTGTTTCCCGTGCACTGATAAAGTACTTGCCGCTCACCCCCTTGAGATTTTCGCTGGTGGCGAGCGTGTACTGGTCGTTGGCACGGTTCTGCATTGACATGTGAACACGAGGCAGGGGGTTCGTTGGCACGGTTCTGCATTTGACATGTTAACACGAGGCAGGGGGTTAGGGTTCAGCAATGAAGTGCGCTGAGGTATGAACTTGAGCAATCCCTTGAGGTATTACAACTTGGCTCGTGGCAAACTGTACTGGTCATTGGCACAGGTCTGCATCACTCCTAACCCTGAACTTTGGATTAGGTAACCCTGACCGTGGGTGCAAGCAGGAACACTGTCAGGCGGCAGAGCAGCAGCGCACGCTTTGCGCGTCATCAGTGAAGCAAACAAGTGACTCTCCCTGAGTGTTTGCTCGTGGCGAGAGTGACCTGGTCGGTTCTGCATACAAATATATAGATGGGCAGGGTGATTGATGCCTACCAGCCCTGGAAACCGGCTCTGCCTTGAAAACATTGGTATGAGCATTCGACGTTGTACTTAGGTTTTACGTTTGGCTTTCACCTCTGCACTGCAGCAAAACATACGGCCTTGTCATCTGGTGTAGAGGCACTTGCAGCCTCTTTTCAGCTCCATTGAAACTGCTCCTGTTACTGAAAGCTGCTTACATTAAATGGCATGCATTGCCACCAGCAAAAGTGCTGTGACAAGCAATAAGGATAGACCCAGCACCTCAACTGGGGCACAAGAGCCTGATGATTTGGCTAAAGGTTAGACAAGACCATGGAGTCAGGGTTAGCTTACAAGGTGCATAACGCGGATTAGGGTTACAAGGCAGCCCATGAAATGTAAGCAAGTTTCTTGTTTACATTGATATGCCGCGCATCGTGCAGGGCAGGTATGCATGCGTGCAACTCTTACAACCACTGCTCGCATGCCACCCACACATTCGCCACCATCCATCGCGCATCTTGGCATTCAGATCTGAATTAGGTTTCAGTTAGAGTGAGCTGTCACCACAATTATGCCGCACATGCCCCGCCCCCCTGCTTCCAGCATCTTGGCATTTGAGTTTGGGTCGCGTTTAGATTGAGTTCTGATCGCAGCTACACTCACATGGCGCAAATTCCCCACCATGCAATCCGCATCTTGGCATTTAGATTTGGGTTAGGTTGAGTTGTCACCACAACTCTGCCGCACATGCCCCACCCTGTATCACGCATGTTGCCATTGAAGTTTGGGTTGCGCATGGCAATTAAAACGGCTGGGTTCTGACCGCTGCGCGCATCGTGATATTAGGGTTTGGTTTGGGTCTGGTAGCAAGTCTGGTAACAAGTAGGGTCGAGTGCTTACCACAGCGATGCCACACATGCCCCACCCTGCGTCCAGCATCTTGGTGTTGACGGTGCCGGGATCGAGCGTGTTGAAGGTCAGCGTGGGTGACGCAAAGCGCTCATGGAACTCCATGCTCAGCATCGCGTCGCACAGCTGAGAGATGCCATTGCAAACAAGGATGAATTGGGTCAGACAAGTATTCATTAGGGTTAAGGTTAAAATAGTGGGTGAATATTGAATTGCAAAGCCTCGCAACGCCAGCTGTGCAAAGCGCTCGTGAATCTCCATGCTCAGCATTGCGTCGCACAGCTGAGAGAGCCATCATGGTCGAAGAATTAGGCATAGTCTAGGGATAGTGTGAGAACGCTGAAACATTGAATTGCAAAGCCTAGCAATGCCAGCGATGTGAAGCGCCCATGGAACTCCCTGCTCACCATCGCATCGCACAGCTGAGAGGTGCCATCATAGGCAAAGTCGGACAATAACGACAGCAGTGCTCAGTGCGTTGTACGTACAGCTGTAAGCATTAGCTGAGCGATGCCACTGGCGTTTGAATCAACGACAACGGGAATAATAGCTCAGCACATTGCGCAATGTGAGCAATGAAATCCAACGACTCAATACAAGTCAGTGAACAGAGGGTGTACATATGTACCTATGCAAGTAACAACAGGTGCAGCCTTTCACGAGAGATGGACTTGTGCTGTATCCAGGGACAATTTTCATCCATGCAAGCATTGGCCGCGAGCCGGGGCAGTAGAATTGTGATAGAATTTATGTAAGGATTACAGTGCACACATGGGGACTTGTGTCACTTGATGGGCGCACACCAAACAGGGCACACAGGGCACCATCACCCCCTCACCTGCTTTTTACAGCGCAGCAATCTCTCACTTGCTCACTTCCTCACTCACTTCACTCACTCGCTCACTCACCTTGCTGAGGCTGTATAAGCGGTGGTCGCTGACGCAACTGCTGACTTGTTCACTCATTCACTCATTCACTCACTCACTCACTCACTTGACTCAGTCACTCACCTTGCTGAGGCTGTACGAGCGGTGGTCGCTGAACGCGCTCCCCCCATCCCTCTCAAACTGCGGGTCCACCAGACCGGCCGCGTACCCCTGGCTCATGCTGCTGACAGTTATAACGCGTGCAGCAGCGCTCGCCCTCAGCAGCGGCAGCAGCAGCCCCGTTGTCACAAACGGCGCCAGCACATTGGTGGCAAACACCAGCTCCGTGCCGTCTTCCGTGGTGCGGCGGCATGACTCGAAGATGCCGGCGTTGGAGACGAGAATGTCGAGCACTGAGGTGTGTTGGTGCACAGCAGTGCTCAGGGTGCGCATGCCCGCCAGCGTCGAGATGTCTGCCAGTATGCCGTGGACCTGAGCACGAACAGGAATGGCAGTTACAGGAATGGCAGTTACAACAGATGGCAGTTACATTATTGGACGGCAGTGCTCACGGCGCGCATGCCCGTCAGCATGGAGTCAACATGTCGCCAGTATGCCGTGGACCTGTTGGTGAAGCGTGAAAGATTGGCCGTTGCAAGAATGGCAATTGCAAGAGTTCAATCCGCAGATTGAATAATTTCACAGGATGCTGGGCATGGTGCCGTGGAGCTGCACATACAGAGAATTATGAGAGCATACATGGGTGTCAGTGGTAATAGTGGCAGTTACGGCAGTTGCCAAGTCAAGGACGGATGCTCAGCACTGTGCTCATTTTGAGGGGGGAGGTGTAGATGTATGCCAATGTGGTGTGGGCCTGACAAGAAGGGCAGTTTTAACCACCGAAGATCAGTGAAGCAGTTCCGGAAGCTGCAGATGGATGCTGAGCGCTGTTTGTGCATAGTCTGCGCATACCTGTGAGTTGGGATGTCTGACTGAGACAAAAACATTGTGAAAGATGCGCGTGCAATGCTGACGTGAAGACTTTGCCCGCACTACAGCAGTAGCAGTCTCAACCATGGTGCATATGCTGTGTCATGTTCACATCTCCAACGGAAGTATTCCAGGGTTGTACGGGGGGCTTGTCAGTTCCTCTCGTACGGGATTTTGTTGCCCGATCCTTAGCAGTTGTCCTGTGCGACGCCTGCATGCCGGTTCCTGTTGTCCTGGGTTTCGTTGCCCGATGCAAAGCAGTTGCCCTTTGTGCAGTTGTCCTGTCCAACCTTGTGTGGGCGTCATACTTTTGCAGGCGTCGTACAGGACAACTGCTAAGGAACGGCCAACAAGAGTCAGTACAAGACGAACCGGCAAGCCCGCTGTACAACCTTTTTTGTGGTTGCATTGCCTGTTGCCCTAGGGTTAGAGTTGAAGCAGTAAAGTTGGAGTGTCACTGCATTGCTCTCACACATTTTTGAAATCACTCTTGCATGGTTCTGGTGGTGTGTCGTGCACCGCTGCTTGCACAGCACAGTTCTGCTGGCCCAGAGAGGCCTTGTCTCACCATTGCAAGTACCGCATGACAAGCCTGACATCAACAACAGGGCCTGTCACACCAGCAGGCCTAGTGTGTAATCGTGTTTTAGAGCTACAGCTGTGTGCGACTTTTATGTGCTGGCGTTGTCTTGACACTTAAGCGTCTATGTAGCGTGTTGTGTCCTCTTGTAAACGTGAGGTTGCCAAGCACTGTGATTGAATATTGTATTCTGAAACCTGTGTGATATTGCCATCAAGAGAGTTCATGAGAGCGAATGAGATGGAAGTTTCACCTGATCGTTGCTGGATTGCTTCTTCACGCCCTCGACGGCCTTTGCAAGCCTTTCCTGGTTCCGTCCATGAACTAGCACTGTGGCTCCGTCCGTCGCCAGCTTTGTCGCCGTATGCCGCCCTATTCCATCCGTGCTGCCGGTTACCAGAGCGATTTTCCCTGCGAGTGGTCTGCACACGACACGAACAGCATCGAGACAGTCACTATAGTTTACACGCGCAGGCTCGCAACTTGCAGTTCTGCCAGTATCTTTTGACGCAATGCAAAGCCAGGCATGGCGCACGGCTCACCTGGTAGCAGCGGCCATGGCGTCGCAAGCTTGCAACAGCAGCAGCAGTCCCAGGTGAGTGGTCAGGCACCTTGGTGAGCTGATCACCATGCTGTACCCCTTGCTCAATATTCCGAGGTGTACTTTGTTGGGAGAGAAGGAGGCTCTGACCCGCGGTCCCTTGATAATCAGTGGGGGGCAGCGGCCTTGAAGCGAGTTGGTCTGGATCGTGTCAGGCCCTGGAACCCCCCAGCAGAACTTCTTCACAGAGTTTAACCCCCTCGCCAGCATTTGTTCTACAGTAAGAGCTTCAGGCGCACCATGGTGCCCCCTCTTCTTGCAGAGGTAATGTTGCACACCGCAATCTGTGTGGATAAACTGCGAAATGCCCAATGCAACTGCAATCGCATATCTGTCGCAGGCAAATATGCTTACCGTATTTTCATACTATTTTGGCACCAGTTTGCAAGGCACCATGTTGCTGCTAGGTTTGTCAAGAGGTGTTTGTCCAGCGTAGTGCCCAGCCTAATTGTCTGCTAATTGTTTGTATCTGAGTGCTACTCTAGTGAGACTGCAGTGCCCTCTGCTGCTGATCCGTGTCTACACAATTGTTGACGCATGAGATGAATGTTGCAACGGCACCTGACGAGCAGCCATGCCATCAGTGACCAAATTTGAGCATGTAAGGGGGCAGCGGCAGTGACCCACGTTGACATGCCTTCAAATGGCCAACTTTGCTCTCAATGCATGACAAGCAGACATCAATAATCAACACCAGATTTCAACAACAGCGGTATCAGTTAGCGACAACACTGAGTATGAACAAGTTCCACAACTGCCAGTGACCTCCCTAGACTAGGCTGGCCGCGATGTGAGGTGCATTGGTGCACAGCAGGATGGCTGTCGCACGTTCATGTGCAGCAGCGTCAGCGCTCACATGACAGCATCTGCTGTGCTGCCCATTGTGCATAGGCACCTCAATACACTGAGCCGCTGCGAGAGCTGGCACACGACTGAGTATGATCCAGCGCGCTGGTGCGCTTTTGGCATACGAGCACAGCCACACTGCTATGGCACTCTTGGGTATGCATACACGTGTGCCATGCTTGCGAAGCACATGTGATCTGCCTCATCCCCATGCTGTGCTTACAGGCAAGCCAGCCTCACAGAATGACTGTCATCAGGAAGTTGAAGTTGCTATGGGCGGCAGTTGAGACACAATTATGCTGCACAAGCATTTGATTTGATTGTGGGCTGCCTGAAACCGCCAGGCAGCGCAGTAAATGCCGGACCTAACGCGAGCCTATGCCCTAGCTGTCGTGTGGCAACTTTGCCGATAGAACCATGTACAATTCACGGCAGTTCGAGGCTGGGGGCTTGGAGTCAGTGTAGGGGGGCCCACGGGCGGGGGGTAGCCCCGATCCCCCTGCTTCTGTTTCTGGCCCCTTGTGCCCTGGGAAGAAGTCGTATGCTGGCTTGTTGGTGGTGCTGCCAGGCTCTGTGGCCAGAGATGGGGCGGCGTGTAGTGTGATGTGGGCCTTCATTGTGTTCTCCACAAATGTCAACCTGGATGAGTGTGTGGAAAGGGGGAGATGAGGGGAATCATTGCAATTGTTAACAGCAAGATAAATGTGTAAGCACGGCATGTTGCACCAGCGAGCCGATGGCATGCCAAAGACGGCCTCGAGGGTGATGTCCAGTATGCCCAACATGCCCGGACAAGGTGCCGCTCACATCTTGAGGTTTGAAATGGCCTGTAAGTGTGGTGGATGTTGAGGTTACGGATGGCTTGTGCAGAATGGCGTGCTTTCCAATGAAGGGTAGAGTTGGCAGAGTGACGTCAAGACTCTCTGAGCTGGGTACCTATATGTATATGGTGAGGTAAGCTCGAAGAGGATCTATGTTGGCAAACCACAGTCGCCAAACATCAGCATATGGAGTACCACATAGAGCGCTGCGCTGACTAATGCTGTTCAGCGTGAGATGAGGCGAGACTCATGAATCAGACTAAGACCTAGACTTACGGGTCAATGTCGGTGGCATCGAGTCCAAACGGCTCCCTCAGCGCCATGGCAACATCGAACAGCGCCAGAAATGCCGTCAGAACCAGGACGTAGCCTGCTACCCACCATATACGCGTTGACAGCTTATCCTCCGGTTTTTCGGTTCCGACACCTGGGGTGGTAAGTGTGCGAGCGTGTATCATGTCAGTGGGTGTGTATGTGTAGTCACTGACTACTAGTCGGTGCTGACATTCAAGGAGGGTCGGGACTCTGGCATTGTGCGGCTGGGCCTTCAAGATGAGGTTTGAAATTTGTAGTGCTTGCAGCGCAAATCTCAAACCCTCGCCCGACCGGAATGCACATTGCGTACGACACTGTGACACTTTCAAATTGGAGATTCGCAGTGCTTGCAGCGCAATTTGCAAAGGCTTTGCCCGCGCGGACTCCACCTGCTTGATTGCGTATTGACACAGTGATACTGTTGTGCACTGCAGTCAACGCGTCAAGCGCGATCAACTGCTTGTGCTACGGTGTGGATATCCATACATATACCCTCATGGTGACTCGCCCCAGTTCGATGGTGCAGGTTCTCTACGACACATACTTTGGTGATGAATAAGAGCATATTACTTTGAGTGTCTTGGGGAACTGTGTGCTGCGGAGTACACCTGCAGTTTTGCGCTGTTCCACGTATTTCACGGCGGGTGTCAACAGCACCTGTGACGTACATTGTGTGGTCCGAAAACATGCACGGTGATGGGGCTTGGACGCAGGGGGACTCTAGGGGTCAACTGTTGCCGCGTCAGAAGGTCACTGTACTTGTTGAATACCGCTTCAGGAGCAAAGGCCCTGGGCTATTCTGCACCACGTTGTGTACACCAGTATGCTCTTATTGAATCTTTGCGATGTGCGATTTAGAGGCAAAAAAAGAGACAGACACGCAGCATTTCGAATACCTCACACACATACGCTCCTATTGTAAGCCTCTTTGACACGAATGATTAGCAGTGCGGTATCCCCTCACAAACAACTCAGATCGCACACGTGCTCCGACTGTGAGCACGAACATAATGAGAGACTTGAGTTCTCCTAATTCTATTTCGTAATACCAGCCGTAGCCCTGGCTTTTGTCGATGAATCCAATCCCAATCCTAATTTCCTGGAAGGTATAATGATATCTAACCACTTACCCGCATACGCTCCCAGTATGAGCAAGAAGACAATGAGGAACCACCACAGCATGTGCGTGTAGACGATGGGCACTTGAACGCTGCGTGCGGTGGCGAGCGCGTTGAATTGCCCCCTGCACGCCAGCACTTGCTCTGCAGGACGACATAACAGGCGCGGATATCACAATTATGCTTAGCAACCGTATGCAGAAAACTGGCAGTGTTGAACTGCGTCCTGCCCACCAGCACTCGCCTTGCGGCACAACATAGCAGGCACACAGGTATGTTGGCATTGCTCAGACTTGTCATGATGATGCTCAGCAAGACGGTGATAAAGTTGAAGTTGCCAGCACTTGCTCTGCACCATGTCGCAGCGGGCACGCAGTGATGCAACATTGCGCAGCGTTGTCATGCCCTTCTTAGTCACTCTGAGGTGGTGAGTGCATTCAAGTTGAAGTGCCAGCACTTGCGGTGCTGTGCGACAGAACAAAATGGGCGCAGAATGACAAGCTTCATTGACCTTCGTCGCGCTTTGTCATGGTGATGCCCAGAAAAAAAAATCTTGTGTGTGCACACGCGTATGCATACACAGGCAAGCAGGTCGACACACTGTCTGTGCACACGACAGAAGCCTCACCTTGCATCTTCAGGAACACGGGGTTGTCGAACAGGCACTGGTGGTGTCTTCTCAACCGTTCATCCGTGTCAGCACTGCCTGCCGCAGCTGTTTCCTGCCGGTGGTAGTATGCTGCAAAGAATGGGGTAGCGGGGGGGGGGGTTGCTCAGGTATGCCACTTTTTGACAATGCCCTCGCATTCAAAGCAGCAACAGCAGCAGCAGCAGCAGCAGCAGCAGCCGCAGCAGCAGCCGCAGCAGCCGCAGCAGCAGCAGCAGCATGCACTGTGCAAGGACCCATGAACAAGTCTGGCTTCTAAGGTGCAGGCTGCCATGTGCTCATGTGAGCGCTGTGATGTACACATGTATCGGCAGCACGAGTGTGTCGATAAATCTAGAACATTCTTTGTTCGCCCGAGCCACTGCAGCTCTGCCATGACAACCTTCTGCCATGTCAGTCGTAATCTGAGCAGTTCCACCCGCTGCAGTATACCTGCAAGCTCCTCCAGTATCCACAGCAGCACCAGCCCAGTGAGTTCCTCTTGTACCCCTGCCCCCCACATTACACTTGTCTTCAGTAACTGGTCTACCAACGTCAATCATATATGCACTATCAACCAGTCCGCCGGTAGTGCTTAGCACTCGATGCCTACCTGCAAGTTCCACTAATATCCACAGCAGCACCAGCGAGTTCTCCTTGCCGCGCGCCGCCTGCAGCTCAGCCACTGCACACTGGCCTACCGACGTCAATCATACCTCATTGCCTACCTGCAAGTTCCTCCAGTATCCACAGCCTACCTGCAAGTTCCTCCAGTATCCACAGCAGCACCAGCTAGTTCTTCTTGCAGCGCGCGGCCTGTAGCTCTGCCACTTCACACTGGTCTACCAACGTCAATCATACATGCATCAACCAGTCCGCCGGTAGTGCTTAGCACTCGATGCCTACCTGCAAGTTCCTCCAGTATCCACAGCAGCACCAGCGAGTTCTTCTTGCAGCGCGCGGTCTGCAGCTCTGCCACCTCCCCCTTGCTCAGCAGCCCCCTCTCCACCAGCTCCGTCCAGCTGTAGAACCCCCCCAGGTCCATCCAGCTCAGGTAGTGCGCCGCGTTGAGCATCCGCACAACGCGCCGCTGCAGCGCGGGCTCGTGCTTGAGGTGCACTTTGACCAAGAAGACGAGGTTGTTGGCCGGGCCGGTGGCAGCGTAGGCAGCGCGGCCCTGGTCTTGGAAGTCACGGTAGGTGCTGTTCAGGAAAAAGGTGAGGATGACTGCGGGAGCGTAGCGGGGGAGAGCAGAGGGGTTTAGGGAATACTGCAAGTTCAACCAGAAGTTGAAGTAGACCCTGGTAACTCAAATCATGTGCACGCACACGCGCATGGCTGGCTCTGCTGCACGCAGTGGTGTGACTACCAGCAGCACCAGCTTTCAAGTACGTCGCACAGCAGATGCCGCAACACTTTACAGCATGTACACGCACGTGCGCATGGCTGGCTTCAGTACATGCAATGTACATAAGAACCAGTACGATGTGTTGAGCACTGCACTTACAGGTCAATGCAAACTGGAAGTAGCCCAGGTACACGCGTGCCACTGACGGCACCTCCACTGGCCCCACAATTTCAAAGTACCTCAACACCAGCCATGCACCCATCCATCCCATGCCTGCAGCAGCCACAATTGTGAAGGGTAAATTAGTCACTGTCATTCGAAAAATGGTTGCTTGTTGCGCCAAGCTTCAACTGGCACATGCGGGCGCTTTCAGTGGCAGGCTGCCAACTTGGAATGGAACGCAAACGGCAGGGGTGCTGCTTCAGACAGGTGAGCAAAATTGCAGCTGTGCTGTACTCACACGCCCACCACTTGAAATCGCTGAGAAGTATTTGGAATGCTGTGCCAGCAAATGTAAACTGGCCAGCGTGGGTGGGCCCTGGGTCCAACGCCTTCCGGGCCATCTCTCGCGCTTCGACGACACCTGAACAGAGTTACAGCAAAAGCATCCGCGAGGGAGAGGTATGGCGTTACAGCGAGCGCTTGTTGGTTGACTCCCCGAGCATTGAACGGCAGCGTCAAGTGAGGGGGCGAGCAAGGAAAATGCCACACAAAAGGAGCGCGTGTGCACTTCGAAATGGCAGACGCGCGCTGACGAGCCAGAGCGTCAGTACGTAAACCGCACACTGCTAGTAACAATGATTGATCGCTTACTTGAACCAACGAGTGAGCTCATGGTTTCAGATCTCGGCATCCTCCTGCCAGGGCTGGCGCCACATGCCGGGTTGACGGAGGTTGTTGGGCTGACCGAGGTTGTTGCAGTGCCCATTTCGCTTGCACGCTGGTGACCGTTGCCCTATGTGGAGAAAAGCACAAAATCTTATGCTGCTGCTGGTGCGCCTGCGCTCTGCGTCATTGCGTTGGGTGGTCGTAGTCGCATAGCTGTAGATATTTACACACAAGCGAGGTCTAGGGAGGGGGTGAACATGAGAAAAAAACGTTTCATTTCGTGAAACCGTGTGATCTTCAAGCAAAGCAAGTCAAGTCAAGTCAAATTAACGGTTTGTCAACAAGAATAACAAAAAAGGTGATGTGCTTGCACTGAAGAGCGCACATAAGCCAATACAGACAGCTCTGGGAGACAGGATCATTCTATGCAACATAGTTGCTATTGCTTATAAATAGTTTTGCAGGCCGCCTCTCGACAGCAGGTCGCGGCCCACTGCCTGAGCTTCCAGTTGGATCTATCCCCTCCGCCTGTGTTGGCATCAACTGTAGCCGCCGCTGCCGCCGCCGCCATAGGGTTTAGCGCTGGGAAGGCGCCGACGGCGAGTATTGCTGGGGGGTTCGGCGGCAGCGGCTTCAGCAGCGGCGGCGGCGGCGCCGGGACGCTCCGGTGCGCGGCGCCTGCATCGCCGCTGCTGTCAGTGAGTGCTGCTGCACCACGGATGTCGGCGGCGCCGCCGCTGCGGCGGATGTCGGCGGCGCCGCCGCTGCCGCCGCCGCCGCCGCCGTCGTCGGGCCCTGTCAGTTGGCGCAGCACAAACCGTTTCATCGCATCAGTGGGTGGTGCCCGCTGTGCATGGTTGCATGCGTGCACGGCTGTGGGCATGGCGCGCGTGCAACACTAGATGCAAATCTGCTCCCAGAGTCTGCCGTCACGGTAAACCCGAGGCAGTTTACCTGCAAGCAGTGTGAGTCACTCACACTCTCTCATGCGCCGCGCAGGTGCACCTGACAGTTACACGCGCCACATGCGCATCTGAGTTGCGGCTACAGTTACGAAGTGTAATGTATTCATGGGCCTTGAGTGCGGCACCTGCGCCACAATACAACAGATGCCTTGCATGCGTTGCGAGCAAGCGTTGTGCAAGGGCAGGTCAATGATGCATGTAGCAAGTGCATTGTCAAAATGCGCAAATGAAATGATGCAATACGCATTGTGGCGCAGGTGGCGACAGCGGCGGCCGGTGCAAGAGTTGGCACACAGAGCAGGGCTAAACGCAGTCAAGTCACCTGCTGGTACTCCACTATCTTGGGGTGCTCGCTGTCCATCAGGATCTTCAGCGCCCCATCTTTACCCCCCATTTCCTTGAGCATGGCAGAATCGGAAGGGAAAGTCTTCTTCGGGTCGAGCCGCAACATCCACAATATGCCCAGCAGAGCTGACCCCCCCATCTCAACAACGGGCGACGATGTCTCAGCAACGGGCGACGATGTCCCCTTCAAGCAGTGGGTCGCGGCCCACTGCATGGCTGCCTGCGCCTGTTTGCCTGTGTTGGCATCAGCAGTCGACAAACATAGACGGGGTGAATGCACGTTGCACAAACTGTTGGTAACATGTCAGGTCCGTGCTTCGTGCCATGCTGATTTACACATGTGAGCTGGATCAGTGGCAGCTGACGTGATTCGCGGACGCAAATCCTCGGTCAGCGCCACCATCATGTTGAAGCGATGCATCACAGGGTTCGTACGACCAGCTTTGAAATCAGGGGCGCTACAGCAGCGTGTTGATGTTGGCGGACATGCATGACCTGCAATGGAGGCGACCGTGAGTGCGTGAGCGCCGCAGTGCACATCGTGCGGAGGGCACTCCGAGCAACAACTTCAACTTCAATGTAGAAGAGGCGCGCGCAGTGGTCGGCAGCGAGCTCGCAGATGCACAACATCTTGATGCTGAAGGACCTACATGACGTTCAGTGAAGGCAACTCTCAGACAGTGAGTGCAACACAGATCGTGAAGCCGACCTCTCGTCCGACCTCTCGTTCAACTTCAACTTTTATATATAGGGTGGGTGTAGATGACGAGATTGAGAGACTCTGAGACAGTCTGAGAGAGAGTGAGTGACTCGGAAATGCGCGCTGCGGCGGCGCGGAGACTTCAACTTCTTGCACACAGTTCCGATTCTCAAGTGTAGTCTGCCATTGAAGGTGTACATCTTTATCCTTTGCTTTTTGGGACGCAGCAAGGGTTGCACCCTCCATTACTGCAATTACCAAAAGTGTTGCGCCTAAATCTGTACCTACGAATACCCCCCATTCCGAGATGCACGCGCTGAACACGCTGCGCAGGCGGTTGCCGTCGGCGGCGGCGAGCTTGACGTCCGCGTCCACGACGGCGCGCACCGTGGACCAGCGCGCCTCAGAGGCAATGCCGCGCGTTGCGTGGTTGCGCGCCAGGTGCGCCGCCGCCGGCTCCGCGTGCGCCGCGATGTCAATTGACTTAAGCTGCCGGCCGCGCTTGAGGTCCCTCAGCAGCTTGCCTGCGGCGGCGCGGCGATGCGCGGGACGGGGGCACAACACAATGCGTGCTAAGAAAAACAAGGGCACAGCGGCGCCAACGACGCGCACAGCTGCCAGCAACTTCAACATTCAATTCCTCCGCCAGGTGCCATCGCTCGTGGCCTGCGCGGCAGCTCTCAGGTTCTGGGCGTGCGTCGTGCGGCACAAATGGCTGCGGCACGCGCACAAGGGGGGGCGCGCTAGGGTTGGGGCTAGGGGCAGGGTTACGACGCTGCGCTACCTGGCGCTCACGCCTTAGCTCGGCTGCTAATTGCACGCGGGGGGGTGTGGCTGGCTGTGACTGCCGATCGTTGTGGGCAGGGGGGTTCAGGGGCAGAGTACGGCGCATGCGCACATTTCAGCGCTCGCAGCGCGGCGCAGAGGTTTAGGCTGTGCGCAGGGCGGCTAATCGTGTCAACGGCTGGCGCACGCGAGCCTGGCGGCGTACCGCTGCAACCCTCAATGCACAACTTCAAGTGCTGTGAAAAGGCGTGCGTGCAAATTCCACGTCTGCACAAACTGACTGGTGTGTCGGTGAGTGTGATGAGCAAGTGTACAGGAACCCTATCCGCCTTTGACCCTGACTTCAACTTCAACATGGCCCTGAGCACGGCTGCTCACCGTGAGTCGCTACACCTGCCAGTATTAAGCGCCGCTGCTATGCTTGCCAAAAGGCGGCCTGTGTCACATGGCTATTTGGAGTATGTCCATCGCTGTCAGCGGCGAGGCACCGCACAAGCACTTCTTGGAGGCAGGTAACTGCAACATGTTAGGCTCACTGGCATCAACGGCTCATGTTTAGCGCGAAATGAGAGCGCAGCGCCCTTTGCTGACATGCTCTGGTGGCTACACCATGATGGGAGAGACATCATTACCATTTGACTTTGCTGGAACATACCCATCTCAATGCATACCTACGCTAGCTCACCTGCCTTCACCTTGCCGTCCGAGGTGCTCTCAGCGGCAGCCATCCTAAAAAAAGATCGGGGACAACGCTTTTCCTTTTCTCTCACTCAGCTCTCACGTTGTGCCTTGTAAATGCGCAGGCGACCAACTTCGCCGCATAAGCAGCAGCAGCGGCGGCACGTGCTCAGCCAGCAGCGGCGGCAGCATCGAGCGGCAGCGCCGCTGCTTCGCCAGCACCACTAGCTGAGCATGTGCCGCCGCCGCTGCTGATTGCGCGGCAAAGTTGGTCGCCTGCGCATTCGCAAGCTTGGCACAATGCGAGAGCTGAGTGAGAGAGCAGGAACAGCGATGTCTCCAATCTTTTTTGAGGATGGCATGATGACGCGGCGAGCGCCTGTGAACCACAGCTGATTTTGTAATGAGCTATTCACCTAAAGCACAACGGATCTTTGCGATCTTCTGTCAGAAAGCCGCTGTTCCAGTTGACGCCAGCATTGTGAGGGTTGAGTAAGATGACAGATCAACGGCGGCGTCCTGCCAGTGCATGGTGCATTTGCAAACTGCATGCCCTTCCAGTCCGCGATCGTGCAGTGCAAGCGAGGCAGGCATGTGTTGGTGACAGTTCAGTACAGGCTGTTACACGGTGGGGCGGTGTTGACGGTCCTCCCTGCCACCGAAGTTCAAGGTATGGAGAGCACGGTTGCCCCTACGTGCAAAGAAATCTGATGATCATGTGTACAGCTCCTGACATCGAGCACGTCACGACCTCCCAGGGGGGATGCCGCAGCCACTGTGTCGGCGAATGCCACCGTACATTCCAGCTGCCGCTCTGGAAGTAAGACAGCCGGGGCTCGATGCTGACCTCGTCGGGCGGCGTGAAGCTCGGAGGTGATCCCCAGCATCCTTGGCAGTCATGGTGCCGGTCAGTCTGCGCTTTCGATGCGCACGTCCATCTCCTCTGGGCGGCAACGACATGAAAGACACCATGAATCACCCCCACCCCCACCCCCACCCTCTCTCGAAAGCTCTCTCTCTCCTACTCTTGTGTTTTTGCGCTTTCGGCTTGCCACAACCTCAATTACTACTTGAAGCTCGCCAAAGAGGAAACTGTTGTTGTTGTTGTTGTTGCACGATGGTGGCGGCAATGAGGAGCAATGGGCTTCAGCTCATCATTGCAGGGGCTCCTGCATCCGGCAAGGGTACCCAGGTACGCACAAAGCAAGTTTGTGTGAACGTGTCGAAGGGATTGTGACCAGATGACGACAAGGTCTTACGAAAGCTCCTCCTTTTGCTGCGCCTGCAGTGCGAGCTGCTGAGAGAGACCTATGGAGTGGTACACCTCAGCACGGGAGATATGCTGCGGGAGGCGGCGAAGGATCCCGACAGCGAGGTTGGCAAAACCGCCAAGGTGTTCATGGAGGCTGGTGCGTACGACCTTTCCGCGGACGTGTGCTTGCTGTAAGACATAAGACACCTAGCAGCGAGGCATCAGCTGTATTGGCAATACCCCAGCCGCTGCATCAGACTTGTGAGACGTGTAGTGTGGGCTTTACTGCAGTAGTGGGATACCTGTAGCATTCAGTGCGGCCTTTCGGAGAGGTTCGCCGTTAGGTGTTGTTGTAGTGACAGCCACAATCTAGCTCATATATGTTTGTTGTCGGTAGTTTCACGTCCACACAGTTTTCAGTTGCTCATCAAGGTCGCGTATCCGGGTACACAAGGGCCAGCTCACAGTGATCGTACTTTTGAACGAGCTACCACACCGGGGCAGACGATGGCAGATGGGCAGAGATGACACATAGCAGCGTTGATGGATACGTCGCGTATAGCTCGAAGAAACTCCCAGCAGGTGCGCATACAGTATTGCAGAAATGGTCACAGCAGCTATGGGATAGGTTCATCAAGATTCATGTGCGTCGCGACAATGGGTGCGAATGTACTTGTAGAACGGGTTACTGTTGGTCCAACAGGGTTACTGCCATTTTCAACGACTCGTTGACCTGTTGCACCAGCTTATTTGCAGCAATATATATCATTTCTTGCCATAAGGCATTGCATGCTTGGGTGTGTACTTATGCACTGTTGGTAATGCGTTACTGTCAAGGCTCAGATTGCAAACATGAAGTCAGCAACTTCAATGCTGCCAAGCAGAAGCACACTCTTGCACCGCATCAGTGTGTTTATTTCTACTTTCATCTGGGCATCAGCAATGCCATGATACCGTTGTGCTGGTGCACTTTGCTGCTTGCTTTGCATTCACTCCAGTGGTCACATGACCGGAGTCTTGAGTCGCAAGTCATGAGTCTTAAGTTGGGCAGCCTCGATTGCCTTCAACACACCCGCCCTGCATACTGCCAGGCGATTGGAACGTCAAGGTCTACTAGTGGTATTATGGTGCCGGTTGGCCGCCAACTGGTGCCCGATGATGTCATCATTGCCATTGTCATTGCGCCGTGCTGTTTCACGCGTAAATCTATTGCTTGTACCTCTCTCAAATCACTCTGTCGCAAACAGGCCAACTGGTGCCCGCTGACGTCATCATCGCCGTCGTTGTTGTGCGGCGCTGTGCTGAGGGCGCTATTACATGTGTGACTCGCCCTAACGCGACCGCTGCTCGCTCTCTTGCAAGCAGGCCAACTGGTGCCTGATGACGTCATCATCGGCGTCGTCGTGGAGCGCCTGGCCAAGCAGGACTGCGTGGACAAGGGCTGGCTGCTGGACGGCTTCCCACGCACGCGCGCGCAGGCGGACGCGCTGAGCGCTGCTGGCTATCACCCTGACCAGTTCATCTTCCTTGACGTGCCGGATAAGATACTGGTTACGCGCGTCGTGGGCCGCAGAACGGACCCCGAGACCGGTGAGCCGTGTGGAGTGATCAAGTTGAAGTTTAGGTGGCAGTTGAAGTTTGCCTTTGGTAATATGTAATGGTATTGAGCGGCGTGGGCCGCAGGACGAACCCCGAGAGACCGGTGAGCCGGAGTGAGCAAGTTGAAGTTTGAATATTAACATGTTGCAATGAAATTGCGCATTGTGGGCCGCAGGACGGACCCCGAGACAGGTGAGCCGTGCGATGCTCGTGGAGTTGAAGTCTGTGGTTTTTTTGTAGTTGGGTTGCACATGGGGGGAGGCCGGCAGAACAACGTCGAGACTGTGTGCGCGCAAGCACAGAGCGCATCGAATTCAATGTATGGTAGTGTCTGTTGGTTGAATCGGCAATTGTAGCTCAAGTTGTGGCATGCATGACGGTCATGCATTTGAAGTTTGTGCCTGGTGCCAAACAGCAGCTTTGTGACAGCGCGCAGGAGCAGCAGCGCTCCGATGCTATGAACACTCAACAGCATCAGCGCTCTGAATATATGAGGGCAGTGCTCAGCAGCAGTAGCAGGTTGGCAGCAATCAACAGTGGCACCAGTGCAGGCTGCTGCTGTTGCCAGCACCATTATTGGTATGTATGTATGCCGCTGCACCGCCGCAGGCAATATCTATGTACCGCATGGCGTTCAGCCCGCCGGAGAGCGAGGACATTGCGGCACGCTGCAGCAGTGATCAACGACCATGAATTGTGGCAGCTCTCAACAGCAGCAGCATTGAGCGTTGAAGCTCCTGTCGTGAGCACCGACGTCGGTCTGAACGCGCGCTGCGCTGCTGCCCAATCAGTACAAGAGTTGGTGTCGTCAGTACTGACGTCGGTCCGAACTCGCGCTGCGCTGCGCTGCCGCCGCCGCATTGCAGGCAAGATCTACCACATGACGTTCAGCCCGCCCGAGACCGAGGAGATCGCAGCACGCTTGCAGCAGCGCTCAGACAATTTCAAGCGCGGCAGTGCTCAACAGCAGCGGCCTAACCCTAACCCTATCCTTAATCCTTGAACGTTGAAGTTGCTGTCATCAGTACTGACGTGGGTCCTATCGCGCGCTGCACCGCCGCCACCGCAGGCAAGATCTACCACATGACGTTCAGCCCGCCGGAGAACGAGGAGATCGCAGCACGCTTGCAGCAGCGCTCAGACAATTTCAAGCGCGGCAGTGCTCAACAGCAGCGGCCTAACCCTAACCCTATCCTTAATCCTTGAATGTTGAAGTTGCTGTCATCAGTACTGACGTGGGTCCTATCGCGCGCTGCACCGCCGCCACCGCAGGCAAGATCTACCACATGACGTTCAGCCCGCCGGAGAACGAGGAGATCGCAGCGCGTTTGCAGCAGCGCTCAGACGACACCGAGGCCAAGGTGCAGGTGCGCCTGAAGGCGTTCCACGAGAACTTGGCGCCTATCCTGGCCGTCTACAAGCAGCAGCTGCTTAGGGTCAACGGCGACGCGGACAAGGTGGACATCTTCAACAGGACAAAGGCAAGTTGAAGTTGAAATTTGAAGCTTCGGCATGTCGCTGCTGTTGAAGTTGAAGTTTGAAGCGGCACGTCACCGCTGTCACTTGAGCGCTGCGCGTGGCGTCGTGTGGGAGCAGGAGCTGCTGGGAGCGCGCGGCGATGCTGCCGAAGGGGCTTGCTCCTTGGGAGTCTACTTCTGATAGCATCAGGAGTGTGTCAACAGCATCCTGCCTTGGTAACATACTCCTACCTACCCCCCCCCCCCCTCAACCTCAACTTCAATTACAGGAGCGTCTGGACCGCATCCGCCGCTACTCCGTCGTCTTTGTCCTGGGCGGTCCAGGCAGCGGCAAGGGGACGCAGTGCGCCAACATTGTGCGTGAGTTTGGCTACACCCACTTGTCGGCAGGGGACCTGCTGCGTGAAGAGCAGAACTGTGGC
Organism: Tribonema minus; assembly: GCA_017506865.1. NCBI lineage: Eukaryota > Xanthophyceae > Tribonematales > Tribonemataceae > Tribonema > Tribonema minus. The sequence goes on along the minus strand of JAFCMP010000518.1, from coordinate 553,189 downwards.
AGCGACGTCGGCGAGATGATCAAGACGTTCATCAAAGAGGTGAATTTTAGGATGAGTTCATGTGATCTGATAAGGGTTAGGGTTACACTCCTTACTGCCACCAAGTATCGACAGTACTGTTTTGTGTGTTGCTATCACTGCATTATATACTAGGTACGTTGCCTTTTTCTGCCTCGCGCTGGTGTGCCTGCGCTTGATAGCGGCAGCAAGGCTACGCTGCTCTGCACATCCTTGAACTATGCTTCTGACGTTTGCTGTCTCCTGCCTGCTGCAAGATCGTCCCAATTGAAGTTGCCATTAGCTTTTCAAAGACTGCCATGCAGCGCAGCGGCGCGGATTTTTTTTCTATTACTAGCAACGCTCGACTGCTCGACATGTACGTGAAATATGTACTTGAAGTTTGCTGTTTGTCTGCCTGCCGCAGGGCAAGATCGTCCCCATTGAGGTCACCATAAGCCTACTGAAAACATAACATGGAGCGCAGTTGCGCGTGCGACTTTCTTAGTACCAGCAACGCTCACCTGCTTGACACATGCCTGAAGTATGTACTTGAAGTTTGCTGTTCTGTCTGCCTGTGCTGCAGGGCAAAATCGTCCCGGTTGAGGTCACAATCCGCCTACTGAAAACGGCCATGGAACGCAGTGGCGCGCGCGACTTTCTGATCGACGGCTTCCCGCGCTCCTTTGAGAACATGGAAGGCTGGTTCAAGGAGATGGGCGACGTAGCAGAGGTGAGAAATTGCTGGCGGTTTCTGCGTGGGCGAAGCGAGACATTGGTTAGCGTTCCATGAATTCGCGCGCACATCACATCACCAAGAACATGGAATGTTCCGTGTTTGAGGAGGATGGGAGAGACAAGAAATCTATACTTCAAGTAGCATTTTCTGTGTGGCCTGAAGAAAAGTTTTGCGACATACTTTTGAAAACGCGCGCTCTTACAAGGACACAAAAGGGTGGTGCTGGTTGAGAGAGATGGAAAACATGGCAGAGGTGAGATATCTCCTTATTGTTTCCTGTGTGCCTACATGCAGTTCGGCTTGTCTGGCATGAAGCCATGACTCATACTGAAGCACCTTACCGCTGACAACCTTGCCTGTGCTGTCTGTTCACACATTGTCGTGCGCCTTCGTTCTCTTCCCCAACTTCCCTGATTTAGTCATTAATCCTAACGAAGCGTTCTTCCGCTGCCAACTGGCGTTGCTTGTGCTTTCTGCTCCTACATCTTCGTGCAGGTGGCCTTTGTTCTTTTCTTTGACTGCCCGGAGGAAGTTATGAGTCATGACTCACAACAAAGCACCTTTTTGCTGACCACTGGCCTTGCCTATGCTGCCTGTCCTGGCATGTGCAGGTGGCCTTTGTTCTCTTTTTCGAATACCCAGTTTGAGTCATTACTCACAACGAAGCGTTCTTTCGCTGACAACTGGCCTTCCTTGTGCTGCCTACTCCATCGTGCGCAGGTAGCCTTTGTTCTCTTCTTTGACTGCCCAGAGGAAGTTATGGCAGAGCGTCTCCTCAAGCGCGGCGCCACCAGTGGCCGTGCCGACGACAACGAGGCCTCCATTCGCAAGCGCTTTGTCACATTCCGCGACACCAGCATGCCCGTAGTGGAGGCGCTGGCACGTCTTGGAAAGGTATGTATGTATATGTCGAGGAAGGGTATGTAGGCATGTCGTGCTCTTGTGAAGACATGCGCAAGCGCTTTGTCACATTCCGCGACACCAGCATGCCCATATTTGAGACGTTAGCACGTCTTGGAAAGGTACAGACTAGAAGTACGTGTATACAACATACTTCAAAGTGTACGGTTCATGACAACAATACGCCTGCGAATGAGCATGTACATACAAGCGCGCAGACATACATGCGCGCAGGCGCTTCGCCACGTTCTGCAACACGAGTATGCCCGTGGTGAAGGCACGTCTTGCGAAGGTATGCATGGACATGTCTAGAAAGGGTAGGTAGGTATGGCCTGTTTGTGAAGGTATACATACTTCAAAGTGCGCAGTTTACGTTAAGAGCATGCCCGCGTGTAAGCATGTGGGTAGATGCGCAAGCGCTTTTGTAAGGTTCCGCAACACGAGACGCTCGTGGTGGAGGCGCTGGCGCGTCTCAGGAAGGTATGTATGTATCTGATGTCAGTGGCCTTGGAAAGTATGTAGGTGCCTGATTGTGAAGGTGTGAATGTATGCTTGTTTGTACATGTGTAGTGCGAAGTGTGTACGCGTTGTCATGTTCCACGACACGAGCGTGCCCTGTTGGTGCGAGACGGTGGTTACAGAACCATTGCACGCTGATCGCCGTCAGCTGTTGGCACTTACAAGGAAGTTACATGGTAACTGTTTGCTTGCTCATCACCATGACTCACAAAACGATGCGCTGCTGATGTGTCGCCACGTAACCCTAACCCTAACCCTAAGCCACATTGTGAGGTCAGCGCCGTTGCATGCTGACAGTTCATAAGTCGCATGCTCACAGCCGGCGACTAAATCATGCCTCTCACATGAACTCGCAGCACCGACGTCTACGCCAGTGTGCTGCTACCGCTGCCGCCGCTGCTGCTGCGCAAGGTGTGCATCGTGTGGCGCGCCCCTCCCCACTTACTTACTCACCTGCTCGCTTTTGACTCACATAGCACTTACCCACTTGCTCATTTTCCCGCAAGCATATGCATGCGAAGCGCACAGTGCCGCCCCTCCCCCGAGTTGGTCTTTGTGAGTCATGCATGACTCACCCACTCACTCACTCACTCGCTCGCAAACGTACCTCGCCAGGTGCGAATTGTCAGCGCCGCTTCCCCTCCTGAGGTGGTATTTGCGCGCGTCTCTCGCTTGTTTCAACGACTCACCCACTCACTCACTCACACTCGCTCGAAACGTACCTCGCCAGGTGCGAATCGTCAGCGCTGCCCCCCCTCCCGAGGTGGTGTTTGCACGCGTCTCTCGCTTCTTCAAGGGACTTGCTATGATACCCCCCACAGAGCGCACTCTGGCCATCATCAAACCAGATGCTATGGCGGCAGGCTCCGAACCGGCGATGATCCAGAGGCTAGAGCAAGAGGGGTTTGTCATTGTGGAAAAGAAGACGGAAACGTTAACGAGTGAGAAGGTCGACGGCTTCTACCAAGAACACATCGGTGCGTTTTCTGCAAGAGGTGGTGATGAATGGGATGGATGGGCTTTATGATGTTGGACCTGCAACATTGCCAGCGCATACGTCAATGTTCAAGCATGAAAACACCAGCATGCATGTCAACGACACATCACGGTAACAGGTCATGGCATTTTGCATGACTTTATGAACCATGGACTAAATAGGATGCGGCAGTTTCTTCTCACGATCCCCCAACGCCTGTGTTCTGTGGCGCTAAGGTCGCCAGTGAAGTCAATAGCTTCAACTGAGATTGCGTCAGTGCGCTTCTGCAAGCAGTAACTGAAAGGACTGCCATTGTGGATTCCGCCATTCCTGGCAACAGTCAGATGATCAGCAGCAGCACCAGCGAGTCTGCACGATGTGAAGCAATGGGTGAGTATGTTTGAAGACGCAATGTCTTTGACATCCCCAGTAAATCCGTCGATTTGGCGCCCTGAGATCACCTGCAGAACATTACTTTTCGGCAAGCAACGATGCCAAACAGCCTACATACTGCTGACATACCACAGAACTGATGTGGTGGCGCTGCGACTGTTGGCAAATGCAGGCAAGCCGTTCTTTGAGGGGCTCAAGAAGTTCATGACCAGCGGGCCGTGCACTGCGCTGTCACTGGAGCGCGTGGACGCCATTCGCGCATGGCGCAACCTACTGGGCCCCACCAATGTGAGCAATTTCAACTACATGCTCATCCTCAACAACATCTTTTGGGCTGTTGTAGGTGCAGTGCGCTGTCCCTGGAGCTCGTAAATGCCATTTTTGCGCATGGCGCTCCTGCTGGCCCCTGATGTGAGCAACTTCGACTAGACTACATGATCACTTCAAGTCAGTATACAGTTATTGACTCATGTGTAGGTGCACTGCAGAGCGCTTGGGCGCCATTCGCGCATGGCGCAACCTGCTGAGCCCCACCAAATGTGATTGACTTGGACTATGTGTTCTTCATGTCTATGTACTGTGAAGATGCCGTCCGTTACCGCCTCATGACTGCATGCTAATAGCTAGCCCCATCAGCTAGCCCCATAACACCTCTGTTACGTACTCAGTGCAGCTTACGACTCGCCAGCCTCACCTCCTGCAGACAGACAAAGCAAGGCGCGGAGAAGCGCGCATCGCTCTGCGCACTCTACGGCACAGATGACCAGCCTATTGCTGCACACGGCTCTGATGTCACCATCCAACATCCACTAAGTGTATCACTCCCATCCTCAACTGTTGCAACTGAGAGGCACACGCGGAGAAACCCAACCGCTTTCCACGTGCTCAACAGCTGCGACGGCTGCGAGAGCACAGTACTTTTAATGACTGCAGTGTGACAAACTTTGAATTTCAAAGGTCGCAACGGACAAGGCACACGCGGAAAAACCTGATTCGCTTCACCTGCTCTACGGCACGGACGGCCAACGCAATGCTGCGCACGGCTCATGTCACATGCACTAAGTGCAACTTTTGACTCACCACTTGCGCCTGTGAGCCCCACCCCCCTTCACGTGCTATATGGCTCCGACATTGTATCTCATGTACTGACTGCAATCTATGACTTGCCAATTGCAACTGCTGCAGTCAGAGAAGGCAGGCGCGGAGAAGCCCGACTCTCTCCGCGCGCTCTATGGCACAGATGGCCAGCGCAATGCTGCACACGGCTCAGACATTGTGATCACTCACATGTACTAACTGCAACATGCGACTCTCCGACTGCAACTGTCACAGACGGAGAAGGCGCGCGCAGAGAAGCCCGACTCTCTCCGCGCACTCTACGGCACAGACGGCCAGCGCAATGCTGCACACGGCTCAGACAGCACCGCCAGCGCCATCCGAGAATTGGCTTTCTGGTTCCCAGAGGCAACGCCCGCTACGCGCACACTGGCCATGATTAAGCCTGGGGCGGCGGAGACTGTAAGGGAGGAGATCATGTGCTGCATCGCCGCGCGCGGGTTTGAAGTTGTCAAGGTGAGGTTTGGTGGGCATGTTGAAGTTTGTTGTTGTGCCACAGTGAGTGGACGGGAATGTCACACTGCAAACTCCACATGTGCAGTCAGCATTGTGCTGCATGGGCATGTAGGCGCCTGCTTGCGCTGGACATGTGTGTTGAAGGCTGAGGGTCGCTGCAAAAAGGGGGCAGGTAACCCTAACCCTGACCCTAACCCTAACCCTAACCCTAAGAGCAGCACATCAGGAGCACTTCAACAGCTACAAAGTACTTTTTTGATGCGCTGCGGCAGTGCACAACAGAGTATGGTGCGGCACGAGTCAGGGAGCAGCCAACATTCATACCTCGAAGTACATACATGCCCTTGTACTGACGGCGGCTGCGCAAACTTATGCTGCGTGTATGGCAATGCTCCGCCACTTGCAGTGGCATTCAGCAACAAACGTCCCACTGCATCAGCCACAGCATGAATGCAAAAAATGCCAGCATGTAAGCGCCACTCACAGGAAGGTGCTCAGCTCCCTCTCATTGTTGTTTAACCACTGGCATGCCCACGCCGTGTTGTACCCCCAAGCACTACATCCATGATGCGCACACACAACCTACATACCGCTGTACCCACAGACGGCGTCGCAGGTGCTGCCGCGCGGCATGGCCGCCGAGTTCTACGCGGAGCACACCGGCAAGCCCTTCTTCGAGGGCTTGCTCAACTTCATGACCTCGGGTGAAGTTGTGGCATTGATGTTGAAGCGCGAGGCAGCAGTGCCCGCATGGCGCGCCCTCATGGGTCCCACCAACTCCAACGCGGCGCGCAAAACGTCGCCGGATTCGCTGCGCGCGCTGTTTGGTGTGGATGGGCAGCGTAACGCCACGCACGGCTCGGACGGCGCCGCCAGCGCTGCGCGCGAGTGCATGTTCTGGTTCCCCGACAGGCAAGCACATCATGATGTTCTGCATTCAGAAGTATGTAGTCTGCAAGTGATGTGCAAGTTGCTAGGAACTCGCACTCCTTCTAAGAAAATCCTGAAAATTCTGCGACGCAGGCATGGCTCAGACACCGCCGCGCGCGTGTGCATGTGCTGGTCCCCGACAGGCAACGCTCAATAACGCGCGTCGTCACACGTTCGCGAAATTATTTTGCACGTGCTTCAGAAGTTGTCAGCAGCTTGCACTCTTCTTGAGAAAACATGCACGGCTCAGACGGCGCCGCCAGCGCCGCGCGCGAGTGCATGTTCTGATTCCCCGACAGGCAAGCGCGCTGCGTCACTTTCAGGAGTATTTTCAGCAAGTGATGTAGATGTTGCTAAACTTTTTTAAATCATGAGAAATCCTGCGATGCACGCACGGCTCAGACAGCACCGCCAGCGCTGCGCGCGAGTGCATGTTATGGTTCTCCGGCAGGCAAGGCTTACCGTAGCGCGCTGCGTCACACAATCTGAGTTCGGAAGTATTCCGCAACAGATTTTGATTTTGGAAGTTGTTAGCGCGCGCACTTCCTGAGAAAATTATGGGCAATGCAAATCCTGCGACGCACGCACAGCTGCAACAGCGGCGTGCGCGAGTGCATGGTCTGGTGCTCTGACTGGCAAGCGTGCTGCTTGGTCACATTTGCTTGGGCGCAGAAGCTTTGCTTGTGCTTGGCAATTAGTATGTGGAAGTACTGCAAGGCAGCAGGTTTTGTGACAGCAAAAAGTGCAGAAAAGCTGCGATAGGGCTCGTGTGCTTGATTAATTTTTTTCTTCTGCAGGATTTTCTGGTAAAGCAGTGCAGGGTGGCATCAGTGCTCAAATGCATATGTGTCGCATTCATGGCAGTTCAACACAATGCATAGTATGTGCCAGAGCGCTTACAGAATGGCCAAGCACTAGTCAGCATGAAACCACCATGATAATGCTGTCAGTAATGTCGGTCATCGCATCTCCATGTTCAAGAACAGCACACGGAACAGAACAGGATAGTCCATGTGTGTTTAAAGAACAAATATATTCTTTTGTTTGAAGTACAAAACTTCAACGGCTGGACTCATGTATGCCATCACAGCTCATCAACCGACACACTCATCTACTGAACTCTGGCAGGTGGGCAGCGGCGGCGGAGGCGACAGGCGAGTCCGCAGCCGCAGAGGCGAGGGTGGCGGCGTTCATGCGCGATACTTCAATAAAGCATTACATTATGCCATCACTGCTCATCACTTGACACACTCATTTGATTGAACTCTGGCAGGTGGTATGATTGAATTCTGGCAGGTGGTATGCCATCACTGCTCATCACTTGACGCGCTCATTTGATTGGACTCTGGCAGGTGGGCAGCGGCGGCGGAGGCGACAGGCGAGTCCGCAGCCGCAGAGGCGAAGGTGGCGGCGTTCATGCGCGACAGCGTGGACCCGGTGCTTGCGCCGCTGCTGCAGCGTCTTGTCATTGCGCAGCCACCCGATGTCGTTGACTTCTGCGTCAAGGAGCTGCAGGCGCTCAAGAGGCAGGCGCACAGCTGATCGGGGGGGGGGAGGGGGTGTGACTCTCCGCTGCTGCACATGCCGCATCAGTGCTCAACCGCGTGACGCCGTTGCCTTCTTCAGCAGGGAGCTGCAGGCCAGGCACAGTTAAGGGGGGGGAAAGAGGGGGGGGGGGGGGGGGAGGGGGCGATGTGTGTAGCAGAGGGGGAGAGGGGCTCATAAGCGGGACGTTTAGGGACGCAGGAGCTCCCATGTGGCTGGTGAGTGGGCGGTCTGCGCCGCTGCAACTTATCATGACAATGCAGATTTTGTTTTTGACTGTCTACACAAGCCAGCTTTCAAAACTGTTTTTCCACTTTTTGAAGTGCGAAGTGCCAACCTCTTGAGCTGGTCAATCTGCTGCGGCTGCCATTATAGGCGCAACGTCCCAACAGCACGTTGGCAAATGCTAATGCTACCACTATGCATCCTGACAACGTCTCCGACACCGTGTGACAATCAAGACAGTTCAAACAGCGATGCAACGTCCTGCTATCCTGATGCCATTGCGAAGCATTGCATTGTTGGGCATGGATTTGTCAAGCAGGATGCACAGTGAGGCATGCTTCAAGTTGATTTTTGCGGTTCCAGCTTGCTGATTCAGAAGCTCATCATCCTGGAGTATGCAACCGCACACTATGCCACATCACATGCAGTTTGACAGTGCTGCAGCGATGCAGATGCCGCAATGATGTTCATGTCATGAAAATGGTGTCCAGCATGGAAGGATGGGCTGGCATGGTAATCAAATGACATGCACGTCAGAACTTCAATCTAGCTGGTCTGCCATGATCCTTACTCATGATTCAAATGGACTTCGAGATCTGATTTTCGCTTCTTAAATGCCATCAGTAAAGCAAGTCTCTGGACTGTCTACGCCAAGATGCACGTTGATAAGTTTCCTTTGTTTTTAGATAGTGATGCACACTGGACATCTCATCTATACTTGGAAAGATGGCCAACATTATGCAGTATATCAGCAATTGAAATAAATTATCCTTGCACCTGCTGTGGAAACAAAGCACATCTAGGCAGCCAGCCCAACATCAGTAGATCACATGCAAACAGTCATGTCATTTAGACATCAGGCAGGCGCTTGAGCTTGCAGTAATGCTCCGCCACCCCCCACCATTGACTAAAATGTTGTCGGCAATATATATATATATTGTTGATAACTTGCAGCAACCCATGCCCTTCAAGTTGCTCAGCTCCTACTGAGCCTAGAAGACTCCGGGTGCAGGCATACACATCAATTATACACGTACACTGGCGCCGTGCCTGCTGTCTTTACAGCCAGCGCGCGTGCGCGAAGTGCACTGATGACGCACTGCCATGTGCCAAAGTGCGCGCGACGCGCTTGCCACCAGAGAGATTGCAAGCGCGCGTATTACCATCCTAAGTTACCACGCCCACCACAACCAGGCGTAGGTACTACCCCGCTAGCTGCCGCGAAAGCGGAGGGCAGGCCTGCAGGCATGCGACACATGGCGACGCCTCCGGCGTTGAACAGCGCGCGCGAGCGAGTAAGGACGTGCCATCAGGAAAGAGCGCACTGCCCGCGTCGTGCGCTCGCAGGCCCACGTGCGTATCGCGCCTGCCGCAGGGACAAGTGCAAGTGCGCGTGACGCACGCGCGTTTGACGCGCCTCCCGTGGAAGCTGCAGTGCCGCAGCGTGCAGGCAACTTGAAGCGTGACACGCCTGCGGCAGGGAGAGTCTCAGAGATTTAGAGTCAGTGCATGCGCGCATGCCGCTCTGGGCGGCGCTGGAAGGAGAGCATATGCGCGTGTGACGCACGTACTGTCACTGACAGCAGCGCACAGGAGTGCATGGCACGCCTGCCGTCAAAAGGGCGCAGGCGCGCGCCCGCCAAAGTTCATTAGCATTCTATTCATTGGTGCCTTGGGGTTCGATCATTACTGTTGTGACACTGTGGGTCCCGGATAGCAGAGTACTTTTGTACTGTATTGGTTTGGACTTTCAGTACATGCTATGTAGTACTACTACTCCTTGTCTTAAAACGAGTAGTACTCCTACAGATGCGGACAGGTATGTAGCTGTAGCATGTAGCACCATGGCGTAGCAGAGATCATGAAAAGGATATCATGGCGGCGGCGGGAGGCCCGTATTGCCAACTCTGAATCAGCGCAGAAATGCAAGGAATCCGATCTAGCGTGCGCACAAGCGCAGGACATTAGCACCAGTGCTGCAGATGGCAATGGCGCTTGTCAACAGGACGATGGCACGAGTGGCAGCAGCAGAGCAACTGGAGACGGACGCGCAGCGCACAAACGCAAGAGGGTACAGAATGACGGTTGGTCAATTTCCGATCAAACAGGCGAAGGGGAGCACACAAGCGGGCAAAGTGCAGTCAAGCGCTCTAGAACAGGTCACAACAGTCTGGAACAGCAACGTCTGATGCTAGACGACGAAGCTGGAGGTGGAGGCAGTGCGGACCCGGAGTACAAGTGCAACTTATGCGACCTCGTGGTGACGAAGGGCATGTCGCTGCTCTCGTTACAGCAGAGGTTAAACGCCCACATCGCGGCGAAGCACCAGCGCGAACACCACAGTGGGACAGCAGCAACGTTCCTGGAGCGCTCCGACCTCAGCACCACGCACTTGCAAACCATCTACACCGAGTGTGCCTTGTGCAAAAATCTGTTTCATGCCAACAAGACATTCAGGGTGGACAGCAGCGATCCCAGCGCGGGCAAGCGCTGCCGCAAATGCAGGCCTATCACTTCACCCGCTGCAGTGGCGGCAACATTGTCAACAACAGCATCAGCAGCACCGCTAGCACCTGATACATCGACGGCAACATCAACCACGTCGCTGCCACAGCAGCAACCGGCGTGCACACCCATCGGCAACCCCGACGCAAAGGGACCAGCGCATGCGCAGCAGGCACCTGCTGCTCAGGCTGGTGGCAGCAGCTCCTCCGGCAGCTCAACGAGGCCGGAACGCGGGGGCAGCAGTGCTACACGAGGGGGTCGGGGTCGCAGTGGAGGGCGCGGACGTGGCAATGGAGGACGTGTTCGCAGCGGCAGCAATGATGCAGACATCAGCAGTAGCAGAGCGACTAGCGGCAGCAGAACCGGAGGCGGCAGCAGCAGCGGTGCCGGCGGCGGCAGTGCAGCCGGTACTAAGGACAGCGGCGCTGGCAACGGCCGCAGCAGTGATGCCAGTAGCCGCAGCGGCGGTGCTAGCAACAGCGGCAGTGGCGCGCGAACTCAAAACGGCCGCGGTGGCCGTGGCAGCGGTCGCAGCAGCGACAGCGGTGGACGAGGCTGTGGTCGTGGCGGCCGCGGCGGCGGCGGAGGGGGCCCCCGAGCGGCAGGTGCGGCGACAGCAGCGGCAGCGCCTGCAGGCGCAGCAAGTGGGGCAGGTGGGCTTTTCACGTGGACCATCTCAACCCCTGCAGTCGCAGCAGTGCTTGACAGCATCAGCCTCGATGAGCTGTGCAAGCTGCAGTTCGCGACAACTAGAAGCCTTGCTAGACCACGCAATCGCCGCTATGTAGGAGCTGCACTGGAGAACGCAGCAACACATCTGTTGGCACACACAATGACGATGTTCGTCAATGCGGCGCGGGAGCCAGATTCCGCAGGGCGGGTGCAGCGACTGCAAAGATCCACGATTCTACACCACCTCATGCCATCACTCATCACCTCCACCGATGGCGCACCTGGCATCACTCGCTCCGACAGAATCAGAATGTTGGCACGCGGTGAGCTTGACCGGTTGCTGCCAGCGCTCCTCGCACACGCGCGTGCGCACCGGCGCTGGCGCGCGCGCCAGGCAGCGATCAACGCCTACGTCCTACAGCGCATGGGCACACGGGGGGGGCTACAGCAGGCAGCGCGTTTCCTTCAGCCCAAAACGGTGGCGATACCTGATGATGACTGCTTTGCCGCCATGCAGTCCAAACACCCCCCCGCTGCGCCAGGGGAACAACTCCATGAGCTATCTGGCATTGTTGATCAGCTTGTGGCGAAAGCAGCCGACATGCCAGCAGAACTCAGCCTGTTACAGGGGGAGGGAATTGAGCCAGAGACGATTGCCAAGCTCATCCAGCGAGCAAGCCCTTACAGTGGAGCAGGCCCATCGGGGCTGCGCTACAGCCACCTGCAGGATGCGCTACGCACAAGCTCGGGACGGCATGAGTTTGCTGCTGTCCTCACACGGTGGCTTCAGGCCGTTATGCGGGAGGCTGCGCGGCTGCCGGATGCCTTCTGGCAGTTGCATGGCGCGGGGCGCCTGACGCCACTTGCAGAACAACAGGAAGATGGTACAGCTGAGCAGCGGCCCATCGTTTGCGGCGAGGTGCTGCAGCGACTATGCACTTCGGTGTACGTGGCAGACCGCAAAGACTTCCTGGCGGAGCTCCTTGAGCCAGACGGGCAGTATGGGGTAGCCGTCTCAGCAGGAGCGGAGAAAGCGGCCATGGCCGGCAAACTCGCGTATGAGCTTGGTCACTGGCAGTTCATGCTGGACCTCAAGAATGCCTTCAACATGGTATTCGTCCTGGCGGCAGTGTAATGGGTAGCAGCACAGCTGCCGGACTTCCTCGACTACTTCATCGGCACATACGTTCGCACTCGGCCACGCCTGCTGTTCCAGCACGTCGACGGCTCCACGCGCATCATCATGTCTCAGCGCGGGTTTAAGCAGGGGGACCCCGCAGCACCGATGCTCTTCTGCGGCGCCATTGCTCAGTGCTTGAAACGGTTCAATGAGGCGGCGGCCGCGCAGCGCGCGCGGAGGCGGATGGGCGCCTACATGGACGATGCCAACGTCCGAACAGGCGCTTGCACGCTGACTCAGGATGACATACAGGCGGTGGCGCAGCTCAAACAACACTTTGCGGAGGTGGGGCTGGAGCTAAACCTCACCAAGTCACGCGCGCTGCCTGGCAGGGGGCATGTGGTGACAGACCACGAGCGGCAACTGCTGCAGCAGCTGGGCGTTCAGCTAGTGTGGGATACGGATGAAAATCAGAACCGCGGAGCTGTGTTGCTGGGGGTGCCGGTGGGCCACAGCAGCTTTGTGGACGCATGGCTGCGCAGGGAAGCGGGTGCAGGCGGGGCAGGGGCTCGATTCGCAGAGCGATGCGCGCGCCTGACATATCCGAGGGCTATGTTCAGGTTACTGCGCTACTGCGTGGTGCCTCGCATGACGTACTGCCTGCGCACCATTCCCACTACGCAGACAGCGCCAGCCGCCAAGGAGTGGGATCGGGTCACGCAGTGGGTGCTTGAGCACTCAATGGGCCTGCAGCCACCAGGCCAGACCTGGCACCAGTTTGAGCAAAGTGGGGCCCACTTCCATCTGGCAGCGCACGGCCCAGCCTTACAGCAAGCGCGACTCCCAACACGGCATGGCGGCCTTGGCATTACCAGCGCCTGCGACATCGCTGATGCTGCGTATGTGGCGGGCACGTTGCAAGCGCTGCAACCAGCACTCTCTGGATGGGCGGGGGTGCTGCAGCAGGCGGCTCCTCAAGCGGCTGCAGACGACGCTGCTGAGGATGCGGCAACACAAGCGGCACCGGCAGCAGCGGCAGCAGCACCAGCACCAGCACCAGCAGCATCAGCAGCGGCAACTGTTACAGCGGCAGCGGCGGTTGCCAGTGGAGGCGCGACCGCTCCGGCAGCGGCAACTGCATCAGCGGCAGGCCGCGCTTATGGCGCAGCCATTCCGGCAACACACGACGCAGCTGCCGCTGGATCAGGGGCCGCGGCGGCAGCAAGGCGGCACCAGCGGCAGCAGCAGCGGCGGCGCACGGCGCACCTACTCCGACGGCAGCAGCGGCGGCGGCAGCAGCAGCTGCTCCAGCATCAGAAGCTGCTGCAGCAGCTGCAGCACATGTTGCACCTCAAGTGGCCTCGGCGGCATCACTAACTGCGGCATCAACAGCAGCTGCTGCGGGCATAGGCAACACAGCTGCTCCAGGCCCTCCTAGGGCTGCTGCAGCACCTGCAACAGGAGCAGCGTCGGCAGGCGGCGCCGCAATCATGCCGGCTGCGACAGCGGCAATGGCGGCGGCAGCGGCCAATGCGGCAGGTGCTACACCAACACCTGCGGCAGCAGCAACACCACTGGCAGCAGCAGCAACGGCAGGCGGCGCAGCTGCAGCACCAGCGCACGCACCAGCGGCAGCCGTCAATGCAGGCGCTGCGCGTTCCACACCAGCAATGCTACAAGGCGCAGCTGCCGCATCCCTACGTGCAGCAACAGGTGACAAGCTGGAACATACACTGCCACCAGCGCTAACGTCACTGCAGCAGCAACCACCTACGCAGCAGCCGCCGCTGCGGCCGACAGCAGGTGGTGGCACTGGTGCGGAGGCTGTTTGCGTACTTGACGCCAGTGCTCTGCAGTTGCAGTGTAGCCTGAAGCGCCCCAATCAGAGTGCGCTTGCAGATCCCGTCGCTACCGAGCTTGCAGATAAGGTGGAGGCGGACCTGCAACAGCTGCCGCAGGGCACGCAACGCACGCAAGCACTTGCTCGATTCCGGTCGCAGCGCCACATGCACTCGATTGGCATGGCATTCCTCAACGAGCCCATGTACTCCACAACGGCTTCGTTCGACGGCCTATCCTGGCAACTGGCCGTCAAACGCGCCATCGGAGTTACTGTAGAGGAACAGACGACAGGCTGCAAGCTGTGCGGGAAGTCGCCGGGCGGCACCCTGCATGCACGGCTATGTCAAGCGCCACGCGTCAAGGCGCACGACACCATCGTCCATAATAGCATCAAGAGGGCCACGCAGCGCATCCTGCGGCAATACCTCAAAACGGGACTGGTTGACGAGGACTACACGCCGTTTCTGGGGTCCGCCGGGCCGCCGGGGAGTCGCAGGATGGACATCGTGCTGCCTGCCGACGCCTTCCCGGTGACCGGCTACGACGACCCGACACGCCACCTACCGCTCATGGTGGACGTTACCTGCTTCGAGGCACAGGTGGCGTCGCGGGCGGCGAAGACTGCAGCAGACCCTGAGCGATGCTGCCGCGACCAGGAGGCCGCCAAGACTACCCACTATTCTGGTCATTATGATCAGAATTGCTACAAACTTGCCACTTTGGCAATAGGGTCATTTGGCAGCATCGGGGAGCAGGGGCGGAAGCTGCTGGAGGCTGTGGCGACGGAGTATGCCAGCAGGATGTCAGTGCCCGGAGGAGCGCGCCCTAAAGCTCTCAAGGGCATTGCCCTGGCGCGCTTACGTTCGGCACTGTCGGCAGCGCTCCACATGGCGTACTCTGGCCGTGTCATGACACACATGGCAGAATCCAGGGGGAGGGGGCACATGGAGGAGGACGTAGGGGAGGACCCCGAGATGCCATTTGGCGGCGGTGGCGTTTGAGTGGTTGTCGTTGCGACACTTTCAGACTGTCATACGACATGTAGATTCCTTACAGCTAGATGCCAATCATCTGGGCTTTTTCGCGCCCTGAGCGAGAATTAATAAAAAGTACAGAACAAACTACTCGGCTATCCCGCAGCCCCCCAAGCACCAATATTTAAATGCTATAGAATTTGGCAAGCGCGCGCCTGCACCCTCTCTTGGCGGCAGCGCGCGCGCCATGCACTCCTGCGCTGCTGCCGCAGCGGCTGAGCGGACATGCACACGTGCACTTGTGCCGGCGCCGCCCGGAGCAGCACACGCAATGCCATCAACTGTTACAGACTGAGTATCAGACTCTGACTCAAGTCTCAGAGTCCTGTGGCGGGCGTGTCATGCTTCAACTTGAAGTTGCCGGCAGGCTGTGCACTGCTTCCATGGTGGGCGCGTCACACGCGCCTGCGCCTGTTTGGCGGCACGCGCGCATGCGTCATGCGCGATGGCACTCAAAATCAGATGATCTCTGCGGCAGGCGCGATACGCGCGCGTGCACTACAATGATTATCCCATACCATTAGACTGAGTTCCCCAGGGTCTCTCGCAAGGCCGCTCGCACCGCTGGCCACCTCCATCGCTTATTTTGCCTATCCATGCATCCACGCAATCACAGGTCCCGCTGCCAGGCCAGAAGGCGCTGCGCCTGCACCACAAATCACCTCTCCAGAGCTTCAACTTTCAGGCCGACGGCGTGAGGCTAGCGAAAGACTGTCACAGCAGCCTGCCTCCCTTCACAGCCCTTCTTCAGGCCGTGCTTTGTTGGCTTCTTGTCAACTTCAGACAACACACACAGACACATGGAAGGTAGGTCGCATGTCTTCACTTATTTGCCCAGCGTCCAGAGAGCTGCAATTGCAATTGCACTCTCCGTCGTTGCATGAAACGTCGCGGGGCCCCAGTGTGTGCAGGCCAGGCCAGGAGGCAGGCGCTTAGTAAGTTAGTCAGGGTACTTACATCAGGCCGCCGCTGATGTCCTGGGCGAAGCCTGACAGGTGAAAAATGATGGCGGCCTAAAAACACACAGAGTGTACAACTGTATGTTTTCGCGCTCAGGGCGCGAAAAAGCCCAGATGATTGGCATCTAGCTGTAAGGAATCTACATGTCGTATGACAGTCTGAAAGTGTCGCAACGACAACCACTCAAACGCCACCGCCGCCAAATGGCATCTCGGGGTCCTCCCCTACGTCCTCCTCCATGTGCCCCCTCCCCCTGGATTCTGCCATGTGTGTCATGACACGGCCAGAGTACGCCATGTGGAGCGCTGCCGACAGTGCCGAACGTAAGCGCGCCAGGGCAATGCCCTTGAGAGCTTTAGGGCGCGCTCCTCCGGGCACTGACATCCTGCTGGCATACTCCGTCGCCACAGCCTCCAGCAGCTTCCGCCCCTGCTCCCCGATGCTGCCAAATGACCCTATTGCCAAAGTGGCAAGTTTGTAGCAATTCTGATCATAATGACCAGAATAGTGGGTAGTCTTGGCGGCCTCCTGGTCGCGGCAGCATCGCTCAGGGTCTGCTGCAGTCTTCGCCGCCCGCGACGCCACCTGTGCCTCGAAGCAGGTAACGTCCAGCATGAGCGGTAGGTGGCGTGTCGGGTCGTCGTAGCCGGTCACCGGGAAGGCGTCGGCAGGCAGCACGATGTCCATCCTGCGACTCCCTGGCGGCCCGGCGGACCCCAGAAACGGCGTGTAGTCCTCGTCAACCAGTCCCGTTTTGAGGTATTGCCGCAGGATGCGCTGCGTGGCCCTCTTGACGCTATTATGGACGATGGTGTCGTGCGCCTTGACGCGTGGCGCTTGACATAGCCGTGCATGCAGGGTGCCGCCCGGCGACTTCCCGCACAGCTTGCAGCCTGTCGTCTGTTCCTCTACAGTAACTCCGATGGCGCGTTTGACGGCCAGTTGCCAGGATAGGCCGTCGAACGAAGCCGTTGTGGAGTACATGGGCTCATTGAGGAATGCCATGCCGATCGAGTGCATGTGGCGCTGCGACCGGAATCGAGCAAGTGCTTGCGTGCGTTGCGTGCCCTGCGGCAGCTGTTGCAGGTCCGCCTCCACCTTATCTGCAAGCTCGGTAGC
This sequence comes from Tribonema minus, assembly GCA_017506865.1. Classification (NCBI taxonomy): domain Eukaryota; class Xanthophyceae; order Tribonematales; family Tribonemataceae; genus Tribonema; species Tribonema minus. The sequence goes on along the minus strand of JAFCMP010000518.1, from coordinate 536,141 downwards.
GACGGGATCTGCAAGCGCACTCTGATTGGGGCGCTTCAGGCTACACTGCAACTGCAGAGCACTGGCGTCAAGTACGCAAACAGCCTCCGCACCAGTGCCACCACCTGCTGTCGGCCGCAGCGGCGGCTGCTGCGTAGGTGGTTGCTGCTGCAGTGGCGTTAGCGCTGGTGGCAGTGTATGTTCCAGCTTGTCACCTGTTGCTGCACGTAGGGATGCGGCAGCTGTGGCGATCGTCCGCGTGAGGGGCAGGCGCGCCACCTCTGCTGCTGCTGCGCCTTGTAGCATTGCTGGTGTGGAACGCGCAGCGCCTGCATTGACGGCTGCCGCTGGTGCGTGCGCTGGTGCTGCAGCTGCGCCGCCTGCCGTTGCTGCTGCTGCCAGTGGTGTTGCTGCTGCCGCAGGTGTTGGTGCAGCACCTGCCGCATTGGCCGCTGCCGCCGCCATTGCCGCTGTCGCAGCCGGCATGATTGCGGCGCCGCCTGCCGACGCTGCTCCTGTTGCAGGTGCTGCAGCAGCCCTAGTAGGGCCTGGAGCAGCTGTGTTGCCTATGCCCGCAGCAGCTGCTGTTGATGCCGCAGTTAGTGATGCCGCCGAGGCCACTTGAGGTGCAACATGTGCTGCAGCTGCTGCAGCAGCTTCTGATGCTGGAGCAGCTGCTGCTGCCGCCGCCGCTGCTGCCGTCGGAGTAGGTGCGCCGTGCGCCGCCGCTGCTGCTGCCGCTGGTGCCGCCTGTGCTGCCGCCGCGGCCCCTGATCCAGCGGCAGCTGCGTCGTGTGTTGCCGGAATGGCTGCGCCATAAGCGCGGCCTGCCGCTGATGCAGTTGCCGCTGCCGGAGCGGTCGCGCCTCCACTGGCAACCGCCGCTGCCGCTGTAACAGTTGCCGCTGCTGATGCTGCTGGTGCTGGTGCTGGTGCTGCTGCCGCTGCTGCCGGTGCCGCTTGTGTTGCCGCATCCTCAGCAGCGTCGTCTGCAGCCGCTTGAGGAGCCGCCTGCTGCAGCACCCCCGCCCATCCAGAGAGTGCTGGTTGCAGCGCTTGCAACGTGCCCGCCACATACGCAGCATCAGCGATGTCGCAGGCGCTGGTAATGCCAAGGCCGCCATGCCGTGTTGGGAGTTGCGCTTGCTGTAAGGCTGGGCCGTGTGCTGCCAGATGGAAGTGGGCCCCACTTTGCTCAAACTGGTGCCAGGTCTGCCCTGGTGGCTGCAGGCCCATTGAGTGCTCAAGCACCCACTGCGTGACCTGATCCCACTCCTTGGCGGCTGGCGCTGTCTGCGTAGTGGGAATGGTGCGCAGGCAGTACGTCATGCGAGGCACCACGCAGTAACGCAGTAACCTGAACATAGCCCTCGGAGATGTCAGGCGCGCGCATCGCTCTGCGAGTCGAGCCCCTGCCCCGCCTGCACCCGCTTCCCTGCGCAGCCATGCGTCCACAAAGCTGCTGTGGCCCACCGGCACCCCCAGCAACACAGCTCCGCGGTTCTGATTTTCATCCGTATCCCCCACTAGCTGAACGCCCAGCTGCTGCAGCAGTTGCCGCTTGTGGTCTGTCACCACATGCCCCCTGCCAGGCAGCGCGCGTGACTTGGTGAGGTTTAGCTCCAGCCCCACCTCCGCAAAGTGTTGTTTGAGCTGCGCCACCGTTTGTATGTCATCCTCAGTCAGCGTGCAAGCGCCTGTTCGGACGTTGGCATCGTCCATGTAGGCGCCCATCCGCCTCCGCGCGCGCTGCGCGGCCGCCACCTCATTGAACCGTTTCAAGCACTGAGCAATGGCGCCGCAGAAGAGCATCGGTGCTGCGGGGTCCCCCTGCTTAAACCCGCGCTGAGACATGATGATGCGCGTGGAGCCGTCGACGTGCTGGAACAGCAGGCGTGGCCGAGTGCGAACGTATGTGCCGATGAAGTAGTCGAGGAAGTCCGGCAGCTGTGCTGCTACCCATTCCGCTGCCGCCAGGACGAACACCATGTTGAAGGCATTCTTGAGGTCCAGCATGAACTGCCAGTGACCAAGCTCATACGCGAGTTTGCCGGCCATGGCCGCTTTCTCCGCTCCTGCTGAGACGGCTACCCCATACTGCCCGTCTGGCTCAAGGAGCTCCGCCAGGAAGTCTTTGCGGTCTGCCACGTACACCGAAGTGCATAGTCGCTGCAGCACCTCGCCGCAAACGATGGGCCGCTGCTCAGCTGTACCATCTTCCTGTTGTTCTGCAAGTGGCGTCAGGCGCCCCGCGCCATGCAACTGCCAGAAGGCATCCGGCAGCCGCGCAGCCTCCCGCATAACGGCCTGAAGCCACCGGGTGAGGACAGCAGCAAACTCATGCCGTCCCCAGCTTGTGCGTAGCGCATCCTGCAGGTGGCTGTAGCGCAGCCCTGATGGGCCTGCTCCACTGTAAGGGCTTGCTCGCTGGATGAGCTTGGCAACCGTCTCTGGCTCAATTCCCTCCCCCTGTAACAGGCTGAGTTCTGCTGGCATGTCGGCTGCTTTCGCCACAAGCTGATCAACAATGCCAGATAGCTCATGGAGTTGTTCCCCTGGCGCAGCGGGGGGGTGTTTGGACTGCATGGCGGCAAAGCAGTCATCATCAGGTATCGCCACCGTTTTGGGCTGAAGGAAACGCGCTGCCTGCTGTAGCCCCCCCCGTGTGCCCATGCACTGTAGGACGTAGGCGTTGATCGCTGCCTCCGTTTGCTGGCGCGCGCGCCAGCGCCGGTGCGCACGCGCGTGTGCGAGGAGCGCTGGCACCAACCGGTCAAGCTCACCGCGTGCCAACATTCTGATTCTGTCGGAGCGAGTGATGCCAGGTGCACCATCGGTGGAGGTGATGAGTGATGGCATGAGGTGGTGTAGAATCGTGGATCTTTGCAGTCGCTGCACCCGCTCTGCGGAATCTGGCCCCCGCGCCGCATTGACGAACATCGTCATTGTGTGTGCCAACAGATGTGTTGCTGCGTTCTCCAGTGCAGCTCCTACATAGCGGCGATTGCGTGGTCTAGCAAGGCTTCTAGTTGTCGCGAACTGCAGCTTGCACAGCTCATCGAGGCTGATGCTGTCAAGCACTGCTGCGACTGCAGGGGTTGAGATGGTCCACGTGAAAAGCCCACCTGCCCCACCTGCTGCGCCTGCAGGCGCTGCCGCTGCACCTCTATGTAGTGGACTACTGGTTCTTATTACTTTAATCATGGCACCTTGTGTCAATCATCATACTAAATTATTAAATAATCAAATGATATCTTGTGTAAATGGATGCTGACTCAGAGTCGATCATTTACAACTGTTACAGCCACCTACTCGGAGTCAATTGTCAACAATTTTGAGGTACTTGACTTATTAACTGTTGAACGATTGAACACTACTTCACTTCAGAATCAGTCCTTCACTTCAGAATCAGTCCATCAGTGCCGTAATACTATCTGATTCAGTGGCTCAGACTTGAAGTCTCGTACAATTGACACAACATACAATTTACTTGTGAGCCTCAGAACAGACTACTTCAGAATCTCTCTAAAGTAATCCTGACTTTTTGCTCACGACATAGAATGTCGGTAAGAGTCTGAGTTTGATGTTTGTTCACTGATTTTACTATTGGTTTAATGTATAAAGCTTCGAATAATGATTCCTTCTTGCAGGATGTACACCGTGGCTCAATTGGGGACTCAATCTGGCAGACTCTGAGGTCATCGATCATCTCATTGAGCTGAAGTCCAAAGCTACTAGTAAGTTAGTAACAGTTAAACATCATAGTATTACTATCATGAAGATGAAATTACGATGCAATTACTAACTCAGGATCAGTGCGCGCACAGTTAGCGTGTATAGTAACGGTTGTCGTGTCACATGGTGATGCATCTCATAATCTCAGGCTGTACTGCGTTGCGCAACGTTGCATCGACAACAGTTCCTGTAAAAGCTACTGCTATTGTTACACCTGGGCGCAAAGACTGTGTGCACGAAGTTCGCAAGCATTGCAACGACACGTTGTCAATAATTGTGTGTCAAACACAACGTCGTCAAGTTATTGACAAACAGTCATAAACTGAACTTTGACGAGTAGTTGCATGCAGAACGCATCGCAATTGACGATATTACTCATTTTAAATTAGTGGCATTGTGCAATTAAATCTAAATTCGGAGGCTCTCACGCCGCAAGCCCAGGACCTCAGGCTATTCAATATTAATTTCCCCTCCAAACTAGTAGTATTACTAGGCTGAGCTTACTCAACGGTGAGCTGGTTGTCACTGATGATCCTGAGGATGCTGATGAATCATCAGATGCCGGAAGGCTTAAAATTGCCAAATTGAATTTGAAACCTTCAATCAATCAAACCGAGTGACATTGAATTCTGATTCAAATGGAGCAGCTTCAAGACTTATATAACATGCAGCGCAGCTGCTGCTGCAGCAGGCGAGCATCAAATAGTATTAGATACATTGAGTCGGGAACTGCAACAGTTACAGTCTCACACAACTGCTGATTCAGATTCTGAATCAGATCTTATTGATACCATGTAGTACGGTCATCGGTTATTGGACCGAATGTCAGAGTGACTGAGTCAGTCTCAGACTGGTTGTCCCAGCGCAATAAGCATCTTTCAAGTAGCATTTTATTTGCACTTCGCCATCAGGCTGTTGAAATTCAATTTAGTAAATTGACATTGTGACGCAGAGACTGTAGTGAGTGAAATTTTAGTTGAATGCAATGGGTGGCTTTACATTGTCATCTTGAAGTTGTAATAATTGCAGAATTTCGACAAGCGCGCACTGCAGTGAATTTCAACCGTTATGACAAGGCTTGGTGCACAGTGACATGATGAATCAATGATCACATCGTGATGATAATCACGGTTCTCACTCAACCTTACAGGCTGCAGCTCGAGCCATCATGTCATGATGATCTTTCAAGTAGCATTTCATTTTGCACTTCGCCGTCAGGCTGTTGAAATTGAATTTAGTAAATGTGACGCAGAGACTGACTCAGAGTGAAATTTTAATCAAATGCAATGCCATTGGGTGGCTTCACATTGTCAACTTGGAGTTTTGATTGCAGAATTTCGACAAGCGCGCAGTGAATTTCGACAACTTGAAGGCTTGGCGCGCAGTGACATGAATCTCTGAGTCAGTGAACCAATGATCAGATCGCGACGATCATCACGGTTCTCACTCAGCCTTACAGGCTGCAGCTCGAGCCATCATCATGGTTGCTGTCATGACTGCAGTTACTGTAAATTCAATTAATTTCTAATGAATTGTCATTCAATGTTGATGTGTGAGCCCCAGGCTGCCAGGCAGCTGATTCAAAATTTCTTAGACACCTACCGGTATGATGAAGGACATCAATTTGAATACTTCAGTCTATCAGTTACTGTAATCATTATGGATTAACGATGTTGAGCCTTGAAGGTCATCGAAGTTCACTGATGGCATGGTACTACTAGCTGCTTCGTCATTTGCACAGCGACTGAGCATTGAAGTCATGATGTATGTCATGAGACCGCCGTCAATCCCCAAATTGAATGATGATCATAGATGCTTTTAACTTGTCATGACATTGATTCAGAAGTTCTGTCAGTCTGAGAACTGCTGATCGACACTCAGTCTTGATGACGATTATATAGAATCTTCCAGTGAATCATGGGCCCGGTTTTATTTCGACCTTGAATGTTACCATGTGACCCTATCTTCTGCTCATGGCTGGAAGTTGGATTAATTTGCTACACGGTGACCGTGTGAAGACAGAGTCACTCCGAGTCGGATTCATGTTGATGTTTTATAGTGAGTGACCGGAAAACAGCCTGAGGCTTGATGGCAGTACTTGGTTGTTGTGACCCGCAAACACACATGGTTGCAGTACGTTGCAGTACTCACGAAGTGAAGATTCGTGGCGTTGTGTGTCGCATCTATGAACCCTAGCCTGCAGTTGCACTACTGGCAGCTGCGGCTGGCCGCTGTTCCTCTAATGCAGGCCAGCAGCAGCAGTTCAGCCGCATCTTGAGGCATGCTCACAATGCAGTTCCCTTCACTGGGTACGTGCGGTATTGTAGGTGACTGGGTCCTCAGGCACACACACTAGACTAAACTGAACGTGACTGTACTGAGTCTCTGCAAAGACACGCACTGAAGGGTACGAACTGGGCGTACCGTTAAAATCCTTGTTTGCAGGTACCTGCCACTTGTGCGCCCCAGGGGTGGCTACCGCATCCTCCCGCTCTCCTGCTCTCTCTGCCCTCCGCCGCTCTGCCCTCCGCCGCTCCGCTCCACTCCATTGGTATGCAGAGCTGCGAATGCTGACCCTTAGTTGATGCCACAACGGTGATCAGCTCCCATCGTCTATGACCCATGACGACGACTGGCTGCCAAAGCATGCTTTTGAGGTGCCTGTGCTGGTGGGTGCTTGTGCACCATGTCGGCTGGCTTCGAGCGGGCTCCTCACCTCACTCTCGGTGCAATGACCACTTGAAGAAGACTTTTGGGTCAGAATTACTCCACGGCCTTAGCAGCGTTGCTGCCGCCACTGCTGCTCGCAGCTCTGATACTGACTGCAATCAGTCATGCCAGCTCCCTTTTCCTTGTCTTCCAGGATATCACCGACCACACATCGCCGTGCGGCAATAGGGACAACATTCTATTTTTTTGTAGAACATACAGTTGTACACTCTGTGTGTTTTTAGGCCGCCATCATTTTTCACTTGTCAGGCTTCGCCCAGGACATCAGCGGCGGCCTGATGTAAGTACCCTGACTAACTTACTAAGCGCCTGCCTCCTGGCCTGGCCTGCACACACTGGGGCCCCGCGACGTTTCATGCAACGACGGAGAGTGCAATTGCAATTGCAGCTCTCTGGACGCTGGGCAAATAAGTGAAGACATGCGACCTACCTTCCATGTGTCTGTGTGTGTTGTCTGAAGTTGACAAGAAGCCAACAAAGCACGGCCTGAAGAAGGGCTGTGAAGGGAAGCAGGCTGCTGTCTTTCGCCAGCCTTACGGCTTTGAAGTTGAAGCTCTGGGAGAGATGATTTGTGGTGCAGGCGCAGCGCCTTTTTCTGGCCTGGCAGCGGACCTGTGATTGCGTGGATGCATGGATAGGCAAAATAAGCAATGGAGGTGGCCAGCGGTGCGAGAGGGCTCGCGAGAGGGGCACTGATGGCATCGCAGCAGCAGCAGGGCGACCAGGACGACGATGAGTCTGGTTCGGACGTTAGTTCTGAGGAGTACACCACGGGCTCAGCAAGCCTGGCGGATGCTGCTGCTCACCGAGGCGGGGGGCACCATGTTCAAAATCCCATTCCGGTAAGCAGCTGCTTGGTGTGACACGATGCGGTCGCACGCATCTTGCGCGAATCAGCCTTGTGCCAGTGTGACCGCAGTGGGATGCAATCTGTTGTTCTCCGTACTTCAACCTTCTGTCATGGTACAGCGCTGGGTTGAGCGTCGAGTTTCACAGCGCCAGCCCAACCGTTGTTTCTGACTCTAACTTATCTGAGCCGCCCGATGCTGCTTCGCGTGCTGGTGATACAGGTCACCTACTTCGCCAACCCGCTGTTCTCTGTGGCTGCTACTCGCCAGCCTGTCGACTGGCAGCGGCTGCTGCCTTCAAACTCCGTACAACCATCTTTGACGGTGCCTGGCGCCCTCACGGGCAGCACTACGGCGCATCCTGGGCTGCCGCAACAACCTCAGCAGCAGCAGCAACACCATTTGTCGACATTGCAAGCCGGTGGGCGTCAGCAGCAGCTTGTTCCAGGACCTTCAGGCGGTGACTTCACTTATAGCCTAACAGGCAGGGATATGCAGCAATCGCAGCAGCAGCAGCGCGGCGGTGGGCAGGGATTTCCAGTGCAGCTATGGTGGAACTCTGGCAGTGTACCTGTGCAGCAGGGGCTCAGGCAGCAGCAGCAGCAGCTGTTGCTGGAGCAGCAGCGCCGGGTGGACGAGCAGCAACAGCAGCAGCAACAGCTGGAGCAGCAGATGGAGCAGCAGCGTCAGCAGCAGCTGCTGCACTCACAGCAGCAGCAGCAGCAGCAGCAGTTGTTGCAGCAGGAGCTGCAGCAGCGGCTGCAGCAGCACCAGCAGCAGCAGGAGCAGGAACCGCAGCCAGCGGTGCCGGCGGCGGAGCATCACGGCGAGTCGCATGAGCACCATGTGCACATTGCAGACTCCTCCAGTCCGCTGATCAAACGCGGCAGACAGGGGTCTGGTGCCGGCGCCGGGCGGCCTTGCGTCAAGGTGACCGTGGCGGAGTGCGAGGTATGTTGAAGCTGACGTTCACTGGCAGTCTTGTTGCTGAAAGGCCATCATTTGTGCTGAAATGACACTTTGTGCCCGTATTGAGTCCCTTGCCCCCCACTGCTTGCCCACTGTGACTGTGCAATAGCTTGAGTGCTGCCCTTGGACCTGTTTCATCTCAGCTACCGCTGACCACCTCCGCCGCCCCTTCCGCAGTGCGCCCCTGTGGTGTTGTTGACAACCAGATGCTGACAACCTGTCATCCCACTCAAGTACAGGAGCTGATATGATGACTGTTGTCGTGTTTGCTGTTGCACGAAGCAGGAGCCACGGCGGCCGCGACAGGGCAGTGCTGTTGCTGCTGCTGCAGGGACTGCTCCGCGGATGCCACATGTTCACGTGACACTGGTGAGCACAGCATACGTACTGTTGCATTGATGTGAACAAGGGTAAATGCTGATTATGTCAGTGAGTGTTGTTTACTAAGCCGTGTTCGTCTGCTGGCCGGAGTCATGCTCAGCGTTGCTGGACATGTTCGCTGCGCCAGCTGCAATCACCTTGTGCAGATCACTATCAGCAAGTGCCAAGCCACCGGTTGTTGCCTTCAGGCCCAATGCTGAGGTGCACAGCATACCTACTCCCCCCGATGTGCACATGCTTTCCTCTTGCCTAGCCCTCTTCTGACCCCAACCAACCCTCCCTCTTTGCGGCAGTCGGGCCCTACTGCAAAGCGGCCATCATGGGACCAGCCGTCAGGCAAGCGCTCGCGATCGCCGGCCACTACGCCGGCGCCCGGCACAGGCCACACGCTCGGGGCACTGGCATCAGCAGCAGTCGCTGGGGCGCAGTCGCAGCAGCATGGTGACAGTGCTCAGCTTGCAGCGACAGTTGCGTCGGCAGCAGCGGCAGCTGCAGCAGCGGCAGCTGCAGCAGCGGCGGCGGCAGCGGCGCCGCAGCCACCGCTGCACCTGCTACAGGCGCAAGGCGGAGGCAGCGGCAGCAGCAGCGGCGGCGGCAGCGCCGCAGCGTTTGGCCTGCCGGGCGTGGGGCACCTGCTGCAGCCGCTGCCGCAGCGCAGTGGCAGCGCTCAGGGCATGCCGCTGGCAGCAGCAGCAGCGGCGGCGGCGGCTACTGTGCCAGCACCGTCCCCACTGATTGTGGCAGGGACTGACTGGATTGGGTCGGGTGGGGACTTTGGTGTGGGGGGCAGCGGAGCGGGGTTGGGGCGTGCAGCTGCTGCAAAGAGGCCGCCACTGACGGCGGCTGCTCTGCTGCAGGCTACAGAGGGGGCGAGGGGCGCTGCGCAGCAGCAGCAGCAGGCGCTGCGGCAGCAGCAACATGTGCCTGGTGAGTCAAGGCGTCTGCGACCGCGGTCGTCTGGAGGTTGGTGCGCAGGCCATGAACAGTGACAACAGTATGCTCAGGCAGATGACATAGCAGCACGAGCTATGATGGTATTGTGTCCCATCTTCTGTTGGCTTGGGAACGCCAAGCTGCTGCCCTGGCATGTATAGAGCAGCTGCTGCTCTGGCGGGTGACATACGCAGCAGCCTTCCACCCCTGCCCAAGCCCACTCTATGCTGAATCAGTCCGTGATCAACCTGCTGGAAGTGCTCTGCGCACAAGTGAGTCAGCCCACTGCGAATTGCCCTGCTCTACATGGAGAGTGACTTTTTGTGCGAGGACCTAACGCCACACGTGCTGTCGAGCAAGACACCAGATGACACCCGCTGGTCACTCTCGCAAGGCTGGAAACTGTATGTCATGCCTTGCCTCAAACACGTGTTGTTGGCTTCATCAGCTGACCCTGACTCTCACTCATACTCTTTGCTCACATCTCTCACTATTGCTGCTGTGCCGTGCTGGCGAGCGCAGGCGTGCCTTTGAGGACCAAGACTCAGCTGGGCACAGATTGGCCCGCTGAATGGGATTCAAAACCCCCACCAGGGGGACAGATGGCACCTCGCCAGGCCCAACAGCCGACTGCGCAGCAGAAGAAGGGCGCTGCTGGCAGCAGGCAAGTTCAATTTAAAGTTCAGATGACAGCGTGTGTGCGTACTCAGGCATGCTCGTTGTTTCATGGGCAGCGGCGGGCGAAGTCAAGCGTGTCATCATGACATGCGACGTGCTGTTGCGGCAGAGCGTTGAGCATCATCATCACATTGTGCTGTCGCAGCGGAGCGTCGCCACTGTTGAGCGCCACCATTACATTGTGCTGTCACAGCAGAGCATCACCACAGCTGAGCATCGTCATCATACCATAACATTGTGGTGTCACAGCAGAGCATCACCACAGCTGAGCATTGTCATCATACCGTCGTGCCCACCATTCACCTGATGTTCACGACTGTGTCAATGCGGTGCATGCATGATTGATGACCAGGTTTGGGACGCAGCGTGTGCAGCCCGCGGCAGGCAAGCAACGCGTCAACTATGGCAAGGTACGGCTCCAGTGTCTATGCTTTGCCATCAAGTACATCACTTCTACTTGGACGTATGTGTGTATGGCGCCAATGGTGACATCGCTTCGAGGCAGAAAGCTTCTTGTACTCATACATCTATGAGTGGCGGCAATGGTGACAGCAGTCTGCAGAACAGTGCTGGGAGCTTGTGTGGGTGTGCATGTATGTGTGGCGGCAATTGGACTTGCCTACTGCTTGGGACCTGATCACATTTCCTATTCTGACTGTGCTGCCATATTATGCAAGCGCCCCCCATTCCCACACAGGTGGAAAGCGTCCGGTCAGGCCTAATTCTGCGGTTAGGGCTAGACCTCGCCTGCTGCCACCTGCCCAGTGTGGCTGCTATTTGTGATAATGTGCATGTTGCCTGCTGGTGCTGGCGCAAGTTCAACATCAAGATTACACGTTTATGCATCTGAAACTCTGGCAGGTGTCATGATGAATTTGTGTGCACCGGAGCAAATCCCAGTCTGTATGAGCTCGTGTACAACTTGGCCACTTACTCAACAGGTGTGTGTACTTGACAAGACCAAATGTTTTGTGATCAATGTTGTTGTGCGGCAGGGCGAGGCGCGTCGCATCATGATGGAGGCCATCGCGCTCTGTGAGGTGAGCAGCGCTCCACATTAGCAGTGCTCAGCACCAGTACATCAAATTTGTATATTTATGAGGCCGGCCAGCGGTTGACTCTTTTGCATTCCACATGATGTACTGGTGAGGCTGGCCAGCAATGGGGTCTTTTGCTAACGCGAGCAGCGCTCCACATTGGCAGTGCTCAACAGTGCTCACCACCAGCGTATCACTTTGAAGTACATGCATGCACTCTATGAGGTTGGCCAGAAGTTGAGTTCATGTACATGTGAGCAACGCTTCACAACAGTGCTCGACTTGAGATGGTAGCAGTCAGAGGACATGCATGCCTTGATGAGCAGCGCTCCTCATCAGCGGTGCTCAGCAGTGGCTTGTGCTTTCAACAGCTGATATTGGGGGTTGCTTCAGACGATGCCTTGAACAGTGTGAGTTGATAGTGACAGTTTGCACGGAGTGTTTAGGCCTAGGGCAGCGCTGAGCATCGCAAGCAGGCATGAGTGAACGAATGCAACAACACAGAAATGAATGAATGCACAAATGGATCATGACATAACCATGAATCAATCATTGGCCTTCATTCAACGCGCATCATCGGTGACGATTTTGTAGGGGGTCCGTGCGCCGAACGCATGAACGAATCAATAAATGCATGAGCCACCTGTTTCATTCATGCATTCATTCATGCATTGGTGCTGCAGGCTGTTGATGAGGGCTTCATGGTGGTGCTGCCCGCCAAACCAGTGCTGCACGCGGAATCCTCTACCAGGTGAGCAGCTACACTTTTGGTTCCGCTTTGTGCGATGGTCTGTATTTGCATTTGTGCGACGGTGTGTCTCCGCCTGCGCCACCGTGGTGTCTGATGAAATTGACAAACTTCAGTTGCAAACTTCACTTTGGTGAACACGACGAGCGGCTCAACAATCTGTGATGCTTGGGGATCCACCAGCAAGGGAATTCGCTGCAACACAGTGTTGAAGCAGTCAGTCATTTTCTGCTCGGTAGGCACTCATATACAAAGCGAATAGTAATGCAGATACCACAATACAGCTGATGAGTGCATCTGAGAGGATTCAGTTGGCCGTCGGGGTTAAGTTGCCCGTAGGGTAAGCAAACATAACCTCACGTGCTTGTTGTCAATGTTGTGGTAATGCTTTTGGTCAGCTTGCAAGCAGGGTTAGGGTTAGAGCCGCCAAGGGACTAAGACGGCCTGTCTTGGAGTGATTTGCTTTGTAGGACCAGCCTGTTGTGGCGGATTGCATTTTCAAAAATGAATGTAAACGAAAGCCATGTATTTCCTCGTGTAAGCTTCTTAGAAGTATGATAATTGCTTCACATCATCTCTATGTTGAGCCCGTGGCTTCTTCTCTCTCTCCGATATGTTGCACTTGCAATCATGATCAGCAACAATGCGCCCTGATTTGTTTTATGTGATCATTGTGTTTTCTCAAAAGAACATTAGAGCATAATTGTGCTTTGCATCCTCATTGGGTGAAGTCCATGCCCCCTGCTCTCTCTGCTTGTCATTTGCAGGGGTTCAGCCGAGCCTGCTATGGTGGATTCAGACCCTGTGTGCCTGGGCAGCAAGCGCGAGATCTCAGAGTACTTTGGCATTGCCTGGAGCACACTTCAGCCTCGGCTGGTGGGCAAGGTAAAAGTCATTAACTTCGTACATGATTGTGCCAATCATCTGGACTACCTATATGTGTTCCTTGTATAGAATACCCCCACATATACTAGATGTGTCCCTCGTATAAAAAACACCCACATACATTAGTCCTCGTTGCATGCATGCCAGCACTTTGGTATTGCCTGGAGCACACTTTGGCCTTGCCTGGAGCACACTTCAGCCTCGGCTGGTGGGGCAAGGTAAACTCCATCAACTTCTACAAATCATGGTGCCAGACATCTGGACTATTATACCCCTTCTATAGGATACTCCCATATATAGTATTCCTCTTGTTACATACATTAGTACTTGGGCATCTCTGTTGGAGCACACTGCAGCCTCGGCTGGTGGGCAAGGTAAATTCCATCAACATCCACACATCATTGTGCCAGAAATCTAGACTATATATATGTATGATATGTTTGCCTCCGTATTGAACACTTTCATAAAACGCCTTTTCTGGTACACAAATGTGTTTTAATATGCCACCATCTCATCACCATTCATGGAAACAAATCAAAAGATCGTAGAGCTCTATGTGACAAGGTGTGGTCAGCCGTCAAATTGAATGCTTTCCGCCAATCACTGTGGTCGCCGCTGCTGCGGCAATCGGCCACACACAAAACAGTGCCACCATGTCCACAGTAGTCAAAAGACATCTGCGTGCAAGCTTACAAGCGTTCGAGGCATGGGTGTTCAGTATCTCACGTGTTCATATGGTGCTTACATGCTTCAAGGTCTATCAAACGCGTGATGGTACTTCGATATGCAAACATCTTGTCCAACAACAGTCTTGAGTGAATCAGGAACCTCACAATGATGCCAGCAGGTATGCAGGTATGCACGTGATGATTACATGTATGCTCTGAAGTGTCTCCTCTTCGTAGACGTCCGTGCATGTGACCTGTTGAAGAATGGCCATGCTGCGGTTCTACAAAGTTTTTTTCTAATGCTCAACTCTCAGTACACAAATGTGTTTTAAATGCCACCATCTCATCACCATTCATGGAAACAAATCAAAAGATCGTAGAGCTCTATGTGACAAGGTGTGGTCAGCCGTCAAATTGAATGCTTTCCGCCAATCACTGTGGTCGCCGCTGCTGCGGCAATCGGCCACACATAAAACAGTGCCACCATGTCCACAGTAGTCAAAAGACATCTGCGTGCAAGCTTACAAGCGTTCGAGGCATGGGTGTTCAGTATGGAAAGGTCTCACGTGTTCATATTTTGCTTACATGCTTCAAGGTCTATCAAACGCGTGATGGTACTTCGATATGCAAACATCTTGTCCAACAGCAGTCTTGAGTGAATCAGGAACCTCACAATGATGCCAGCAGGTATGCAGGTATGCACGTGATGATTACATGTATGCTCCGAAGTGTCTCCTCTTCGTAGACGTCCGTGCATGTGACCTGTTGAAGAATGGCCATGCTGCGGTTCTACAAAGTTTTTTTCTAATGCTCAACTCTCATTTGTGCTCGACAATATGTGCAGGTTGATCAGGATGCCAGCAGCAGCTCACGCAAGACTCGCCTGCCGGATGCCACCGAGCGCAGCCTCGCTCAGCGGGTCCTATGGTATGTATGTATGCACATACGTTTGTTTTTATTGCAAGCAGAAAGTGTTGTTGTTTGCACGTTTACACGTGCATCGGATGTCACGGAGCGCGGCATCGCTCAGAAATTGTATTGGTATGTATGTGTTGCGTTGTACGGAAATTTGTTTCATCATTACATGCGCAGCGCAGGTGTGACTGCACGTTTGCAATGCATATCACAGGGCATGCGCAGCTCAAGTGTGGTGCCTGCAACATGCGCAGGCACTTTCAATATGCATACGCTGTGGCAGTGGGCGTGATAGGTATACTGACGGTTATGTATGTGGCATCTTCGGATGCTCAGCCCGCGCTCACAGCTTTGGCACAAGCTATCGAGCATGGTTCCCGTGTGACACGCGTATGTGCGGCTACACATGAATGCTGTCCACTGGGCGTCTTCCAACGCCTCGCAATACGTCTGTGCAGGCTGCAGTTCATGTGCCACGTCAACTCTTCATTGGAGGGATGTGGCCACTTGACACAGTGCGTACTTCTAATTTTGCCAGTTATATTGCGGCATCGGCAAATATGACTGTGTTGCTGACGCAAGTATGCACTCATTATCGATGCAGCTGTGCCTCTGACACAGTTGCTTGCGCCGCGTTTTGGTGTTGTGACATGCAGGATGGTGGACCACCGAGTGTCTGTCAACTGGGATGGTATTAAGGTACGCGCTACATACTGTACTTGAGTTGAAACTGACAGTGCATATGGTAGTGATGGCATGGTGCATCACCGCGTCTCTGTTAACGTCAGGGTGCACACTTCATGTTGCTGTTGAAGATCTGAAACCATTGTGCGCAGTTTTTGATTACAAATCACAATCGCCAGGGCAGTTACTGCTGCTGGATTTGCCGAGCAGTGGGCAGCTTGTACATACATGCATCATGTATACTCCAATTAGAGTGCCACGTCAGCAACTGCGTACCTCGTGATGTTGAGCACTGCACAAGATTACATACCTTCTGCAACAACACATGGGCTTGTGATAGAACGCGGCGATGAACCTGTTCTCGTATGTCTGGCACAACATGCTCATTTTCACCAATGTGCATTGGAACATGACTTTTACTTTCATGTCATCATGTCGTGGAGATCATCATTTGACTCATTTCGTCATGAATCGTGATGAGAGTCTCGATCACCGCCTGAACATTGCCTTGTTGGCTACAACGTTGTTCCAGCACTGAGACAAGTTTGCATAGCGCAAGACGCAGGCTGGTTGTTTTGATCACACGCACACCTTGATGATGATGCTCAATGTACAAGCTCAATGTTGCTCAACAATGCTGCTGCTGCTGCAGATCTGTGCTGATGCATTGGCGCGGGTGCAGAACCTGGAGGTGAGCTCTCACAACTAGGGTTTGAGCTAAGGCTACGTCCTCAACTTTCACCAGAAACCATCACCCTCAACTAGGGTTGAGCTCTGGTTAGGCTTATAATCTCGTAACCCTCACCCTGAACCTACGTCAATGACTGTACACCGCTGGCACACACTGCTACTAGGGTTTTGGGTTAGGGCGAGCCAACTCTGATCCTGAGGTGCAGTGCGGGGGTTTGCATTCTTATATGAGCACCTGTGAGCGCGGGACATTGAGTTGACGTTGGAGTGTTGGTTGGTGTTTTTGTTGGACTACTGCGCATTCCACTTCACATTACGGCTGAAGTACAACACGATGTGCGCTTGCGCTGCTGTCCACACCGCATCTACAGTGTGTATGTAGCATTTCATGTTTCACAGTAGCTAACCGCCATTGCTGATTCATGCCCAAAGTCGCTGCTGCAGGTGAGGCTAAGATTAGCGTGAGGGTCTGTCTCCGCCTTTCATGGCCCCTGATTCAAGCGCATACATAGCCTATTGAGCCAATATTTTTGGTTTGAATGCACACCAAAGTAAAGGCGTGCATGCTTATGATTCGCTCCCATTCTTGGTATCTTAACAGGATTTTTCTGCCTACTATATCACGTGCTGATGTGCTTTACATTGCTTTCTGGTTGTTGTCCAGGGCTTCACTGCTGATGACACGTGGGCAAAGCGTATTCGGTACAGGTTTCCCGGGCTTGCTGCAAGGTGCGCCTCAAAGCCATACGTGGTAGCGCATAGTGTCGCGCAATCTGGATAAACTCGTACAGTTATCCTTTTGTTTTCAATTGCAGGGTACTAGAGATTAGCTGTACAAGCACGCTCTGCCCTGCTCTTCATGAAATACACACATGCCCTGCTTTGCGACTGGCCATAGCTTTGGCACTGTCGTTGGGGGGAGGGTACAGAGCTCTTAGCATCTCACAGCGTGCGTCGTGCTTCGCGCTTTCAGAGCCTCAACAGCTTGTGATAGCTGCAACCTTGTTTTCCAAGCTCAACTGCATGAAACGAGTCAGGGTTCAGAGTCAAGGCACTGATCTTACTTGTTGACACCTTGGTAGATTGGCTCAGTCCGCTTGCTCCTCTGCTTGTCTCACTTCTCAGTATTCTGGTGATACGGCACTGCTCGCATTGCAGTGACGGCGGTGCTGGCATTGCATGCAACAGCTGCACCTGTAGCACGCTTTTGCCTGGTGGGGCTACGCTGCAAACGCTACCCTAGTACGCTTCTGCCCCAGTGCTCAACCCTATCCCGCCTCAGCGCTCATTCTGTTGGGGCCCTGCTGTTAGGCAGGCACCACTTGCGCGCACCCTTGCAGGTGCCTCACCCTTGCATCCCAGCCTTGAAGGCCGGAAATTGCTTGCTCTGCTCATATTCCCATGCATGCTTATCATACTACCTTAGTCTAGTAGCCCTAGGAAAAACTACTTTTAGTAGCCCTAGGAAAAACTTCCACCTGCCACCGTCGGCAACTTCTGCCTGTAGGCGATTTAGCATCTCCTGAAAAGGAACAACAAAGCTGACCTCAGCTTGCAGCCCCACTCAACCTCACCACCGCACCATATACCATCCTTGCAACTTTTGTGACAGATCCGAGACGTATCTTCAAGTCAAAAAGCCCACAGCCACCGCCACGCCGGCACCGCAAGATACAGCTGTAGCGCAGCAGCAAGGCATACCTCCAGAAGTACTGCGACCCGGGGAGAGCGAGGAAGAAGCAGCGCATCGGCTGGGAGGCTACTTCAACTTCATATATGTGAGCAAACCCGTTCATCAGCTACTGTTTCTCACATCGCCTCTCTAGCCACACTCTTGTTGACCTTCTGGTAGTCTGGGGTCTGATGTCAAAATACTCAACTGCATATATGTGAGCGAGCCCGCTTATCCGCTACTGTACCACACTTCGCCTCTCTGGCCACACTCTTGTTGCCTCGGTAGTCTGTGGTATAACATCACAGTACTGGCGACGAGGCTGGGCCAAGCTGTACTTCAAATCATTTTCTGTGAGCGATTTCGGACTTGCAACTAAGCACCCTGTGCCCTACCCCTTGGTTTCATGGCCGCAATTATCGTGGACTGTTTCCAAGTATTTTTGAACACTCACCTGAAGTCGAACGGCGCAACCCTAAACCCCGAACTTAACCGTAACGCTCACACCATGTGTTTTGGATTTCGACAAAAACATAGTAGTTCAGCAACAGTGCTGTGCTCTCGCATGTGTGCCTACCTATGACCCTGATTTCGGCCGATCTGGTGTGACCTTTTTGCTGCTGGGTTATCAAGGCGATGATATCAGGCTGACGAACTGGCAGCAAACGCATGCATCAGTGGCGGGTGTTGGTGATGGAGATTCATCATTACTAGCCATTATTCATGCTGCAGCAGCCTCTGCAACAGACCATCGGTTCCGCAGCCGTCAAATCTGCGTATCAAGGCGTCATGTTAGCAGGGTGACAAAGCGGCACTAATGCATGCATCGGTGCTAGTATTGGTGATGGAGCTTCATTATCAATAGCCAGTATCGCGCTGCAATCAGTAGCCTCGGCAGCAGACCATCGGTTCTGCAGCGGTCATATGTGCTGCTGCCGTCATATGCGCTGCTGTCGTCCTATGTGCTGCTGCGCTTGACTTCACGACTCTGGTATGGTGTGCTGTCAGCAAAAACGCCTGTCTCTGCATTGCATGTTCCGATCTTCATCTTCAATGCTCCTGTTTCATTTTAAGTCGCTCACGTGCCAGCAGGCATTTGGTGCACTCAACATTTTCTTCAACTTCGGCTTGCGGGCTACCTCATGTTGCACACCCTATGGTGCAGTTCCATACCCATACTTACCTACCCCTGCATTGCCTGCGTCGTCAGGCTGACAACCCCGAGGCGTACTTCCGGCGGCACCTGGAGAAAGTTCTGGAACATTATCCGCACCTGCGTGCAGAGCAGCAGCGCCACCAACAGGTCATGGAGGCACAGATCAAGCAGCAGCAGATCCTGCTATCCAACCCGCTTCCGCCACAAGTGAGTCTGGCTGCGAGTCTGAGTGTGAGTCATTGTGTCAATGGCAGTGGTCGTGTGTGTCAGTGGCAGTTGTCGTGTGTGCGTGCTGCGGCGATCTGGCCAGAGAAGCAGGCCTGCCCTTGCGATTCGTGACGGAAAACACCGTTTGAAATATACGTTTGTGCAAGAAGTGACGCATCAACGCACATCATTATGAAATGAATCTCTTGTTTCTGAATTACGAAAAACTAGACACCCCCGCTAAACCCATTCTCTTGGCTTGGCTTGTGCCCTGTTGTCTACTCTGCAACACTGTCCCTCAAGCTAAGGCCCCCCCCCCCCCCCCCCCCTACCCCCCCTACCCCCCCCCCACTTCAATGACGTCACAGGGCAGCAGCACCGACCCCACCAGGGGCCCTGCTGTCCACTGGATGATGCCACTGCCCTCGCTTCACCAGCCGCCGCCGCCAGTCCAACTCGCCAACTTCAACCTCAACCTCAAGCGCACGTCCCCCGACTCGGGTTTCAGTGACTGGGAGGGCGGAGCTGGCGGCGGCAGCGGCAGCAGCGGCGGCGGCGGCGGTGAGAAGCGAACGCGGCGGCAGACGGAGGCACACGCTCAGGGGTTTCTGGCGGGGCTGGGGTATCTGGAGAACTCCAAGATGCGCATCACGGTCAAGGCCATGAGGGTGAGCGCTGCTGCCGCTAACCCTGATTGCAACGCAGACCCTAGCTGAGCGCTAACCCTAATTGCAACACAACCCCTAGCTGATTGCTGCAATTTTACTCCAACCCTGACCGTGTCCACTACCCTGTGTCCCATTGTCAACTCTTGGCTGAGTGCCGCTGCTACTTTCAACAATCCTAACCCTTGCCTTATAACCCCAAGCCCCGGCCAACCCGTGCCCTGACCAGCTGCTGATGCCACAGCGGCTTGCAACGCAAATCTGAGCTCTGTCTGCCTGCTGCTCATCTGCAGCAGTTCGTGGAACAGAACTCAATTGCGCTGATGTTAACACGCTGCCACCCTGGCTAACCTTAACACATAGCTCAACCTGGCCCTGATCCTGGTGCTGATTCCATCGCAGTTAGCGCAATAAAACTGATCCTGCTGGTACTTCCGTAGCAGTTAGCGCAACAGAACTCAGCGCCTGTGCCCGTCAAACCCAACCGCAATGTTGATTTTAGTCTACCCCATCGCTGATCTGCACAGCGGTTCGTGCAGCAGAACCTCAGCACTCATCAGCTAACATGCTGATGCCCCTTGGTACACCTCAACTTCGCCTCAGGCTAACATGGGCGCTTCCCCTGGCCATTGCTGGTTCTCAATGATTCATGCTGAATGCGCTTGGACCTAGGTGCTGACGACCTTGCCTGAACCTCAAGTCATCCTAACCCTAGCCCTAACCGGCTGCTGATGCTGCGAGGCTTGTGCAATTCAACCTGAGCGTGCAAACGCGCTCGCTCAACCTACTCTCAGCTCTACACTGACCACAGCCCTAGCCCTTACCCTAACCTTAACCCTTAATCTATGCCCTGATTCTATGCCATGGCCCTTTCTGCAGCGTTTCGTGCAGCGCAACCTGAGTGCGCTGAAGCGTGGGTGCCCTGAGGTGTGCATGTCGCTGCAAGACCGCAAAGACCTGCTGGCTGCGCTCGATGTGGCCATGAACATGACCCTGGCGGATCGGGGCGGCATGAACTGGGTGGCGGAGGATGCCTCGGCTGGTGAGTTGAACAAATTAATCCATGAACACAGTGAAACGCAGGTATGTAGGACAACTGAGTATCTGAACTATGTATGTTTTGCTGGAGCACTTGCTCGTTGAGGTGAGGTATTGTACTGCCGTGAACGTGACCCTGGCAGATCGGGGCGGCATGAACTGGGTGGCGGAGGATGCCTTTGCTGGTGAGTTGATCGCATATGGAAGACAGTGACTTTTTTCAAGAGCACCTGTTTGCTCGTTGAGATATTGTTTTGCCGTCAACATGACCCTGGCGGATCGGGGCGGCATGAACTGGGTGGCGGAGGATGCCTCGGCTGGTGAGTTGAACAAGTCAATGCACAAACATGAGTGAATTGCTTGCTTGAGGACTTTTGCCTGTTTGACGAACACTTTCCCACCGCTCTTTCTGCACAATACCATATAGTCGTGTACATCAAGTAGTTGAAGTATCGTGCTATGCAGAAGCATCAGCAGCATTTGCTGGGTGGTACGAACTGCCTGACCTGGCCTGGCGACTGCCAACGGAGACCTGATATTGAAGTACTTTGAAGTATTAGGTTTCAATGATGTAATGTGGACACTCAGAGTATGTGGTCAATAGCTGGTGACACAATCAGTGGATGTTGTATATTTCGCTGACCATACCGTTCTGCTGCATGTGCTGTGTTGACGCAGGCTCCTAGGCGCGCCTGTGAGGTATGGAACAGCAGGACTGCATGTTTGCCAGCGTGTGTGCGGAACCTTCCTTGGAAGGGCCACCAGGGACCTGGGAGTGTGACGTCAGAGTCAGAGTCGGAGCGGGGCGCAATAGCAGTGCCATCAGAATACGCCGCATACATAGCAGTCTATACGCTGATAGAGGCTGGCGCAAGCGCGGGCCATGCACATCGAGTGCCTCACAGTCAGAATAAATACGCAAGGTAAGGGTGGGGTGCCCTCGGGCCGACACACACACACACACTCTCTCTCTCACAAAGGCAGCAGAAACTCATGCGGAGCACACATGCCACAGCAGCACCTGCTACTGGATTGGGGCTCAGCCTGCCCTTTCGGTCAGAGGACGGGCTGACGCTTTGTACCCCAGGCTGACAGATCATCTCTGCATCAGTGCTGGGAGTCCTAAACACTTCTCGCTCTGCATACCGTTACGATGCCAAGCCGTATCCGGCGACTCACAATATGATGCGCCCTTATAGGATGATTCCTGGTGTGCTGTGCTGTGTTCTCATGCTTTTCTGCCTCTGCTGCTTTTCGCGGTTCTGCGTGATACTCATGCGTTTCTGCCTCTGCTGCTTTTCGCGGTTCCGCGTGTATCACGCCTGGGTATTGGTCATAGCAGCACTGCCTGCCAGTGGTCGCCTACAAAGAAGGGTATATGAGAGAATGCCGCCTAAGCGCAACCATCAATATTGCGTAACACTGAGTGGGCAGTGTCTGATAGTGGTGCAGCATCTGCCAGGTGCGCCATCAGTGGATGTGATAACTGACGGCATGAGGTGTTGTAACACCATGGAGCGCTGGCACCAACCGTTCAAGATCACCGCGTGCAACATTCTGATTCTGCACAGCAAGAGATGCCGGGTGCGATATCGGCGAAGGTGATGAGTTGGTCGCTGCACCCGCCCTGCAGAATCTGGCTCACGCGCCGCAATGATGAACATCGTCATTGTGTGTTCCATAGATGTGAAACTGTTGCTGCGTTCTCCAGTGCAGCTCCCACAAAATGGCTATTGCGCGTGCTTGCAAGGCTTCTGGATGTCGCAAAGTGCAGCTTGCACAACTCCTCGAGGCTGAAGCTGTCAAGCCCCGCTGCGACTGCGGGGGTTGAGATGGTCCCTGCGAAAAGCCCACGTGCCCCAACTGCTGCGCCTGCTGGCACTGCTGCTGCTGCTGCCGCACCTGCCCCTCGGGGGCCCCTCCGCTGCTGCCGCCGGCGCAGCCGCACGACCACGCCTCATCCGCCACTGCCACTGCTGCGGCCGCTGCCACGGCCACCGCGCCCGTTTTGAGTTCGCCCGCCACTGCCGCTGTTGCTAGCACCACCGCCGCGGCTGCCGGCATCACCGCTGCGGCCGCCAGCGCCGCTGCCGTGGTTGCCGGCTGCACTGCCTCCGCCGGCTCCGCTGCTGCCGCCGCCTCCGGTTCTGCTGCCACTAGTCGCCGTGCTGCTGCTGGTGTCTGTGTCATTGCTGCCACTACAAACGCGCCCTCCACTGCCATGGCCGCGCTCTCCACTGCGACTTTAACCCCCTCGTGCAGCGCTGCTGCGACCGCGTCCGGGCCTCGTTGAGCTGCCTGAGGTGCTGCTGCCACCAGCCTGAGCAGCAGGTGCCTGCTGCACGTGCCATGTGCACTGGCGCCTTTCCATAGGGGTTGCCGATGGATGTGCGCGCCAGTTGCTGCTGTGGCCGTCGATGCATCAGGTGCTGGCGGTACTGCTCAGCTGAGTCAGGCTGATGCTGTTGCCGACAATGTTGACGTCGCCGCTGCAGCAGATGAGATGATAGCCCTGCAGTTGCGGCAGCACTTGCCCGCACTGGGACTGCTGATGTCGCACCCTCACTGTGGCACTCAGTCTGAATGTCTTGTTTGCATGAAACAGATTATTGCACAAAGGCACGCTAAACTTAAGGTAGATGGTTTGCAAGTGCAAGGCGCTTAGGTATGAACATTGTTGCTGCCCCTCTGTGGTGTTTGCGCTGGTGCTGCGCCACCATGCAGGCAGTTGAACCTCGAGAGCAGCGAACCGGAAGTTCCCTTCGTGCATATGAAGTTGCACTTGTACACCGGGTCTGTGCTGCCTCCACCTCCAGCCTCGTTGTCTAGAACCATGCCCAGACGTTGCTGTTCCTGACTAGCATGACCTTTTCTAGCGCCTTGACTGCGCTTGTTGCCCCATATCCTCTACATACACGTGACGTCGAAAATTGAACAACCGTCAAATCTGTACATTGTGAAGTTGTATATTATGTCCTGGACCGCATGGGCTGCGCGCACGATAAATCGGGCTTGCAATGACTAAATCTACGGAGGGGCCGGCGGTTCGGCGCTGGCCGGCGAGGGCCGCGGCACTTGCAACAGTGCGATGCGGCGGTAAGCGCTGACGTCGCCATCAGGGGCAATGACTGCGTTCCAGTTGTCGATCACGACACGTGTGAGCGCGCGCTGTAGCGCGAGGGAGGTGCGGCGGCGCCAGAAGGCAACGCGCTGCGCGAGATTGTAGCTGCCCTGCGAGCTCTGCTCGGCGAGTGCGTGTAGCAGCGCTTGGGTGTCGCGTGACATAGCGCCGAAGTGGTCAAAGGCTGCGGAAAATAGGGTGTGTGTAGTGGGGTCCAGGGCCCCTGAGACTACGTATGTGTCTATCTTTTCCTGCGAAGCCGATTCTAGCACGCGCTGCACATCGCGCGCGCCCCCCTGAGCCTGACGGAGGCGGGAGGGGCATGAGCTGTCACGTATGGTGACGTCTATGCAACAAGCTACTTCAAAGCCGCCGCGCAGTTTAGTGCACCGGCCTGCTGCTACCGCGTCGGCGCTCGGCTGCACTTTAGGGACTGGAAGGCAGATCTGGTTGCTGCCAAAGACGATGTCCATGAACTTGTTGAACCCGTGGCGCGCCGCGTAGCGGCGGAAGGGGGCAAGGGTGTCCCGGTCGAGACCGCGGAGGTGGGCCACCTGCTTGAGCAGCTGAAAGAGCGCGTCTGCGAGCAAGTTGTGTCGCGTGACGTTAAGCCCTTGTGTGCAGCGGCGCAGGTGGGCACCCGAGTCCACTGGTTTATGGCACTTGGGGCACCGCGCCGCAGCGGGGGCGGGGCGCTCCACGCCCAGGTGGCGCCGCAGCGTCTCGCGGAATTCCGGCGGGGACATGGTCTCCACTGGGTCAGTGCTCGGCAATTGCGCCAAGAAACCCATGGCCCCCTTAGAGGCGCCGCTGCGCCACGCCGCGACTGCTTCCAACGCATTTGCTGCTTCAAGCCGACGCAGCTGCGTGGCGGCGAGCGCTGCGTCTAGCACCCGTGATAGCGCCGCTTGACGCCGAGGCAGCACGGCGGCCGGCGGGGCCTGGGCAGAGCCTGGCTCGCGCGCCACCGCTGGCGCAGCAGCGCGGTGCGCGCCGGCGCGAGTCCGCATGCCCGGCTCCGCAGCTCCGCCTGCCCGTTGTAGCAGATCGCGCAGCGCCCGCCACGCGCCGTCGTCCTGGCGCCAGTCTTGGTACCAGACCGAGGGCAGGAGCAGTGGAGGGCCGATGCAGCATCGTCGCTGCCGCTGCGCAGCTGCTGCAGGCAGGTAGCTATCTGCGTGAAGGTGAAGCCGTAGCGGGCGTGCTGCAGGACGCGGCTGCGTGCCGCGGCTGGAAACGCCGCCAGTGCCGGTCCCATGCACTCGAGGGTACGTGCAGCAAATGCGGCACATGCACGCGGCGCTGCGCCCAGCACGCCAAAGCCACCGCTCCCCAGCCGCAGATGCACGCGTACCTGCTGGTGTGCTGGTAGCGTCACTGGGGCCCCGCCACCCCAGTCGGCGCCGCGTACCCATGCCACTGCCGCCGCCCACGGAGAGGGCGGCGCCGCCGTCGCCGCAACCGCCGGCGGGCCGCGGCGATCGTCAGCAGCCGCCGGCGCGCCCCCGTGGGCCGGCGGCGCGCCCTCGTGGGCCGGCGGCGTAAGACCCGCCGATGGTTCCTGCGCCAGCGCGGCCACGGCCGCTTGCGTGACGGCGTCGAAGCGCTGTAGCTCCTCGTGCGTGAGGGATGGCGCCGTGTTGCGCGCGACATGCCCTGCGCGGGCGGGGACAGCAAGACGCAGAATGGAGAAGGCAGCCTGCACATCCTCCATCTGCACCAGCTCCGCCACCAGGCGGTCGGTGCTGGGGGCACGAAGGGTCGCCACTGCGTGTGCGCGCACGAACTCCTCGGTGCCGACCGCCACCCCCATCAGCGTGATGCCGTCGTCGCATACTGGTACGGGGACATTGGCGGCGGCGAAGATGGCAGCGGCGCGCTCGCGAGCGCCGCCTGAGGCCGGCACCAGCGCCGCGCATTTCGTGACGTTGACCTGAATGTTTAGCTCGCTCAGCGCCTGTTGTATGAAGCAGAACGCGCGACCGACGTGGCCGAGCACTGACGCGTCACAGCTGGGCGTCATGATGGTGAGGTCATCGAGGTAGCCCGGAAGCGCCAGCTGCGGGAACTTGGCGCGGGCAGCCACCATGGTGCCGCGCAGTGCCAGCGCGAACAGCAGCGGCCCCAATGGGTCGCCCTGCTGCACGCCCTGTTGGGAGAGGATGATGGCGGCGTCGGCGTGCCCATCTAGGCCAATTGTAGCCAAGGGGCCCGGTCGGGGCCGTAGATGTGCTCGACGTAGCCGTACAGGTCAGGCAGATGCTCGGCCACCGCGGTGAGGACTGCCGAGCGCGACAGCGCGTTGAAGGCATTACTGCCGTCAATGGCAAGGAGCACGCCGCCGCACTCATGCGTGAGCTGCGCCATGAGCGCCACTCTCTCTGCGCCCCCCCGCGCGCCGACCCCAAACTGGCCAATTGGTTCCAGCAGCGCGGAGACGCGGTCCCGGGTGTCCGTGCAGAAGGTGCGGGCGAACAGGCGGCGGATGGTGTCGCCGCACGCGATGGGGCGCGCCTTCTCGCCCACAGCGCTGAGGCGCGCGGCCGCGTGAAGGCGCCAAAAGGGGGCGGGCAGCGCGGCGGGGGTGGAGTACACCGCGGTACCCAGCCACGCCAGCAGCTCAAGGAGCCAGTCAACCGTGCGCCCCGACGCGTGCGCCGTGTGCCGAACGCACTGCTGGAGGTGGGAGTTGCGCAGCCCAGAGGGACGGCGGCCGAGCCAGGGTTGGCGGCGAGGATGGCCTCGCGCAGCCCGTCCGCCGTGAACGAAGCGCCGTTGAGTGGTGCTGCCGCTGCCAGCGCCGACGCCGCCACCGAGCTGCGCGCTCGCGTTGCCGCGGCATCCAGCTTCGCAGACGCGTCGCCGGCTGGGTGTTTAGCCTGCAGTTTATGCAAGGTAGCGGAGTTGCGGGGGGCAGATGTGTCAGCACCCTCCGCCAGCAGCCGCGCGGCGCGCCCGACGCCGCCCGGCTGCCGCGCCGTCGCCGCCGCGCGCTCCCGCACTGCCGCCGCCGCCTCCGTCATAGATCTAGCGCGGCGCGCGCACGCACGGGCGGCGCCGCGGCGGCAGAAGGCCAGCGCTGTGCGCGTGAGCAGGTCCAGGTCGCCTGCCACAAAGGCCGCAAAACGGTGCGCCCGCGGCAGGGAGCCGTCGGGTACAAGCAGCAGGCATGGCAGCAGATGCAGCAGCTTGCACCATGCACCGGCTGTGGCGGACGCCTGTGCCGCTGCCTCAACCCCGTGTGCCTGCGCTACCGCCGTCTGCGCTTCCCGGAGGCCCGCCAGCGCGGCCGTCAAGGCGGCTGTGAAGTCCGAGCGGTGCTCCAGGCGAATGCGGCGGCCGACCACCAGTTGCTGCTGCAGAACATAGTCAAAGGAGAGGTCGTCAAGCGCTGCGCGCGCGGGCGAGAGCGGCGCCAGCGTCCAGAGCGGAAGCGCGCTGCGCCATGTTGGCCCTGCCGCAGCCACAGCGGCAGCTGCGCGGGCGCCGGGGCCGCGCGCGCCGCCGCTGGCTGTAGAGAGGGGGAGGATGGGGGGCAGAGGCGCGACGCGGGGCCCGTGTGGCCGCTGCGTTGCGGCCGCCCCCCGGGACTTGTAGAGGTGGTCGCGCTGGTGCAATTTCGTGCGCACGCACCCGGGCTCGCCGCACGAGGCGCATGCGCAGAGTAGCAGCTCGGGTTCCACGGCGTAGTAGGTGCCCGCGCCGGCTCGGTGGAGAGTCAAACACTCGTCGTCGATCGCCTGCATACGCGCGAGAAAGTCGGCAGGCACATTCGGATGCTCGCGGCGCTGGTGATCCGCCAGCGTCGTGGCGATGCGGCGCGCCAGCGCCAGTGACGCCGACGTCTGCGCCGTGAGCGTGTGCGCCTCCCCGTTCCGGCGGAGGCGCGGTTTGGGCACTGGCACCCGAAAGAGGCAGCCAGTGTCATGTAAAGGGCAGCGCGGATAGATGGCAGCCGTTGCAGGCTGAGCGGGCGCCTGCACTGCCTCAGGCTGCGCAGGGTCTACGTCCGCCGCGGCAGCCGCTGCTGCAGCAGCAGCTGCCGCAATGGCCGCCG
Organism: Tribonema minus; assembly: GCA_017506865.1. NCBI lineage: Eukaryota > Xanthophyceae > Tribonematales > Tribonemataceae > Tribonema > Tribonema minus. The sequence goes on along the minus strand of JAFCMP010000518.1, from coordinate 508,345 downwards.
GTGCGGCTCCCCCTGAAGTAGAGTCAGACATCATTACGATGGATGAGGGGAGCGCCGCACCGGCGGCTTACAGGCCCGTGGCGCCGCCGCCTCCCTCCGGTGCCGGCGGCTGGGCCGTCGAGGTGGAGAGGAAGCGGTCGGCGGCGGACTGACCTTGGGGCAGCCCGCGCGCGGGGCGTGCAGCGGGGGGTTCCGCCGCCGAGCCCGGCGTGCGCTCAGCAGCCGTGCGCTTGCGGCTCGTTCAAAACAAGGTGATTGCGATGCGAGGCGCGATGGAATCGAAGGCTGCTAGATGGAGGGGAGTGCCAGCTACGCATCCGCTACTCGATCCACCTTTACTACAGCACATACTGGGCTTCCTTCGCCCATCCCTCATGATCAGAAGCACTTGCCGCGGGTTCAGAAGTGCCACAGAGGCTCACGAGGCAAAGCTGAAGCACTGCACTGCCGCTGAAGATGCTGTTGCCAGCATTGGCCTTATTGAGTGGGCGAACTGCAATGGCCTGCGTATCGAGGTGGCGTACAGTTCATGCGCACGAACGGCAACGTCGACGGGCTGGGCCGGCTTCACTCGAAGTTTCGACTTCCACAACTCTTCAAGCACTGCCAACTGGCGGCCCGCGGCGGCCACCTGCAGGTGCTACACTGGCTGAAGCAGTATGGTTTCTTCTCGGCTTATGAGACGTGCTTGGAGGCCATAAAAGGCGGGCACCTCGAGGTGTTTCAATGGGCTGCGCCCGAATGCCGTGAACTGATTGAGACGACATGCCCAACCGCTGCACAGTACGGCCATCTGGAAATGCTGCAGTGGATTCATGCTCATAGACCGGGTGCACAGTGGGACTCAAAGACATGCAGTGCAGCCGCAGGTAGAGGCCACTTGAAGATCCTTCAATAGGCCCGCGCAAACGGGTTCCCGTGAAATACGGAGACATGCGTAGCTGCCGCATGCAACGGTCACTTGGAGACTCTCCAGTGGGCACGCGCCCATGGCTGCCCGTGGAACTCAGAGGTATGCAGATGGGCGGAGCGTATGCGGCACGCTGAGGTGCTGAGCTGGGCGCTAGCAAATGGATGCCCGCCTTACAACGCTTGAGACAGGCACACTCAGGTGAGTACTCAAACTCAGACTAAGACTCCCATGCCCTGCTGTAAGTGTTTATTGTGCAGTGATGATTCAGAGTTTGTTTTCAGTTGAGGCCACCAGCCTGGGGTTTCACGCAACGGCTCGCGATGTTGTGTGAAATTCAATGTATCGTGCGTTCTGAGAGTTGTTCCGCGCTCAGTGTACTTAGCAGCATTCTGTAGTGCGTTGACGCACCTCCAACTGCCAGGCAGGTCCGGGCCTTGTTGACAATCATATGTGCATATGTGGCTGTTGTGCATATACCAGAAATGATGCATCAGCTGCACTGCACTGCAAGCCTCAGCTTGCTGGTGTATGGTGCAGCACCCAGTTGATTCTCGCCTATTCTCAATAACCTCTGCACTCCTCTGTCCTGCCCTTCCGTGGCCCACTGAGCTAGTGTGCGAGCTGCATGGAACTTCAAGATGATTGATCACCAGGAGAGATACAAAAAGTACGGAGGAGGGCGTCTACTGGCATGACAGCAGCCGTGCTCACTGTTGCACATAGTGCTAAGCTGCTGGCGCAACAGCTATTTGTAGCGCGCTGAGTTGCCAAGATGGCTAAGCAGCAGGTGAAAGCAAAACTAATTTGCACTCTCCATCATTTTTCTAGAATACCTCATTGCACCATCACTGATGGGTGTTTATATACGTCTACTCTACTCATGTTTTATTGCAAATTACTGTGCGTCGCACATCAAAATTGACAGCTATTCATGCACAAATCTGCACTGAGTTGGTACGTGCAATGTCATGCGACCACAAGCTCGTGCATGGTGACCTCTCATGCTCCCCATATTCCACAAATAATGATGAAGAAACAACTCACTCTACGAAGTTCAACTTCCGTCGTGTACATGACCGTCAGCACTTCAATAATGCGTCCTTGACATGCGATCTCTCACTGCAACGCGCACAGCAATCTCTGAGCACTGCCTCTCATCAGCACCTTCAAGTTTTAATGGCCACCTGAGTCAGCTGCCCATGTACAAGCGCTTTGTAGAACGTGCACTTGCTGCAATAGGGACTTCGGGTTTCTGTAGATCAGCAGATTATAACTTACATGCAGGAGTACATATACAGCAACCCCTTGTGTGGTAGCATCGCGTGTGCCCTGTGCTTCGGGCTTGCTGAGCAGTGCCAAGTGGGAGTGTCACCAGCATTGCCCGCACTTGCACCATGATCACTCTTGCACGGCATCTGATTTTCTTGCTGGCCGGTGGGCCGAGAGGACCCGTGTTCAACACATGTCATTTTTTTTCGCAAGCAGTGTCGTCTGAATGTAGGCAGTACACGCGGCGCAGGCTTCTGCTGCACATCTGCTAGACTAGCAGTGCTAGTGCAATTCACCGCCTTCATGCACCTGCAGTTGTAGCTTAGAGCAGTAGCACTAATGGACTAGTGCCGCGCTCGGTGTAGAAAGTGTGGTGTGTAATCTATCAACTCACTGTATGTAGTTTGGGTTGATTAAGGTCATGCCTTGCATCACCTCACAGCACCTCACTGGCAGTGGCCTGCATAGTATCAGATCTCAATCAAGTGATTCACTGGAGTCCGGCTGCATGGGGCAGCTTGCCCAGTTTTTAGTTGTGCTTCACAAAAGTATGGTGACAGGCGACATAAGTGTGCAGCTGCAGGCTCCCAGACTGCACAAGTGTGTGTTGCCTGACCCAATCAAATTCTGCATGATGCAGCAGGAGTCACAATCATATGTGTCTCTGTGGCTTTCGTGCATACAGTGTATGGCATACACCAGAACTAGTGCATCAGCTGCACTGCACAACTCAGCTTGCTGTTGTAGCTGTCAGTTGATTTTTTCGCCTGTTCTCAACAACCTCTGCACTCCACTGTCCTGCCTTTCCGCTCTCTCTTTGTGTTAGGGTTATGAACTGCATACGTGCACTTGAGGGGACTTTATGATGGATCGCAAGGACTCGGAGACCAACAAACGGCGTGGTGGTGGGAGGTCCACTCTACCGGCATGACAACAGTCGTGCTCACATGGCGCTAAGCTGCTGGCATTACAGCTGTACATAGTGTGCTGAATTGCCAAAATGGCCAGGCAGCAGGTGAAACAGCACACAGATCTGCACTTGCCATAATATTTTTCCAGGACACCTCCTGTGACCATCACTGATGGGTATTGATGTACTTTTTATTGATTCTCGCTCAGGGCGCGAAAAAGCCCAGATGATTGGCATCTAGCTGTAAGGAATCTACATGTCGTATGACAGTCTAAAAGTGTCGCAACGACAACCACTCAAACGCCGCCGCCGCCAAATGGCATCTCGGGGTCCTCCCCTACGTCCTCCTCCATGTGCCCCCCCCCCCCTGGATTCTGCCATGTGTGTCATGACACGGCCAGAGTACGCCATGTGGAGCGCTGCCGACAGTGCCGAGCGTAAGCGCGCCAGGGCGATGCCCTTGAGAGCTTTAGGGCGCGCTCCTCCGGGCACTGACATCCTGCTGGCATACTTCGTCGCCACAGCCTCCAGCAGCTTCCGCCCCTGCTCCCCGATGCTGCCAAATGACCCTATTGCCAAAGTGGCAAGTTTGTAGCAATTCTGATCATAATGACCAGAATAGTGGGTAGTCTTGGCGGCCTCTTGGTCGCAGCAGCATCGCTCGGGGTCTGCTGCAGTCTTCGCCGCCCGCGACGCCACCTGTGCCTCGAAGCAGGTAACGTCCACCATGAGCGGTAGGTGGCGTGTCGGGTCGTCGTAGCCGGTCACCGGGAAGGCGTCGGCAGGCAGCACGATGTCCATCCTGCGACTCCCCGGCGGCCCGGCGGACCCCAGAAACGGCGTGTAGTCCTCGTCCACCAGTCCCGTTTTGAGGTATTGCCGCAGGAGGCGCTGCGTGGCCCTCTTGACGCTATTGTGGACAATGGTGTCGTGCGCCTTGACGCGTGGCGCTTGACACAGCCGTGCATGCAGGGTGCCGCCCGGCGACTTCCCGCACAGTTTGCAGCCAGCCGTCTGCTCCTCTACTCCGATGGCGCGTTTGACGGCCAGCTGCCAGGATAGGCCATCGAACGAAGCCGTTGTGGAGTACATGGGCTCGTTGAGGAATGCCATGCCGATCGAGTGCATGTGGCGCTGCGACCGGAATCGAGCAAGTGCTTGCGTGCGTTGCGTGCCCTGCGGCAGCTGTTGCAGGTCCGCCTCCACCTTATCTGCAAGCTCGGTAGCGACGGCATCTGCAAGCGCACTCTGATTGGGGCGCTTCAGGCTACACTGCAACTGCAGAGCACTGGCATCAAGTACGCAAGCAGCATCCGCACCAGTGCCACCACCTGCTGTCGGCCGCAGCGGCGGCTGCTGCGTAGGTGGTTGCTGCTGCAGTGGCGTTAGCGCTGGTGGCAGTATATGTTCCAGCTTGTCACCTGTTGCTGCACGTAGAGATGTGGCAGCTGTGGCGATCGTCCGCATGAGGGGCAGGCGCGCCACCTCTGCTGCTGCTGCGCCTTGTAGCATTGCTGGTGTGGAACGCGCAGCGCCTGCATTGACGGCTGCCGCTGCTGCGTGCGCTGGTGCTGCAGCTGCGCCGCCTGCCGTTGCTGCTGCTGCCAGTGGTGTTGCTGCTGCCGCAGGTGTTGGTGCAGCACCTGCCGCATTGGCCGCTGCCACCGCCATTGCCGCTGTCGCAGCCGGCACGGTTGCGGCGCCGCCTGCCGACGCTGCTCCTGTTGCAGGTGCTGCAGCAGCCCTTAGGCTAGTAGGGCCTGTAGCAGCTGTGTTGCCTATGCCCGCAGCCGCTGCTGTTGATGCTGCAGTTAGTGATGCCGCCGAGGCCACTTGAGGTGCAACATGTGCTGCCGCTGCTGCAGCAGCCTCTGATGCTGGCCCTGGGATCCGCTCCGCTCATCCGCGACCCTGAAACTCAAAAAGCAACCGAGCACTTATGCTATAGTAAAGTCTCCAGGGCAGAACAGGTGTTGAAGTTGGGTAATGGCATGCTGTAGCCCTATGTCAGGGGCATCTGCTGACTACTCACTTGTTGAAGTTGATGTTGTTCCTGATGTGATATTGTACTTCAACGGTGATATTCATACTTCAACTTCATGCCAACTTCAGCTGTCATATCACTGCTCAGCGTGCAAGAGCACGGCTCCACCCGTCTCAACTTCAGCAACCAACAGCTCTTCTGGTGCGTCTAAGTGAGGCCAAGAATCTACCATTATCAAACTTCAACAGTTTGAGTGTCTTGACTGACTTCACTATAGCATAAGTGCTCGGTTGCTTTTTGGGTTTCAGGGTCGCGGATGAGCGGAGCGGATCCGACGGATCAGTGAGACTCTCAGAGCAGCTGCTGCTGCCGCCGCTGCTGCTGCCGCCGGAGTAGTTGCGCCGTGCGCCGCCGCTGCTGCTGCTGCCGCTGGTGCCGCCTGTGCTGCCGCCGCGGCCCCTGATCCAGCGGCAGCTACGTCGTGTGTTGCCGGAATGGCTGCGCCATAAGCGCGGCCAGCCGCTGATGCAGTTGCCGCTGCCGGAGCGGTCGCGCCTCCACTGGCAACCGCCGCTGCCGCTGTAACAGTTGCCGCTGCTGATGCTGCTGGTGCTGGTGCTGCTGCCGCTGCTGCCGGTGCCGCTTGTGTTGCCGCATCCTCAGCAGCGTTGTCTGCAGCCGCTTGAGGAGCCGCCTGCTGCAGCACCCCCGCCCATCCAGAGAGTGCTGGTTGCAGCGCTAAGCCTTGCAACGTGCCCGCCACATGCGCAGCATCAGCGATGTCGCAGGCGCTGGTAATGCCAAGGCCGCCATGCCGTGTTGGGAGTCGCGCTTGCTGTAAGGCTGGGCCGTGCGCTGCCAGATGGAAGTGGGCCCCACTTTGCTCAAACTGGCGCCAGGTCTGGCCTCAGGCTGGTGGCTGCAGGCCCATTGAGTGCTCAAGCACCCACTGCGTGACCCGATCCCACTCCTTGGCGGCTGGCGCTGTCTGCGTAGTGGGAATGGTGCGCAGGCAGTACGTCATGCGAGGCACCACGCAGTAGCGCAGTAACCTGAACATAGCCCTCGGAGATGTCAGGCGCGCGCATCGCTCTGCAAATCGAGCCCCTGCCCCGCCTGCACCCGCTTCCCTGCGCAGCCATGCGTCCACAAAGCTGCTGTGGCCCACCGGCACCCCCAGCAACACAGCTCCACGGTTCTGATTTTCATCCGTATCCCCCACTAGCTGAACGCCCAGCTGCTGCAGCAGTTGCCGCTCGTGGTCTGTCACCACATGCCCCCTGCCAGGCAGCGCGCGTGACTTGGTGAGGTTTAGCTCCAGCCCCACCTCCGCAAAGTGTTGTTTGAGCTGCGCCACCGCCTGTATGTCATCCTGAGTCAGCGTGCAAGCGCCTGTTCGGACGTTGGCATCGTCCATGTAGGCGCCCATCCGCCTCCGCGCGCGCTGCGCGGCCGCCGCCTCATTGAACCGTTGCAAGCACTGAGCAATGGCGCCGCAGAAGAGCATCGGTGCCGCGGGGTCCCCCTGCTTAAACCCGCGCTGAGACATGATGATGCGCGTGGAGCCGTCGACGTGCTGGAACAGCAGGCGTGGCCGAGTGCGAACGTATGTGCCGATGAAGTAGTCGAGGAAGTCCGGCAGCTGTGCTGCTACCCATTCCGCTGCCGCCAGGACGAACACCATATTGAAGGCATTCTTGAGGTCCAGCATGAACTGCCAGTGACCGAGCTCATACGCGAGTTTGCCGGCCATGGCCGCTTTCTCCACTCCTGCTGAGACGGCTACCCCATACTGCCCGTCTGGCTCAAGGAGCTCCGCCAGGAAGTCTTTGCGGTCTGCCACGTACACCGAAGTGCATAGTCGCTGCAGCACCTCGCCGCAAACGATGGGCCGCTGCTCAGCTGTACCATCTTCCTGTTGTTCTGCAAGTGGCGTCAGGCGCCCCGCGCCATGCAACTGCCAGAAGGCATCCGGCAGCCGCGCAGCCTCCCGCATAACGGTCTGAAGCCACCGTGTGAGGACAGCAGCAAACTCATGCCGTCCCCAGCTTGTGCGTAGCGCATCCTGCAGGTGGCTGTAGCGCAGCCCCGATGGGCCTGCTCCACTGTAAGGGCTTGCTCGCTGGATGAGCTTGGCAACCGTCTCTGGCTCAATTCCCTCCCCCTGTAACAGGCTGAGTTCTGCTGGCATGTCGGCTGCTTTCGCCACAAGCTGATCAACCATGCCGGATAGCTCATGGAGTTGTTCCCCTGGCGCAGCGGGGGGGTGTTTGGACTGCATGGCGGCAAAGCAGTCATCATCAGGTATCGCCACCGTTTTGGGCTGAAGGAAACACGCTGCCTGCTGTAGCCCCCCCCGTGTGCCCATGCACTGTAGGACGTAGGCGTTGATCGCTGCCTCCGTTTGCTGGCGCGCGCGCCAGCGCCGGTGCGCACGCGCGTGTGCGAGGAGCGCTGGCACCAACCGGTCAAGCTCACCGCGTGCCAACATTCTGATTCTGTCGGAGCGAGTGATGCCAGGTGCGCCATCGGTGGAGGTGATGAGTGATGGCATGAGGTGTGTAGAATCGTGGATCTTTGCAGTCGCTGCACCCGCCCTGCAAAATCTGGCTCCCGCGCCGCATTGACGAACATCGTCATTGTGTGTGCCAACAGATGTGTTGCTGCGTTCTCCAGTGCAGCTCCCACATAGCGACGATTGCGTTGTCTAGCAAGGCTTCTAGTTGTCGCGAACTGCAGCTGGCACAGCTCATCGAGGCTGATGCTGTCAAGCACTGCTGCGACTGCGGGGGTTGAGATGGTCCACGTGAAAAGCCCACCTGCCCCACCTGCTGCGCCTGCAGGGCCTGGCGCTGCCGCTGCTGTCGCCGCACCTGCCGCTCTGGGGCCCCCTCCGCCGCCGCCGCAGCCGCCACGACCACAGCCTCGTCCGCCGCTGTCGCTGCTGCGACCGCTGCCACGGCCACCGCGGCCGTTTTGAGTTCGCGCGCCACTGCCGCTGTTGCTAGCACCGCCGCTGCGGCTGCTGGCATCACTGCTGCGGCCGTTGCCAGCGCCGCTGTCCCTAGTACCGGCTGCACTGCCGCCGCCGGCACCGCTGCTGCTGCCGCCTCCGGTTCTGCTGCCGCTAGTCGCTCTGCTACTGCTGATGTCTGCATCATTGCTACCGCTGCGAACGCGTCCTCCATTGCCACGTCCGCGCCCTCCACTGCGACCCCGACTCCCTCGTGTAGCACTGCTGCCCCCACGTTCCGGCCTCTTTGAGCTGCCGGAGGAGCTGCTGCCACCAGCCTGAGCAGCAGGTGCCTGCTGCGCGTGCGCTGGTCCCTGTGCGTAGGGGTTGCCGATGGGTGTGCACGCCGGTTGCTGCTGTGGCAGCGACGTGGTAGCTGTTGCCGTCGATGCATCAGGTGCTAGCGGTGCTGCTGATGCTGTTGTTGACAATGTTGCCGCCACTGCAGCGGGTGAAGTGATAGGCCTGCAGTTGCGGCAGTGCTTGCCCGCGCTGGCATCGCTGCTGTCCACTCTGAATGTCTTGTTGGCATGAAACAGATTTTTGCACAAGGCACACTCGGTGTAGATGGTTTGCAAGTGCGAGGTGCTGAGGTCGGAGCGCTCCAGGAACGTTGTTGCTGTCCCACTGTGGTGTTTGCGCTGGTGCTTCGCCGCGATGTGGGCGTTTGACCTCTGCTGTAACGAGAGCAGCGACATGCCCTTCTTCACCACGAGGTCGCATAAGTTGCACTTGTACTCCGGGTCCGCACTGCCTCCACCTCCAGCTTCGTCGTCTAGCATCAGACGTTGCTGTTCCAGACTGTTATGACCTGTTCTAGAGCGCTTGACTGCACTTTGCCCGCCCGTGTGCTCCCCTTCGCCTGTTTGATCGGAAATTGACCAACCGTCATTCTGTACCCTCTTGCGTTTGTGCGCTGCGCGTCCGTCTCCAGTTGCTCTGCTGCTGCCACTCGTGCCATCGTCCTGTTGACAAGCGCCATTGCCATCTGCAGCACTGGTGCTAATATCCTGCGCTTGTGCGCACGCTAGATCGGATTCCTTGCATTTCTGCGCTGATTCAGAGTTGGCAATACGGGCCTCCCGCCGCCGCCATGATACTCTTTTCATGATCTCTGCTACGCCATGGTGCTACATGCTACAGCTACATACCTATCCGCATCTCGTGCAGGCTGTCTCACATGTAACTTTTTTTTTGAGCAAATGGTATTGATGTACTTTTTATTAATTCTCGCTCAGGGCGCGAAAAAGCCCAGATGATTGGCATCTAGCATTGTTGTATTGATGTACTTTTTATTAATTCTCGCTCAGGGCGCGAAAAAGCCCAGATGATTGGCATCTAGCTGTAAGGAATCTACATGTCGTATGACAGTCTGAAAGTGTCGCAACGACAACCACTCAAACGCCGCCGCCGCCAAATGGCATCTCGGGGTCCTCCCCTACGTCCTCCTCCATGTGCCCCCCCCCCCTGGATTCTGCCATGTGTGTCATGACACGGCCAGAGTACGCCATGTGGAGCGCTGCCGACAGTGCCGAGCGTAAGCGCGCCAGGGCGATGCCCTTGAGAGCTTTAGGGCGCGCTCCTCCGGGCACTGACATCCTGCTGGCATACTCCGTCGCCACAGCCTCCAGCAGCTTCCGCCCCTGCTCCCCGATGCTGCCAAATGACCCTATTGCCAATGTGGCAAGTTTGTAGCAATTCTGATCATAATGACCAGAATAGTGGGTAGTCTTGGCGGCCTCTTGGTCGCGGCAGCATCGCTCGGGGTCTGCTGCAGTCTTCGCCGCCCGCGACGCCACCTGTGCCTCGAAGCAGGTAACGTCCACCATGAGCGGTAGGTGGCGTGTCGGGTCGTCGTAGCCGGTCACCGGGAAGGCGTCGGCAGGCAGCACGATGTCCATCCTGCGACTCCCCGGCGGCCCGGCGGACCCCAGAAACGGCGTGTAGTCCTCGTCCACCAGTCCCGTTTTGAGGTATTGCCGCAGGAGGCGCTGCGTGGCCCTCTTGACGCTATTGTGGACAATGGTGTCGTGCGCCTTGACGCGTGGCGCTTGACACAGCCGTGCATGCAGGGTGCCGCCCGGCGACTTCCCGCACAGCTTGCAGCCTGCCGTCTGCTCCTCTACTCCGATGGCGCGTTTGACGGCCAGCTGCCAGGATAGGCCATCGAACGAAGCCGTTGTGGAGTACATGGGCTCGTTGAGGAATGCCATGCCGATCGAGTGCATGTGGCGCTGCGACCGGAATCGAGCAAGTGCTTGCGTGCGTTGCGTGCCCTGCGGCAGCTGTTGCAGGTCCGCCTCCACCTTATCTGCAAGCTCGGTAGCGACGGCATCTGCAAGCGCACTCTGATTGGGGCGCTTCAGGCTACACTGCAACTGCAGAGCACTGGCGTCAAGTACGCAAGCAGCATCCGCACCAGTGCCACCACCTGCTGTCGGCCGCAGCGGCGGCTGCTGCGTAGGTGGTTGCTGCTGCAGTGGCGTTAGCGCTGGTGGCAGTATATGTTCCAGCTTGTCACCTGTTGCTGCACGTAGAGATGTGGCAGCTGTGGCGATCGTCCGCATGAGGGGCAGGCGCGCCACCTCTGCTGCTGCTGCGCCTTGTAGCATTGCTGGTGTGGAACGCGCAGCGCCTGCATTGACGGCTGCCGCTGCTGCGTGCGCTGGTGCTGCAGCTGTGCCGCCTGCCGTTGCTGCTGCTGCCAGTGGTGTTGCTGCTGCCGCAGGTGTTGGTGCAGCACCTGCCGCATTGGCCGCTGCCACCGCCATTGCCGCTGTCGCAGCCGGCACGGTTGCGGCGCCGCCTGCCGACGCTGCTCCTGTTGCAGGTGCTGCAGCAGCCCTTAGGCTAGTAGGGCCTGTAGCAGCTGTATTGCCTATGCCCGCAGCCGCTGCTGTTGATGCTGCAGTTAGTGATGCCGCCGAGGCCACTTGAGGTGCAACATGTGCTGCCGCTGCTGCAGCAGCCTCTGATGCTGGAGCAGCTGCTGCTGCCGCCGCTGCTGCTGCCGCCGGAGTATTGATGTACTTCTTCTCGTCTTCTGTTGCAGATTACTGTGCATCGCACTTCATAAATTGACATCTATTCATGCACAAATCTGCACTGAGCTGGTACGTGCAATGTCATGCGACCAGAAGCTCGTGCCTCTTATGATAGCATGCTCCGCATATTTCACAAATATTGATTGTTCATTGATGAACAGGCACATCGCCACGAACTTCCGTCGTGGTACATGATGACGTGGTTTCACTGCACGTTGACGAACCAGAGCGGTGACAGACAGAGTAGACAGCACACTGAAACCCACAGCAGCACTCCAGCAAGTGTGTGTGTTATCAGGCTGTCGCTCACTCCGAAAGTGACAGAAAACAACCAACCAAACTCAACTTCCTGTAACCGCCAACCAAGAACTGTCTCTGGCTGAGCAAAACTGTCCCAATCCTGAAGAAAACAGAGAGTTGAAGCAGGTGACACTACCCAGTGGCACCACAGTCACCCCCCCTAGGGCTCTGCTAAGCCCGATAAAAGGGAAGCAACCATGACTTCACTATGCCACTGCAGTCATAACATGACACAAGTGCAAGACTTGCACAATAGCACACATGCTAACTGTCTCTCACCCAGCGCCTGTATGCTATGCACGAAAAACGAATGCGGATCTGTACTACTGTCATGTGGCATACAACTACAGCAGAACTAGCACAGCACTATAGTATATATGTCTGCCTCCGCCTTGCTGCTTGTGTGCGCCCAGGTGGTCAATGCAAGGCATTTCGACCTGTACGACAATTGCGCCCAGGTGGTCAATGCAACGCATTTCGACCTGTACGACAATTGTCGTACAGGTCGAAATGCGTTGCATTGACCACCTGGGCGCACACTTGTCGCCCTGCATAGTCCCCACTGTATGTGCTAGCCTAGCCCACTAACTCTAGCTGCATCACTCCAGCACGCCGCCGAACATATGTGCTTGATCAGGGCACGTGCGCACGCGTTGCTGGATATGATCGCTTGAATGTGGTGGCACCGCGACGAAAAGCGGGTGACCAAGCAGAAGCCTGGCAGCCACGGGTGGCGCATATAAGCTGAGTGTGCGCCGTCGATGCTGAGCCGTTGCCACTGGAACAGCAGTATTACGTCGGCCGCTGGAGCCGAATGCGTCAGCACCGCTAAGGGCGCTGTCACTGATGAAGAGGGCGTCGTCGCGGACGCCTATGTAGATGGTTGCGTATGCGAGCTTGTGTCGCACGTCGGGCTTGTGTGTTGCGCGTAGAAGAGGATGACACCGCAGGCGCCGACGCGGCGCGGGCCGCAGCGCGCACGCTGCGCGCAGAAGAAGTCTCCAGCACAGGCGCCGCCTGTGCCGCTGCTGCTGGCACTCAAGCCGCCGCCGCCGCCGCCGCCGTCGCCGCCTCCGCCGCTGCCGCCGCCGCCGCCGCCGCTGCCGCCGCCGCCGCTGCCGCTGGCGCCGGCGCCAGGCGCGGCGCGACGCGCGCCACCAGCATGGCTGCTGCGTCCGGGGGCACTGTAACTGTTGGCGTCGTAGTCAGCGTCAGCGCGTGCGCGCGACAGCTGCGACTGGGCCTGCTCCAGCGCGCGTTGCTGAGCATCTAGGTCGCGCTCGCGCGCGTCCATGGCGCCCTTGCCGCAGTGCTGCCCGTGCATCCATCTCCTCCTCCTAGCGGTGCTGTATGTCCTGCTGGCGCCGCTCCGCAAGCTGCTGTTGAGCGCGGTCGTGCTCGCGCTGCGCCGCCGCCGCCAGCGCCTCTGCCCTTGTTTGCTCCTCAAGGCGCGCCTGCGTTAGCAGCGTCTGCGTGATAGCGTATACATGCGGCTGGCTGGCTTGACGTGCCGCGCCGTCGAGCTGCGCGCGCGGGTCAAGCTTGAGCATGTCCAGCAGGCTGCTGCGCCTGGAGGCTGAGGCGAAGTCGCCGCCGCAAAGAGGCTCAGGCGCGGCGACCATAGATGGGTAGCGATCCGGCTGAGATGTGTGTGCGTGGACGGGGATGGTAGCCGCGATCGACGATGATGACGCGCGGCCTGAGAGGTCCTGCGCTGGCGCGCTAGCGACGGAGCGCGCGGGTGCTGCCGAGGGTTGCGCGGCGTGGGCGCTGAGCATGGAGCGCACGTCAACAGCGCGGCGGCTGACGTCGCGGCCGCCGCTGCTGCCAAGCGCGCGCAGGTTGCGTTCGCAAAGTTCGGCATGTGCAGAAGTCTGCAAGGCTGAAGCGGGCGTGTAGAATCGCGTAGCCTGAGAGCCTCGCGCAGGCCAGCTATGGACGCCATGAGGTCGTCAACGCGCGTGGTGAGGTTGGTAACGCAATTCGTGACGGCTTGCACCTCGCATGCCGCGTGCTGTGCTACCTCGCTCAGCCGCAGTTGTAGCTCGTCCACTTGCGGAAGGACGTGCTGGGAGATTGTGTTGGCAAGGTGTAATGCCAGCTGCTCTGCACTCGCGGCGCGCACCTTGTTCTCCTCTGCGCACCACTCTGCGCGATCAAGGCGCCGCCGGTACGCGTTGAGCTCCGCGCGCACGTCCGCCGCAAACTGTGCCTGCACAGCCTCCTGCGCCACCGCCACTTCCCCGTGCGCCATGAGCTGTGCCTCGACCTTCGCATATTTTTGTTGCAAATCAGCAAAGGCCATGCTCAGCGGGGGACGGGTGTGCTCCAGGGCACCTGATGCAAGCAGCTGCTCTTGGCGACGCAGCTGCTCCTCACCCCCCCTTCCGCTGATGATGGTTGTGTGTCGGATGCTGCGAGGACTGGCGTCGAAACGGTGGACATCCTGCTGCTGCGAATGGCCGAAAAGGCCGTCAACACTGCCGGTGTTCGTGGAACGGATGCTCGCGTTGCCACGGGTAGGCGTGTTGAAAGTGCCAGGGTAGTCCACGGCCAAACCGCGGGCTAAAGTCTCGTCACCGCTGCTGGATGCCTCAGCGGTCGAGCCGAGGTCATCGCGGGCGATGAATGGGCCTGCCGGTGTCGCTGCTGACGATTGGCTGTCGCCAGCTGCTGCACTCGGCTGCCAGAGGGTCGCTGCTGACGATTGGCTGTCGCCAGCTGCTGCACTCGGCTGCCAGAGGGTCGTAGAGGGAGCGCGCCTGTAGTACGCGGCAGCGTCCGGACAGGCCATAGCAGGCGATCCGACCGCGTCCATAGGCTTCAAGTCTCGCCTCTGAACGAGCTGCAGCAGAGTATCCGCCACAGTGGGGCACTAGGTAAGCCGTGCTCGGCTGACATGCTGCTCGTGACGCCACGCGCAGTGGACTGTGCTATGCTCTCCGCCGAGAGTGGTCCAAGAAGTGACGAAGCTCCTTGGGCACTAGACGTGCGCGTGAGAGGGTGCTCTGGTTCTTGACTTTGCTGCCGATGCAACAGCCAGGTCGTTGTACTGCGTCGTTTGTACCGAAACCAAATGACGTGGTTTCACTGCACGTTGACGAACCAGAGCGGTGACAGACAGAGTAGACAGCACACTGAAACCCACAGCAGCACTCGAGCAACTGTGTGTGTTATCAGGCTGTCGCTCACTCCGAAAGTGACAGAAAACAACCAACCAAACTCAACTTCCTGTGACCGCCAACCAAGAACTGTCTCTGGCTGAGCAGAACTGTCCCAATCCTGAGGAAACAGAGAGTTGAAGCAGGTGACACTACCCAGTGGCACCACAATGACCATCAGCACATCAATCAATGTCCTTCGCTCATGTGATTTCACTGCAATGCGCGTACAGCAAATCTCTGTGCACCACCTTTTATCAGCACGTTCTATGGACCTTGAGTCAGCTGCCCATGTGCCAACAAGTGCTTTGTACAACATGCACTTGCTCCAATCCGGACTTTGAACTTTCTGTAGACCAGCAGATTATGACTTGTAAGCAGGAGTAAATAATCAGGAACCCCCTGGATGTATTATTTTTGTGCTGTGTCACCTGAACTTCAAGTTGAAGTACCGCAGCGCCACGCGCCACACGCGCCCCGGCACCATGAGCCGCGAGTACGCCAACTTCTTGTTTAAAGTGAAGGCGGGCATGAGCGCGCGCCGTTGTGCAGGGCGAGCCCTGTAAGGCCCAGTCTGTGAGACACTTCCAGGAACGTTAACTTCCTTGGAGTCCCCGCCCGTCGTGCAGGTAGCTGGTGCCCTGCACCATGATCTTCAACTTGAAGTTGGCAGCAACCGAGCGCGCGCGTTGACTGTGTCATCTCACGGACGCTGGAGGCCATGACAGAGGCGTTGTAGCCAGCGTGTGTTGTTGATGCTGGGCAAGAGGCTGGGCCACACCGGCTTGTATGTCGAGGCTCTGGTCGAGGGATCCTCGCGGGGGCCCTGGGCAGGGGGGGGGAGTTGGTGGGGGCGGAGGAGAGAGGGGTTTGTTGAGCGTTGAGGTAGGGCGTAGGCATGGTTTGAAAGCTGCGCTTAACTGTCATAAATGTGGCGATATCATGGAAGTTAAACGTGATGAGGTTGCAGACATTCAGAGCCTACAAGTTTGATGCCAAGCGCGTGTATGCTACTTGCATTGCCGTCAGTGGCTCAAGAAATCGCTCACAGCATACATGTCCTCGCACGTGTCATAATCATGCAAGCCACCATACGCACATGTGTTGCGGTGCCTGCTCTCATACACCTGCACTGCTGCCGGCACTTGCATTACACATTCATGCCGCAGTGCACTGGCATCATTCGCTGGCGATGCCTGTGCCTTGCACTGCGCTCGCTGCCAGTGACAGCTGTCAACTGGCACACGCTGTGGTTGGTGGCACTATATACGACAGCCTCGCACCACGCAGTGAACTTCCTGCTGCAGCAGCAATCATGGGTAACCCTAGTACCAGGGTTAGGGTATTGGGTTCACCGCGTCGCACCTGCTCAGCACCGAAGTGCCGTGTGGATGGTCCTCAATCACGTACTGCTTTGAGGGGTCGAGCTCTGCTTGCCTCTGCACCTAGTCTCAGGTAGCCGGGCACATGTGTCCAGAAGCCCGCTGTAAGTAAGGGGGCCTCGCGAAGGAGGGCATAGCCCATGACGGCTGCTACTAGCATGGTGTAGCGCCCTTGACACCCACGCCGCCGCAACTACCAGGAGCAGGCGCACGTAGTGGCTGCGGCCATGGTGATGAAAACCACACTCAACCTGCATGTTGAAGGAGGATGTTCCATCCAAAGTACGTTAGCCGTGCCACACCTGCCAGTGATGGCACAATTCATGTAATGCGGGCACTTGATATGCAATTGTGCTGTGGAAGCGCAGCCAGGCGAAAAAAATGAAGATTTAGGTCGGAGCTGTAAAATTCATGGCACACAGCCTCTTGCAACACTTTAAAATTCAAGGTAGAGGTGTCGGCAGTATCACATCCCAGCCTTGAGCACCATATCATCTCAACCGGTTTTCAACAACGTATTGGCAGCATTGCTGTAAATCATTGGAGACACTGCTCTGTGCAACCGTGCGTCCAGGTGTTGTCGACACATGTGCCATGCCATGCACGTGTCTCGATACCTGTACGCCGATACGCCTGGACGCACACGACCATTGCACCAGCAGTGGCGTTCAGCAGGTAGAGGTTCATAGGCAATGTGAGCGGCATCGCGCATTGGACCAGAGGGACTGTGTGTTTGAACGCGGACGAAGCGGTGTAAGCGCGCAGACAACAGCTGATTATGGGACTCGAGCGAGGTATCGAGTAGACGGCAGCAATCGATGACGACACATTTGACGGGTCTCTCCCTGCGTCGTCTGCAATCAGTGCCAGAACAACTCGTGCCAATGTGCCGCGTGCTGTCAACGCGCCGCGAACAATGCTCGCAGCCCTTACCTCTGCTCAAAAAGTTCACGCTGTGTGCTACGATGGTCAGCCATCTTCCAGTGACCTGTACTGACTGTTGAAGGAGCGAGGACAGCATGGAGCGTCCAGCTCTCGCAACATCCTGTCAGCCTGACACATGTTGCAAGGCGGTCTGAGTGCCGGCAACTATAGATTATACTTGGTATGTGATGGTGCCGTAGTGGTCGCTGCGATCCATAGACGGAAGGCGCTAGCGCCTGCTGCGCGGCGCCCTGCCAGCCTCTCACGACACTGACAGTATACAGCTGTAGTGTGCCAATAGTTCTTGTTCAGCTACCGGTTCACGCTACCGGGAGTTGACCTCTCTCCTCAAGTGCTTCCCACTCCGGCAGGTTTCCGAAGGACGCGGGGGGACCTTGAGCTGAAGTGACGATGGCAGGCGGGGTGGTAGCCGACGCGGTCCTAGCACTCACGGACAGTTGAGACAACCGTGCTCGCCGGCGTACCGCCCTGTCCGGCAGGAGGCGCCGACACAGGGTGCACAGGGGGGCTGTGCCTGCGTACCCGCCCTATCACCGCCACTCCCGCCGCCGGCTCCCGCGCCACCCGTTTCCCCAACGGAGGCTAAGCCCGTCGCAGGCTGCTGGGCGTTGCCGGAAGCGCCGTCGCTGAGGACCCTCCACTTACGGCTGTTGCGCAACTGACGAACATGAAGTTGAACAAGTGAGCTGAAAGTATATCATCACAACTGAGAGTGACACAGGTCAGGTAAGCCGCACGTCACTGATGCGACCTGGAGGTCGCAAGATGCGCTATATACAGCAGAATCTATTCAGAGTCCTTTTTCAGAGACAAACGGATCCCGCACAACACAACAACAGCAGAAGCTAGAGTACCTCAACAGATGGGCGACAGGTTGCTTTGCATTGATCAGTCGCACGCATGGCAGATGCTGGGGCTGGCATGCGCAGCTCTTAACTGGCAGGCTGCAGTCATCTCAGGAACAGCGTCCTCGGCAAGACCTTGCGCAAAGTGCGTTCAGGAATTCAGCACCTTGCGCAAAGTGCGTTCAGGAATTCAGCATATGCAGCACATTTTGACCGCATGCGCTGCTCTTGGAGCTGTTCTGTGCCAATGTTTTTTTCTCATAAGACTACCCAGGTCTTCCTATTTCTGTAAACAACTACTCGTTTTGCACATCCTGCCGTCAGCTCATTTTAACGGAAGTACCAATGTTCTTCGGGCTCTTGTCCTGATTTGTACCTCAGGCGGAGAGCATGGAGCCTGCTGCGAACAACGACTGCCCCCAAGAATCATGCTCATCGCACTCGGCATCTGCCTCAGACGACGATGCGCCTGCAGCAGGGCGTGCATCCCTGGATGGGTCCCTTGACGACTCTAGCGACAGCACTGCAAAGACCCCTAGGCAGCGACTACTGGCACATGTCAAACGTGCGGAGGTCATGATGCAACAGGCCTGTAGCAACACTAGCGCGCCACATAGAGACTTTGCAAAGCATCAAGTGGGTGGTGCCGCTGGCTTGCAGTTGAGCGATGCCACTGAATCGCAGTTGAGCGGTGCTGCCAGCTCGCTGCTGATCGATGCCACCGCTCCGCAGTTTTGCGCCTCTCAACTCGACAATGCCACTGGCGTGTTGCCATTTCACTTTGAGGGGAGCAGCAGCGGCGACGAAACTGCAGACGATGCTGACATTGAGGTGAGGGTACCAGCAGCGCTCGTGACATAATTAGAGTTTGCAACTACCTGCTGTGTGAGCTGCTTGTCAACGCACTTGTGCTATCCGATGCGCAGTGCCCCTCCCTTGTCGTACCCAGTGGCACGAGCATTGCATTCGCACTCACCAATCAGGTTGAATAACATACTGCCAGGCTCTCTGCCCCTTTCAAGCTGTAGTCTCATGTAATGCTTATTACTTGGGGCACAAAATCCTAGGCCTATATGATCAACGCAACACCTACTATGAGAAAACAACGCCTGTCAAAACACTGGACAATGCTCAGTCAACTGAATGCTTTTGGTACTTGTGAACGTCCTGTTACAGCGGCTCAGGCGGCAGTTGAGCACTGCGCTGCAACTAGATGTCCTGGCAATGGAGCCAGATGGCGCTGTGACCACAGAGGTACGTAGGTATCACCACCCACTTCAACTTGAACTGAAAGCACTGGCTTGTACTCATTGTGGCCCCCAGGGAGGCCGTGTTTGTTGATGGCATGTGCAGGAGAATAAATGCACTGGCAATGGAGCCCAATGACACTGTGACTTTGAGGTGCATAGGTTTGAGCGACAAGCTGCACAACCACCATGGTGTTTTGTGGACTTGTGTTTGATAGGATCGTAAGCAAGTCCGATGTATAGGATCTCGGTTAGGGTGATTCTGCAGTCACGATATATATGCCGCAATCTCATATGCGCTGCACCGCGGGATCTGGGAAAGTAACACTGCCCAGTATTACAACGCACTGCACTCTCAAACAAGAGTCGGGTCGCTTGCTGATGCGTGTGTGGACTGCTGCTGCCAAAGACTGATTCGAAAACAACGTCCAGCGAACCTTGGGAGCAGCAAATGCTTTGAAGCTGTGAACATGCCCTTTGAGTACTCTTGATGTCACCTTAACCCTAATAAGCGACGGGCACACCTCATCCGGCCGAATCAAACTTGATGCCAGCAACACCCGCTGCCACGTAACAAATGTGGCCACCATGCGTAACTGAGGCTTGTGATGTGGGTGGGAATGAGTGTACTTACCTGTGTGTGCTGCTGGTGCTGGTGCTGGCGGTGCTTGTGCTGTCGTTGCCCGATTGGTGCCGGCTCTGGCGCTGCCAGAGCTTGCTCCAGGACATGGATAAGGCACTTGAAGGTATGTATGCATGTACGAGATAGTGAAGGTACCTATGCATGCGAATTCAAGATGCTGAAGGCACAGAGGTGTGCAAAATGCAGTAGCAGACTGCATCCATGTACATGCCAAGCATACCGCCGCTTTGCCTCACTGTGCAGCACCCAGTGCTCATCTCAAGGCGACCTGATGCTACTGCCATTACCAGCTTGCACCTACCTCACAGAGGGGTCCTCGAGCGCTGCTGAGCATATTGCGGGCAGTATGTGAGATACGGCGAAGGCGGTACATAACGGATCTGCCTGTGCCGTGCATGCTAATACTGGCGGCTTTTGCTGCTGCATGGTTTTTGTTGTTGCTACTGCTACTGCTGCTACTACTGCACTGCTTCCTCTTTTTCATGCTCAGCGCTGTCACGTGTGCTGAGCAAAGCGCGTCATGCTGTCGCTCAACATTGCAGGCTTGCGATCATGGCGCGAGCAACAAGTAACAGTGCTCAACGATCAACAAGTGACAGCACTCCACCAGCAACAGGTGACAGTGTTCAGTGCACAAAAAGTGACAGTGCTCAATGAGCAGCAGCAACAGTGCTCAGCAAAAAACACAAGTGGTGTAGCTCACCTAGCAGTCTCGGTACACAACAAGTGACAGTGCTCAACTAGCAAAGTTGACAAAGTTTGGCACACAATTGATTGAGGAATTGAGCCAGCAGAGCAGGTACTGTTGTTGCGTATACCACAAATTGGTCAGCATTTGAGCGCGTGTACACTAGTCTAGTGGTTTGTGATCAAGGCTTCACCCAGGGCTAGTATCTGCCACAATACCAATGAGCTTGTTTTGTGTTTACATTGAAAAGGCTAGATCCCTGTTGAACTTGCACTTGAGCTAAGAAAACAGTTGTCAACACAGTGCAGCACAGCAAGGGTGTTGAAGCTGCTTCCAGCAAGGGCCTGACGACTTCAGGGGCAGAGGCGGGGTTGCGGGGTATACATGAACAAGGTCAGCGTAGATGTAGGCTTGGGGCAAATTTTCGGGTTGTGGCCTGCTGCGGCAACCAAGTAAGCGCAAGCAGAGGAGCGTCACACCCATCTGCACAGGCACTTCGTTGCCCTCTGAAGCACCCTGGTATTTACTACTTCAAGTGTTAACACTTGCCATATATATGAACCCATCCAAGTGCTCTTGTATGCTGCTGCTGTCGCAGCCGCCTCCATTGCCAGACTTGTCAGAGGGCCCTGTAGGTATGTATGATGCAGAAGAGGCAGTGCTCAACTGTGAAGAATGGGCGTCGAAGTGGCAGCAGCAGCAGATGAGCAGCCTCCAAGCCGTACAGCGATTGCACGGTGCCTTGCAGGCAGCAAGCTCAGCGAATGCCAAGGGTAAGCATGCGAGTATCAAGCGATCTCATGATCACCGTTACAATGGATTGTTGTTATCATTTGCAAACTCCTCAAGTCCATATATCTATCCCTGTAGAAGCTTGTGACTGTCTGTAACTTCAAGCAGAACTTGAACTTATTGTCGTTCTGAGTGCTTCGTCTGCCGACGGATGGTCGCAAAGGCAACAATGCTCGATTGACAGGAGCTCTCTTAGCTGCAGCAGCTTCGCCAGCACCGCCATTGCCGTTATGAGAGGGATCCGCCATCGCTCCATCGCTCGCCGCAAATTTTGTGCGCCGCACCACCTTCTAAACGCCCCCTCCGGGCCCTAGTAAACGCCCCCTCTTGTAAACGCCCCCTCTGCTAGCTGGCAATTCAAAATGGAGCAGCTACGCCCCCCCCCCCCCCCTTGTACAGCCCCCCCCCCATGTAAACGCCCATGGGCGTGCTGTGCAACGGTCCAGATCCGCACGCCCGGGGGGGCGTTTACTCGGGCATATACGGTACTCATAATCGTTTTTTAATAAATAAGCCTTGCCAAACATGCTCAACACAGTGCTTGAGAGTAGGTTACCAGCAAGCTCAATATACATTGCGAGTGACAAACATGGCGGAGTCTACAGGGGGCGGACAGGTGGAAGAATATGTGTGTGGGGGGGGGGAGGGGGGATGCTATTTGGTGGTGTCATGCACAGCGATCGTCAATGAGTGTGGATACAGTTTATTACAGGGTTGTTGTAGACGCTGGTAGCCAGTTTGACACAGGGTGATTTGCGCCCAAAGCGCGAATGTGTACGAGGACACAACATCCTCTTTGCATACCGATAATGGTCTTTGCATACTGATTATGGCCTTTATGATGAGTCCTGCATCCAGCTTATCTGCAGCAACTGTGTTTTCAGCAGATGACAGCATGATGTGTGGTCGGAAACAAACTACTTGTGCTACGCAACTACCTGCTTGCCTGCTCAGACACCTGCCTGTCGTGATTGCTTACTCATGTACTCAAGCACAACACAGCGGTGAAGACTTTGTGTTTCTGCGCTGTCACAGGGCCACTTACAACCTTCATCCAATTTGGTGTGCACCAAGACGGCGACACCTACCATCAAGTGAGTCAACGAGTGAGTCATCAAAATGAGTCATGCCTTTACTGCAGTCTGGTGATCTTTGCAAATGAGCAGCTTAAATGTACCGCCCAACTGGTTCAAGTGTGCCTCTGGCTGAGACCTGCGCTCACTTTATGACTTCGCCTGGCATGGCAATGTAGCAGCACATGTGTGCATCAGATAATGGTTCTGAATTCTGTGGTAATGCGATGCAAACATGCAATTACGAATGTTTCCTTAAAGCCTGCTACCAAAGGCCCACAGCTCCTACTCGTGCTTTGCTAATGAACATCGCCGCATCATACGCGTAAGCTACTTGATGGTCACAGGTGCACAAATTGCAACCAAGACATGCTTTCAAGGCAAAGTAGTATGCACCTCAAGTTCAGGTGTGACAGTACAATGTTCACACTAATGGGCCATTAAACCCTGCCTGCACTGCTCCACTGTTGCCACAACATGATGCACACATACTCTGTATGCTGGTGACTTCCGGTAGTTCCAATGTACTGCTTCAAGTTGAGCATCGCAATCTTCCCTTCCTCTTGTCTTGGGGCAGGATCTGATGGGCAACAACACACCCCAAGCTGAGGCGGCAAACCTTTTATGCCATGCCGCGCAAGAGCAGCCCATAGAACATGCAATCCATGGCGCCCCTACCAGTACTGCCAATGACCGCCAGCAAAGTGCAGATCATCTGCCCTTGTGGGAGCACGCAGTGCTGCACATGGACGCTCTTGAACTCGCTGGGCAGCTGAACGGCTTCACCTCACAACTGGACAGCATACTTATGCGCCTGGACCAGGTTGATGCTGCTTCCGCCAAGCCGCTGCAGGAAGTTCAATATGAAGATGTGCAGTGAGCAGCCAGAGCCTTTTACGGCCGTTATGTCCGTATATTCTGTCTATGATGCACGAAAATTGTGCGCTTTGAAGATCACCGGCATTATTGTAAGGCCTGTGAGCATCTGGGTGCAGCTGTGCATATACATGCCATGCAGTGTCGTCCGTCTGTGGTGGGGACCATTTGTGCGCGCACAATAGACTTTGCACATCCGTCAGAGTCTGACTGCCCCATTACGATCTGCCACGATCGTTCGACTGGGTTCGTGTGCACCAACATTCCACTCTGAACAGGGCTAGCACCTCAACTAAAAGCCTTGCATTTCTGAAGTTTGCGCCCGGCGGCCCGGTTAGCAGCGCCTGTCGTGGCAGCTGAAGGCCCGTGACTTGTTGCAGGACTGGCATAGCTTGCCAGTTCCTTGTGATCCCATGAGTGTTGACTCGTAGGGAAACTTAAGGTGAAGGTTCAGGGTTAGGGTCAGGCTTCCCTGATAGCGTCTTGACTATGTCAAGCACCGACTCTACTATCCCTTATGTATGCAGCATACTAGTAGGCCTGACAAAAGATGGTAGAAGCATTGTAAGCCCTGATAGCAGTTGCGCCAGTGGCACCTAGGCACAACTAAGTAGTATTGCCTCGCCATTCGATGACAGCCGGCGGACTACCTGCACTGCGGCTACTGCTGATGCCCCTTGAAATCCAAGCCCTACCTTCATGCCTACTATGGTGAAATCCTTGGGTCAAGTGAGCGTCCATGCACGCTCTTTGCATATATAACATGTGCACATACTTGTACGTATGGACTTGTATTTATGAAGGCCCAAGGGAGGCCGGGTTGCCTATGCAATCGAAAAGCTTGCGTCAACGCAGCAGCCTAGTCTGCGCTGTGCCCTAGGAGCTTGGATACCGGCGCCGCAACACAGCCCAGCATTCGCGCTCCACGTGTGTACGCCATGACGTGCTCCGCCAACTCCCGCGCCAGCGATATGCTCAGCTCAATGAGGATCTGACGCTTAGCTAACCCGGCCTTGCGTAACGCATCTGCCTTCCCCCCCCCTGAGCACAGTGCTGAGTGCATTGCCAACTCCTTAACAAAAAGGCTTGTCTGCTTGCCCAGCCGTCTTGTACATACTTTGATGAAGTGTGCATGTCATGCACTGATCAGCCAGGAGCGTTGCCACAGTATGCAAGGGCTGTCAGATCAGTTGGCGTGTCAGCAAAGCAGCCTGCATTATGTATCTGTAACACAGGCGGCGAGTGCGCTGCCACGCTGGAACTGGAAAGTGGTCACGCTTCTGGTGTGTATTCGCAGGCTGGCCCAGCGCCTTCAAGCGCATTCACTCATCAAGCTCTTCAAGCAGCCACCAAATGAGCAGCGCAGCCACATCATGAGCACTAGGTAGTCATACTTGGGTGCAGCTCTACAAGCTTTAAGTCAAGTGGTGACAAGACCGTCTGCGCAGAGCATGAATAATGAATTCCATCATTGACGTGCAGGGAAAAGAGGTCATCACATCAAACAGTGCGTATGAGCACAGTGGTGTAGGGGCACGATCTCAAGGCACACTTGGTCGCAGTCACAAGGTCATGCCGCATGTAAGCTGCAATTGTGTAACCTGCTGCAGCTTGCGCTGAGTGACCCCTACCGTACTTGAAGAAGGCGAGCAAACCACACACGCTCTGCACCGCACGGCAGGAAACTGACTCCATTTGTGAGCTGACGGGTAGCAACCATGGCAGCCACTCATGACAGCAGCGCAATACGTACCGGCAGCACACGCGCACCTGGTCACAATGGGAGTCGTTGTTGTATGCGAGTTCAAGCGATGGGGCAGCAATCAGTGGCTTTGATGACTAAGTAGAGCTGCAGCGTATGCGCGGGGCACATATGTGATAGTTGTGAAAGCCGTAGGCGTGCGCCGGTGGCGCTGTGGCAGCAGCGACTTTGCAGCAGCGACGCTGCTGCCAAGGCTCTGCCGCTGCTGCGACGCTGCCACTGCCCCCCGCCCCGCCCCCTCCTTGCTTAGGCTGCACAATTGTGATATATACGGACACAAAAAAGCATGTGAGTGTACAAGTGTACGGACGGGTAAGGTACGCATGGGGTACACTGCGTGTACACCAATGCGATGACAAAAGTTGCCACTCTACGCACTGCGCACAGCAGCGTCAACTGGCGCTGGCGCCGCCGCGGCGACTGCAGTGTTTGCCGCTGCTGCTGCAGTGCTCTTTCGCCGCAGCGCTGCCGCCCCGCCATGACCCCTGCAGCTCCTGCCGTTGTCACTGCTACGCAACCCCGGGCCCGCTGCCGCTGCCGCTGCCGCTGCCGCTGCCGCTGCCGCCACACGGCCGCCTAGATGACAAAATCTGCGTCGTACTCCTTGCCCCACTCCACGCGCGCCCACATGCGCTCGTTGATGTAGAAGAGGATGGTCTTGAAGACAGTGTCCGAGCCCGCAATCTTGAGCGCGACGGACAGGTCCCCCGCGAGGAACGCGCCGCAGATGAGCGTGTTCCCCGTTGCGAAGACGCGCCACAGCAGCGCCTTTGCGAGGCTGCGCTTCGCGCCGTCCGTCTTGGCGCCCTTGCCCCAGTTCACCTTGTTCCAGGCGCGCTCACCCAGGAACATGAAGCCGCTCTTGGTGACGAAGTCGGAGCCGACGATGGACGCCGCCATCCTGAGGTTCTTGGAGAAGACGAGGCCGCTGGCGAGCGTGATGACGGCGGCGGCGACGCGCCACACGATGGCCTTCGCGAGCGAGCGCATCGTTGTCTCCGTGAAGTAAAGCGCCTTCAAGTTGGCTGTGCTGGGCGTTGCGGCGGCGGTCGAAGGGGCGGTGCGCGTTTGCCCGCCACGCTCGGCGGCGATGGAAGTGCAACTTGAAGTTGACCCATCGTGCGCGGTGACGCGCCGCGCAGCGGCCTTTGCAAATGAGCGCATTGCCGTCTCTGTGAGGTACGGAGCCTCAGGCTCGCCTGCGCACGCCGCATGTTTTGCACACCGTTAGAACCAGCCTCTTCAAATGAGGTGACATTTGATGACGAATACTTCTACTTCATGCAGTGCCATGAACTCATCTAATGACTCATTACCGAGTGCGTGGTTGTCTCCGTGAAGCTTAGCGCTAGCGTGCGAGCGTACACGGCAGCGTCAGTGGGACTTTAAGCTGACTTCAAACATAAAGACGTCCGGATTATAGCTGCAGCCATGATGTCGTATTTACTGCAAGCGCATGGTCGATTTTGCAAAGCGCACAACTTGTCTGCAAAGCACAGTCTACATGGCAGCGTCAGAGCTTCATGAGTGAGAGTCATCTACTGTGATCTCAAGCAATCGTCAACTTTCTTACAGTAACTCTCTTAGCACTGGCGCGTGTTCCGTATGACAAGAGAATCACGTGCCGCGCTAAGGCACGTGGCTAATTTCAAATTTCAAGTTTGTGCCGAAGCTCAAATCAAGCACCGAACTCGCTATGGGGGGCAGCACAAAATCCTCCCCTACCCTGCAGGTGTGTGTGTGTCTAGTTGCTAAAGTACTACCAGCGCACCGAACACACACAATGAATTGGTGACGGCTGGTCACAATTTGGTGCCACATCTGGCAGGGCTCACAAAATGTGATGACCTCGGACCAGAAACTTCAAGCACAGAGTTCAACATTGAACATGGCGACTTGGCATGCCTAGACACAGGTTGCGGTACTCTTGGTAGGCCATGCGGTAAGTGCAGTCTGCACTGCAACTTGATGCATCATGACTGCTTTTTCAAATGATACTGATTACATTGGGATACTGAGAGCTGACGCATGGATTTGCATATTGCATGTTCACTTTGGCAATAGTGTCGAGTCGCATGGGCTTGTCAAATTTGCATTTTGAAGCAGTTATCGTGTAACAAATTTTTCCGTATGACGAAGTAACAATGACGTTTTCACTTCACTTGCATGTATGCATAGCCACATTGACGTTTCTATAAAACGGCAATGATTATCGCAGCTGCAATGCTTGCAGGGACGATTGTTTATAGGCCACTGCAACTTAAATTGTCATACTCCACTGCAACTTAAATTGTCATACTATCATAGTATCATGTCGATGACATGTAATTGTGCGCAAAGTGAAGCACACTGGCAACCATACTGCTCGAACCCAATCGGATGCAAGCAAAAAACATACTTGGATTGGAATGAGATTCGTAATAGCTGGACGCGCTTCACACGCAGCAGAAACATAATTTGAACTTCATTACTGTTAAACAGCAACAATTACTGCCACACAGTGACTGTTACAGTTACTACTTAGTAACTCACAAATCGTAAGAATGAGCCTCAGGATATGTTACAGTCTATGTCATGGAACAGGGACCCGTGCAAACGTGTGCACTTGGCCTGAAGCATTTGACGCAACGTCAAGAACACGCACAAGAGCCCGAGAGCAGCGGCCTGCACGGACCTGTGTTCATGGGTGGCGAGCTGATGTCCTGCATGTCCTGCGTCGAAGATCGCAATGGCAAAGATCCCTGCCGTTGCTGCTGCCATACTGCCCTGTTCAAAACCCTGGCCAGGCTCATCTGTTGCAAGCCCTGACGCTGAGTTCTCCGCTGCGCGGTGCCGCTGGTTGGGGCCCATGCCTCCCGCGGTGGCGCCACAGCATGGGCACCGTGGTGCCGAGCTGCGAGAGGCTGGGCAAAGCTGCTGTACGCCTGCACCTGGTTGCAAGTCACCAGTACCAGTGCCAGCCCGACGGCACGCATCGCCGCAGCCTCTGCCCCCTTTCCGCGGTGTAGTGTATGCCTGCAGGCGCTGCTCCAAAGAGGTACTGGCCGGCAGAGCCACTTCAAGTATGTTCGGGCGAATTTATCGCCGAGTTGGTGATACAATGTGATCTACGATACGAAACTATGTACCGCATCACATGCATCAAATGGCATTTGGCATTCGGCTTCGTCGTTCTCGAGTTACTAGCGTGTCCAATGCAACGACAATGGCGCGCTGGTGTTGCATGCACGTCGAGGGGTTTCGAGCACAAAAAAAGTTCAATCCAGCATCATCTGCGAGGTGCACTTGAACTTCAGGTTTCCGGGCGCCTTGTGCAGCGCGGCATGTTGGCGGTGCCTAGGCGGTCCCAGCCACTGGCGTCGTCGCGTCGTCGAATGCAGATATACTTCGGAAAGGTTTTAAAAAGAGAAAGATACTTATGTTCCTCAAATAGCGGGACAAAGGGCGCCGTTCAGCTCTGCTCGCGTTCATTGCGGAGCGCAACCCCGCGGCGGGCTGCAATTTACTCACCTGTAGGCGGCCGAACAGCAGGCTCTCCACTCTACACATCAGGGAGACTTACTACCAAAGCGCGCCCGCCACACTCGCTTACCGTGCCTCTTCTCAGACTTGCACTTGAACTTTAGGTCAGCTGGGCGTTGAGTTAGCGGTGACCAGGCGGTCCCCAGCCACTGGCGTCGCATGCAAGGTTTCTATTTCGGAAGTTGTATGAACCAGAGCTTTGTTTCTTGGATGCGGGCAAAGGGCGCCGTTCAGCTCGCTCGCGTTCTATTGCGATGCGCGCAACCTGACTGACTGCATTCACTCACACAGGCAACCAACACAGGCTCTCCACTCTACACAGCAGGTGAGGAAAACATTTATTCACTGGACAGCTGCGCGCTGGTACACGCGCTTGCGTGCGTCTTGCTACAGATCCAACGCAGCGGCCTGCCCGTGCCCACAACAAATGCTCAGGACAGCTTGACGTCATGCAATCATTATGGTAACTTATCCACCCCCAATGTCGCTTGGAAGGCTTACTGTTCACATTACCTCTCTCTGCCTTCGCCCCTTACAGACTCATGTTTACCCGCATCGCCGCTGTGCTGGCCCTGGCGACGGCTGCCAT
This sequence comes from Tribonema minus, assembly GCA_017506865.1. Taxonomy (NCBI): domain Eukaryota; class Xanthophyceae; order Tribonematales; family Tribonemataceae; genus Tribonema; species Tribonema minus. The sequence goes on along the minus strand of JAFCMP010000518.1, from coordinate 479,387 downwards.
TGTGAGCGCCACCTACGACGACATTGTGGTACGTGACGGTCGCGCGCCCTTGAACTGTGCAGATTGTGCCATACTTTTTCACAGTCTCGAATGCTGTTAGGCATTGAATGTTGACCAGCGGATTCCGTCTCTCCTGTAAATGCTTGTCCTCAGCAGTTCAGCGGAGCAAACGTAGTGTGTAGGGGCAGCAGCAGCTGATATGTGTACAATGGCTGCGAGTCACAATGTCGAACACGGTCGCTGGATGATCTTTCCTCGCTGTTTGCAAGATGCTTCTATGAGTTGTGCATGGCTTGTCTGAAGGTAGCAGGTAATGGCCAGTCCGATGCAAGTTTTGAAGTTGACGTGCTGTTGCTGGCCTATGGCAGCTCGCCGGCAAATATAAGACTGCCTGTGAGTAAAGCTGCCTGAAGGCATGAAGTTCTTGTCATGAGTGCACTGATTGGACAAGTATCCAGCTCAAGCGCGCGTGATAGCAATCAGCTCGTGATGCCCAGGCTGCTTGCCACTACTGAGCTTCCTCCTTCTTCGGCGCTCTTCGGCGCTATCCCGTGCCCCCAAGATCTGCTTTACCACTCAGCATGAAGTACTCACCAACTTGAATTTTTGTGTCATTCTTGGCATTTGCTTTTCTGGCCGTGTGCAGCTTGCCCCCCCACCCCCACAGTGGGAATCTTTGACATTGGCTACGTGGCCTCCACCGGCTACGAGACGTTTCAGGAGCTTGTTGGCGGCACTTACAATGGCAAATACCTCTACCACACGTGAGCGCCAAACAAATTTTATCGCTGAACGTATTACTTAATTGTAGCGCAAGATGATTCAGCGATGTATTTCTGAACAGTATAATGCACGAACCATTTGTTGTGAAGGTATTGCTTACTATAATACCTACATTGAGCTAGATGGTGGAACTGTTGGGTTGCAACTGTGAAGGCTGCATGGGTGTGTAAGAGCTCATTCAATCTGGGGGCATGTTGCCGACAAATACCTCTAGTACACGTATAGCAACCATTTGGTGCAGACGCATTAGTGCAAGACAGTGCATGGACGCTGTCGTAAGATTCCAGTTGACCATCTGCGTGACAAAGAATCATAATATCTTCATATAAAATTCAAGAGGGTTTGCACCTGAGCGGCAATCACGGCCAACACCGCCATCAAACTCAAACATGGATGTTAGGCAAAACCTAAATAACTTGCTCCAACACATCTCCACAGAAGACTGCTCAGGGATAAATGCAGCTTATTTGTATTGATAGGCTGGTTGACGAAGGTCCCTAAGGATGGTCATCGTTTCAAATTCATGATTCAGCTACTTGAAGTACAAGCTAAGGGGTTCGTCACGCGCTTGAGCTGAGCTGGCTACTCAGTCTCACAACATAAAACCGACGCACCAAACGCACTACATTTACACGTTGTGTATGCAGCGTCTGACGAAACACAGCTCGTGCCCCAGTGGGCACCACCTGTTGAAGCTCAAACTCTGAACCCAACGCATATTTGTTGCCAGGCTCATGGCAGCTGTTTTCAGTTCATGAAGCACTGCCAATCTTGCTGTGAAGTACCGTCGTGTGATTTGCGACATCCTGTTGCATGTGACATCCCTGCCTTGAGATGGCTTTCAACGTCCGTTTTAAAAGTGGCGCCAGCTGCTACTTTTGGCGTCAGTTGCCTGACACCTGTGACACTAAGGCATACATGGGACCTGTCAGCGAGAAATAAACAGTCATCTAGATGCAGGCTCGTTAGTGCGATGACTACACCATGGCATGATCACCGCTTTGTGCAGTTTAGGTTGTGGCGGTAGTTGCGCAAGCGCTTGTGTGGTCAGACCTGCTTCATGTCTCGTACATGCATATCTGTCCCTCTCCACAGGTGCATAGAATGTGCAATACTTGGTATAATGGCATACTTGTTTAATCAAAATAAGCCGCCCACCCCGCCATAGCGTAAACACACCGAGCCACCGAGGTCTGAGAGCGCCAATCACTACTCATATACGCCATGTGCCTACGCGTCGTTACCTAGGGGAGTACGTGCACACATTGTTCGTACTGCAGCTACACGACGTACACCATCCTCACATGCTTCCGTACGCATTGGGCAGCTTCAACCCTGTAGGTGCGACCCTACCGTGCCTGGCGGCTACTATGCCGCAGGCCTCACCATCACCCAAGTGGGACTCGATGGCGTAACGCTCACGGCCAGCGACATACTGGCCTGCGAGGGGGGGTCCTTCAGTTACGCCGCAGATGGCGTGACTCTCATATAGACCTATGCCCTGACAGACTTTGACTACTCAGGCGCCTGCCAGTACCTTCCCGCTGAGGCATTTGGGGCCCCCTACGTGGCTACTAAACTGGCAGACATTGTGGGGCAGGATGTGTCTGGGGACTTCTGCGGCATGTACATCAACTAATGCCGCCACTTGAGCCACAGCGCAAGGGGCTAGGGGCGTGTACGCACAGCCTAGGGTTTACGGTTTAGCCCTTAGGGCCTGCAAAAGCTATGTCCGCTGCACAGATCAACTAGCCTCAAGAACTTTGCGTATCGATGCATTTCACATACTTGGCATGGAGGTGCAGTGCGAGGGATGGGCAGCGCTTTGAAAAAAGAAGTGCTGCAGCAGCATTCTCGGCGGACAATCCACGTTGTGGCGAGCGTGGGACTAGAGAGCACACACTGCTCCAGTGTGGAGCATGCGCGATGCTGTGTCATTGTCTTACCCGGGTCTCACTTACAACAGGGGAACACGTGGTAGCGACTCAATGCAAACACATACTTTGTTGTTCGGTTTGTATCTCATGCATGCCTTGCCCCACCATATGCATGCATATGCATGCTTGCTGCAGCACATATATGCACTGCAGCGCGCTCGTTGTCGAACGTTGCACATGGCATTTTCCTGGAATTCAATGCTGGGGACACCGGGGGGGGTAACACCAGCAAATAGAAGGGCGGGTTTTAGTACATATGCTTGCTTGAGTGACAGCATCAGCCTTTGCAGCACCAGTGCCTGGCACTTAGTGATCCATGACCGTTGTCCTCAGTTCTGGGCGCTGCTACCAGTAGCCCAGGCCTGCACAAAGCTGTTCACGGATAGGACCATTTTGGCAGAGACACGGGAGGCCTCAAAGTGGGTCTGGTCGTGTAGAGGCAGTAGCTTAGGGACATTGGTGCAGCATGATAGTGGGGACCAATCAGGTTTTGGGTGGGGTTTGTTGGGGTTGGGTCGGACTCTTCGTAGCAACAGCATTGATACCCTTAGCACCAGTACCTGCAGGTGGTGCCCAGTGATCATTTTGCCTAGAGGCGTGATTCAGACGTGTCAGCATGGTCCTCAGTTCTGGGCGCTGTCAAAGGCGACCCAGGCCTGCATAAATCTTTTCCAAGACGAGACAAGCTCGGGGGTAAAAACCCCCAAGGGTCAATTGTTAAGTGTGCCTCGCGGCTGGGCAACCCTAAGTAGGGTTTGGTTGTGGGGTGTTGGTGGTAGTGTGAAGAGGGGGAAGCCTGTTTGCGTTTGAGTCTCTCTTCGGAGAAGGAATATTGCATTGAGTGCACATCCAAAGAGAGGGCTTTTCGCGCCCCTTGCGAAGCGAAATTAACAAAAGGCAAGCGCCACGCGTCAAGGCGCACGACACCATCGTCAATACCGTCAAGAGGGCCACGCAGCGCATCCTGCGGCAATACCTCAAAACGGGACTTGTGGACGAGGACTACACGCCGTTTCTGGGATCCGCCGGGCCGCCGGGGAGTCGCAGGATGGACATCGTGCTGCCTGCCGATGCCTTCCCGGTGACCGGCTACGACGATCTGGTGGACGTCATCTGCTTTAAGGCACAGGTGGCGTCGCGGGCACAGAAGACTGCAGCAGACCTCGAGCGTTGCTGCCGCGACCAAGAGGCCGCCAAAAGTACCCACTATTCTGGTCAGTATGATCAGAATTGCTGCAAACTTGCCACTGTGGCAATCGGGTCATTCGGCAACATCGGGGAGCAGGGGCGGAAGCTGCTGGAGGCTGTGGCGACAGAGTATATGCATATGCCAGCAGGATGTCAGTGCCCGGAGGAGCGCGCCCTAAAGCGATTAAGGGCATCGTTCCGGCGCGCTTACGCTCGGCACTGTCAGCAGCGCTCCACATGGCGTACGCTGGCCGTGTCATGACACACATGGCAGAATCCAGGGGGGGGGGCGCATGGAGGAGCCTCCTGAGGACGTAGGGGAGGATCCCGAGAGGCCATTTGGCGGTGGCGGCCAAAGATTTAAATTTTAAAATTGACACCTGAATTTTACTTCAACATTAACGAACAAACCTCAAGTTGAAGTTTCGAAACGCAAAAAAAAAAATTGTCTGTGTGAGCTCTCAAATTGAGGAGGACGTCGACAGAGCAGTGTATCCAACGATGCAGACCAGAGCAGCGAGGAGAGCGGTGGCAGCTGCGCATCCGATACTCAACCCGACGCTGGCTCAGTACATTTTGGCCTTCCTTCGCCCATCTCTCACGATTTGAAGCACTTGCCGCCTCTTCAGAAATATCATCGAGACTCACAAAGGGGGGAAGCAGCACCAAACTGTGGCCGCAGATGCTGTCGCCAGCGTACAGGTGATTAAGTGGGCGGAGCAGCCAGGGTCTATCTCTGGAGCTGGCGCAGGATTCGTGCATACGCTGCGGCGATCTCGACGGCCTGCGCAGGCTTCGCTCGCTTTGTGACCTGCCATTGAATGACAAACACAGCTGGCTCGCTGCCCGATACGGACATCTGGCGCTTTTACATTGGTTACAGGAAAACGGTGGCACCTGGACTGGGCGGATATGCAATGAGGCTGCAGGCGGAAGGCACCTGCGCGTGCTGCAGTGGGCTCGCCAACGGACACTACGTAGAAAATTTAAAATTTATTGATATGCCCACCTGCTGCACGCAAAGGACACTTAAACGTGCTGCAATGGGCTCGCGACAATCATTACGGGTGCTTCTGGTATTCCGGTGATCATGGCATACCCAACAACGCCGCCATCGGAGGGCAGCTGCATGTGCTGCAGTGGGCCCGTGCCAACGGGGGCCCCTGGGACGAGGGCGTATGCAACTCTGCTGCAGTAGCCGGACACCTCCACGTGCTGCAGTGGGCTCGCGCAAACGGCTGCCCATGGGACGAGCACACGTGCGAGTCCGCTGCGTACGGAGGGCACCTGGAGGTGCTGCAGTGGGCTCATGACAACGGGTGCCCATGGGATGTTGAAGTTTGCAGCGAGGCCGTAGGTAGAGGTGACCTGCACGTCCTTCAGTGGGCTCACGCAAACGGGTGCCCATGGGATTCGGAGACTTGCAGAGAAGCCTCAAGAGAGGGCCATTTAATGATTCTTCAATGGGCCCGCGCAAACGGGTGTCCATGGGACTCCAATACATGTGCCGCAGCGGCATCGAACGGCCATTTGGAGCTGCTTCAGTGGGCTCGCGCCAATGGGTGCCCATGGAACAAGTGGACATGCAGAGCTGCAGCAAAGTATGGGCACCACGAGGTGCTGAGCTGGGCTCTAGCCAATGGCTGCCCACCATAGGTACACGAGCCGCCTCAGGTGAGCGAAATTGTGTACACCACATGCCTTGCCAGCTTTGATGCAGTGACTGTTTGAGTAAGGTGACAGTGAACCTCGCATGTACTGCATTATGGTTTGCTCGAGCAATCAATTATTGGCTGTATTCGCAATGCAGCATTGGCAGGAGCATGGCGCAGGTTCGTTTTCCACTCTTCCTTTCAGTTGTCTGCTGCCCCCAGCAGCACTCAGTCTGGCGCGTCGCTATCTGGCTTGCTTGTGATGGACCACACCGATCACATTTCGGAAGTGCTTTTCTTGCCTGTAGGGTACTGGACAGTCTGCCTGTGCCAGTGGATGCTCATCTGTTACAAGGCTGGGATGTTTGTCAACACCGTGTGACTGACCCTCCACCACTTTGTAAGCATTATGTCACTCATGTAGCTGGATCAGTGTACACAGCTTGAGCTTCATTTCGCAAGAGTCTACCAGCTGCACTGCACAAAGCAGTAGACAGTGCAATCATGACTGCCACCAATCAAGCTTCCCTAACAATTCTCTGACCTATGTGATGCCGCCATCTGTCCTGTGCTGAACAGTGCAGGGGACCTGTGCAATATCGGGCCACGCAATCATTATGGATGCTCGGGAAAACATGGAGCGGGGGGGGGGGGGGGGGGGGGGGGGGCTGCAGCTGCTCGCATGGAGCCGAACCTGCGGTGCAGGAACAGCAGATGCCAGTGTTCTGCTGGGTCATGTTGACGAACTTGAAGGCGCAGGTAACACAAACATAGCTGCAATTTTGACCAGAATTTTCCTTAGAAGACTCACATAAGGTAATCCCCAACTCTTAGCCATGTTTTTTCTCGGAGCCTTACTGTTCATCAACCAACAGTGATGGGAACATTTATCCCACAAGTGGCCTCATAATGGTACCTGTCAAACTCTGAAAAAAAGTCATTGATTTTTTTTTAAGTCATGCTGATTAATTTATTCACTTCAGATCTGCTGCTTTGCATGCGTCAGGCGGCAGATATATGAGGTAGACGCAGAAAACTGTAAGCTACTTTGCATTGTGGTCATAAAACTCAATTGGTAGTCTAATTGTTTAGAGGCGCTGCATGACACTACTGTACTGATGCATTTTAAGCAGCAATGATTGTAAACATCTATGGCGTCGGAGCATACGTAAAGCCACTGCATAGAATGTTCAGCTCACCATACATTCCCTCTAGTATTAGCACGTGCGGTCATCACAAAGTGATGGCTGGCCACTTCAAGAAAACAAGTATGATCATGTGAGCCTGCACTTCCATGATCATTCCTCGGAATACCATAAACGCCTGAGTGAACGCCCCCCGCACCCCCCCCCACTCCCCCCCCGGTACTGACCCCTCTACTCTGCGAAGGGGGGGGCAGTTATGAGTATTTGAGCATCTACAGTATGTGTTTCAACACTCAATGGACGACACAGGACACATTGAATTTTGTTTTTACAACCAACACGCCGAGGGGTATGCAGAGGCGCTACTTGCTGCAAAGGGGACTGCATTCGCTGTTCATCTCACCATATGCCAACATGCGATCCTGGTGATCATATAATAGTTACTCGGAACGCCTCAGAATGTACAAGCTCATCTCAGGAACAGTGCTCGTGCTCTGCGTTTAGACTCGCTGATATGTGAGGAATGTACACCACATCTGAAGTGAGATGCTGAAAGCCTGAGAAAAATAAGCTTAGGCATCATCTGAGGATCTGCAAGCAATGCGCTCTGTGGCGGGGGGGGTATTATACTGCGTGATCTGCGGCAGTCGAGATTGTTTGGGTTCTGCATTGCCCTGCTTCATGTTGTCTGCATGTGTTCACTGCAGGCACCACTTTGCGCGCCATAAACTTGCTCTTTGCAGAAGCACTTGGCAATCTTCCAGGTGCGCTTGGCTTACTTGGTGCAGCATCAACATCTGGTCAGATAAGCAGTAATTTCGGTCATATTCTCATGCACTACTGTTGGATGTTTTTCTTCGCCTGCAGGCACCCAAATCACGGGGCAGATGATCACCACAACCGCAGTCTCATTCGACAGCGGCGCAACCAGGGTCACACTTGCTGGCGTAGCCAACATACATAAATGACAAAGTATTTGCGGTCCAGCCCCGGCGGTGTGCCCTTCAAGTTTACGATGCTCAAGGTTGAATGGAGCATTTGCATTTGCACACATTACGAAGACGTGAACACTTGGTGGTGACACATTGCTTTGTATGCCTAGAGCGTTTCGCGTATGTCCGAGAGTTTGACACATATGCATATGCTTTACAGTCAGATGCGACATCAGCGCATCTCCCTGTGTACACGTATCATGCGTCCAAGGGCACTCACTGCACATGCTGCGTTCATTGTTATTGTGGCATGTTTCGACTATCTGTGTGCTTCAACGCACAGTGAGTGACTGCTCATATACTCCAAAGTTTGGTGGCAGAGGCTGCAATCTGATGTTGCCGAACTCACCATCATATAGCGTGGTATATGCTTCTACATGGGTGGTCCAGGGGCCAATCGGACCGTGTGACACAGCTGTACACTTTTGCAAACAGTGCACCGCATGCACTTGCCAATGTGTGGACACATTTCGCAATCTGCATTGGCGTTGTTCAATGCGTGCAAGCGCGGTGGGAAAATTCTAAGTAGATCATTTTGCATCATGATGTTCAGTTCGGCCATACTACATGCAGTCATCCACTGCAAGTGGCAGCAGCTGCAGAGCTGCAGGACATGCATTTCTGGTGCTTGAGATCCGTGTTCACCAATGGTGATTGTCAATGAGTAGTATGGCTGGTTTTGTGGTACCCAGGGTGACGCTCTTTTTGGCAAGTAAAAGGCAGTCAAATGAAGCCGAGTGATCGAGTACTGCAATCTCGAGTGACAAGTCCTCAACTGCAAGTTCTGGAAGTTTTAAAGGAGCTGTAAAGAGGACAGCTTTGCGAGCATAGACGGAGGGAGCGGAGGTTGACACGCTAGTCTCTTCGCTTGGGTGGTCATCGACCAAGCGGCCCCGGGTGCAGCAGGAGTCGGTTGAGGGCACCAACTTCGGGGGAAGTTGAGATCTTATCTCATGTCGGCGAAGAGGGCTGCGGCAGAAGCAGCGGCAGCGGAAAATGAGGGCGGGGTGGATGTCAAGCGGCTGAAGAGGACGCTCACGCAGGAGAGCGATGTGAAGGTGAGGGCTCGGCGTGTGCAAGAAATGACAATCATCGAAGTCGACAGGGCAGCCATGCACGAGCGCAAGCAAGTGAAGCCTAGCAGTGGTCAACGGGCTTGCAACCCGGTACTGGCAAGGCAGGGTGACCATATCAAATTTTGCGTAGATTTTTGCCGTTTCAACGCTGTGGCAAAGCGTGACAGTAGGGGCCTCGGCAACATCGATGATATGGTGCATCAGATGAAAGGCGCACGGTACTTGTCCTCCGAGTCAGTTGACATGGACGCGGGCTACCATTAGATGCCACTACGCGAAAGTGACAAGCCCAAAACGGCCTGCCGCACACCGGATGGGGGGCTACGGCAGTACACGGTGGCACCTTTCGGGCTTGTGATCTGCCTGCGCAGTTCACACGCTTGATGCACAAACACGGACCAACAGCATCCTTTAGCGGCGCACAGCGCCAGTGCTGGAAACCAAGTGGTGTTCCTGAAGCTCACGATCGTGCGACATCACAACCGCTTCAGAGGAGGCACAGCACCTTCAGCCCGTAATTGCCAGTACCTTGGTCAGATGGTAGTAAAAAACACACGAGCATTTGCAGATAGCCGCGCACGAAGACGTTCGTCAAGTGCTTGTTTCATGCTGATTGGCAGCAACACACGTCCACGCTTTCACTGCACTGATATCAGACTCTAGACCTCCGGCCTTGTAGCAGTTGCTTTCAGCACACCAAAATAAATACTTCAACAGTTGGGGAATCACCAAGTTACCAAGGTAGGATAAGTTGTGGGGGGGGCTGGGGGCAATATCTTGCAAGCACAGCTTTGAGCTGGTAAAGTAAATGAAGGCTCTAGGCTTGACTATTTGTACCGTAGGTCACGGGGTATAAAACCCCCCTCTCGTATAAGATCCCCCCATCTTATGCCGTGGTATAAGACCCCCCCTGCCCTCTGTGAGGTGTGGGCGTGCGTGCAAGACCAGGGGTACGCTGTATAAGACCGGGGTAGGCACGCGTCGTGTAAGACCGGGGTTGTAGACAAAGGAACAGGCAGTTACGCAAACTTCAAGTCGTTTCGGCACGCGAGGGACAAGTTGTGGTGCAGCGCGTATGCAGTGGTGTGCAAGCTGCGTTGCTGCCCTCTGCAGCTGTGCGTTCGCTGTGCCAAGGAGGTGTTCGAACCAGACGTGCTCGGGCAGGAGCTGCAGAACGTCTATTTGTGCGTGCTGCTTGCAGCAGCAGAACTTCTGCAGTTTTCATCATGCGATATATGCGACCGCAGCCACCCACGCGCGTGCAAGACGGGGGGTACGTTGTATAAGACCCCCCCATCGAATAAGACCCCCCGTTGGCTCTGCATGAGCCTCGCAGCGCGACTAGACGGGAGGTTTTATACCCCGTGATCTACGGTACTGAGGTACTGTCAATTACAGGCTGAAGGTGCTGTGCCTCCTCTAGAGCGACTACAGTGTTGTGCACTTCGATCGTGAATTTCAGGAACACCACCTGGTCTCCAGCACTGGCTCCGCGTGCCGCTGAGCGTTGCTGCTGATCCTAGTCCTCCTCCACATCCGCCATGATGGCAGCAGCAGGCAGCTGAACCGGGCAAGCTACAGTAACGTTTGTGCACCGTGATCATGGAATGCCATTTGCCTCACGCAAACTTTGGCGTTAGCCGATTGTTTTACTTGTAGGCTCAGGCTGTGGGCCAAGTGAGCCAAAAATTACAGAATCCCCTGGGAGGGGGGGGCGGGGCAACAGCCCTTTATATGTTACATACTTCTATTTTGGCTCGCACGGCTCACTTCAAGACTTAACTTCAAAAAGTCTGTACGCAAGCTGTTGGCAGCACATGAATTGAACTGTTGTGCTGAAATTACTATTGCGTACATTAGACGCATTCACGGCGAAAGCTTGTAGAAAGATGTTCCACATGTATAGCGTCCAGCTTGCCTGCACATGTAATCAACATGTGCTCGCAGTAGCACTGGCACGGTGACAACCTCTACTATGGGGCGCATGAATGGATCCGCAAGGCAATTGCGTGGCGCTTCACACATTCGTTTGACTGGTCTGCTGTTGCAAGAAAGGGGCATGCTGGTCTAGACTTGAAGCCTAGGCAACACAACTGCCAACAACCTCAATTTTGTGGACTTCTTATAATAAGCACAGCAAATGAGCTCCCAGCTGGTCGCAGAATGCATGAACACAGGCATGTCTACACAGCATGGTCCTGCTTTGGAATGTGCGTGGGTGGCTTGAATTGGCACATATGGCGCCATGAGCGCATTCGATGATGCTGCCAGAATGCCACATGAGGACAGCTTTGCAGCCATGTACAGTAGCTAACATCCTAGCACGCCTTCACAGCACTGCAACCTAAAGCAGTCTCTAGAGCTTTGCAACAATTGTAGCTGGCACGAGCTGCTTTTGCGCCGCAGCACAAAGTCCCTCACTTCACAAGGTATATGCCAAATCGTCACTTCAACTTCGCGTCCGCTACGTTCACAAACCGGGTTTTTGTACTACGTGTGCTTCCCCCGGTCTTCCGCACCCACACGAGCCTGGTTGCACTAGTTCAAATGCTCGGCCCCAGGACCCGGGCGTGTGGTTCTGTGCTGCTAAAAAAAACATTGAAATTGGCGAATTCGGTCAACGTACTGAGAAATCAACTCAACCCTGCAGAACTGATGCCTTTAAGTCACAAGCGTTTGTGAGTCTCACTCTCAAGAGCCCCCTTCCAACTCCCCCCCACTCCCCGAAAAATGCTTGACTCCAGCAATGTTATGTATGATGGATTTCCTTTTTGTTTCTCGGAGCCTTGCGCGCATGTTCATGCACTGCCATTTGCAGGCGCTGTCAGCGACTGTAGTAACTGACATGTTGGGTCCAGTAACAGATCCCGGTGTGATAAGCAAATGCTAAACTTCAAGGCAACCGCACAACAGTTTTGATTTCTTTTTTGGACGGGGAAGAGCGCCCCAATCTGAGTAATCTGATGAAATGTTGCTTGCAGTTGGTCAAATGTGGCCTGGCATTGGTTTTAGGCGTCTGCAGATACGTGGTATGCGCCCTGTGTCATGCGCGCTTTCCTGCCACAACAATAGGTTTTATGTACATAGAAGTATAGGGTCAGGGTTAGGGTTAGGGTCAGCATCGCCACGTGGCACATGCGCGTGATGACTCAGCTAGGGTATATTACATGTTTTGACAAGTCCTTCTGCTCAAAGCCAAGAGGGCCCTCCCAATGCTCTACAATCGTCTGCATGTCAGCCAGAGGGCCCTCCCAATGCTCAACAATGGTCTGCATGTCTTGCTCGCTTTTGAGCAGCATGTATCCTGTGTTGCCAGTACTCCATGCTTCTATGATGTTCATGTGTCGCCCTCTATCCCCTCTCTGGGGTTTGCCATGTGCATTTGACCAACACTCATGAGCCATCAAAGCCGTCGCCGCTGCACGAGTGCTGTCGATCGGCGCCGGCAGGAACTCCTTTTGTTTTTTTTGTTACTACTTTAAGTTGAAATGAATACACTGGCCTTTTGTTCCCTCTGTTCACAGATTCCCCCGTCTCAATTGAGCTCACACTGTCTGTCCTCGCCTTTCCTTGTCTCGGCTGCGCCAGATATACGAGACCAATATTCATGAGACGATGAAGACATTCCCAACGCTGCGCGAGTGCCGGCGACAGGACTACAACCGCTGCATCACGCTGTTTGCGCTGGCGGATCACGCGCGGGACAGGCGGAATAAAGTGTTTGCCTTCTTCAACTCTCACGTCTCCCAGCCCAACTCCTTCCAGACAGACGAGGCAAGTTCACGTGCGCAGCCTAACCCTAACCCTAACCCTAACCCCAACCCTAACCCTAACCCTATTTGCAACTCCCTAAGCACACTTCACTTTTGACTGCGGGATCCTTTTATTCCAAAAGACCTGAGAACTTATAAATTATAGAAGTACTAACCTTCCCGCCAATAAAAACTATTCAGCTTTTTAAAAAGGCTTGTCAGCAATGTCCTAAATTACATTGGTACACAGCATTCAGCAGTGGCTGATTGTGGCAGAGCATTGATAATTACAACTCGAAATTAGTGGGGACATCATGACGGAGCATGATGATCACTACCTCAAGTTAAAGTTATCAAGGACACCTGATCGTGGCACTTGGCTTGTCAACACTTGCCTAGCACCATCACTTGCCGGGCCTTCCGCCATTCTTTGTTTGGTATTTGTTTGCATGCTTGCAACCTCATATCAGCGCCAATATGCCATAACCTCATGGTCAGACAGGTTTCGACCTGTTAAGTGTTCAGATGCATGCCGTAGGTAAGGCCAACAGGATAGTGTGGGTGACCTGAGGCCTGCCATCTCTGGGGAAAAACCTGTGCCGTGGCAGTTGTTCCGTGCGAGTCAAGAGGTACTCATTATGCTGTTATAATTCAACATGATCCTGATTAACTTTGCCCAAATTACGAGTTGAACCACGAGACTGGTGCGGTCGCCACTGCTATTGGAGTGGATGATCTGACCCCCCCCCCAATCTCCCAAACCCCTCTATGCTTAGCAGGTGTTGCGTGTCAGTGAGGAGGTGCTTACAGTGTTTGTATGATTTAAACATTATTCTGGCTCACTATGCCCAAGTTATGAGTTCAGAATTGAGGCCGGTCTGGTCTGCACTGCTGTTGAAGACCTGACCCCCGCCATCCCCCAAACCCCCCTCCCTGTGCTTGACAGGTGTTCCGTGTCAGTGAGGAGGTGCTAAGCGTCCTAGACGAAAGCCGCGAGCAGCTGGAGCTGGTGACCAACTGGTGTGACCTGTGCCTGCCTGCCAACGAAACGGCTTTTGCAGAGGCGCACCGTCTCAAGGTCAGTCAGTGCACATACTTATGTAGTGCTTGGCACTACAGGCAGGACTAAGTGCAGCATGTTGCCGTTGAAGGTCTATATCTTCATGTGTTTCCTACCACACACAATGGCGTTTCATTCCGCTCTGTCGGACCAGTACACAACGATTTCAAGTTTGTTGAAGTATATAGTTGAAGTATGAGCATGATACTTCTGCCTGCAACGCTGTCGCAATTGCAAGGCCTGGCATTAAACAGGAAGCAATCAAAAGCTGCTAGGCCTTTGCAAACCTGCACCAGGTCACATTCACAGTCAGGTGGACAGGCTGTGGAGTGATGCAACAGTAACTTCAACTTTCATATGACCATTCCGATAACCCTGTGCTTTACGTCACGCAATCGAGCGCCTGCTTATTGCTGATGGGCGATATGGCAGGTTGAGGGCAGGGTTAGGGTGAGGGTGGGGTTAGGGTTAGCGAGCTTGACAAGTGCGTTCTGGTATGGCAGGCTTCTGGCAGCAGTACCCAAATATGGAAGCTTTTGACCCATATTGTATCTTGTTTTTTACTGTCAATGCAAGCATCTGTCAATACTTGGGAGTATCCCCACCCAAGACCTTGTGTGACTGCTTGCTATTGTCATGCTGTTAGGTAAGGGTGACACTAGTACTCTGTGCTTGTAGAATCATAGTGAGCCAGAAGCGCAGCTACTGTTCACTTTTGCGTGGTCTCACAACTGGACACACTTCTTTGAGTGGGAACCACGTAACAAACTCGCTTAATTGGTCACTCACTCACTCATTGTGCTGGCTCCTCTGCGCTCTGTGCAGCTGCAAGATTTCCAGGACTACCTATCAGGTGCGCCATTGTTTTTGTTTCCAGATACTTCTTCAAGACACTGCCCTGTTTACACGCATCGACTTGACTTGATTCGTGTCCATCAAGGCAGTTGTTACTGATTGTGAGCGGAGCTGAGTTGGTGCATGTTGTCTTGATTTTTGAGTGGACGTGTTGATGTGCGGCTAACCCTAACCCTCACCCTAACCCCCTCTTTGCCAGTGCATTTTAGCGCACTGGTGGACGTGACAAGATTCTTAAGTACTTTGAAGTATGTACTTGTACAATTCAGCGACACTGTATCAGGCAACAAGGCATCAGTACCGGCCGGCGCCTCGTGTACAACATCAATTGAGGCTCTTATTAGGCTCTTATTTGATGCGGTCCTGTGCTGCTCATTGAGTGCCCTGCTCTGCTGCATTGGGCCTACAATGTGTTCATGTCGATCATCTTGTTGCAGTTCATGGAACGGTTACGCAGTCATCAGAGGCACAAGGTGTACACATTGTGCAGAGTTTTTCAGGTATCCACTGCCGCAACATATACTCTCATTGAAAATCGCCATTCCGATCACAAATCATATAACCCTCATTCCAAGTTTGCTTGCCCATGTTAAGCCTTAGACTATGCAAAATCAACACTCATTGCCTGCAAGTGCATTGGTTGAGGAATTGATGCCCCCTGCCATATTAGCCTACGAGCTGCTTGTGCCCCCTGACAGATCAGCTACTGCCATGCTCTGGTGGTGAACATCATGCTCTTCTGGTGCAGGCGGCGTGACTGGCATAGTCAACAGCATCAACGAAGTCAACTCGCAGCTGGAAAAACGCGCGCAGACGCTGCAGCTGCTCTTCACCACCAAGGACGTCCTGCCGGAAAACCGCACGGGATGGATTCGAGCGCACAGAGACCTGCTTGTGCACTCAGAAACGAATGCGTACCTGCAAGTGGCCAAGATCTGGGAGAAAGTTCTAGAAGATTACGTGCTATACTACAACTACTGGAAGACCAATATCAAGGACGGGGACCTCGCCTTTGGCAATCAGGGCAAGAGTGAAAGGGGGTCTGACTACTTTGGCTAGGCGCCCTAATGGATGCTGGCCATATAGCTCAATAATGGTGGTGTTCAGTGTTATCTGCTGTTTGCTATACAGAATGCCGCGCTTCGCATTCGGTGTGAGCAACAATAGTGTTGTCGACAAAAGGGCTGCACTGTGCAGGTGACAGTTGAGTGCTTTCACTAGTTGCCTAATGCAGGGTGCAGTCGCATCCGCTGTGAAGCCAAAACATTGTAGGGTGGATCAATTATGACATTATGTGCATGCTTTAACGACTAACATTGGAGCGCATTACCTCTCATCAAATGTTCTGCATGCACAATCTGTTGCCTCACACGAACAAGGCTTGGCAAGAGAGCATGTGCGCGCTTAGCAATTACAGACAGAGCATGTGCTCACACAGCAAATCACATTTCGCCAGGAGCGCACGGATTTCAAGTTGCATCGTTCCAGTGTGAGACACTGTGGAAGTCTATTCACTTTGCACCAATTGCTTCTGCTGAGACAGACCCCATACACTTTTTGTGCAAAAGCCGTCTGTGTGTCCGAACACCAAGCGTGTTGAGCATCGCTGCAAGCTCAAGGATGGTGCTCTGCGTAGAGAGTGTTGCAGTGACAATGGTGCTGTACATAGAGAGGTGGCACCATGTCACTACCAGTACCCTCCCCGCAACAAAGCTCAACAAAGGCAGATGGCATATTCTGGAGATGCTCGTGACGCAAGGCACCCGGTCCGGTGCACTTGATACATACGCATCCCGCAAGTTCTTGTTCGATGCAGTGCATACATGAGACCTGCAATTGTTTGCGCCGGTGCGGTATTGGAGCCATCTTTGCCGTTGTCATGACACAGCGCAGAGGCGGGGCTGCATTCCACGCAGCAGTTGCTGCCCTACGATCACCAGCTTCAGCAAACCGCCAGCACTGACTGCATCCCGTTGTCATCAAAGCAAACATGCTGCCATTCGTGTTGTTGCAACGCTCCACCCCTGCTGGCACAACATGCCTGGTGAGTCACCACCTTATGGAGCGTTCAACTTCAACTCTGAAGTACCGCAGCGTGTACCCGGTCCTCGTGGCAGCCTCGTGTGCAGCGGAGCAGAGCAGCTACTGTAGCAGCTGCAGCTCAACTTGCTGCTACAACGTCCACAGGACGCACGACGCACAGCACTTGCAGCGTGCCGCCGCCGCCACCGCCGCTGCCAAGCGCTGCGCCTAGCGGAAAGCAGCAGATGTGCACTGAGCCCTGCTGCTGCTGCTGCTGCCCCTCAGAAGGATCGCCATTGTTTGATTGGCCGACGCTGGTGTTCAGCACTGTAGAGCCGGCCAATCCCCTGCTAGCAGCAGCCTCGACGATTGACGAGAGCTGCTGGGCTGCATCGGTGCCGTCCTGGATCTGCGCCAAGGCGGCATGGGCACCAAAATATGATTATTGAACTAACTGCTCTGCCGTTTGTCTCTCAGCAGCTTTGAACTAGCATATGGTGCACGATATCACCAGGTTGCACCACGGAAAGCAGCTGCAAACACTGTAGTTTGTTGTTATCCCATTGCTTTCTTGTTGCGAGGTATTGTTTTGCAGAGAGTAGTTCATCACGTCTCGTTACAGCCTACGAGTTTGGCGATTGCTGAAAAGCGGCCATGAGAGACAACATCAGCCCATCCAATAACACGCATTGTCATGTGTAGGTTATGACGACTTTGATACAAGCAGGATAAAGCCGGCTTCCAATGTGCGCCCAGCACAGAAAAATACACACAGTCCGAGTGGCCTGGCCTTCTCTCATCAACGGCGCTGTACTTGTGCCATATGTTGCACTTTATTCTGTCATTGGTTGCCCGGCGTGACCTACTGTGTGTCCATCGTTTGACAAGGCATTGTTGAAGCTCAATGCATCTGCACCAACGACAAGTGGTTGCCGTCAACTGTTGCAAGGCATCGTCAGGTCTAGGGTAAGGGTTAGGCTGACCCCAGATCTCCTGCAGGCATAGTCAACTGAAATCCACAGGGCATCATTGCACATTCTTTAACTTCTTGTTGAACTCGTGGCTTACCTGCAGCAGCTGAGCAATGGGCACCCCCTTGCACTCCCCCGCCCCTTTCCCAGACAGCTTCGCCCACTCCTCATTTGTGCTGATCACCGCATAAGGTGTGCATGTCTCAACCACCACCGCTGGCGCCTTTAGCTTGTCCACTTGCTCCAGGGTATTGGGTACTAACGGAAGGAATAGGTCGCCTGATACTTTGACAAGCTGTCGAAGTGAAGCATACAAAGTGACAATTTGGACAACATCAACAATAATTGGGTGGAAAAAAGGCACATGGAGTGTTAAACCACATGTTTTTGACGGCACAAACGATTGGCATGATGCTCTTTTAAGTTCAACAAGTGGCTACTTCAAGCGGCTACTTTGTTCAGACCATCGTTCTATGACGCGTAGTGCATTCCTGCATCGCCGCCTCTGCATGCGTTGTTTCATTTTGTTTGTGCCTGCAATTGTGAGCCGGTTCACCGTGTACTTGCCACATTGATTTCCACGCAGTACAAGCTACACTTTGCAAAGTGTGTTATTGCATCATACTTTGCAAAGTGTTCCGTGTGTCCATTCTGCAGTTCACATCAATGTAGAGCGGAGTTTGAAGCGCATACATACAGCATGCTGCTTTACTACACAGGTACATAACGTACGACGTACATCAAAATTTACATCGCCTGATGGTAGTATGAAATCGCATAGTCTAACATACAGCTCGTCCACCAGCCCATCGCCAGCAAGCGCCGCGCGAAAGATGCCGCTGTGCACAGCCTATACATGCCTTTGAGTATACTTTTTGAACACTACAGCATGCGAATACATGCATGAACATATACTTGCTGCAGCATGAGCAGTTCCACAGGTCTTCATCGCCTGACGGCAGCATGAAAATAGCGTCGCATATGAGGTCCAGCTCTTTCAGCCGCGCGTCCCCCGCACACATCACGCGGAACATGCCGCTGTGCGCAGCCTCTACATATGCATTATTGTATACTAGCACGCATCTCCTGTGCGCACATGCACATGAGTTGAATAACAGTCAAAGAAGTATGCATCACCTGATGGTAGTATGAAATGGCATCATATATCAGATCCAGCTCGTCAAGATGCCCATCCCCCGCAAACATCGCACGGAACAAGCCGCTGTGTGCAACCCCTACATGCGCATTATGCCATACTACTTTACCAAGTATCCCACGTGTATACGTGAGTTGATGAACAACTATACACATATGCATCACCTGGTGGTAGTATGAGATGGCGTCATATATCAGGTCCAGCTCTTCCAACCGCGCGTCGCCACCAAACATCGCACGGAACATGCCGCTATGCGCCGCCTCACATGTACACATGCATTGTTTCATACACCATACCAGGTATCTCCTGTGCACGCACGCATGCACCTGAGTTAATAAATAGGAGTATCACCTGGTGATAGTATGAAATAGCGTCATATATCAGATCCAGCTCATCCAGACGCCCGTCGCCCGCAAACATGGCGCGGAACATGCCGCTGTGTGCCGCCTCCGCCTTCGCGCCGCGCGCCACCGCCCCCGTCGTTCGCGCCATAAAAGTACCCATTAACCCCTCCGCTCCCGCAAACACGTGGGAATCGGCCAGCGAATAGGCGACTTGAGGTTTGGGGTGTGACGCTCCAGTGTAGGGGTGCGCAGCGCTCAGGCAGTCGCAGAGAGTGGCAACGCTCGCCGCGTCCTGGCACATGCCCTCGATGCCCGTGGCGACGCGCTTGCTGCGCGCAGAGTTAAAGATCAGAGTGTGGTTGATGATTATTATGTGCTGATGAATGTACTTCAAGTGGAAGTAGCTGGCATCAATGCCAGTGGCGCCGCGCTTGCTAAGCGCAGAGTCCAAATTCAGTGTGTGTATGATGAGTGGATTCTAGTGAATGTGCTTCAAGTTGAAGTAGCCGGTGGCGACTTGCTTGCTGCGCGCAGAGTTCATCATCAGAGAGTGTTTGTGAGTGGAATGCTCTTATACTTCAAAGTAGAAGTGATTGATGTCAAACAAGCAGGTCAGGGTGAGGATGATGGCCAAAAGTGTGTGAGCCCGACCGTGTAATGGAGTACACGTAAGCCAGCATAACTGCATCATGGACAAGGCAAACGATAAAGCATGGATGCCATTTGATAGTGAAGACACTACCAGGCAGCACAAGAACGGTAGTGACGATGGGGCTGTAGGTAGAGTATGCAGCACTCCAACAGAACGTGGCACTGCTCATCGGCCTCACCCTTAAGCAATCCCCCTCACCATCGTGTGGATGACCTAGCTACCAAAAACCCATCAGCAGTCGTACAACACGCAGCATGTACCTCAGCGTTCCTGAAATCAGCCAGTGCAACCCAGCATCTAAGCTGCATTAATGGCATCAAACGCGACTTCATGTCGCATCCCAATCAAGAACACGAACGTGGGGTTGCAGCTGCGACGCAGCATCACCTGCAGCTACAACTCACTCAGTTGCTGACTCACTTAGTTGTTGATGATATCCGTGCGGTTGAAGTTGCAGCACGAATCGTTGCAGCACGGGGTTGAAGTTGCGGCACAAAATCGCCGTCAGCATTAACACTCTAGTGCTCACAAGCTGACTCACTCACTCCTCGCTCATTCACTTATTGACTACCTGCTGAATTGATGCTGCAATGCGACGTCAACGGCAGCGTCATCACGCCACACGACTCATTCACTCACTCAACTCTCTGAGTCACTCACTTGTTGACGATATCGGCGGGGTTGAAGCTGCGGTACGGCATCACCGGCAGTGTCATCTTAAACCCCTCTGTCAAGAACTCCTGCCACTGCGCCTCGGCAGTTACGCCACGAGAGCGCATTCCAAGAACGTTCTCCAACGCAGTCTTCCACTCTGCCTGTTGGCAGCTGGCCTGCCTGGCCGCTTCAACGCGCTGGCATTCTAGCTCCGCCTTTTCAGAGTAGTGTGGAACGCAACAGATGAGTGAGGTCGCAAATGTACTTTGAAGTACGTAGTTGCGTATAGGTGATAGGCCAGGCAGCTCAAAGCGTTTACAACCTAGCTTCGCCTTCTGGTGCTAGCGCAATGCAAGAAATGAGCAGGGTCAACCGCTTCTGAATGGTCAAGTGGCTGACGGCAGGGACGGATGGCTGCACATCTGTATGGTGTGGAAGGCAGCAGGGGGTAGCAAGGCCGCTTGTAAGTCTACGATATGGCTCTGTCTGTCCCCTTCAAGTTTAACCCTAACCCTAACATTAGGGTTACGTATGTATGTATGGGTGAGAGGCAGGTAGCTCCAAGCGCTAGCGCTGCAGCTGTGCCTTTTGCATTGTGTGCGCAGTGCAACGAATGGCAGGGTCACTTGTAGGTGAAATATAGCTGCACTCATCGGTGCAAGTGCAACGCAGCACACTCAACAGGGTCACTTGTGCGCGGATGGTCAAGTGACTGATGCTAGCGACTCTCACTTCCAGAGTAACTCTCCTCTTACCGTGTCCTCACAGATTGTGTGCTGCTTCTAAAGGCATGACCATCCTTGCTGAGGTTCCATCATGACGTGCTGTGCACCTGCAGTATAAGGATTCATTCTTATGTTGTGCCACTGTGCTCCGCTCCTGTACTATCGCAAGTGTAACTGCCGAAACCGCGCCCACTTCACTGTCAGCGCCATATGGTGAGAATACGTCACACATGCTTGCCTTGGCGCCAGTGAACAACTGTCGCAAGTGTAACCGCTGCCACGTTCACCGCACCAATGACACCATTTTTCCTGGGTCCCACCACCGCCGTCACCTGCATCGACAGCTGACTCTGCGAAGCCTTGTGTAGAGAGAGGCCCTGAGCTACAAGTCCCTCCGCCATGACGGCCGCGGGCGCCAGCAGACTTTGCAAAGGGGAGGAAATGTTACACATGCTTGTACTTTCATTTACGTAAGTTTTTAAGCGAGAGCAATGATTGTACATACTTTGAGAAATGCCTCACCTTCTGCTGCGACAGCTCCTCCACCTGCGCCTTGAGGGTGTCCACGTGCTGCTTCTTCTTGAGGCGCGTGTTGCGCGCATTGACGCGGTTCCGCTCACGGTCCGCCTCAGCCTTTGACTCCGCGGTTGTGGAGCCCGAGCCCTGCCTGCTCCTCGACTCTGCAGCAGAGAAGCTGATTGTGTCAGAAGCTGCAGGAACATCTGTGTCACTTCCAAGAGTGAAAATGATTACAGTATAAAAACACATCGGAGCGAACCCGATTCCTTGCCTGCTTCTAGACCCTGCAAGGGTTGTAGAGATGGAACGAGGATGACTCAAACAGGTGCTACTGGCTGGAAGGAGACAAGAAGCTCTGCATCTACTAGGAAGAATAAAATGATTACAGTGTACAGTGTACAGTGCGCAGTGACAAATTGCAACAAGCACGACCATGAGCGCTCGCTTCATGTTCCGCATTTGGTGAAAGCAAAATAGCGTGAAACTGATTTCACCCGCAGCCGCTGGCATTGCAAGAAGCGAAGCCCAAGCTGAGGTATATGGCAGTACTTAACAAAGAAAACCTGTACCTACACCGGTACAATAACCTGCATCGGCGATGCAATCCACGTAGATATACTGGCAATACCTGGCTGTTGCGGGGTGTTATTGCCATCGCCTTTCATTGCGTCCATGCCTTCGCGCTGCGCTACGTCTTTTCAAAAAAACTTCAATGCCATCATCAAATCAAACTTGAAGTTTTTCGGAAAAGATAATGTTGGATACTTTAGCACCTCGCACACAAATGAAGACCAGGGCGATGAAGAGGGCCTCTGCTGCTGTGAGTCCGATACTGGATCCGCAGCTAGCTCAGCACATCCTGGCGTTTCTTCGCCCATCTCTAATGATCCGAAGCACTTGCCGCGTTTTCCGAAGCGCCGTCGAGACTCACGAGGCCAAGCATAAGCACCACACAGTAGCTGAAGATGCTGTTGCCAGCGTCATGCTAGTTGACTGGGCGGTGCGCTACGGCTTGCCTCGGAAGCTGGCGTTCAGATTGTTGCTTTTCTGCGCACGCTACGGCCACCTCGATGCCCTGCGCCGGCTTCGCTTCAAATTCAATTTCTGGCTAGATGAGGACCACTCTTCACTCGCTGCCTACGGCGGACACCTGCATATCCTACAGTGGCTGCGGCGGAGCGGTTACTCCTGGCGCAAGTACACGTGTACGGAGGCGGCGTACGGAGGGCACCTGCATATCTTGCAGTGGGCTCGTGCCAAGGGGTGTCGTTGGGGTAGCGGCGTTTGCTGCGACGCCGCAAGGGGCGGGCACCTGGAGGTGCTGCAGTAGGCCCGTGCCAACGGATGCCCCTGGGATGGCCTCACGTGCTTGTTCGCTGCAGCCCAGGGGCACCTGGTGGTGCTGCAGTGGGCCCGCGCGAATGGGTGCCCCTGGCACGACGAAGCATGCTGCCGTACATTTTCTCTATTTGGCAGGTCAACCACATCCCTCATTTCTTCTTTCCTCGCTCAGCCTGGCTCTTCAGAGGCAACACGATCCTGATGATGGTGTGGCGCGCGACGGCTTGCTATAACTCACACTGATGTCAGTCAAGTTGTGGAAGCCTGCAACTGCGTGCAATGCTTCGAGTTGAAGTGGGTCACCGCTGAGCGCTGTTCCCACGGCTGTTTTGCACATGCAGCTAGCACAGTTGGACGCACCTTTTTTGCTATGTACACATGCATGTGCTGAGGCGGTAGTCAATCGGCGGCACTGTATTATACAGCTTGCTGGTATATATCCGAAGTTGTCAATTGATCACTTTTTGTCCTCATTGCAACCTCTGCACCCTATGTCCCACCCTGCTGTTTTCTGCTGAAGCAGCCAATGCAATTGGGCGGCTCCCCACAAGCGCAGAGAGAGCAAGTGCGGTTTCTCATGTGCTGGCGTGGCTGGACCTTCTTGTTGTGGAGAATACTTAGGGTTAGGGTTAGGATTAGGGTTAGGGTTAGTATTAGGGTTTCTGCCAAGTAAGCGGATCCGAGTAAATATAATGCTCACAATTTGCCAAGGTCTTGCAGTATTTCAGCGCATTCATGTTAATTGAGTCTGATGCAATTCATCCATCAACTGCGGTGGACGCAGGCTCGTTTGCTAATGCATGTGTTGTGCATCTGCTGATGAAGTATGAGTGACTCTGCATTGGCAGTGTTGCGGCGTGATCACCACTGCCGTGGTAATGCCATATCTGTGCATGTGACACCGCGTTCAGCCGTAGCATTGCCTGCAGGTGACGTGCATGAGTGAAGGCGGCAAGCTGTTGTGAAGCAAGTGCAAACTAGGTGGCTTCATAAGCTTCAGACCCTAGGCACATGCAGGAGATTCAGACTTCCCTTGTGGCAGTTGTAGATGCAAGCTCATGAGTACAGCTCGCTTTTGCACATGCGCCAATCTCTCTAGTATATGGCATAGTTCACATCCATTCAGGTGTTCATGTAATTGCCCTGGCATCCCGTGCTTGCTGTTGTAGGCACCTTGTGCAGCAGAAGTGCAGCTGTGCTCACACCAAATCCAACCTAAATCTAGCCCTGTACCCTGGTCAATGAATGCGCAAGTGATAATGATACTGTTCTGCTTGTGTCTGGTGAAAGATAGTGCATTCAGCAAAAGAGGAACGCACTCGTGCGTTGCACCCAAACCAGCATGTAAACAAGGTGGAAGTATGCATTGCATTGTCCCCTCAAGTCCATCTTTGCGGAACAATGAAGCACCTGGATGACTCTTTGCATCAACCCCCGCCCCCTCCCCCAATCCCAAACGCACTCATTAAAATAGGACATGTCATTGGCCCACTGTCTTATTGCCTGGCTTCGGACATTCACATTGTCTGCAGGCGACAGTTTCCTGCCGAACCAAAAGCCCAGCGAAGGTGATGAGGAACTTTGGGTGGCGGAGGCGTGTGTTGTGTGCCACGTGTAGCGCGCGCACATGAGTGAGTTTGGGTAAGGCCAGCTGCCATCGCCAACTCAATAATGAGGACATGTGATAATGCGCAACAGCTTGTGCCAAGCGACAAGTTCATGGTCTTACAGCAACATCATACTGCGCATGCCCTGTTGAAAGAAGCGCATGATTCTGGTGGGCGAATCCTACAGCTTTCTTGGGCATGTGCAGTGTGCATTCACAATGACCTCCAATCAAACGGGCTGTTTGGTGCACAAATGCAATAAAAGTCCACGCAGCCCTTCAAGTTCAGCTGTGCTGTACATATCCTGGCCCTGAAATTCTAAGCATATGCACGCACCTGCCGTTTGCACTGTGCGCCCAGGTGTTGTCGATACAACGCATCTCGGTACCTGTACGAGAACACCTGGGCGACAGCACTTGTCTTCCCAGCAGTCATCGTTCACATTTGTCAGAACACCAAGAGCACAGTAACGATGCAGCGTGCAACAGCTGAACATGTTCATCGCATTGAATCCCGCAGCTGAGGGACCCACACGTATGCAAGCATCACCTGAGCATGCAAAGCGACAAATTGAAATCGGCTAGGTCAAAAAAGGGCACAACTTGAGGTGTACACTTCTGTGCACACATGAGACCACAGCTGCCGTCCGTATTACGCCAAGAACCACAGTTGAGCAGCTCGCAGCTGTCAACGGTAGCTGAAATGCAGCTCTTGGCGTTCCAAAGTGCCGATGCCGCCTCAAGTGTAACAATTGCGATAATTGCAGGATGTACCCAGTCCCACTAATTGTGCCGGCTATACTCACACTGCAAGCTGCTTGCTGGGCAAATCCAACTTCAGTACAAAGCTGTTCTGCAACATGCGCCAGCACACCTCAGAAGCAGGCTAGTCAGGTACGTCTCACTGTGGGAAGCGCACTTCTCGCTTGGGCAGGTGCAGCAATGCCATCACAATGTCGCCCGCCAGTGTCTCAGCAGCAGCTTAGGGTCAGGAAGAGGGAGCAAGTTGCATCCTGCCACTCTAGCACGCAACCCCGCAGTCTGTGCAACCCTGAATTGTGCTGAGCCTCGCTGCGTCTGTTCGTCATGCAGCAACTCCGTCTGCAGCTGCCTGCTGATGACCACAACACATATGCCCTTGCACGCCACACGCAGCTGCTACCCCTACCCCTCACCCAAATAGGTACATGGTACTAGGCATTGCTACAGCTGGTTGCATTCCAGCACTCTGTCTGCACCTGCCTGCTGACAAGCCTCCTGGCCTTAAACCTGACCCTCGAACAGCATCGTGCTGAGCACTGCTATGGCTGGTCGCCCTCCAGCAGCTCCGTCTGCAACTGCCTGCTGACGAGCACTGAGTACACGCCCTTGCGCGCCAGCAGCTCTGTGTGCGTGCCCTGCTCGACAATGTGACCGCGCTGGATGACCAGAATGCGGTCCGCGTCCTGTCACAACGCTCAGCACACAGGGCCGACACCACTTTTGTAAGAGCCGGAACGATTATGGCAGCACTACAGTTCACACTATGCACAGCCCAGCCCTGGTATTAGGGTTAACTCTAGTGGCGTCATGCTGTTAGTTCTAGTCTACTGAATGCGCAGCATTTCGACAGCAGGTGGTGAGGCTTACTTCCTGCACTAAACATCCTGCACTCTACATGTTTCCAAAAAAAAAATGTGCCTTCAGTGTATAGGGCGCTGTGGCAGGCAAGCAGGTGAGCACTAGGGCAGCAGATGCAGCACTTGTTGAATTTATGTACACGGCATCACTCAACTTGTGCTCAGATTGTCAAACCCCCACGTTGCCATTCGTGCTTACTGCGCACAGCAGTTCTTCTACTACGCTTAGCACTTGCGAACAATACATTGCGGTTCAACGTGATCCGCAATGTCGCCTGCCTGGCTGCATTTGCGACACGCGGTTCACCCTACACAGAGGCCTGCAAACGCAGTCTGGATGCACCATCCCTTGCGATGTGACTCCGTGCATTGAAATGTAAAGCGCAGCGCATGTGATGCATACATGCGTGTGAGGAGTATACCCTGGTGATGGTTTCACAGTCACCAAGTGGAAGTCGAGCTGCGAAGCGGTACCTTTAGCACCGGTGATGAATGCAGCAGCACATACCTTGGGTTAGTTACTCGTTACACACTCGTACCTCAAAGGTTAGTACGTGACATCACAAGCACTTCTTGAAGTAGTATACAAACCCTTTATGTGTGAATGGAGTACCTGTATTGTAGAGAGGCGGTGCGCCACAATGAGCATGCTGGTCCTGGTCTTTGCGTGCAGCGTCTGCAGTGCAGTCTGCACCTCGTGTTCGGAGCTGCTGTCTAGTGCACTGGTGGCTTCGTCTGCAGGGCAGAGAGCAACAACATTTGCGGTCAATGTTCAATGGATGCACCAAAGTGAGCCTGGAAGTACACAATTTTGAGCAGTCTGGGAATGCTGAGCGCTGTTGCAGGCAGCGTCAGACATCTGCTGCTTCGGCATACTGCTGTCCGGTGCGTGAGCTCCTTCAATGGCAATGCGCGCTATGTATAAGTGTGTTCATGATTGGCTGCTGGGGGTGATCAGCTACACTGAACCAATGAGACAGGGGAATGCTTCATGGTACACCAATGTTCATTGCAGGCAACACATCGAAATGGTAGAAAACCGAAGATTTCTCACATGACAATGGAATTCCACTACTAATGAGTACTGTAGGTAAAATTGAACGGTACTTAGTGGACCAAAGTTATCACGCACGGCAACGAAATCTTACTCTTAATGAGAAATGTAGATATTAGCCAGCCCGGAGATGATGCGCTCACAACCGGTGCGATGATTGGGGCCCCTCCTGCTGATTATGACTGGTATGGGATGAAGCGGCGCAGATGATTTTAGTGACTCAGCCAATAGGGCTGCCTCCAGAACGACCGTTGTGGTCGCCTAGTGAGCATGCCGCAATGGCCATGCGCCGTTTCTGCCCTCCCTGACAGTGTATAACAAATTGACGTCCTCGTATGCACCATACACACATGATGCATTAAAGTACGCCTGAACCACACCATGAAGTACGTTGTGATGCTGTTCAGAGAATCACATCAAATCCTGGTGAAATCCTCGCTCACAACATACTTGAGTCGCGCCTAGAATTAGCAGCTACGCTGCCGGGCCAGTGTCCGTGCAATGGTGCTACCTGACTGATTGCTTGCGCAAAGGCAGCCACCTGCAAATCTACCATGCAAGTCAGTAGTGCCTCACCTAGGATAAGCAGCTTTGGCTGCCTGGCCAGTGCGCGCGCAATGGCAACGCGCTGCCGCTGCCCCCCCGACAGGGTCACCCCGCGTTCCCCCAAGACGGTTTCATAGCTGAGGCAGAAACACATGACAATTTGATCATCGGCAATCAGGCTTGAGTCGTAAGAGATGGCAAAAATTTTGCTGTTTCTAGATGCATGCACTTGTTCATATACCTACAACCTCAACTGTGTCTTGAGTACACCTGATGCCCTCCCAGGGGGTTGTCTCACACACACATGTACTGAGTACCCATGGACACCTCTTAATTTGTGCCGGCCCCTAAGAGGCAGGTGTCCGCCGTGATCAAAAAAAATATGACCGCGGCAAGCAGCAGTTCATGTTGAAATCCATTGCTGAGCCCTGCGTTTCGTCATTTACCATTGTCACCAAGTGCATCCGCCGCTCTGGAGGCTAATGCGCTCTGGAGGCTAATGATGGTGCAAGAACTAAAAGCGCACTACTGCAATGCGGCAAACAAGGCAACTTTGGAAATGACCACCATGGATGCTAGGCTGCGTTGCAGCATCCCTGTCGAACTCTGGGGGTGCAGCGCAGATGAGATTGGGGCACACGACGCGGACATTGTGACAGAACTACACCAGACACCTTTGCTCCCTTGGGGCCCTCGGATCATCGAACATTTTAGAGTATCACATACATAACAACAGCGCAGGGCGCCCCGCATGCAACCAAGAGCTGCAGCAGTAGTTGTGCAGCACAATGTCAATGTTCAGTAGATAGCAGTACTTTGAAGAACTTGACCACAGTGACTCGCATGCCTGCACATGCGTTGGCAATGCAACGTGGATGCTGTGCACGTTGAGGTACTTGGAATGCGCCATGTGCAATGCAGCGCATGATACTACGCTCACAATTCGCAAAGGCAATTTCTATATGCACAGCAGCGCCGCACGCAGCCCTACATAGAACATCAGAACACACAGCGACACTGCCTGGTGAGAGAGGTTTTTTTGCAAGCCTCGCTGACCCCAGAGCATGTCGGCGATTCCTGTACATCACACACCACTGTTGCGGGCACTCTTACACCAAGGAAGCAAGTTTTGGTGTGAGAAGCCGCTGTGAACTTCCATGCGGGAGAGTCACCTACTCTCGAAAGGCTTGTTTAAAAACAGTGCCACTTACCGCAGGCGCAGCTGCATTATGTATCTTCTAGATTGCGTCAGGTACTTGCGTTATGGCACACAACTTACAGCACGTTGACCCATACACCAGTCACACATCGTGAGCACACGATTGCGGGCAGGTCACTCAGCCCGGCCAGAACTGGCCGGAAACTTCTTTTTTGGCACAGCAAGTGCAGCACGGTCACCCCAACACCGCAATGCATACACGGTGAACTCTTTCTTGTGGGAGCGTCACTCACCCCAATGGCAACTGCAAGATGAAGTCGTGTGCGCTGGCCAGCCTTGCAGCCCTGTGGACCTCTTCCAGGCTCATGTCCGGGCGCCCGTAGGCAATGTTGTCACGGACACTCACGCCAAATAGGAATGGGTCCTGCACAAGTGTTATGATGATGCAATTGTTTATGTTGAGGTAGAAGGGTTTGAGTGCAAGCAGTTGTACGCCATTCGTGCACCGGGATCATGATGAAAGTGATGCTGGTGTGCGCTTTGGATCGCATTTCATGTATTTGAAGTGATATATATGCTCTGTTGCAAGATACGCTTACACCAAGCAGGAATGGGTCCTGAAGAAGCGCAACAAGTGCTGCGTGAATTTACACTGCAGATCGAAGCGACTGTCGTGTATGTAGTTGAATGTCGTTGTAGTTGAATGTTACATTCTTGACCATGTACACTGCTGTAGACTAACGGACGCTCAAACCATACAGGAACAGGTCCTGCAGAGATGCCATAAAGGGCTTATACGGAATGTGCAGTTGTAAAAAATCTCATCTCTTGGAATCTGGAATCATCTCTAAACGTGGTACCAGTGTGATTTATGAGTGCTTGTATTAGCAGCGGCAGCAGCAGCAGCAGCAGCAGCAAGGTTTGCACTGGTCAACCTGCATCAGAGCCAGTGCCATAGGGATAGGCAGTGTCCCTAACCGCAGCCATTACAGAAAGTCGGAGCTGCGCTCACATGTAGGTGCTGCACCTTCACTGGTGCTTGCTACATGACAGTTTCACCAGTTTTGCGCTTAATATTAGAGACCACCGCATGTGCTCAGGTGCAGAGGCGTGCTTCAAGTCCAAGCACGAGCAGCGCTTGCAAGTTGCCAGTAAGTGTTGGAGCATGTGTGGCACTTACAGGCTCACTGCCATTAGCACGCTTGACGGTTATAGCAATAGCACTTGCCGGTACAGAGACCACAATACATTCACTACTGACAGCACACGACTGACAGCGGTCGTCTGTTGCATCGGTCACCTTGATGTCTACCTCAGATTCTGTTGGTGTGAAGCAACAGGCTGGTGAGCAGCAGCTCTCTACGTTGCAACATTAAGAAGTATACTATTTCAGAATCAGTGGGATAATGGGGTGTCTAGTCGGCAGAGCACGTGACAGTGATCTTGACTCACTTGGTGGGGCCTAGCAGCACCGCTTAGTCTTACGTGAGTGGACGTGAGCTGGGAAGAGAGAGCCCAGACATGTCACTATGTCAAATGTGTCTACAGCACATCGAGGTGTTGAGGCAAGCAAACAGATGCATGCAAAACCATGCTTTGAGGTTACCTTACCGATCTGGTGCTGAGCAGGCGGATGATAGTCCAAACAAAATGCACCTTTTGTACCCAGTTTCCTGCTTGCAAGAGGGCTTTTTGCCTTGCTAAATTGTCTCAGCAGAATTGACTGGCATGGGCCTGATCAACGACAGAAAAAAAAAACACATACCTGCGTAACAACGCCAATCTGGCGCCTGAGCCAGCGAGGATCTAGTACCCGGATGTCATGCCCATCAAATAGGACGGTACCCTGCGACCACATGAAAAGGATGGCAAACGGGTTAGATTCAGATGGCGGCACGCTGTCATTTGCAGTACTGTGCAGTGCCTGTAAGCATGGGGCAACATGTCAGAGCAAAGGTGGCATATGCATATATTGATTTCAGCGAGATGTCAGGTAGCTAAAGAAAGGCTTTGAAGAGGAACTGATGCATATCCAACCATTTGAAAATAATGAAAGTCCTCATTACCAAAGTGCTACAGGTAGCATGCAGACCCAACAAAGGGCTCGATACAACTTGTCCCACAAATAACAATAATCGATGAAGTGGAACAACAAAGAGAATCCTTGAGGTTGAAACGGCACAATGAGGTAGCAGATTTTTTGTTGCCACAGACACTTTACAACTCAGCGTAGAAACATAAACCGGCTTGATGAGGACAGGCAAGGTGAGGCTATCCATTATTTGCCATCCACGGCAACGTGTACCTCTGGGAGCTACAACAGTCAACAAATGGTAATGAGACATTTCAAACACACAGTTCGCCATTTGTTTTGTCGCCGCTCACAAGAGGTTCAATGCATTTCTTTAGATTATGCTGCTCACATGACTACATTGTAAGTACTCCAAGTGCATATTTCAGAAGTATACCCAAAGTCATTAGCGCTGCTTCAGGCAGAGCCTCCATCGCAAGTGCACTGAATTGAAATCGTTGCGCCTTGGCGGTCTTGAACTTTTTTGAACCCGCAGTACTTTTGAATGAGCCACACGTGTGAAAGAGCTTAGAAAACAATCTCATGTGGTAGTGCACATGGTGTGTAGAGCACCCAATGATCCTTATCACCTCCGAAACACCATGAAGCATGCTGTATGCATGGTCCCAAAAAAGGCTTCCGGACTGCGCCCGTACATCGTCATGGGCACTTCACATGATCACAAACTTATTTAATCATGATGATCGACATGAATCAGTTTACACTCACAGTAACTATAGTGAAGCATTACAGATCCCAGCTAGACACACGTCAGGAGTGAGTATGTGCCTTCATACATGAAGTTGCAGTTCACCTGGACAGGATCGTAGTAGCGCAGCACCAGACCCACAAGCGAGCTCTTGCCACCACCTGTTTGTGACAAATGATTGTGACAAATGAAGCGAATACAGCACACACAAGTGTGGCTCAGCCAATTGCATCATATACCTATACCTATGCTAGTCGACACGGCTCAGCCGATGTCGCAGAGACACCAGAATTGCATCAGTGCAGCTGGCAGGGACAAAATCCACGTAGATCACTTGAACAATGCCTCATGAATGGGTGCTTGTCACTCTCAGCTTCTTTGAACGTTGCAACGATGCGGCACAGCCAGCGTGTTTGCATATTGGTCACCAGGATGGTGGAACGAAACTCGGAAGAAAGGAAGTCAGGTATGATCATTGATCAATGACAGTATGTAGGCTGCATGACGACAAAATGATGTCAGCGCCACAGTG
The DNA here is from genome assembly GCA_017506865.1 of Tribonema minus. NCBI lineage: Eukaryota > Xanthophyceae > Tribonematales > Tribonemataceae > Tribonema > Tribonema minus. The sequence goes on along the minus strand of JAFCMP010000518.1, from coordinate 447,267 downwards.
TCGCCCTACCCATAAACTCAGGTTGAGCCGTGATTGTGAGCTCAGCACATGCTACACTTACATTAGAGTGCCTGGCGCCGCAACCAGTCTGCAATTCTTAATACTACAAACTTTGAGGTACATGCCTAAAAAAAGTATCGGCAAGAAGGCAATGGCCACCGGCTCTTGCAGAAATCAACAAGAGGTAATGATCAGGTTACATGAACATATTTGCACTGGTGCCGCACAACGAATGGGGACGGCTGATAGCTGCATGCGCATAGCAAACTCCACCATTAGTCATGTACACTGCACCATGGACGAGCTTTTGAGTGTAAAATAGTGTGCCATTGCAGTAGTGTACTTCACAAGTGGGTCACTTCATGTATGCACACAGCAGCTTGCAGCTCATGAGCACCTGATGGCCCCACCGCTGCCACCCGCTCCCCAGGCCTGATGGTCAGGTTCATGTTCTCTATGACCCTCAGCTGAGGGCTGCCGGGGTAGGCGAAGCCCACGTTGTTGAGCTGCTCATGAGAACAATAAGCACACATCAGAAGGCTGAGGTCGAATGGAGCACAGGTCACACATGCTGATGCCATTGTGTATGATGGCATACAATCCAACGGCTCCTTCTCGCACTTCTGTAGCTGAGGGGCAGAGGGTGTGTGTGAGAGCTACAGTGGAGAGTTGTCAGGAAGTTCGGTTGCACATGCAGGTGCAATTGCGGGTGCAATTTGCTGGCATGAACCCTAAGGTATGTTCATGTTCCATACTGACTTCAACCCTATGAGGCATTACTTGAGCAGCAGTCGCTGCTGCCAACAGCAGTCACAAAATATGTATTGTGCTCCTTATTCAAATATGCGTCAAACTGAACAGTTCACCCCCCCTGATTGTGTGTGGGGGGGGAAGGGGCATGAGCGCAGCTTGGGCTTGTGTTGAGTCACTACGCTGTCCAACTGTGCCAGTAGGATGCCTCAAAGCAACTTCAAGTGGACTCATGGCAACTAACACAATGAGCGCTTCACTCACAACCTATCTGCATCACCATGAGCTGTCCCCATGATTTCACATAGTGCAGCACGACAAGCATCACCCCCCTCCCCGTACATTTAGAAAATGAATACCAAATGAAGCACTTCGAAGTACATTCATACATCAAAGTCCTGTAGAGTTTACTGTTGAGTCAGTGTTGACGTATATAGTCGGACACTTCAGGGTATACATGTTCAAACACAATCGGCTGGCACATTTGTTTCTCGCATTCACCAAATGTCTACCGCAGAGAGCATCTGTGGGTGTGGTGCATACAGTTCTCACCTTGAGCTCTCCTTTTGGTTCGCCTGGAGGTACCAGCCCTCCTGTGATGGGGAGTGTGGGCTGGTGCTGTATGATTTCAAATATCTTTTCGCCAGCACCCAGACCCTGGAACAGACTGATGATCTGCTCGCTGAGCGTGTTCATGTTGTCCTGTGAGCACAGGACAATGAGAGATAACAGGCAAGAGGGTAAGGTTAGAGTGACACATGCAAAAGCGATACTATCAAGGTTTACTAGAGCAAGTGTACAATGCATTGACGGTGATAGCTGGTGCTTTCAAATGTAGTATCGTGAAAATGACACTGAGCACCACCCGGAAGTGTTTTGCTGATCTGGCTCCGCATGTGTATTAGAGCTGCACATGGAGTTATGCGCACAAACAAACGGTGTCAGGAGAAGACTCTACTGGAAGCAACACGGTTACAAGTCCGTTCGTTGTTCATCAACTCACCTGAACAGTCTGCGAGTAGAACAGAAACGCCGTGAGGTCCGCCCCCGACATCTGGCCACGCGTCACGTAGAAACCTCCGAGGCACAGCACTGCGAATGTGAGCGCGTTCTGAACGATGGCCACAACCGGGACGTACAGGGAATAGGCCATCTTGCTCCTGAGCTGCTCGCGGACCATGTCCAGGTTGCTCCTGATCATCACCATCATGATGCATTCATGAAATCAGTTGCGTCTGAGCATCGCCATCAGAAACCATTCATTAGATTATTTGATTAGACACTCAGCATTCATGCATGAAGCTTAGTCTGTGCTATTGTTGTGATGACATACTCTCCTTCTCCATGAAACAAGACAGATGGCGTGGTGAGCACTGCTGGATTGCATAATTGTATGATGCTGAGCACTCATTTGTGATAAGTGGCTCTCAAAGGTTAGACTCAGCTGAGAGTAGGCTAGGAATTTGTTGACACGAGAAGGTGGATTGTGCTGAGTGCTGCCTTCATGCTGAGGCCGTTTTGCCGCTTACGTGACAACTTTGACACGGTCAATGGTATACGACATGTGGCGCATCACAATATGACAAGGACCATCATGACGCTGCGCACTCATAAGGTATAGTGGTGCTGCCCTTGAGGGTAAAGGAAAATTGAGATTAGGTAGGATTAGACCAGAACCTGTTGATGAAACAAAACAAAGACAGATGGCGGTGAGCACCGACTTGTGGTAATGCTGTGCTCGTTCTCAATACAAGACACAGAGACCTGTTGAGCACTGGCACTAGCGCTGGTGACTTGCTGGATGATATTGAATTCCTTTCAGAACTATATGATGATGAGTGCTGCCTGGGCGTAGATGAATGGCGCATGGAGTAGCCTGGTGTAGGCTGCTGAACATCTGCCAATGACAAAATAAAGGGGGTCTTGAGCACTGACTGTTGTAGTGGTGCTGCTCCAATGTTCAATCGCCGCTGTTGTTTAGAAATCGCGACGGATTGCGCACTGAGAATTGCTGTGTCAGTCAACAAAGCAAGAAAACTGTGTTGCTGAGCACTGACTTGTCGTAGTGGTGCTGCTCCCACTCTTCTGCGGCGAAGGCGCGTACCAGACGCGCAAGTGCGATAGACTGGTCCGCCACCTGATTGGCGTCGCCCTTGACATCCTGCAGTAGATGTCAAGGCACAGCAAGTGGCTTCGTCAGCGCCATCGACAGGGTGGGACAACACCCGGGCAGCACAAGGTGACTGGAAGATTGAATCGAGGAGCGCGATGGGCTGGTCTGCCTGTGATTCGCGCAGCCTGCAGTGAAGCAGCTCTTGTAATTTGAATTTTTGATCGTATGTACCTATGGGACACACTTTGCAAGTATGAGTATACTTCAGAGCATGCCATTGAGAGAGTGCGATAATAGCCAGCTGAGTTCTCTTGACATTTGGCAGCACAGCATTCCGCGTTATCATCAGCATTGCATTTGAGCACTTCAGTATACAGTGCAGAAGCATGCTTTTACTCCGAGCATCATACTTGGAAGTGCAATGAGCTCGCAATGATGAATGATGGCGTTGACGCCCTGCAGTGCGGCAACTTCATGGGTGCAGCAAGTAATCGATTCTTCATCAGCGTCATCGCGAAATAAATGCTTGCGCAACAGAGTCTATAGGTGGGCCATGCAGGCTGACAAGTGTAACATCAGGTGACTAAGGCTCCGAATTGATTATTGTTGCCCTGGACCACTTGCATGACACATCGCTTAGTTTCCATACGTTTCCTTGAGAGATGAATACTACCCTGATGCTCCAGTCAGCAGCACCTGAGTGGTAGGCATCCCATTTCAATCATTGACTCCCATTGTTGTGGTATGACTTCACACGTACGTGACTTGAAGTGCTTCTATGTGTTTGCTTAGGCAGCTTGCGCACAAAGGAGCTCCACTAATGTGCAATGACAAAAACCTCAGCATTGATTCATGTTTGTTCAGTTCAATTCCATTCCACAATGTGATCTCAAGCTTGATGTACCTGTATCTTCTTCTGCAGCTTGCGCACAAAGGACCCAAACTGCCGCGTGATGACAAAAAACACGGTTGCAATGGCGACATACACCCCTGCCAGCCGTGGCTCCAGGAAAAACAGATAGCCCATGCTGCCAAACAGGCTGAGAGACGTCTGAATGACCCAGTTGCAGTTGGTGGTGATGATGGCTCCAAGCATAGTGGCGTCTGATGTCAGGCGTGATGTTAGCTGGCCGGTGCCGTATCTGAAGGCGCAAGCGCGGGGCAATGGCCATCATTGTTTATGACGTTGTGAAATGCGGATGTAGATGCTGAGGTGGTAAATGTGATTTTTTGTTTTGTACCCATATACTTGTATTTCTACATGTATGTACATAGCCACTAAGGGAGGCCGGGTGTCCCATCTGTACGACGCAGCGGCACCTCTGATGTCAGGCGTTCCGTTCAGTTGGCCGGTGCCATACCCAAGAATGAAAGCGCCATGTGCATGAACGTTCTCAAATCTTTGTTACTTGTCCTGAGGATGGTGACGCGCATGATCTCAGCAGGAAGAATGGCTCAAGCTGCGCTTGCAGTCAGCAGTGATGAGGTGCGAGCAACGGCGACGCTGCAGGGCTGATTATTGAGAGAAAAGCGCATGGTCCCGGCTGGTGATGGCGATGGGCGATTTGACATCAGTGCGCAGTCGGTTGACGCAAGGGTCCACCACGACTTGTTGGTGCATCTTCTCACGACCGGCAGGCCTGATCAACCCGGTACAGATGTTTGGGGAAGCATGCAACGCGCAGCTGGCCAAAAATTGACACCCAAGCTCATGCCCTGCCATGAAGGCCTCAATGTCATGACGTTGAAAAGGTATTTGTTGGCGCTGCTCACAGTTTTTGGTCGCACATATGGCGATCACACTGAAGTAATGGATGCGGTACATCCCTGAATAGCGCAGAAAAGTGAGCAAGACTCACTTGTCAAAGTAGCTGATGTCCTGGCGCATGATGGCCGCAAAGAGCACACGTTGAACGCGTGCCATGAGCCGCACCTCTGCCTGCACAGCAGACGTTGACAAAACATCAAGTACTTGAAGCACCACATCAATGCATTGCAATGTGCTGATTGGCAAAGGAGCATACTGATGGCAAGTCGCTCAAAGTACATGCAACAGCCGTTGCAACATGATGCGATCATGTGGCAAAACGCACACTTCTACGTACTTCAGCTTAAATGCAGTACTTGCTGATAATGATTTAGGTCCCGCCGGACAGCCGCCCTTCGCCATGCCGCCGCGCAAGGCGGCGCTGCTCCGGGGCGCGTACTCGTTCATGCAGGAGCTGGGCGCCGCGAGGAGAGGGCCCGGGCCAGGACGGGAACTGCATAATGTATGTACATGCGATTTGCACGTAAAGCAGCGGCCGTGCCCGTGTAGAACAAACAGAACTGCAAGAAGTGACATTTCACCTGCAGCACTGCACAGGTGTCCACATGCATCAGGCCAGAGCAGCGCTGCCACAGTTCGTGAGACCCGATGACGAAAGCGGTTGCTATGTAGCGTGGGGGAAAGCACTGGGTGAAGCACTCTATGTTCACTGCTATGCACCGCAGTTGAAGCAGTGCACAACGTCAATGATGTGCATCAACTTCAACTGGAGAGTGACCCACCTTGGCCGTGCACCAGATGCGCTGCATGCTAAAGAAGACATAGATATAGGCCGTGCTACCCAGGTATGCCAGGTTGTACAATTTCTCACAAATCAATAACCAACTTTATGTCGAAGATAATCACCTTTGCAGTGCACCAAATGCGCAGCATGCTGAAGAAGGCATACAAATTACTCGTGCTAACCAGGTATGCCAGGTTGTACAATTTTCCAAAATCAACTTCAAATTGAAGATAATCACCTTGGCGGTGCACCATATGCGCAGCATGCTGAAGAAAGCATACACAGCCGCCGTGCCAACCAGGTATGCCAGGTTGTTGCGGAACTGCAGGTTGTTGAAGAGGTGGTCCTTGCCATCCCCCTCACTGCTGACCACTGCTGCGAGGCATCTGTCACAGCATCGCCGGAGGAACGCGTTGACTTTGAAAACATATAAGTGCACTGTGAAGAGCAGATTATCCGTGAATCTCTCCAATGTGCAGAATAGAATGCACCTGAGGCTGTTGCAGTCAAATCAGCCCACTAGATCAGAGGATCCTAAGAGTGCACTGGGTTCAACCCCTGCGGTGAAGTTTAGGGTACCTGAATTTACAGGAATTCAGCACCTGCTGGTAAAATTTCAAGAAGCGCGCAAGAAGTGCACAAGCGCTCCAAAATGACGCTGCTGCAGTCCAGAATTTGTGCGCACACTCTTGGAATACAACTTGCCTGCTGGTTGATTTGGCAGCGCCAGTCGCTGACACCAGCCCTTGAAATGTACTGACAGCCTTGCGGGATGCCAAGGAAGCACACCAAGAAGGCGCAGATCTTCAAGTACAAAGCAACTATTTGCATTGACACGCGCAAGTTCAAGAATGCAGTACCGGCTGGTGAAGTGTGGCAGCGCCAGCCGTGCCAATGCCCACACTACAGCAGAGTTCAAGTGTGGAAGACGTTAAATAGTGTTCAGCACCTGCTGGTGAAATTTGTCAGCGCCGGCGACACCAGTAGACTTCAAGATCCAACATTCAATTTTAGTTCAATGCCTGCTGGTGAAGACTGGTACACACCGCGAACCAAGCGACACAGCAGCGGAGTTCACGTTCGAAAAGAAATCATGCCCTAGAGTAAAACACCTGCTGGTGAAGTTTGGCAGTGCCAGCCGCGCTGTTGCTGACACCAGGAGGAAGCACAGGCCCAGCGACAGTAGCAGCGCGTCCGGTTGCGCGTAGTGCAGCAGGCTGCGCATGGTGCTGCAGAAAACGAGACAGTGACGGAGGCAGAGCGCTTAGCAAGGGCGTGAAGATGCAATCATGCTTGGAGCACTGAATTGCACCACAGCTCAACTTGTCTTTGAGCCACGCAAGTATACGTTGAGTTGAGGTTAAAGTTAGAGAAAAGCAGGCTCAGCGGTGTGCGCATGGTGCTACGAAAGAAAAAAAGACAACAGAAGGCGGTACAGCACGTGGGTCAAAAGTCACTACCGTTTTTATGTAAAGGAGCGCAACAAAGCGTATGCTAACAGCAAGGGCATCAGCTTATATTCAATGATGAAAGCGTTTCTCTAGCATCAATATGGGGCTTACCTGGCATTCATGTCAACAGCATGAGCTCGTCTCGCGTAGTCTTGCAACTACTCATTTCCATGACACTCAAGACATCAGTAGAGCACCAAAGTCGGCTCACCTGGCCTTGCTATCATCACTAGGAGCCTGAACCCCCTTGCCATTGCCCCCAATTTGCCATCAACTCTAGGATTCTGATGCCATTGCCCCCCATCTGTCCCCCTGCCTTGACCTGATCATGTTGCGGTCTATTTAGAGTCGACCCCCGTCACCCCCCATAACATAACACCACCAAGCCGCCCAATCTCAATAGAGGAGATTATTCAGCAACAGCGGGTAGCTCAGCTCACCTGGCCTTGGTATCTGCAGCAGGGGTCCGCACCCCCTTGCCGTTGCCCCCATTCTGCCCCCTGCTTCGTCCTCATCATAGTCATCCCTCATCATCCAACATGAGATTACGCATCAAGCAGCTCAACCTCGATCAAGGCACCTCTACATATACTACGAAGTACATATTTACCATGGGGTAAGTCATCTTACCTAACCTTGCCATCGGCAGCAGGGGCCCGACCCCCCTTGCCGTTGCCCCCATTGTGTCCCCCTGCCTCGACCTCATCATAGTCACCAGTCAACAGCGGCTCAGCAAGGTCATCATCCTCCTCCGGCAGGTACTGGAAGCTGAGCGGCGACTTTGACTGAGCATTGCTGCTGATGGCGGTTTCACTTTTTGGAACTGTCGTAACTGCCACCGTCGGCATGAGCTCTACATCCGGATCTGCTTCTCCGTAGTCGTTGACGAAGCTGCACAGTAGCGCAGCAAGACAGCGGTTGAGGTGATGTGTTGAGGTTGATGACACAAGACAAGGCTCCTGACACGCGCTCCGCCTGCTACGCTACTGCTCGTAGGTGAGGAAAGGAGAACGTTACGGATAGCTCGTGCTAAGCAGCATGGAGCCACCGTGTCGCCGCACGGATTGGGTCAAAACCCGTTCATCACCTTCTGCACTACACGCATTCAAGAGCGCTCTAGCTGCTGAACCTCTGTGTTTGGGGCTACCGGCTGGAGCTGGCCTACCGAACACGTGAGACCTTTCCATACTGAACACCCATGCCTCGAACGCTAAAAAGCTTGCGCACAGAAGTCTTTTTGCCTACTGTGGTTATGGTGGCACTGTTTGACTCGTGGCCAATGACTGCAGCAGCGGCGACCACGGTTATTGGTGGAAGGCACTTGCGGCTACCCATCCCTTTTCACCTAGAGCTCTACGATCTTTTGATTCATTTTTCATATATCAGTGCACAGGTGGCGATGCACTGGCTGCACAATGTGCACAGCGCCTGCAGCTTCAGGCCAGCACCACTACTGCGGCAAAGCGCGTGCGCCGATAAGGTATGATGTGCATCAGCAGATGGCAGTGCTCGCTGCGTTCATGTGACAGCATACATACGCGCCTGCTATATGATCATCAATAAGCGCCACTTTGCGACAAGCTTCAGACTCTACTGTGGCAGCAATTTAATCCCGATCGCCTGCGTTTTTTACCGCCCTAAGTAGGAATCAACAGAAATAAATTGCTACTATAATACTATTCAACATACATACATACCTGCTGCTCCTCACTGCCGCAAGCTGGCACAGCGAGCACACTGCCGCCACCAGCAGCACCGCTGTGCAACAACGTTCCGACTCCAACAGCAACCTTGATTCCGTTCGCCTGCGCTTTTCACCGCCCTAACCCAAGAATCAACACAGGTAAACTGCTCATATCACCTAACATACATACATACCTGCTGCTCCTTACTGCCGCAAGCTGACACAGCGTGCACGCCGTCGTCACCAGCAGCACCGCCGCTGCCGCGCCGTGCCCATCCGTCCACCCCCTGAATAGCGCCATCTTGGTGCAGATCAGCGCCACCGCCGCCGCAACAGTGCTCAGCACCGGCCACTTGAGTATGTGGAAGCTGCCGAAGGCGCACAGGATGGCCGCTTTGAGCACGTTGGCTGCCGCGACGTCTGCGATGGAGTGGCTCGCAGAGTACGGGCTGAACTCTCCATCAAAGATCTGCACACACCCAACGACAGCGCATGTCGTCATTGACTTGATGCTTGACGTGGTCCAAGGACACACGGTCGGACGCAGCGCAGATTTGTGGTAAGGGTTTTTTTGGGAGAGGAATCTGTGTGCATTCATGCTACCTGTAAGCATACTGGCTGCCGTCATGCTTATGACAGGGCGACCGAGCATGGGGGGTTCGAGCTCGCCATTTGCAAGGTTCAAGCATGCAATGTCTGACATGCGCGTTTTGAGCTTGAGCGTTTATTGGATTGGCAGCAATTGGTTGATCCTACACATCCACAAACAACGTCTCATCGTCATTGTCAGTCAAGATATCTTTTATTCTCAAGGGTCGAAGTTGTCATGAAAAGGTGCTGTTAACTTATATGAACGGCATCAGCCTACCTTGGTGGGATCAGGGCCGTAGGTGACGATAAGGTACAGCAGCGACAATGTCGTATCCAGTGCAAGTGCGCCGAAAAGCAGCCAAGGCCCCAAAAAACAGTCGAAATGCAAATATCGCAAGAATGGGAACGCCATTGCAGCGAGGTGCTGTGTGCGAGGCGCACGTCGACCTATCGATGCTGGCTCGTTGCGTGCGTCGTCGTAGACATCGACCGTGATGGTGTTGTTGTCGTTTTCAACTCGTTGAGTTGAACTTCGCGCGCGCTTGAAGTATGTGATGCGAACGAAGAAGAAAAAGCGTGCTTGGCGACGCACCATGGCCGGAAGGTATCATGGATACGGAAGCGGCAGGCGGGGAAGCTACCAGGGTGGTGGCGGGGGGCGGGGCCGTGGCGGTGCGTTTGCCGCCTCCGGCGTTCGACGCACCGTAACCCAGGCTGGCCTGCAGGATCCATCTCCTGACGCGAGGAGGCAAAGGGTCACTCAGATACTGGAGTTCCCGTACACAGAAGAGCAGAGGAAAATACTGGAAACGTTACCTGACAGGGACTCTGAAAGGCGGCTGCTGATCATCGTTGCCAGCGCAGGTATATATTATTCGCTTATGTCATCCGTGATCGCAGCTCAGTTGACTGCATGACGAACACACCCTCAGCAAATCAACTCGACAGGGATCTCCCATTATGGGACAGTGAACCACATGTCGCACGAGGCGCGTTCACGCAACACATCTTATGCGTTCACCTTCAAACATCAACACCCCCCCACTCAACCGAATTCGCAGGGTCTGGCAAAACGACGACCCTGGAGGGGCTGATCGCGCACCTGCGGCAGCGCTCCCCCGCCGTGCGCGTCCTCCACGTCACCTTCTCCCGCAAGCTCTGCGACGAGGCCAAGGGCAAGCTCACGCGCGCCTACGGCGCCGCCGCTGACGCGCCGCTGGTGCAGACGTTCTGCGCAGCGGCGCTGGCCTTCGTGCGGCGCGTGTACTCCCCGCCCAAGTTCAACATCAAGGGCAACATATCGCAGCCGCCGGCGGAGCTCGCGAGGCTGCTGGGCATTACCAACGTTGTGGGGCGCAACCGCAGCACTGCTCAGCACCAGCGAGGGGGGCGGGGGGGCGGCGGGGGCAGGGGGGAGAGGGGGTTCGCGGCGGAGTGCGCGCGCGTGGCGCGTCACGCAATGAAGACGCTGGACAACTTCAACTGCAGCGCGGCGTCGCGCGTGAGCGATGAGCATGTGCCTTCTAAGGCACGAGAGGTGCTCGGGCCCGACTTGGGCGGTCACAATCTGGTGGCGTATGCGCAGGACCTTTTTGATAGGGGGACGAGCGTGATCACACAGGGGGGGCGCCAGGGGGGCGTGGACCTCACGCACAACATGTACCTCAAGCTGGCACAGGTGAGATTGTTAGACTGTGCCGCACTTTGACAGCAGCAGCGTTATCTCAAGTGCTTGTGAGCGGCACAGGTGAAGCACGATCGTGGCAGAATTGTCAGAATACGTGCGAGTGGCGCAGGGCAAGCATACCTGTCATAGTTTGACAGCGGCAGTGTTACCTGAAGCGTGAGTATAGGAGTAAGCACGTTCAAGTGAAAGTGTTGTTGAAGAGACCGCAGCATGCTTTTACTCAGGGAGAACGGCGCCAATCGATGCCATGCAACTGTGCGTGACTAGGTTGTAGTCTAAAAGCTGGCCACCAGGTGCCCGGCAAACATTTGGCGTACAGCAGGAATCAAACCATGCACATGTGAGCTTTGTGTGAGAGTCTTTGTGTCCTGGCCGCTTCCGCTCTGTCAATTTGACTGGCATATACATGTGCACCTCTGAATGTCACAGACCGCAGCACTATCAACGTGTTGAACCCATCACACAAATCCCAAATGATGCATCTCTTCCTGTGCTCGCGGCCACAGATCTACATGCTGCAGCATCCTCGTGACACGCTGCTCTGGTCTGCGCCCCGCGGCTGGACCATTCCGCAGCGACAGGACAGAAAGTGCTTGCATGCCCGCCTGCTGAAATTCGTCATGACACAAGTCCCACTGATGCCTGTGTGTCCCTTGCCGGGCTTGCGGCCGCAGATCTACATGCTGGAGCATCCTCACGACACGCTGCTCTGGTCTGCGCCCCGCGGCACCAGCGGCGTTTCCTCCGCCGCACTTGACTACGTCCTCGTAGATGAAGCACAGGTACACACTACTTCAAACTTGAAGTACGCCAGCCAGACACACATCACCGTACGTGCAGCATGACTAACTGCAGATGGTTGGTCTTCGTTGTACAAGGTGCACGAATGGAAGATGTGGAAACGCTTACACAGCACGGCTTCCGCGCTTGACCATGTCCTGGTGGACGAAGCACAGGTACAAGATCCTTCAAACTTGAAGTATGCCGCTGTGTCATCAACTCTAGATGCAGCACGGCTAACTTTAGATGCTTTGCCGTTTGTGACGTGCATGAATGGAAGACACTGTACACATACAGTACGGATGGAAATACTGTGCATACACGGCACGGGCGGTGCGCACATGAGCGACAGGAGCAACAGCAATAGCAGCCCTTAGTGCCAGTTATGCCGTTGTTCAGTTGTCAATTGTACGGACAACGGTTTCCGGTTGTACAATCATCATGCGCGCAATGGTTCTGGTGATGCAGAAGAGGACCTGCTCAGCAATCGTGCAAGCCATCTGTTGCCCGTTTAGCTGCATGATGTGAACGTCGTTCCCGTGCGTTAGGGTTCAACTCCAGCCCTGACCCCATTTCAACGCAACACCATGCGGTTGTCTTGCCTGTGCACTAGGTTTGGCACTGTAGCACGAGTTGAGGGACGTGCAGGCTTTCTGGCATGTCTGTCGTACTCACTTGCAGTCATATCGAAGTATGTGCTGGGCTCCTTCTGGTGCTGCTCTGTTGGCTGCACACAGCTGACATTGCATCTGTTTTTTCTGGGGGTTGTACAGCTTTGCGGAGCGATATGCGGGCTGCGAGTTGTGACGCTCCCAATCGATGTGCGCACATCACCATTGGGAGAGCACTCGTGGCGGTGTTCTCTGCCAGCATGTCAGCGCTGTTCGCATGCCAAAACTCCCCTCTTGACGGCCTGTGTGCCGATCCACCGCTTATGCGGCACGTCACATTTGATATACTATGGAATACATGAACTTATCTCAATCTTGTTTCTACTTCAACTCTGCCCGCGCGCAGGACATGAACGACGTGCAGGCCTCCATGATGTCCCTCATGCGCGCGCGCGCGCGCGTGCGCACCGCCGTGCACGCCCCCCCCGCCCCCGTCCCCAATCATGTACCTGGTGGGGCGACCCCCTGCAGTCCATCTACCAGTTCCGCAGCGCCACCAACAGCATGGAGCAGGCGTTGGCGACACTGCCGCAGGCCACTGCGCAGCGCGCATTGTGCGTGTACACCATGCGCACGTCCTGGCGCTTCGGCCCCGCCATCGCCGCCGAGGTGAACGCGTACTTCGATCATCACTTTCGGCCCATGGCTGCGGCTCGCGCGGCAGCGGACCGGCGCATTGCCGCCTCCGGCGTGCCGCCGTACCTGCCACCGCCCATCGTGGGCGGCGCGGCAGCGCGTGGGGAGGTTCTGGAGTGGTCGCGCCCGACTTCAACTTCAAGCCCAACATCAGCTTCAAGTGGGCCTCAAACTTCAAATGGGCATGAAACTTCAACTGAAGTTGTAACTTCAACTGAAGTTGAAACTTCAAGCGAGGTCCCAACGGCGCTCGCGCACCCGTACACGGTGCTGTGCAACACGAACCGCGGCGTGGTGGAGGCGGCGATCGCGGCGCTGGGGCTGGGCGTGCTGCTGAGCACTGACGCCGACATCGACGAGGAAGCGGGCGCGGCTGCCGCGGCAGTGCTCACCGGCAGCGTGGCGCGGCTCCACGTGATCATGCGTGATGACCAGTCGCTCGCCGCCTACCTGCGCATCCTGGGGAACCTGCACGACCTCAAGCGCGGGGCGCGCGCAAGCTACTATAATGGCGGCGCCGCGCTGACGTCGTTTGCTGCGGTGTACGAGTAGGCCGAGGAGGACGAGGATCTGCCCATGATGAATCAGTGCGCGCTGGTGAAGGCGCTGTCTGAGCGGCTAGGCAGCGCTCAGGCGTTTGAGGAGCTGATGGCGCGGCTGCAGGGGGCGCAGACGGCGGAGGAGCGCGACGCGCAGATCGTCATCTGCACCGGTGAGTGTTTGTACGTGTACCTTCTGAGTACTTCTTGCGTACGCAAGTAAGTGTTTGTAAGTGTACCTTCCGAGTACTGCTTGCTTAAGGCGCAAAAAAAAAAAAAAAAAAAGATAATTGATGTCATGCTTGCTATCAGAGCCTGCGCGTATCTGATGACAACTTGGAAGTGTCTTATTGCGCATCGACAATCACTTCTTGTAGAAGTATGTGTAGCACTTGCATCAACCCTCGCCCAGGGTGCGAAAGTGCTCAGATGATCACAATCAAGCTTGCCACAAGCGTGTACACCTGATGTGTGTAAACTTGCATTGACTCTGGCTCAGGGCGCAACAATGCCACAGGATACATACCGATACTCCAGAAGTGTAAATCTTGCTGCCATTGTGTAGTCCATATCGTATGATGACAATTATGCACGTGCACTCTGCTGTGGTGATCTGCCCGTCGCTCTAGGCAGCATCGCCATTCAATCACCACCGTGATCCAATCATGCGAAGCCACACACACACACACAACGCACTCACGCCCCCCGCATCGCGCTCTCTCTCTCTCTCTCTCTCTCTCTCTCTCTCTCTCTCGGTGGCATTGCTCAGTGCACCAGACGAAGGGCCGCGAGTGGCCGCGCGTGCAGCTGGGCAGCGACTTTGGCAAATTTCTCGCGACCAAAGACGCCCCTGACCGCACCGCCGACTGCACCTGCACACACCGCCGCGCCACCGCCGTCGTCACCTCCTCCCGCTCCCAGCTGCCCCACTCGCCCATGCTACTCGGCTCGCCGATCGCCGCCGCCGCCGCCGCTGCCTCCCCGCGTGCGCCGCTGCCCGCCGCCAACGGCTCCCCGATGGCGGTGTCTGCGTCGCCGCTGTCGAGAGCACTGCTGCTGCTGCTGCTGCCGCCGCGCCGTCGACGCCCCAGCGCAGCAGCAGCGGCGGCAGCGGCGGCGGCGGCGGCAGCATGATGACATCGCGCGGCCTGTGCGGCGCGTGCATGGCGGCGACGGAGGCGTGGGCGGCACTGCCGGCAGACGCGTGGCAGCGCTCCGAGCCCGCGGTGCTCGGCGTGCAGCTGGCCAACGCCGTCGGCGTGGCGCTCACGCGCACACAGCTGCAGCTGCGCCTCAGCAAGAGCTACACGGAGTTCAAGCGGTGGCGCGAGGCCAAGCTGGCGCAGGCGGCTGCTGGCGGCGATGACGGCGGCGGCGGCGGCGGTGGCGGCAGCACTGCCGCTGCTGCCGCGTCTACTGAAGACGCTGGTGCTGCTGCTGGCGCTGCTGCTGCTGCAGAGGGTAATAATCGTTGTGGCGGCAGCGGCGGCGCCGCCGGTGCTGCCATGGGACACGCAAACGCCCCTGGTGTGATGGTGATGGATGGTGGCGCTGCGATGGCGCGGGAACATGCTCCTGCGTCTGCAGGCACGGGTTCGCATGATGCCATCGATATCGATGACCCCGATGGCGGCGCCGCTAAGGCGCTGGCCAGGGCACGTGCACTGCCACTGGGCGGTGGAACGGCTGCTGACGCGCTGGAGGTCATGGACAGTGACTGATGAGCGCTGCTGTTGATGACAACTAGGGTTAGGGCTTGGTGTGAGGGAGGTTGGGGTGCGGTGCATGACGCATGTGAGCGAGCGGGCGTGGTAGGCAGTGCCGCTGTGTGTCCGCGTTGGTGTGTATGGAGGTGTGTTGTGTAAGGCATGTACTACTAGTAGGTAATGCGCTGCGGTAATGAGGCGCATGCGACCTCTAAGGTCAGCAAAATCTCATTTATATGGTCATCGGCTTGCTATTTGCAGGCCATGCGGGCAAGTTGAGCGCTGATGCAGCTGGCGTGCAGATGCTCCAAGAGCAATAGGGCTCGCTTGAGCTGGGGCAGCACCGCTCCACGCTGCGAAAGAGGCTTATTAAGAGCGTTCGCGCTTCGGGTTCGCCGAGTGTATGGGATTCCAGGGTCCTATGAGGATTTGCTGTCACTAGTGTAACATGGTCCACCACTGAATGAGTAGGTCATGCTGAGAAGGCTGCGCACTGTGACAGCATCACGCCATTGCGAAGCTGGATTGCACTCTGCACCAATGTTATGCATGGCGTCACTGAACCTCAAAAAGCGGTGGCAGCGGTAGCGTGCTGCAAGTGTCACTTTGCATTGGGCGAAAAAGCGGTCATGTGCCGTAGTGACCGACCGTGTCGTGATACCTATGTAACACGGGCTGCCGCCCCTCTCCTCCTCTCTTCCTGTTGTGTTGCACCATTAATACATTTCTTATTACGTGCATCAATTGCTGTGCAGCTTTCCATGTGGCAACTTGGCCGCTCTCCTCTGCTGCTTTGCTGCAATGTCAGAGCTGGTCCAGTTCACTCTTGACTTTGCATTGAGCATGCAGTTTCTCTGTTTCACCTTGCAACACTGTAGAGACCTGCTGCAGGCTTTGGTGGACACCAAAGTCATTCACTGCATGTGTGGTTGTGATCAGTTGCTGGATCTCTGTGCGGCATTTGCTGTTGAGCCCTGCATTGCAGCAGCGCAGCTACTTCATCTGTGCCAGCAAGCAGACCCTCAATGCACTCGATCATCACGCACGCTGCAAGCACCTGCGATGACTTCAACTAGAAGTCCACAGAGCCTAATTAGTCAACCAGGGCACAGCATGCAAGCCGCACAACACAGGGTTAGGGTTAGACATCATGCATCTACCACATACATCTGCCATTTGCGCAGGGAGCGGGGCACAGAGTCGAGCATGACTTGAGCATAGGCCAGTGCATGCCACGCACAGAAATACACACCCAAAGCTCTTGCACGGCTACATGCTTCCGTAAAGTGCAAACAATGGCATTGAGGAGTGATGCCGCATGCACACGGAGCCCAGAACAGAAGGCATAGGCATGATGTTCAGGGTCAGTGATGACTGGATGTTTTGCGTTTCCCCCCAAGTATTTAATTATTCAGCAATGAAATATTGAAGTTCAGTTCTGCCATTGCTCACGTTCTTGCGTCGGTTGCGCGCTGGTACTCTCGCGTGCTGAGAAGACTGGATCGACTTACAGCGGACGCATGACTATGCTGCGGCTTATCTCAGTGGCCGCTGCACTGCGCGCTCGGTGCGCTTCGTATGACGCATTCTGCTGCGCGTGCGCAGTGCGCATTTCGCTTGCGCACGGGGAACGTCACACTTCAACACTGAACTTCACTCTGCGCATACGCATTTAACCGGCAAAGGTATTCCATGCTCGTGTACGGTTCGTCCCCCAGTCTACTCGGCATCCTTCGGCAGACGCGCCGAAAGCATCTTTCTCATCTCCGAATTGTCGGGCGCCTTGTAGGTGGAAACGTAGGAGGGCCCCCGCGCGGCAGGTGCAAAGTCCCCTGCAAGTTCCGCTGGCTTGGACCGCATGAACATGTCGAAGCTGGGCTTCTGCGGTTGCTCCAACTCTAGCATGGTGGGCATGTCTAGAATGGCCTTGTGTGTCTTCATGTTGCCCTCCACAAAGATCAGCCTGAAAAACAGGGGACATGGTCAGTGGCGCGTCAGATTGCGCTTGTGCCGGATGCAGAGGCTTGCATAGCAGTTGGCTGCGCCGGATGCTGAGGCTTGCATTGCAGTTGGTAGTACAGATGATGCTGCTGTCGCGTGCACATTATGAACGTCGAGGAGCGCTCCCGATACAACATCATGGTAAGGAAACCACATCAAGTCTCGTAGCGTCAACCAGACAATTGAATATACAGCCACATGAAGTACACGATATCAAAGCATACCCTCTGGCCAATGAACAAGGGCGCAGATCTGTGGAAAGACCCCAGACTCACCATCGGAGCAAGTTTCTGCAATGCCACACAAAGATAGCTAATGCTTGGACATCAATTCTGTAGTCAATCGTGTAGCTGTGTTCAGGCCAAGGCACCAAGGCACAGCACAAACTCACGGTCAGTGTAATCATCGGGGCAAGTGTCTGCTTAGGGTTAGGGTTAGGGTTAGTGTTAGCGTTAGGCTCCACAACCGCATAACTTCACGAAACAGCGTTCTTAACGTCATACTCATAGTTAGGCCAAGGCACAGCAGTAGCTGTCTTGACCTCACAGTTATGGTCAGGCCAAGGCACAGCGCACAGAATCACGGGTCAATGTCACCCCTTGGGGCAAGCTTTTGAGGTGCCCAAACCTCATACTTCGAAGTCGAAATAGCATACGCGGGCATTGAAGTCGTCATTATGGTTAGTCCAAGGCACAGCGCACATACTCACGGGTCAATGTCCAAGCCGGAGTCGATGCCGAAGGGCTCCCTGAGTGCCATGGCCACATCAAACACGCCCAGGAAGCTGAGTGTGACCAGTATGTAGCCTCCAATCCACCAAGACTGGTCCGCAACCTCGTCAGCACTGGTCTCGCTTCCAATGCCTGTAGAATACCATCGCAGAGGGGGAAATATCAACGAGGTGGCTTAAAATGCACACATGAGTCTGTGATCTGATCCTTGCTGAGTCGGTGGATGCATAGTGTAGTACATGTGAAAAAGAGAGCACGTTTTGGGAAGGTAGTAAGAATGCATGTCTTGGAAGTTACGAAATTTGTAATAGCTCTGAAGGGACCGTAGCACTTGTGTTAGCGATCATACACTCAAAACATGGCGCATGTCATTGACCGGCTCGCGTGTAACAGTCCGCATGTATCGCTGTTGTGGACCTGACTAGTAATCATCTTCAGGCGTTGAACTTTGGTTGCTCCATCTGTCAGTACTACACCTCAATTCAGCCATAACAACCTTTCAACATGTGCATATCAAATTCGTTCGTTTGCCGCAGCATTATTCATACAGATACATACCCCACACACTACGACCAGCAGCAGCGCTCAGCACAATCAGTCAGTGCTCACCGGCATAGAACCCCAGCACCAGCAGGAACACCGTCATGAGCCAGAACAGCATGTGCGTGTAGATGGTTGGGACCTGAACGCTGCGGCAAATGGCCAGCGCGTTGTAGCGGGAGCGGCCCTCGTTGAGCGAGTCTGCGCGCGTTCGGCAGCGAGAAAGTTGAAGTTGAAGCAAGCAGAGTTGAAGTGTGCGTGCTGTGACAAGTACACAACAAAGCGTATCAAAGCGCTCTCGGGGGCCGAATTTGTGAATTCATGAAAGTAACTGCCTCCCGCACATGAGGCCTGCTGCGTGTGGCGGAAGCAGCTCTCGTGGAGCGAGTCTGCGTACAGCAGTGAAGCAGAGAACTACAATTTCAAAACGCAATGACCGCACTCACTGATTCATGAATGTGACTGCCGGCTGCGGCATAATCGTCAGCGCATTGTAGAGTGAGCGTTGAGAGTATCTGTAGGCGGCAGCAAGCCGGGAGCTGTAGCAAGTTGAAGTTTGCACGTCAAAAGGCGGAAGGCATTGCCTGCCGTTAATGAGGCATGCCATGTGCGGCACATTTTTCATCAACAGAATCGGCTCGCAACAACAAGCAACAAATCAGTAGTTGTACGTTGCATGAGGTCATGAGTTGTAAGTAGCTCATGCATAGGCACATGGGTAAACTACAGAAAGAACATTTCTCAGCTTTTCTTATAAGATCATGTGAGAAGCTCTGCAAGCAAAGCAGAGCATCAAAGCGCGCAGCATTAAAGTCATCACGAAGTCATACAATGAAACGCATGATGACGTAAGAATGAACGGCCGCAGGCTTGCACAGGTGCTGGGCTTGACAACTGAACTCATGTGCTGACAATGCTCACCAATCAAGCGCATCATGACAAGATCCTGAACAGCGGCAGGTTTGCTGCCCAGCCATTGCGCCTGACTTCATGTGTTGACAACTGAATTCATGTGCTGACAACTGAATTCATGTGTTGACAGTGCTCACCAATCAAGCGCATCATGACCAGATCTTGCAAAGGCGGCAGATTTGCTGCCCAGCCGCTGCGCGCCTCAGGCAGAGTTAGAATTGCATGTGTTTGACAACTGAATTGATGTGATGACAACTGAGTTCATATGCTGATAATTGAATTCATGTGTTGACATTGCTCACCAATTGGACGCATCGTGACTAGATGATGAACAGACGCGCGTTTGCTGGCCAGCCGTTGCGCCTCAGGCGATTTCATCACTGAATTCAAGTGTTGACAGTGCTCACCAATCAGACGCATCATGACCAGATCGTGAACGGCGGCAGGCTTGCTGCCCAGCCGTTGCGCATCAGGCAGTGCCAGCCACTGCTCCAGCGCCCGCTCCTGCCGCTCAGCATACGCGGCCACCTCTTCCATGGCCCAGACCATGGCAATGGGGCTCTTCTTGGAGGCGGGAATTGATTTCAGGGCGCTGATCTCCACCTGCCGCAGACATACGTATATGCAATGTTGGTGGCGCAAGCTTTCAGAAGGCGCTGTAGTAAGCTGCTATCTTGCCATGTATAATTGACTGACATCTACATGGTCTAGTCCATTAGTCGATGTAGATTTGGCAAGTTGTGTAGCAAGGTCTTGGCTGAAGAAGTGCAGAGCGTGCGCAGTTTATCGGTTCTTGTAGTGACAAGGCCCCAGTGATTATGTGCCTGGTGACACCAGCGGGCACACATGCCCTCGGTGAACAAGTTGCCATGACTCTGCATCTATCTCTCACACTGTCTTTCATACTTCACATGCCATAATCCTGCTCATACATGCGATACCTCTGCGTCTGTCTCTCGCACTATCTTTCATACATGCAAGAGTTCTGTACATGTATTGTCAAGGTACTGCTGCTTGCACGCCGCGTGTGCAGCAGCCAGAGGCCATCCCGAGCACTCGGCTTCGCACTCAGAAGGCGGCTGGCATGTGCACATGCAGGTGACTGCTTGCCTACCCCTTTCAGCATGCATACTCCCCCCCCCATCAGAAACGTACCTACAAATACCCTTGTCCCTTGCCAGCTACATGCCTTCCACCATCGAAAACATACCTACGTACCCTTGTCACCATGTATGCGGCCTCTAGCTGTCAGTACACACAAATGCCTTTGCCAGCATGCATGCCTATGTCTATCATTGCCAGCATATGTAGCTACCTCGCCTCTGAACGCAACCTGACTTTGTGAGCACACCCGCCTAGCTTTGACACCATACATACATACCTTTGTCAGCAGGCCCCTCTCAAGCAGCTCCGTCCAGCTGTAGTAGTAACGTACATACACACCTTTGTCAGCAGCTGTAGTAGTAGCGTACATACATACCTTCGTCAGCAGCTGTAGTAGTAACGTACATGCATACCTTTGTCAGCACGCCCCTCTCAAGCAGCTCTGCCCAGCTGTAGTAGTGGGCCAGGTCCATCCAGCTGTAGTAGTAACGTACATACATACCCTTGTCAGCAGCTGCATTAGTGACGTACATACATACCTTTGTCAGCAGGCCCCTCTCAAGCAGCTCCGTCCAGCTGTAGTAGTGCGCCAGGTCCATCCAGCTCAGGTAGTGCGCAGCGTTGACCAGCCTCACAACGCGCTCCTGAAGTGCAGGCTCGTGCTTGAAGAACACCTTGGCCATGATGACTGCCTGAGCATCATCATCGAGGTGATGAAATTGGTGTTTGCACATTCGGGAGTTGAGATGTGTATGACCTGACACTGCTCGATCGCGCGACAGACCTTAAAAACTGTGTGTGCGCGGTTTACACTGGAGACTGCTGCACAAACAACTGTTTGAGCCACAGTGCAAAAATCATCACTTTGGTGATTGCTGCCAGCATACATGTTGCACAGCTCATCAGCATGCCTACAACAGGCAGTAACATTCCGCAAATTCAAGGTGCAGAAATGAACATTGCGCTCATGGTGCAAGGCGCCAGAGTCAGCCAACCTAGGTGTATCACACACACACTGTGTGTAATTGATATGTGGGTCAGATGCAATGCGCAATAGATTATGGCGTGGTTTACCGTGCCAGAGTGTACATCATGTCTGTGCCGAATGCCACGCATAATGTTATAGATTATGTACTCACTGTGCCAGAGGGACTGCCACCGGCGACTGCAGCGCGGCCTTGCTCCTTAAACTCATTGTAGGTGCTGCAAACAGAGAAGCAATGACCTAATAGGTTCAGTACCCCTTTTGCTCTCATGACAGTGCAGCTGAGTCATCAATCCTGCATGCATGTAGCTAGCAGTCAAGCAGGCATGCGCTTCATTGATATGAGTCTAGAAAGCCTACATGCCATGCACGTGAAGCAATTTGCTGGTTGCACAGCTGAGGCAATTGCTGCTGGTTGTCGGCCTGTATCACGATTGCTCTACGCGTAAACCTAAATTGCACTAAGTCTTGGGTCGCGACGATGCCTCACGTAGTGTTTGCACGGCCTTCGTGAGGCCATGCGTGCCGTAACAGACACAAATTTCAGCACTGTGCACCAGACCATGAATGACATTCTGCTTGCTTCAGCCGCCGTTTGGTACATCACTCACGAGTTGAGGAAGAATACCAGTAGGAAGGACAGCACCGCCTGGTTGTACCCGAGGTATTTGCCAGCAACAGTGGGGATCTCTGCAGGGTCGATGCAGCCCGTGTGCCGAAGGATCAGCCAGAACAGCATCCATCCAATCAGGAACCAGAGCTTGACATCCCATACGAGGATCTCGAAAACGGTGCCAGAATAGGTGAAGGGCTGCGAGCTTTGAGGGTGGTCGATCAGCCCTATGGCTTTGGCGAACTTCATTGCTGCGCGGTCAAGAGCGCGCCACCAGGTCAGATCTCGACGTCGTCACATTGCGCAGCTTGCAAACATGCTGCGTGGCTTTTAATCAACGAGGGGAGCTACAGCAAGCGCGTCCCGCTGTCTTATCTTCTCTTGCGCGTACTGTACAGAGTAGTCTCGCACTCGAGGTTCAAGCATTTCCTAAAATATACAAGCATCGCAGAGCGAGACTTTGGCCTGACGCTGCGTCGGCAATGTAGACACCGCAAGAGGTTTACAGAGCAGACGGCACAAATCCGTGAAGACCAATCACACATGCATGCAACGGGGGCCAAGCAAAATCGAGCTAGTGTGGTTCATGTTGGCAAGCACATGTGACGCAAGCAGTTCTATCGCCTTACCATGATTACACCCGGAGTGCTGTCTGCACGACACCTTAGCGTCCAGCGCTCCCGCCTGCTTGCTCATCCGTGCGCAATGCAGCGTAGCGTTGACGCTATCGACAAAGGACTGACTTTCTTGCGGCCGGTCGATTTGGTTGAAGTTATGCAGCTCTGGAACTCTCCTGCTGGGAACTTTCCTCGCAGGGTCATACCGGCGACTGACCCATGCATGGCACATAGTAGTGGCGGGTACCAGATTGGTCAGCGCCCAGCGCCGCCCATGAGTATGCTCTGTCAATTCTACATACCAGTCTGACTGATTACTGCAGCGCACACTCCCTGGAGGCGCTTGCAACAGTATGGCCACTGGGTGGTCTTGGTCTGCATGTGAGACTATTCTTTCATCTGTCCAGGATAATTGTCGCGACTATATCATGGCGTTGTGCCTTCATCACTCATCACCGCCCTGGCCAGGCCTGGTCAAGCCCTCCTGGTGTTGCTACATGTAGCTCAATACTTCAGAACTTGGGAAGTACGACAATTGTCCGACTGTGACAAACATAAAAGCACTTTTTGAGGCAAACTGCATCCAGTAAGTTTCAGGCCTCATGAGTTTGGGGGGATTCAGAGTCAAAATATACTGCAATAGTATGCTAGCAGTCACACTGGCGAACACAGTACAGTCCTGCAATAATGGCTCTGGCAGCAAGATTAGGCACGCAGCACTAGGCACAATGCGTTCAGCATCAGGCGTTCAACATATTTTTCTTTTTAGACAGAGTTGGTGTCCAGCATTGGCTGAATGCAGCTTCCATTGGAGAGAGACTGTATGAATTCTTGGAAGGCAGCAGCGCAGCCACAGTGCATGCATTCCCCTGCACATTGAGCACTGTTGCAGCAAGTTCCGAAGTTCAACAACTCTGCTAGAGTCTAGTACTCTTTGTGCAAAAGACTGAGTGACCACGCTCAGAGTATACACAGCCACGGACGACACAGAGTGCTACAGCGGTTAGTAAGCAGTGCAGAGGGCGGGAACGGGGCAACATAAATCCTCAAGAATATGACAACACTCTCGACAGCGCAATCGTGGCACCCCTGCCCACTGTGCCGTCTTGTAATATTATTTACGCATGGCCCACGGCTGTTTGATGCGTTAAAGCAGCCAGATTGCACGCCAACAGAACACAAGTGAACCGTACCTCAACAGCTTGAACACCAGCTATGCTACTAAGCCCACTCGCAATCCTCCCATGCATTTGCACACCCTCCCTTTTCACACCCGAGATCCGCTATGTGGGCTCAGGCTGTTGCGGCAGACACGTCCTGACAGCAGCGAGGATCCGACGCTTGGCGACTACTGCCCTCCAAAAGATATCCCGTCCTTGCCCTCTTGAGCACAGCCCTAGAGCCGCATGGCCTCTGACTAAGACCAATTGGTCTGCTTGCCGGACCATCATGATCCACACTTGGCTCCTGCGCCAAAAGAAAGAAGGGGCACCAGTGGCATGAGTGGTTGCACTTCACGACTGGAGCGCAAAAAGCTGCATGCTTGACATTGTGTATTGGGCATCATGCTGAATGAGCAATGGCTACATCATCGATCACAATTACAGCTGTTGTGTGAATGGCATTTATCGATCGAGGAGGGCGTAGCTGCAGTGGGTGTTGTGTGCAACAAATACACACATACAACATGCACTTCCATCAAGTAAAGTAGTATGACAGCGTCATGCATGCCCAACCCCTACTCTTGATGAGCGGTGCGCTCGGGTGTCGTGAACATCTGCTGCGCATAACCCAAAAGCTGATGTGCTGCTGTGATGCCAGTATGCAGTAATTCATGACAACAAGCTTCAAGTTGCTCCATTACCATCAGGCGATGCTATGTGCATACTTCAAGTTGGCTTGGCATCAACACTGTTGTGTTGTCTGCAGCGCAGAGTTGTCACAAGTAGGTAGTGACGCCTTGTTGAACATGCTACATGTGCTGATTTACAGCTACAAGAAACAGAACACACCTACTCTACAATGACTGCGCACACGATCAAATGAATTACTTCGCACTGAAAGTGCAATTGTACTACAATAGTAGCATATGTTTTTTTCACCTGCTCCAGGGCTGTTGTGGCAGTCCAGCACAACATGTACGGCTGCTGCAGCGCCAGCAGATTCGGCTCCGTGTTGAAACGTTCAGCTCCGAGCAGGTGTTTCTGCATCCGCACCACCAAAACGCACTTCTGCCTGCCTCTCCTTGCCGTCTTGAGGATATTCTGTGAAGCTCCCGCAGCAGACTGAGGATACAAGCTGGTTTAGCAGGGCACAAAAGGGTAGGTTGTAGGGTAGCAGAGGTCCGTGTCAGGTGTGAATTAAATTGGTCGGCAGCTGTACGAAACAATAGCCAGCTTGCGCGCTGCAGCTGACTGAACAAGTAGCTTTGAATGTACCGCGCGGCATGCTTTTTTTCTCTGGCAGCGCTTGTGAGTAGAATATGATTCATAGTCAGTCTGACACACATTCCTGACAAATCAAAGAACAATGGCCATGCGCCGCTGCGGAGAAAGTGGCAAACAAGAGCATGGGAACTTTAAAATGGAGGCAGTGATCGTGCTGCCAAGAATGCAATAAAGAGCCGATGATCGTTTCGTTTTGCCAAGGCTAAACCACTCATACATTACAGTCATATACTTCTACTATACTGTGTCATGTATATGCGTGGACAATCGGCAAGCCTAGGCCTCAGGTGCCTTGAGGGGCACGACTGATGTGACTGACAGAGTCATCCTTCTTTTAACAGTCGATGCACTTATAGGTGTTGTCAGCTGTGCACGCACCTGAAGCGATCTCAAACATCATACTTCAGGTACTCCCTCAGTGCTTCAGAAGTCCAAAAACGCTTCAGGGTAATGTGTTGGGCACCCGTTGGCTAGCGCCCAGTGCAGCAGCTCAACATGCCCATAGTAGAATGCAAAATCAGATGTCCACTCGTCCCAGGGGCACCCATTGGCTCGAGCCCACTGGAGCACCTCCAAGTGCCCACCCATTGCAGCTTCACTGCATGTTTTTGCGTCCCATGGGCAGCCATTTGCACGAGCCCACTGCAGCTCCTCCAGATGCCCGCTCCCTGCAGCAAATGAACATGTCGTTTCGTCCCAGGGACACCCGTTGACACGCAGCCATTGCAGAATCTCCAAGTGCCCGCCCCCTGCAGCCTTCGCGCATGCCAACTCGTCCCAAGGGCACCCGTTGGCATGAGCCCACTGCAGCAGCTCCAGGTGTCCGCCGTGTGCAGCCTCTCTGCACGTGCGCGCGCACCAGGTGCAGCCGCTCCGCCGCAGCCCTTGCAGCATCTCTAGATGCCCGCCGCGAGCAGCCAGGCAACAGCAATCCCGAATGTGTGGGAGGCCAAACACCGAGCGAAGCCGGCGCAGGCCTTCGAGGTTGCCGTAGCTTGCGCACCACGCCTGTGCCAGCTTCGGATCCAGACCGTTGCGGGCCGCCCACACGATGAGATTGGCGTTGCCGACCGCATCTGCAGCCACTGTGTGGTGCTTGTGCTCGGCCTCGTGAGCCTCGATGGCGCTTCTGAAAGCGCGGCAAGTGCTTCTGATTATAAGAGACGACCGGAGGAAGGCCAGGGTGTGCTGAGCTAGCGTTGCATCGAGAAGCGGATTTGCAGCTGCTACCTGCGCCCTCCGTGAAGCCCTGGTCTGCATCATCACACAGCAATAAACTTCAAGAGTGCAAAACTTCAAGTTACGGTTGAAGTTATTCGTTGAAGTTCCCCGTTTTCCTGATCGAAGTGGAGGCTTCGCGGAATCGACGCTTCCGAAACTATGCCGTGCTGACGATATCTTGGGGGAACGCACACCTTGAGATAGCCTGCATGATCGCGCCACTCACCACTGCTGCAGGCCGAGACACAATCGCACATGCCCGTGTCACTCATGATCAGCACACGACCGAGAGCTGCGCACATGCCGAATATACGCCGCAGGCTTCAGAGTGCAAGCAATGACCCAGCAACAAAGCCAAGAGGATCAGCAGTGAGTACTTTGACACGAACACGAAGTCGATATCACGAGACGCCTCAGTGCCAGCAAGAATTTCTTGCAAGGCTGATCAACGGCGACATCGCTGCTCAGTGCTAATTCTACCTCATAACCCGAGGTGTAAGCATATCCTGCAATGGACTAGCACAAGCATAAACCCTTTCATTCACAGCACAAGCAGCTGCAGATCATCGTGCACAATGCAGGTACACAGTGCTACTTGTGTCGTGTGTGTGTCCTTTAAGTTTCCCGATGGACGTGACCTAGGTTCAGCTGCATCATGCCTCAAGTGACTCGAACGCCACCTGCACTGGCACTGGCGTCTGCTAGCCTTGACTGTCGCTCGCAGTACATGCTTTAGCTACTAGTAGTACAGCAAGCACGTCTGAGCAGGCACTTTGATACAAGTTCTCTGTTTTATGCTACGAGTAGCATGAAATGCCAGGAGCTCTGGAAGGAGGAGACCGTTCTCTGGACCGGTACTTCAACTTCAAGTCCTGTGCCAGCAACTAGGAGGAAGGCTCTTTTTTTGCTTCAACAACAAGTGCTCAAGGCACCTACAAGGCAAGCAACAAGAGACCATCCTGGCTGGGAGACAGCAAGACCTCTGGAGCTGAGCCATATTCACTGGGCTCACTCTCCTTCTTCAGCCATGTCTACACAGGTGTGTCTTTGCTTGCTTCCACTGATGCTTGCCCTGCAAGTTGGCTGCACTTTGATGTCACTAGCAGTTCAGCAGCTCTATTGCTCAAGGCATGGACTCCAGGCTGCTTTGCTGTATCATGGCTCAGCTCCACTTGCCGGCGACAACATCGGTGCTAGACTGTGAAGACTCTGTCGATTACTCCGACACAGTTTAATGCCGTGCACTTAGGCCACGAAGGTGTTCTGAAGTACTGCGTCCGCGACGGGGTCGCGTTGGCGGTGCAACAGACACATAGGGACGCTGCTATGTACTAAGACTGCCCAGCGTCTATCAGTTGCTCGCATGCTATGGCAAGTCCGTGCTGTTTAGTCCTGCAGACGACAGCATGCGATCAACGAAGCTCACGGTGTTTCCCTTCCAGCACACGGCTGCTAGGCACGACTGGCTATACTGTCAGACTAGGTGCTCCAGCTACTTTGAGGAATCCGTGAGCATGGACACGCAACCATGCAACAGCGTTTTCCGTCAGTTAGTGTGAGCGCCGCTAACTGATTCTGATTCGTGCACCTCGGCACAATGTTGCGTGCAGCGTGAAAACTCATGTATGCAACGGGACTGATCACCCCGACGCATTTTGAGTTGACAATGTGGAGTTGTCCACACGCTGGCTAGACCTGCCTAGGCCGACCCTGACACGCTTTTTCAAGTGGAAAAGGGAATTATCGGCTTCTGCATAACCTCTGAGCAGATTGCATAACCTTTGAGCACTTTGAAAAATCTTGAGCGCTCTGGCACGCCGTCGACGCGCACATTTTGAGCGTTTGCCCGCTCTACACGGAAGTGCGTACTGGCGACGAGTTGCCAACTTTGTTGTGTGTCTCAGGGAGGAAGTGCTATCCACGCTGGCAACGCCGAGCAGCCTGCGACGGGCTTAGCCTCCGTTGGGGAAACGGGTGGCGCGGGAACCGGCGGTGAGAGTAGCGGTGGCGGTGCGGATCCGCAGGCACAGCCCCCCCCTGTGCACCCTGTGTCGGCGCCTCCTGCCGATCAGGGCGGCATGTCGGCTGCGGTCGCCTCGATCCCCGCGAGCGCTGGGACTGCACCGACTGCCACTCCGCCTGTCACTGCCGCTCAAGCTCAAGGTCCCCCCGCGTCCTCCGGAAACCTGCCGGTCGCGACATCCGCCGCACCTGCCCCGGCTTCCGGTGATGGTCGAGAGCAGATGGACGACATTGTTCGAGGACTTCGCGCTGCTCTCCCCGCTATTAGCGACGAGGCTCTGCGCCGTGCTGCAGAGCGCGTGAGCGCTTCGGTGCGTCCAGCTGCTAGTACCACTGCTAGCCTCGACCCAGCCATACTCTTCAGCGCCGGCACCGCTGCAACTCCAAGCGTCGCCGCCGTCCCCCCGACCTCTTCTGAGGACGTCGAACGCGTCGCCCACGGCATCGAGGTCGAGCTTGGCCAGCGCATTACCCAAGATGACGCTGCTCGTGACAAAGCCAAGCGCGACACTCTAGCCGCGGACGCCAAGATCAAGGAGCTTTACGAGGAGCGCGAGCGGCGTCCTCTGCCTACTGCCCACGCCATGGACACTTCGGACGAGGGCCACCCCAGGGCTGCGGCAATGGCTCCTGCTAAGCCTGCCAAGCAGCCGGCCAAGCCCAAGAGCGACAAGGCCAAGGCTTCCGGCAGTGACGAGTGCTTCGGGTGCCACAAGCACTTCGGTGGAGAGAACAAGCTCCGGGAGCACTGCCAAGAGTGCCCGGAATGGTACGAGCACCGCATCGAGCGCCTGAAGGCCGCCAAGAGGCCCCACGACAAGCTGGAGAAGCGCCGCGACGAGTTGCGCGCCAAGCGCGCCAAGACAAGTGAGTGTTCGCTCACCGCTTTCCACACCTTGCCTAGTGCACTCATGGATGTTGACGCGCCAGTGCAACTCGGGCACAGCGGTCATTGCACTAGCTCCACGCAAGATGTGCTAGAAGCGCTAGATGTGCAACCAGCGGCGACTGAGGCCGGCACACAAGTCACTACGCGCATGCTCGACAAGACCGTTGGCACTTGTATTCTTAGCCACGTTCTTGTATGCGCATAGTGAGCTAGCAGTACGCGCACTTGACACCAGCGCACCTTTGACTGCTCCAGATGCCAGTGACGCTCCAGCAGTATGCGCACCTGACACTAGCGCACCCTTGACTGCTTTGGGCACCAGTGACACGACCAGTTGCGCGCCGCTTGCAGCGCAAGATGTCGCTCATGATGTTGCTACTCCGCAGCCAGGTAAGACCGACGTTTCTGACTCTGACCCCAGATGCGTTGCACCTACTTCCACCACTTCGCCCGTGTCATATCCGCAGACTAAGGAGGCGTCTGATGCCGACGCGGGGCGTTCGGACAGAAGGCGGCTGCGGGTGGCAGAGTTGTGCTGTGCAATAGGGGGTGTACATAGGGGGTTGCAGGAGTTCGCACGTGCAGCAGACGTTGACGTGCAGGTGGTCTTAGCGGTAGACAACTGCAAGCGTACATGTGAGGAGTACAGCAAACTCTTCCCTGACACCGAGGTCATATGTGCAGATGTATCTAGCCCCCAAGTTCGCGAGAGGCTCAAGCACCTCAAGCCAGACGCGATTTGGAATACATCTTCTTGTGTTGAGTTTTCCCCTGCGGGAATGGGGATTGAAGGCGATGCAGCACGCACGCTTGTACATGTTGCGGAGATTGCTGCCGATTGCCTGCCAGCTCTAGTCATCAACGAAAACGTGCCTAGGATGCTCCTATCAAGCTCATGGCGTGACTTCTGCCGCGTCGTGGGTACAAAGGGGTACTCCACCTATGAGGTGCAGTTTCGTGGGACCGACGTTAATGGTGCATCTTCACGCGAGCGCGTCTATACTGTGTCAGCTGCAAATGCTGCTCGGTTGCCTGAACGATTTGCACGCTTGAATGCAATTCTCAATGAGCGCTTTCGCACCAGCAAGCCACGTACGGTCCGTGAACATCTTGGTTGCTCCCATGACACGTTTTATTGGGACCCGAGGCAACCCAGGACGCAAGGCGTGCTGTCTACTGACATGCCGCTCCCTAGCCCTGTTACTCGCCAGCCTGGGCGGGGCCCCTCCTCGTCTTATCAGCCACGTGAGAAAGACGCGGGACCGGTTAATAAGGCCCTTGTCTTGACTGTTGATCAGGTCATGAACTTGCTGGGCTACTTTGAGCCACATCCTTCCGGGACCATCACTCAGATGAAGCGCTGGGCTGCAAACTTAGTGCAACCCAATTGCGTGTCAGCGCTCATGCTTGCCTTGCACGCGATCGCCGCCTTGCCGGAGGAGTGGCCAAGCCCTCGTGATGCCACTGGCGTCTCACCAGGTAAGGTTGTAGTGCATGATCGCACTTCTCCCCCGCCAGAATGGATGGTAGACTCCAGCCCTGATCTGCCTGTAATACTGCGCCTAGCTAGTACTTGCGTGCGGAACTTCCAGCGTTTTACACGCAATGTAGGCCAAGCCATACTTGCATCATTTCGGCCTGGAAGTGATGCACCGGTTTCGCAGACGCCTTGGACGTACGGTGAAGATGAGGAAGAGCCTTTGACTCCTCATGCTTCTCATGCGCCGCATGTCGAGACGCCACGTGCTGTTGCAATGCGAGAAATGAGCGACACTGACAGCGATGCAGATGCTCAGCAGCCTAGTGCTAGTAGCATTGCTACCGATGTTTTCAAGGCTCAACCCAGGCGCATAGCACGTGACAAGCCTCCCAAGATTCTACATAGGGCACGTGCAGTCGGCAGACCTAAGAAGAATGGCTTTGTGCACATGCCAATACGCACACAAGTTGGTAACGGCATACAAAAACTGGTACTTGACGCGTTAGTGGATAACGGCGCCGAGGCCGAATTCATCAACACAGAACGCGCACACCAGTTGCCGCCGGGTTCAATTTGCCCGCTCTCCGAGGGTGATTTTACCACGGTTGAACTTGCAGACGCCAAGAAGTCTGTGCCAATTTCAGGTGTAGTGCACGCCCAGGTGCGCTTCAAAGACACCATATTCATACACGCTTTTTACGTGGTGGACCTGCCTTACGAGGCAATCTTGGGGTCACATTTCTTTGGCAAATTTGGCTCGTCCATCACCTATGAACGTGGCATGCGATTCCACCCCGCTGGATCCGCTGGACCTGCTGTTGCCATGCATGAACTAGCTAAGTTGGGGACTCTAGACCCCCCAGCTGCCAACACGATCAAGGTGGGTGTTACAAGAGCCAAGTCTTCTCAGAGGCCCACTTTGCCTAGTCGCACTTATTTGCTGCGTACAACGTGCGACCAGGTGCTTAAAGCTGACACCGCTAAAACCATTGAAGTAGTGTCACATCCAGTACAGTGCACAGGCCCTGTTGAAGTGCTACTCATCCCTGACGCGCCAGAGGCGTCAGTGATGGCAAACAGGCTGGCCACCAGAGGTGCCGTTCTCATGGATACGGTGGACTTTGTAGCACCTAACAAGCCACTAGGGATGTTAGTCGAGAACACTTCCACTGCGCCAGTAATTGTGCCTAGAGGTGCAGTGCTGGGCGTCATTGAGGCCCCTGGCATGATCTGCAGCCTAGACATTGGCAAAGAGGAGCTTGTGACTAACTTGACAAGAATTGCGTTGAGACACCTTGGGCAAAACGCACCAGACACACCTGCTGTAAACAGATCAAGACCTGTGCAGCAGCCAGACCCCTCGTGTGTGCCAGAACACGACTTGCCGAGACCAGACCCTGCCACGCGCGCTGAGGCAGAACGAGCTGCATTCAGACACAAGGTGGCAGAGGAGCACAATGCCTCGCTGGGAACTTGCACGGACGAGGAGCTACGTGAAGTGCTGTGTGACAAGAACGGCGAGATCTTCAACATCCTCAAGCAACGCGATCGACACGGCGTCACCTACTATGACCGCGCTATGGAGGTACTTCGCCGGCGACGAGGTGCCTTTGCCAAGGACCCCAAGGACCCCAAGGTGACGGACCGTTTCGACGTGGACATTGACACTGGCGACGCGGCGCCCATCGCCGACAGGGCACGCAGGTGGGCTGAACGCGAAGCTAAAATCATATTTGAAGCCATTGAAAATGAGCGCAAACGCGGACAGATCAGACCTGCCAATGGTCCTTGGGCTAGCAATCCAGTGCTAGTGACTCAGAAGGACAAGGTCCGTTTCTGCGTTGACTATAGGCCGCTCAACAGAGTTACACGCCGCGATGCGTATGGGCTCGGCAATATGGACGACTTGGTTCAAAAATGCTCGGGCTCGCGCATATTCTCGGCGCTAGACTTTGCTTCTGGTTATAGGCAAATACCCATGACCAGAGAGTCAACCTGTAAGACGGCATTCCGGGCACCTGATGGCTCGCTCTGGGAGTACAAGGTTGCGCCGTTTGGGTTGGTGTGCTTGCCAAGTATATTCACCAGATGCATGCATGAGCTCCTAGGCTCAGCCAGGCAAACGCATGCGTGTGTGTACGTTGATGATGTGCTCGTACACAGCAAGAATCTCGAAGACCATATAGCTCACTTGGACGATGTACTTCGACGCGTGGAAGAGTACGGCATGAGTGTGTCTAGACACAAGTGCCAACTCTTTGCCGAAGAAGTTACATATCTAGGCCATAAGGTGGGCAAGTATGGAATCAAGCCGTGTGAGGACAAAGTAAAAGCCATGGTCGACATGATGCCGCCCGTGGACAGGGACGGCAAGGTAGATAAACGGCTAATACAAGTCCTCATGGGATGCTTCAATTACTATAGGCGCTACATACACCGCTTTGCGCATATTGCAGCTCCCCTAGTCGAGTGTACGCGTGATAGCGCTGACATGTCGTGGACCAAACGCCGCCAAGCGGCGCTGGCCAAACTCAAGCATGCCATGTCAAATGCTCCTGTGATCATGCACCCAGACTTTGACCTACCTTTTATAGTACATACAGACGCAAGCAAGCTAGCCGTTGCTGGCGTTCTATCTCAATTCGTGCCATTAGACAAACTACGTGAACGGCACAAGGACTTCCCCTGGGCCAGCACGCGCCGTGTGAATACAGTTGACGGCAAACCTGCCAGAGAGGTAGTTGTGGCATTTTTCAGCAAGATTAACTCAGTGCAGGACGCAAAACTTGGTGCTAGTGCACTAGAGTGTCTGGCTGTGGTGCTAGCTTTGAACAACTTCCGCGGTTACATTTGGGGCAGACCTGTAACCGTCGTAACCGACGCGTCTGCGCTTCGCTGGCTCTTGACGTTGAACAACCACAATAGCAAGCTGCTACATTGGGCCATGCGTCTCCAGGAATACGACGTCGTGGTCGTACACAGGCCTGGCAAAGACAATGGCAATGCAGACTGCCCTTCACGCATGCCTCAGATGACGGAGATCATCGGACCTAGGCAGTACGAGCACGCTGACGAGCAGTGGCCCGACTGCACCAATGCTGGACCTGCACCTCCGTCTGGGGTACGTTTTGAAGATGAACAATGGCAAGACTCACCAGCATTTCTAGGCCGTATAGGTGCTTATACGGCATGCCCAGGAGCCACGGCTTTTAAATTTAATAAACTTGCACAAATATCTACAAAACTGAGCAGCCGCATGGGTACATTGACACCCCAAGAGGTACATGACCTCAGTGATACCATGCACGAGAGCGCGTGCGTAGACACCGCGCTTTTCAAAGAAGAGGGAGGTGAACCAGAACCAGAAACCACTCCCCTCGTTTCCATGCTTCGCAATCTGAAACTGGGCTCGTATTCTGAGCACATTTGGGACAGCTGCGCTGCGATGCTCTCGCCGCTTAGAGATGCAACTGCTCCAACCGAGACTAGCGAAACCACTGACCTTGCCCTTGAAGCTGAAGACGCTGAAGCAGACACTTCAGATGACAATACGTCAACTCGGACTGGAGAGTCTGACTCACGCCTAGAGTCTTCACCTGCTATGCTGGAACGCAAAAACTTTGTGCGTTGGCAGGAAAGTGACCATTTCTGTTCATCTGTGAAGCGCTATCTGGAAACACAAGGCCAGACCCCTGACCCTAGCCTTGCCAAGTTTGTCAGCCAGAACCAAGAGTTTTTCACAGCTGAACCTGACGGTTTGCTCGTGCACTTCATGGCAAGTCGGTCCAAGAAGGGCTCCCTTATCACTCAGTGGGTGGTGCCTGACACTTTGAAGCCACTCGTACTCCGTCTTTGCCATGATGATGGCAGTGCTCAACACCCCTCGACCGCTGCCACGCACGCCAAGGTGCTGGAACGCATGTATTGGAGAGGGTTAGGCGCTGACGTCCGAGACTACGTACGCTCATGCGTCTCTTGTCAACAAACCAAACCGCAGTCCACTGCCAGGTACAAGCAAGCACTGATGCCATCTACACACATGTGGCAACGCTTGCATGTGGACTACACCGAAGTCGGCGTCCTTTCCTCAGAAGGGCATCGATACTTGCTCATCATCACTGAAGCTAGGTCAGGCTACTGTTGGCTTTTCCCCGTAAAGACACGATCAGCAGCTGAGGCCGCGCCCCTGCTGGCAGGAGTACTCTTTGAGTGCGGCGCGCTTGTGGAGGAGCTAGTGTCTGACAGAGCCGCAGAATTCATGAGTGCGTTGATAACCACGCTCTGCACCTTCTTTAAAGTGCACAAAATCGAAACCAGCGCGTATCACCCCCAGTCTAACGGCGTCGTCAAGAACATGAATGGGCGCGTCAAGAGAGCGCTTGCTAGACTCTGTTCTCGCTACCAGGCACGCTGGCATGTATATCTTGATGTCGTGCAATTTGCGCTCAGGAACACGCCTAGAGAGGAGACGGGTCTGACCCCATTCTTCTGTGTTTATGGTCGCGAAGCACGCTTTCCTCTTGACGCTTTGACCTCTGAGGTTACAAGCCCGCAAGACCTACATGCTGAGGTAAAGCGTCTGCAAGAAAATCTCAAGCTTGCTGAGGAGGCGGTCGGCGAGGCGCTGCAGCAACGTGCTGAACGCATCCAAGCTCGCAATGACCAAATCCAACGCACTGTGCACTTGGAGGTCGGTGACTATGTGTGGATCAAGAAACCACCTTCACGCGGCCGCGCAAGTGCCATTGAGGAGCATTTCACTGGCCCCTGGAAGCTAGTGGCTCCGTATGGTGATTCAGGGCTTTCTTTTCAATGCCAACTCATGGGCACGCGCATACGCGAGACCACCGCGCATGTTGAAAACATGAAGCCATATCACCCCAGACCTGTGCGACTTGACATTGAGGGAGTACATGCCCTCCTGGACTCTGCGCAACTGCACCAGCTGGACCCTGACCAGCGATTGTGCCAGATACTAGACCGTAGAGCTGATGAGGACGGCGGCTGGTCATACAAGTGGCTGGCGCGCGATGGCACTACTTCAGAGTGGGTGCGCGAGAAAGAGCTTGTAGAACTGTTGTTCGTACCACCATGGGTACTGGACACTTTTCATGCTTTGTATGAGCTCAAGCACCAAGGCAACGTTCCCTCATATGCTGAGCGCCACCTTCCTCGCGAAGACCGCACGCTGTCCAAAGATGCTGCATTGCTGCGATACCCTTGCGGCACGCAAGTGGTCCGGCAAGTCAATGATGTGCCGAACTCGACCGACTACTTGTGGGGCCAGGTACGTGACTTTGCGCAGTCCCGCTGGCGTGTACGCTACTCTGACGGCACATGGGAGGACTTAACGTCTTCTCAGGTACGAGCCGCTAAGCTCATGGCCGAAGGCGTGCGCGACAGACTGCGTAGGTTGGCGCGTCAACGCAACAAGCCAGAACCTACCTTTGACTCCAGCCTTTCGGCTGCCCCGCCTGCTAATGTAAGAGTGACTGTGAGTCCATGCTGCCAACTGACTTTGGACCACTCTACGTTGGCCAAGTTCTCCGCTACCGGTTCCCTTCTGGATGGAGCCGCGGCGTCTTGCTTAGGCTTGTATCCGTCAAGCGCGATCGTGGAGAATTCACTTTTGATGCGGAGTTCCCCAACACGCGAGGACAAAAGCCTCTAGAGAAGCGTTTGAAGCTCAGAGCCGAATATTACCGTGATGACGCTCAGGCTGAACCTTCATCTTGGAATCTCATGCTGGCACGCGAGCTCGCCGAGGAGCCGCTCAAGGCCGACATACAAATTGATTTGCTACCCGCGAGTCACGAGACCGGGGATACTAGACCCCAAAAACGCCTGCGCAAGTGTTGAATCGCGTTGAACTCGCACGCGTGGTGCGAAGGAGCGATGAAGCATTGGTGTTGACCCTGAAGCCGTGTTGAGCTCACGCGCTTGGCGTGGAGGAACGGTGAACAGTGACACGCCCTAGACCTAGACAAGAACCTGGCTATGATGCGACGGAGCAGGCGGATTGCTGAACATCAAGTATCATAAAACGTCGACTCCCGCGCACCAGTCTAGTGGGCGCCGCGGACGGCGGCCCTTTCAAAGAAGAGGGATGATACAAGTTCTCTGTTTTATGCTACGAGTAGCATGAAATGCCAGGAGCTCTGGAAGGAGGAGACCGTTCTCCGGACCGGTACTTCAACTTCAAGTCCTGTGCCAGCAACTAGGAGGAAGGCTCTTTTTTTGCTTCAACAACAAGTGCTCAAGGCACCTACAAGGCAAGCAACAAGAGACCATCCCGGCTGGGAGACAGCAAGACCTCTGGAGCTGAGCCATATTCACTGGGCTCACTCTCCTTCTTCAGCCATGTCTACACAGGTGTGTCTTTGCTTGCTTCCACTGATGCTTGCCCTGCAAGTTGGCTGCACTTTGATGTCACTAGCAGTTCAGCAGCTCTATTGCTCAAGGCATGGAGTCCAGGCTGCTTTGCTGTATCAACTTGGTAATTATGTGTGATGCTAAATCTGTTGACAACGTGTGTCGTCTTGCACCGATCAACGTCAACACTGTGTCATGATGAATTTGCTGGTTCAACAACCTGGTCAAGTGAACCCACAACATTGTGAAGACGTGCATGGTTTCCGTTCATGATAGCATCGACAGCGAAGCACTGCTGAAGAGACCTCTGATCATTATGTGAAAGTGTCCTGCCCATGGGGGGATGCTATGCTCCGCACGTATGGCCCAAGTTGTAGCTTTTCAGCTGGCGCTGCGACGGGCGCTGAGCTTGGAGCTGGTTACGCGTCGTTGGTGTCTCTGTGGCAAAGCCCCGGGCAGCGTGCTGCACACCCATTTCTGTTGCCAATGGGTGCCCCGCCGTGCCTGCAATCAGGGGACGCGACACCTTTATCATAGGACTCTGAGTCAACAGGTTGCGTGGCGCACTGGTGCGCCTTCACGTTGCGCAGCCGCTATATCTGCACGTGCCGGTTGTGGCAGAGACCCGGGCGCACTTCCTGCACTCGCCGCACCCAGGTGCTGAGTAGCTACAACTGGGCCTGGTCCTGCCCGACCGTCCGGCGACCACTCCTTTCCGCAACGAACCTGCGCGCCACCTGCCGTGCATCCTGGAGGCTCAACTGTAGCTGGCCTGGCTGAGCGCGATGAAACGCTTGCTTCCAACTGGCAGCTTACATATGTGCGCTGTGAGCAAACGCATTGCACGGGCATCAGACTTTCGGAGCTGCATATCTTGCAACTCTTTCGGAGCTGCATATCTTGCAGCTGGCATACTGTTTGTGCCCGTCAAGCGAAAGTGACCAACGTACATGCATGCACCATGAGCTCCTGAGCATATGGAACATTATATGACACTGCATGGTGAAAGTTCAGCAAGTCAGCATTCAGCAAGGGCTCCTCATCAACGTTGACCTATCCTGTACAGCATCATATTCTACACGCTGTGTAGCGTTATGCCAAGATAAATGGTTTGCGCCCTTTAGTAGTACCATGATCAACGGCATTTTGTATAACATACCATTTGTCATAAATTGGACGAAAAAATTGAAAAAAAAGGTGGCAGCACATACAGAGCGCAGCAGGCAACAAGAAAATAACATGGGCTGGTTGAAGTCAACAGCTAGTGTAGAATTGACCATTGTTGACCCACAAGAATGGGGGGCAGCACACTAGATAGCTACATGGGCTGCTAAGCACTGCCGCCGGTGGCAGGGTAGATCCCTGTCAGCGTAACCGTTGTGACAGCTGCGCCGCAATGACCTGCCGCTCAGAAAGTGCTCAAATGACTTGCGTTCAAGTACAGTACGGCGGCTTCTCATCAATGTACTCTCCCGTAACGCTCTGGAGCATGACAACAGTCAATGTTGACAGTAAACGGGCACCTTGAAAGGTGAGCATCCTACAGCGTGCACATATGCGCGCAATGACGGGCCTTATGGCCTGGGGCTGAAAAGGTGTGAGTCGCGCGAAGCGTCAGCGATCTTCACATCAAACCTTAGTGTAGGCTAGTATGCTAAATAAGCCGCACCCATGATGCAGCACCGTGTGCCGCTGGCAATTGTTACTTCTTGCATGCTCGCACTGTGTGGTCTTCATTGTGCGTGGTGTACTGCACAGAGTAACGAATGTAAAAGCATGAGCGCATGCAGTGCTGCTGCTGCACGTACTAGTACTACACCTGGGTGTACCTCACCCCCCTTTAGCCTCCATGCAGTAAGCGCTGCTGACATATCAGCACAGCCTTCGTTCACACACAAACCCTCTTCCGGTACTCACGCCCTAGTGGTGTCAGCTGACCTGGCTCGAGTCCGAACAGCGTAGGGGCCCCGTGCGGCGCCGGCTTGCGTGCAGTGGGCCTGGGGCCATTGTACCAGCTGTAGTAGACAACGTCCTCTGAGTTCTCAAGGTACGGGATCACCTGCTTCATGAACGACAGCTGCTGCCGCGGATGGCCATTACGCATCGCCTGGCCGCACGCTATCTCCGTGATGATGATCTTCTTGCCGGGGAACGCGCGCACGTGCTCGCGGATGTTGAAGTCCAGCGCGTGCGTGCTGCACGTGTACGAGTGGATGTTGATGTAGTCGATCGCCGCCGTGCCGTACAGCCTCTCGCACGCCGCGATGAAGTCGCGCATCCACGTGATGCCCAGGACGGCATCGCGCCGCGCCTTCACGCCCATCTCGGACACCTTTCCGCTCTCGTCCGCCAGCCCCTGCGCGGGGAAGAAGCCCATCGGGCCCGTCGCGGACGGACTCGCCAACTTCAACTTGTACTTCTTGGCGGCAGCGATCACCTCGCCCCACATCTCCGCCGCAAATTCCGGCTCGACGCGGTGCCAGTTTGGCTCATTGAAGCCCACGAGGACGCCCCCCGGCTCCGCCATCGTGTCAGCGCTCAGCGCGCGCACCCCCTTGGCCCCCCAGGTCAGGGGGAAGAAGGTGATGGAGGGGCGCAGGTGCGGGGGGATGTTGGTGAAGATGGCCCAGTTGTTGAACCATGTGACGCCGGGGGCGAGCGCCTGCAGGTCCTCGGGGTGGGAGATGGCCATGCCGATGGCGACGCCGCGCTTGGGGGACGTGTAGCAGCGCGGGGGGTCTGCGGGGGTCAGGTAGGTATGTAGTACAACGTTTAGAAGCGATTGTGGGAGATGGCCATGCCGATGGCGACGCCGCGCTTGGGGGACGCGTAGCATCGCGGGGGGTCTAGGGGGGGGGGGAGGTAGGTATGTATAACGTTTAGAAGTGATTGTGAGAGATGGCCATGCCGATGGCGACGCCGTGCTTGGGGGACGTGTATCATCGCGGGGGGTCTGGGGGGGGGGGGCAGGTATGCAGTACAAATGTAGTACCATCCACATGGCGTACTCTTCGTGAGTTGTGAAGCACATGGCGGAGTGTAAGGGGGGGCAGATGGACGAGGACTCGAGGGGGGGAGGTGCTATATGGCGATGACGTTTACATGTGATTTGGCAATGCGCATTGAGACACTTCTTAAAAGGTGTTCACAAGGACACATGAAGATTCTGGTTGCAGGCTGGACATCGACCATCTGGGCTTTTTCGCGCCCTGAGCGAGAAGTAATAAAATTTGTAAATGTGGCATGATCGTTGATGCAGGTGGTGAGTATCCACTTCACATGTATGACATGTCTGCGTGTCAATGGCGCCTGGAGTCTGATGGGCCAACGCGTCTATGTACATGACAAGCGGTGGCGCATGCTCCACAGGACGCATGCCGTGGAGCACTGTGTGTGGCTAGCCTGACCCAGATAGTATACTATTGTATACTGGCAAGGTGTGTGCTGGCTGGCTGTAACGTTCCCCAAGGTTGCTGATTGTTGATGTGCACGCTGTGCTTCACGTGCTGGAATCTGAACGATTCTACTTAGTGCCTCTGAGTGCTGCGTATCAGGCTCGAAAATAACAGGCTCGTACAGTGCCCCTACAAACCGGCTGTGCAGTATCGGCACTTCAACTCAGATGACTGCAACATATGTGGCGGTCATGACTTACCAGCATGGGCGCACGAAATCAACAAGCTGACGGCCAGTAGCCCCAACAGCTTGCGAATGCTGAAGCTCCAGTGTTGAGCGCTATAATAGCAAGGTTGAGCACTGCCCGAGCATGCCTGAGCGCTGTTGCCCCGACATTGATCTTCCAGGTGTACTGCAAAATCAACCACAGCAAAGACAGCGAGAACGTGTCGATGAGCGTTGTGCTTGGCGCACCTGTGCCGCTTGGCAGGGCACTGCGGTAGCGGTGACAACTTGACTGAGCGAGGTCTACAAAGTTGAGTCTCAACTGCAAATTGCTTTGTGAGTGTTTGTGTATGCTCG
The DNA here is from genome assembly GCA_017506865.1 of Tribonema minus. NCBI lineage: Eukaryota > Xanthophyceae > Tribonematales > Tribonemataceae > Tribonema > Tribonema minus. The sequence continues at coordinate 406,195 of JAFCMP010000518.1, read as the reverse complement.
AGATATTTCAGCAGCAAAAACGTGCACGTGCTCTATAGGAGCACAATTGTGACAGATGTATACGATGCGGTCCGAAATAGGGTTTGCGCCCCTCAAACGGAAGTAAATAAAGTATAACATATAGCACGATGATCTACATCCAAGTACTATTTTTGACACATGATCACAACAGAGAAACAGCAGCAACTGGCGGCAATAAGTTCACTCGACAACACGCCAGCACTGCTGACTGCGACTGTGCAGCGTCTCTTGTCGAAATGCATGCAGCTATTCGCAGCGCTGGTTGCCGTAGCTCAAACCTAGCTTTATGATGCGAGAGCGGCAATACTTTATCAGCTTGCCCAGAACAAAAGTTCTGAATGTTGAGCATGTCATCACTGTCTCAATTTCTCTGGTGCGCGACACTGATCACTACATGTGAGCATACCGAATCCGTGCATCCGGGCACTGGTGAAAGGCACTGCAGGTTAGTCATGCTTCGGTAGCTCATCCGTTCTGGTAGCACAGACTAGGACCACCAGGCTTATGCAGGATGCCATGTTCCAATCAGCTGCTGCTACATCAGCTGCAGACCAGCCGCAGCCATGTCGCTCGGCATGCATGGATGACCTGACACTACTCCTGGCGTCACGCAGCTGTGTGCACAGATTTGCCTCGGGCCAGCAACACTCGCGCTATCGACACCAAATATATCTACAGCAGGCTGTGCGCAGGTATCGAACGAGGAGCTGGCCGATTTGCTGGCATGTGCAGTGCGGACGACAAGCAGCCTGTTGTGTGGCGAAGCCAAGCAGGATATGTACGACACGCGGACGCGACACTGCATCCACACCGGGATGGTATGATCGGGGCACAGATCTACTTAAGGCACTTGTGAAGCAGTCGTACATAGCAGCAACAGCCAAGGCTTGCGATGACTATGCGGTCAAAGGTGAACTTGAGATCTGAAACGGGACTGCGTATTTGCTACATCACCTTCGCGCCGCTGCTGCCTATGGTCGACTGCGTGTGCGTCCATCCTCGTCGGCGAAGTCTCCACGAACAATCTCGCGGTGGTCGCCAGCTCTGCTCTCGGCACTCTGACTTGGTCACAGCTGGGCGGTTGACGTGCAACGACCCGAACTAGAAGGGGTCAAAACTGGACCCCTTGATCATGACCCCCCTCAAAGTGACCGCTGGGAGAGGAGGGTCCAGAAAGTTTTGCAGAAACGAGCAGACGACCAATGCACCCCTGCAGCAGGATGGATGTGTCAGAGCTGATGCGAAGCAAAGATGATCTGCAGTGACCAGTTGATCAGAGTTCAGTCGACTGAATAAATTAGTCTGCTCCGAGTCTCGGGCAATATATTCGCTGTTGAAGGTGCTATATGCGTCACACAATAATGCCGTTGTATCAAGGTTATGACTACCGCTATGGTGTTCGTTTGCAAGGCCTCATTGAACAGTTTTGCATCAAAAGTGAAGCAAACTGCCAATAATGATGCATCTGCTATTTGTGACTGCAGTTCAATGCACATCCTCTGCAGGTGACTCCAGAATTTCTAAGTTACTAAAATAGTGCATCACTGATGGCATGGAAACGAATTAAAAAAACGTAGAGCTGTAGGCGACAAGGTGACAAGGTGTGGTTAGCCGCCATCGCCTTCCCCCAGTAACCGTGGTTGCCGCTGCTGCAGCAATCGGCCACGATCTTCAGACTACTATTACCACTACCAGTAGTACTTCAAGGCGCACATGGCGTCAACTTGAAGCACCTGTCTGAGAACCTTGAACACCCCAATGTCAACTATAGAGAGGGTGTGGTGTTTGTTGCAAAATGGACCTAAGATACAAACTCCATCGCACTGCAAGTGTCAACAGTAACACTAATACACTGGTAGTGTGCACCGAGGTGTAACAGTTGTCGATGCTCCGAGTCGTGTCCAAAGAAACACCTGGCCGCACTGCAGGGAGAACCCTTGGCAAGACTATACCAGGTGCAAGTCCACCTAGTGTTGATACGTAGGACACCACTTTTGTACCAAAAGAACATGCATTACACTGGCAGTTGCATGGCATCATCAGGACCTGAGCTCGCATGAAGTCCTGATCAATCACAAAAGTATATCAGCATTCACTTATGGCATGCACACGGAGACACTGGAGGCCTCTGGAATACGAGGCTTTGTAGTGTCAGCATCAGACAGTGCGCAAAATTGACAATGGGCCGATGTGTGAGACTGCGATGTTGTAGCTTTTCTTACGCATCTCCAGATTACACTTTAAAGTTTGACCAAACAGTACTTGTCCCTGTGGGGTCAAGTCGACAGGTATCATGGTTGTACCTCACAATGACAGCAAGCAGACAAAAGAGCTGAAACATCAGAGTCTGAAATGTATGCAGAATGGATGTCATTCACTCAAGTCTGCCACACGTCTTAACACATGCCATTGGCCTGCAGCGCAGTTGCAGCGCGCCAACCCAGTGCGGCTGTTTGAGCAGAGCACATTACTCAAGTGGAATCAAGATGGCACATACGGCATCTCTTCACATCAAGTTACGGCACCCCCCAAGCCCTCCCTTTCTCTTCTCTAGTGTATAATGTGCTCCACCAGTTCAACTGCAAAGCACTGGCAGGCGCAGCCGTTGAATACTGGCGTGTCACAACACTCCAGCGCAAGATGCATACAGCTCTCTCAAGTCTTTGCCATTGAAACTCTACATCAGCTGGTGTCCAACAATATACCATCTACAGATTCTAGTGTCCGTACGCTGCAGCTCATGAGCAATGACGCATACCGGTAGTACTGCACAATTGCAACTGCAGACGCCCGGTGTCAGGCTCGCAGTGGGTGCTCTGTGGAAGGCACGCGCACCACCACCGAGTTGAACAGTGGCTGTGGGGCGAAGTGGGGTGCGCAGCCCTGAAGCGCTTTCCCAGTCGCCGCATTGCCGTCGTGCGCGCTCACACGGTGCAGTAGGGGTCGTGCGATGCGTTGTACCTGATGTTCTCGGGGGGGCAGCTGTAGCCACGGCTCGTGGGCACGCACACGGGCTTGTGGTTGTGGTCGTAGGCAATGCTCGAGGATTTGCACAGCTCGCAGTTGTTCAACGAGGCAATGCAGAGCGGCGTGCCGTCGAAGTCGTACGCAATGTTGGACCACGGGCTGCGGCAGTAGACATGACGTCGCAATATATTGCCACAGTGTGAGGAACTACTAGTAGAACTTGAAGCGGTGCCACAGTGCATGAGGATGCTTAGCTTTGCTGTGAGCCGCTGCATATGCCAGAAGCTGCTGTGAAAAAGAGTTCTGGATTCATTGCTAGCCATGTTTGTTCGCTACGATCATGCAGGAGTACCATCAACATGGGCATGCAGCAAGGTGCGAAGCTTGAACGTGCTGCAGCATACACGTTGATCACCGATTCGTTTGCTGCTGCGATGTAACAGCCGCAGTCCAGCGCCGCATCCCTATCTCACATAGTAGCAATGGCAATACTTGATTGCTTTACTTGAATGCTTCAAGGCTTGACGTGGATATATCTGTTTACGTGGTGCACTAAGCCCCCGGGCCTGTAACAACTGATGCACAGCGGGCGACACTTAAGGCATTCCAGGGCGTGCGCATGAACAATCGTCGATAACAGATGTTATACTGCTGCACAAAGAAAACAGCAGATCCGCAGCGGCAAAATTGTTGCCTCTTAAATCAGCATGCATCCTGATGCTCGCTCTAGTCTAGAGAATTCTTGAGCAAACGTCATCGATTGGCAAGTAGATGCTTCAGCAGCCAATCAAATGTACTGCAGACAGGCTCAGCCTGCGACTGTGCTGGCATTGAAGTGGCTGCTACATGTGTATTCAGACCAAGTCTTGGCCTACACAACCAAAGACCTTGTATATGCCTCTCACCAGATCTGTTTACCGCCTGAAGTCAGCTGGTACTGCAGGCAGATCGCATTACCTGTGGCAGGCAGCAGACGAATTGCAAAGCCTGAGCTCGAACCGGATTGTTGATGCAGTGTGGTTCCGCGGAGCCAGGTGCGAGCGCTGCCAGTCGCCTACCGCAACTTATGGTGCGCTGCAGCGCGAAACTTACTCGAGGTCACACTGATGCACAGCTTCGAGTAGAACATTCACGCAGGCCCGGAATCAGTAGCTGAATTAAGCATCAGAATCTGCACTCACCCTGCCTGTCCCAGACGACATTGCTGTAGTCGCAGGGGTCAACGCATTTCTTCACGCCGCCAGCCTGCCACACCTCTGTCGTGCAGCTGTACGCGGTGGTGAGGGCCATGGCGAAGCAGAGCAGGATGCGCGCTCCCATCATGTCTGATTACGCTTTCGGGTTTCAGACGCTGTGCTTTCGAGGCGGTAAGAGTGATTGATGAAGGCGCGCTAGCACTCTGGGTGCCTGGGGCTGCCGTTGCTGCCGTTGCTGGTCGCGTGGCCCCTCCTTCAACTTCAAGCCGTTAACGTCAACGGCAAAACGTTTCTTGCGTTTGCGGGAAAGTTCTGGTACTATCTTTCGTCGATCACACGTCATGCTCTGTGGCCATGCCACATGTACACAGGAGTGTGGTGAACGGTGCAGGCGGCGTGCACAACGGCGCCGCAGCGTGGATAGACTCAATGGCGCGGCGCGCGGGGGACCTGCGGTCACTGTCGCTGCGTCAGCAGCCTGTGCCATGGTTGCAGCAGGATCCTCGAGCAACAAAGGGCTGTAATGATCAAATCTTGCCTGCACAACGCTGCACTGCATATCACCGCACACGCACTGCATGCAGCGCACACTGAACAAAACTTCTGTACAATGTGAGCCTGACACTGTGTCACATAGAAGTATGTATATTAACCACACGCAGGCACCAATGAAGTCGACAATCGTCATTAATGCGCAGCCAGCAATGTATATGGTGAAGAACGTGCACTGGCACCAAACAGATGCAACTGGAGGGAAGCAACTGCCGACAAGGGATCCCAGTCATATTGTCATATATCGTACTGCGAAGTATGAATGATGAGTGCTGATGCTGAACTTTCAAGCTGCATACAAATCGACATGTGCAGATGGGTGCACGGGGGGGGGGGGGGGGGGGGTTGCTGGGGCATTGCCATGTGCATGCTTACGAGGTAGGGGGAGAATGCCCTGACAGACCCTCTACACAGTACCTCGTGTACATGAACCAAGGGGTCTACTAGTAAGGTTGGGGTTCCACAGAGCTCAGCACGAAGACCCGCTAGAGGCGTACACATATGAGCAAGGGTGATGGAGCCACGCCTTGGGTATGGTGTTCGCCTTATGCATGGGCCAATCAGGAGCACATTGAGCAGGGCATACAAGCATGCGACGGCTACAGCATGATACCTTGTGGCACGCCGCACAGGGCCCGTCTGTGCATGCAGGCGAAGCGGCATGTACTTGCAAGGTAGCATGACGAACGCAGACTGCGCAGTGTATGCACATGTTCGAATTCAATCATATGAAAATACGTGCATGCATTGAAAGCATGCGCGCTCGCAGACACACCATAAATGCCGTGATTTCAGCACATGTATATTTGAGTGTATTGTGGTAATGTCAGCGCTGCTCTCTTTACTTTTTGCATGCTACTTAGTTTCACGTGTGCGGTGCACGTGCACTCGTCCGTCTACATGTATGTCTTGCATCTGCGTGATGACTACAGTGTGCACATCATCATGCTCAATAGATACTCGTTCAAATGCTTTTTTATCTGCAGCGTCCCTCAAACTTGAAGTTGTCCATCCCTCTCACCATGGTGCACCTCCCAGCCCTAGCGGTTTATTTAGTGTACCCACATCAGACAAACGGACATATCGTAGTCGTCAGCGAGCATGTGAGTAACATTACCACCGTGTGCCTCACTGTGGCAGCTCAACCAGCACAGCAATAGTGTCCCCTGCCATCCCCTCCTCCCATTGTGTGCGCGCACTGCGCCTCAGTTACAGGTAGGCTGCTGCTGCAGCTCTTGTCTGCCTAGTACACCGCGTGTGCTGCTGTCATTGGCGTGTTGAGCGTGTATGCTGCTGATGCGTATCCTGTCAGCGAGGAGCGCATTGACAAGTGCACAATCACCAATGAGTCGTAGCAGCTAGCGCATAGCATCCAAACTACAGGTAGTGAAAGCAGCATCTTTTGAAAAGTGGTGCAACGACGCAAAATATGGGTGGCAACCATCCACAATATGTGTAGACATACATGGAAAATATGGAAACATATGCTTAGTCTAGGAGATACTTCCACATCAAACCCCTAATTGCAACAACGACTCGCACGATTGCCGGCGTGCAACCCTAAGGCCTATCCCTGCTTTCCTGCCCTGATCACTTGCAACCTTTGCAACACATTGAGTGCCTATCAATGATTCTTGAAGTTGTGGGATAAACCTATCCTCAACCAGCTATCATCATGACCGTTACCCAGGGGGTCGATACCTTTCCCTTTGAAATGCAAATGAAAACAATCAGAGCAAGGGCGACCTGATTGAGGCTGAGGTCCTATGACCCTAACCCTACTGCACAACCCTCCCTAACCCTCTCATAGGGCTTGTACCTGTCGATGTCGTGATGCGCCTCCTGAGTCTCCCGCGGCGTGTACTCAATGTCGCCCACGGCAGCAAGCGCGTTAGCAGTCGCCGCCCCTGTAATCTTGTGGAACACCGTGCTGCTGATGGGGACCTGACGGGGGTGACGCACCGTTCACTTGAAGTTAGAGAAGCGTATGACAAGCAGCGCCACCAATTTGATGTCGCAAACTTTGCTCTGCTATAGCTTTTGTTGCAATCATGCCATCTGCGGACGACAAATGCCGAGCGTCGAGGTTCAGGATAAAGACCCCCCTGCTGTGCTTAGGTTTAGAGTTGTAAAATCCATGTGATAATCCACACCTGCATCCTTGGCGCACTGTTGGTGTGGTGTTAGGATGAGGGTTAGGATGCAAGCCAACACGCAAGACCTCTGGTGTCGCGCACTAAAGCGCTCACAAGAGTCTAGCCGTAAACGACGATGCTAACAAGGTCATCAAATGCTGAAGTGCAAGATCGCTACTGAATGCATTACAGTGTGTCGTATGTTTGTACTTCTGCAGTGCCTGTCATTGGCACAAGAAGGAGCCTACTAGACTGGAACCTCATAGTCCTACATCAGTGCTGAGCGCGCCACGTGTAGACTCAATGTTGCCGTATGTGAATGCAGCTGCACCCTCACCTTCGGCTGCAGTGCCTGCACCAGGTGCCAGCTGATGGCTTCCGCCTCTCTGTCCTCAGTAGCCATGATGATTTCATTACGATTGCTGGCCAGCTGTTTCAACCTGTGCAACGGCAACAGTCCACGGCAGTTACATTGCTAGAACAGCGCGTACTGCATGCGCCTGTCTGAGTTGGTAACCAACTGTTAAACCACCCCAACCATGCCTACTGAACATGAACAGGTCACTCAACGCAACTGTAACTCTTATACCAATCCTGGTGTCAGCTGGTGTCATCCACGGACCACGTTTGTTTGACGGCTTCATTGATGCATCACTGGCGAGGTATTAGTATACTATAGCACTGCAAACTGATGCATGCAAAGAGGCACACTGGCAGATATATGCGTACATTCCATACTTTGCAACACTGGCTGCGCACCTGCGCACCATCAATTGAGAACGCAAGCGCAGCCGCCAGTAGCTGTCGGTGCTGCAAGTCGCAGCTTGCACCATGGAGGCACCGTGAAATCACAAATTGATGATAAGTCCAGGTTGAATTCAAGGTGTGAAGTTGTGTGCTACATGTATACCTGCCTTGTGGCTTCAATGCATGTACGGCCGGCCAAAGCCATTAGCTGTAGACGGCTCCCGGGCGCAGCCAGAGATATCTATGCATATGCAGCACCACTCCTTCCACGACAGGCGTCACTGCTGCGGTAGAGGATGGGCTCATAGCGCCTCGCGCCACCTGCCAAGATGACACACAGCGCTCAGCTCAGCGCACAGTGCTCAGTCACTGATTGACGCAGCTCAAGGCAGGTGTTGCGTGTTGCGCCGCGTACTGCCTGCAATGATGCACCATGAAGTGAGCATACAGTACACTGTCATTGATGAAAACATGTACATTCTAAGGACAGGAAGAGTGCACCTGTACAACTGAGGTTCTGGTGTCAGTCAAGTCAAGGACCCATGCACAACGACAGGCTGCTGACTTGCTGGCCAGTTGGCACAGAGGATAGTCTCTGTCAATGAGAAATTAACCTTGAGCCCGTTTCATGCAAGCTGTGATTTTCACAGCTGGCTAGGGTCATAGCTGGCTTTCGGATTTGCGCAAGCTCGCCATTGTTAGCCGTGCTCGCACCACGCCCCACTGCACAAGCTCACGTGCAATATAAAACACAACTTCAAGCGACACTTCAAGTGGCGAGTCCCTCTTTTTGTGTTCCACCTGTGTGCAGTAGTTCGAGCTGAGAAAGCTGAGGTACATACATTAGCAGACACCCTGCACTGGTGAGGCATTTGACGAGCCGCAGCCATGGATCTCGGAGAGAAGCAGAATCCTAACCCCACTGTGTTCGCCCCTCGAGTGGCCAGCCGCAAAGAGAAGGATCTAAGCTTGCTGGACGAGGACGATGAGATTGGAGCTAGGGATGAGATCGATGCAGCGGAAATATTTGAGCTGATCAGGCATGTCAACGACCCCGAACATCCTCTCACGCTGGAGCAGCTGCAGGTCGCTACGGTGAGTGATTGTTGTCGGATGGTTATGCAACCGTGCGTTGTCACCAGACCAACACTTCTTGTGAAGGCACATAATACGTGAAGTAGGCTTGGGTACCTAAAACTCACGAGCTGTTCCCAATTGACACGGTCAACACTGCTTGCTGGCAGTTGACGTCTACAAGCGATTGTCATCATCAGTGGCTGCTGAACCTCCTGTGTTGGGCTAACCAGCTGGAGCTGGCCTACCCAACCTTTGAGACCTTTCCAATACCGAACACCCACGCGTCGAACGCTAAAAGCTTGCACACAGAAGTATTTTTGACTAGTGGATACGGTGTTACTGTTTGACTCGTGGCCAATTGCTGCAGCAGCGGCGACCACGGTTATTGGTGGAAGGCACTTGCGGCCAACCACTCCTTGTTACCTAGAGCTCGACAATCTTTTGAATCGTTTCCATCATAGTTGTCGGCTGAACCCGGCTAAGCCAACTGATCGGCTTTTACCCGGGGGAGCCGGTTAGCTGAACAGATTGACACCCCCTTTGTTATCGGCCTTTCTTGAAACATGAGCATGCAGCCAACGAGCGAGCAGAAGACACTGGAGGCACTGTAGACATTGAAGGACCTAATGACTTCTACTTCCCCTTCTATATGGCACTGGAGCAGCCAGCCTCACAACGGGTGCTGCCTAAGCCAAATGACCAGCTTCTGTCACGACACTCGGAGAGCGGTGATTTGCGCCAAAATAGCGGCTGACGCGACACAAAGTATGAGGCCTGAGTGTCATGCCAATTGCCGTAAAGGCGTACAATCTACTGTTGGTAGCAACAGCTTTCAGTGTTACAGGAGGCGACAAAGCTGAAGATGACATGGCTTTGGCCATCTCGCCGACATGTGTTTTCCTTGGTATTGCTATGGCTGAGTATTGCTGTTCACTCAGCTCATACGGGGCACTCACTCTGTGATGCTGCGCTCTTGTATATATGGCACTGGTGGCAGCCTGATGATCGTCAGCATGCCAAATATTTCATTTAGATGCATCAACTTGCGCACTATTTGTCCAGCGTCCGGTGCTCAGTAACCATTGTGACCCATGACCATGTGTGCAAACGCTAACCGCTGCACTTTTTGCCATCATTGGCTGCTGTCACTGACCTCGTGTTGTGCATACCTTTACCTACCTATGTTGCTGCTGCGTTGCAGCGCAATCGCATTGTGGAGGACAGCGACAGCAGCGTGGTGGGCGTGCGCTAACCCTGACAGTAACTCTAAATGCCGGGCTGCACATACTTTTAGATACCCCCCATGCTTACATATATATCTGCCGCGCTGCAGCTGATCAGACAGAAATGGATGACAGCAGCAGCGCGGCAGCTGTGTGCTCCACTAGTCTAACTCTTAACTGCTGGGCTGCGTATTCTAACACCTATACATACCCACCAGATCGAGATGGGCGACGGCAGCAGTGCTGTACACGTGCGCTTCACTACCTTAAATCCCAATTGCTGGGCTGCCAAGCCCTAGCCCTAATCCAAACCCTGATGCTCATTGGTACCCTATCTCTGCCGCCCCGCAGCTGGACCAGATTGAGGTGGACGACGGCAGCAATGCTGTAGAAGTGTGTTCCACTAACTGCGACCCTAAATGCTGGGCTGTGTAACCCTCGCCCTAAACCTGATAACCAAACGCACCCTATCTCCGCTGCCCCGCAGCTGGACCAGATTGAAGTGGATGACGGCAGCAGCGCTGTAGACGTGCGCTTCACACCAACCATACCTCACTGCAGCATGGCAACGCTCATTGGACTCTGCATACGCGTCAAGCTGCTGCGCAGCCTGCCGCCGCGCTTCAAGGTGCGCGTCAGCATCAGCCCCGGGACGCACGCATCGGAGCACGCAGGTTTGGCACGTCAACTTGAAGTTTATAATTGTTTCCACCCCAAGTGTTGCATACGGTCACTTGGCTGCAGGCGGTAAATACACATGTGTTTGCCAACTGTAAGGTTAGAGGTGCGCAACCTGTTATTGTGCTTCAAGGTGCGCGTCAGCATCAGCCCCGGGACGCATTCATCAGAGCACGCAGGTGCGGCACGTCAACTTGAAGTCCATATTGACTTTCCCCACCTGTAGTTGATGATGTGGTCACTCGGGCTGCAGGCGAGTAATGCACCTGTATTTGAAGGCTTGGCAACTAGAGTAGCGCAACCTGCCGCGCTGTGCTTTAGGGCTGCTATCAGCATGATGTGAAAAACTCATCGCAGCACGCAGGGACAGCGCGGAAATAGTTACGCCGAATGCTTGACTTGAAGTTACACTAGGTCGCTAGCTTATGAGCAACAATTATTCTGTAGTGAGAGCTTTGAGGTGCGCGTCAGCATCAACTATTTGATCATAACCAATGTCCGTATATACCCCATCTGAGCGACGGCACGTTGTCACTTTGTGATCAGCGGTGACGTCGGCTGCTGTTCGCTCCGCTGCATTTGCTGCCCTCGCGCCATGAACACGCAGCGGAATGAAAGCGCACCACTCTGGAGTTCAATGTAGTTGAGTACAGTCGCTAGGTGAACAGGTCTCACACAGCGATGGTCATGGAAAGGCACGATGTGATCACACGCAGTGTTGAGCGCACTGTTGGGTTTGATTATAGCAAGGGGATCACACCAGACTTAACGTTCGTGATATCTGTTGTTGCTGTTATGATGCGCCTGCTACCCGCTCGCAGTGAACAAGCAGCTGAATGATAAGGAGCGCGTCGCGGCGGCGCTTGAGAATGCCCATCTCATCGGCGTCGTCAACAAGTGCATCGCTCAGAGCGATCGCTGAGCAGCAGCGCTCAAACTTATTGGGGGGTCAGCTCAGACATACAGGCTGAGCATAGCTGCTACCAGGGATCGGCGGGACGTTGCCTCGAGCGATTGCTCAGCAGCGATGCTCAGAACGATCGGCTGAGCAGTGCTGCTTCTGGTGACGCTGTGTGAGCAGCAGTGCTCAGAGCTACTCAGAGCGTCTGGCTCAGCAGTGGTGCTGAGCAGCAGTGCTCAGAGCAGTTGGCCAAGCAGCGCTTTTGAACCGCCGTGGCTGAGCTTTGTACATTGGTTGGCGCACGACACGCAGCGTTGGGGATTGAGTATCTAGTGTCATGTAGCCGAAGCTGCAGCAACAGGTGCTGGGCGCATCAACACCGGACACAATTTGCGAAGCAGGGCATCCACTTGCGACGTTAACCTCAGGCATGAAGCAGGGGATCTGCCGATTGGCAGGCAGTCCGCCCTACCAAGCCGCGTGTGCATAGCTGGCATAGCGTGGCGCATCAGATGCCTTGTACAATTGGGTTGGGCACCTACATGAGATGACAGCGCACAGCCTGCGTCCCGAATAGCTTCGTCAGCACAGCAGCCAAGCCACCACGTGCTTGCACAAGTCTGTTTGCATCAGGCTGCATTCACACTGCTCCTGCGTCCACGACGACAGAGACTGTAGTAGTTGCGCTTGAGCATGCTGCTGGATGGTGAAGGGTTCCTGCACAATGATACTTGAAAGCCTGCGGCTAGGTGCAAGTATTTTTGCATCGCTGCCTGTGTTGCATTTCTGCTGTCAAGTGTGTCACTGCCGTCAAGTGGGTCATGCCGCATGTTGCTATATAATTACCAGTGCCGTTACTGTGCCGTTGCTGTGGCAGTGAGGTCAGCTTTGCAGAACCGCTGTTGCTTATGCGTCAAAGTGGAACTCTTGGTCCTGGCGATACTTTGAAAGTACTGTGGTATGCATGCATGCACTGCTTGTGTCCTAGCGGACTGCTTTTTGCCTAGAACGCAGTCGACTCGTCGGCATTCAATGATGTGGATGCACATAGGACAAGTTTGAAGATGTACAGGCTGGAATTCATGTACAATGCAGGAATAAAAGTACAGAAATGGTGAAGAAGCACAGTGCGCTTGACCGCCGGCTGCCCCCCCCCCCGGCATTTGCTCATGCGTGGGAGCACTTGTGGGGACCTGTAAAAAAAACATGCCCAAGAACCCTACCCTAGCAGACGTCAACAAGCATCCAAGGCGGGCAGGCACCGGCGCATATCTTAAAAAAGGCCGCCAAGTGCAGCACAGCGGCAGGGCATGCCCCTCTAGGCCCTTTGTGGCGAGCCACCACCACCACCCAGTTTCGAAAGAGTTGAAGTTGAAGTTTTGGTGTTGAAGTTTGCATTTGAGCTTGTTGACAAGGAAGGGGGGGGTTCCTTCCTCACGGTTGCTTTGTCAGCAGGCTGCAAAACTTCGCAGCAGCTTGCTGCCCGCAGCCCTCATAGCATAGCAAGCTCAGGCCAGGAGCTCCATGGGGATAATGGTGTGCTGCGGCTGCACGCACTTTCGGCGGCTGTTGCTGGTGGGGGCTGCCCTTGTTGGTGCTGCACTGGCGCAGCAGCAGTCGCCTTTAGAGCTCAATGGCGGATCTTGTCTGGTGATGGCAGGTATGCGAGGGGTGCCGTTGCCGTTGTACATGGTGTACGTTGCTGGCGCTTGTGTAATTTGCTTGGCGCATGTGTCGTGAAGTATATCAGTTCAATGGGGATGACTCATATAGAAATCGGCATTGCTGTGTACAAGCTATGTCACACTCTTGATAGTTTGTATAAAGTCAAGTTCAGTGTTCACTGCAAATGTACTGGCCATCGAGCTTAGCCGGATGATCTCAAAATAGGGTTCCTGGAGTCAGACGTGAAAGGCTCGCATGCATGTTGTGTGCCAAAGTCAACAGACCAGCCTTGTCAGATCTGATATTGCACCTGCCAATAAGGTTATGACTACAGAAGCCGCCTCACTGGAGCTAGTGATAATGTATCAAACTCGCAGACCACAGTGCAGAAAGTCCCACTGGCAGCCAGCAGTGCACACTTCTGTAAGCAGTTACTGTCATATGCTTGGTCACTTTTTCTCTCCAGCATTGGAATCATTGAAGCACCACTGCTGTCCACCAGACGATGTTGGTGTTGTGGCAAGTCGCCACTTGCAGGTCTTGTGAGAAATCGACACCCTGTGGCATGCCCTGTTAAAGTAAGTGCAACGGTGCATGGCACGAGAGTGTCCGACTCGTGAAAACACAATCATCAAGCAGCAGTGTGCTGCGTTCACTATGGTGGTGAGCGCTGACTTCTGCTCTCAGCTTACTCTGATCTGCTATGTAACTGTTATGTAACTGCTGCTGCTGCGGGGGCACCAGGCAGGAAGTGCTTAGCAGTGGCGGTGGACAAGCGTTTTGGCAAGGGAAATGAGCTGGTGTCCGACAACGCGCGGAGAGTGCTCAAGCTGCACAGCCGGCTGCTGTGCGCATTCACCGGCCTCACCACCGATGTTCAAACACTGATGCAGGTGACTCACAGTATGAAGTGCGTTTTGAAGTAGACCCCTGTTGTTTTGAAGTATACCCCTGTGATCACTATCTTTGCCAGCGTCATACTCGTACATGGGCCTTGTACAATGCTGAGCGTGGACTGATGTGACGTCGGACAATCTTGAAGTTGGGGCCTGCAGTTGTTGCAGCTCACAGCCAGCGTAGTTCGGCGGCATGTTTCATGTCTACACAGTAGTTGCACAGCAAGTCTAGAACTTTAATTGACATCAAGTTTTCAACTTCAACTTCTACATCATCGTTCAGTTGCACAGCAGGTCCAGCCGACGCTTTGGCGCACCGCTGCAGCCAGAACAGCAATTGCGCTTCTGAGCACTCTTATCAACTGCAACTTCAACCTCAGTTTTGACAACTTGCGTGCAGGAGCTAGCGCTCACGGCGGTGAACTACAGCGTGATGGACAGGATATCATGAACTTTACCGATTGGGAAATTTCAAACATGGCTATCAATCGTAGAGCCAATTTGCACTTGCGTACAGCAGCGGCTGGTGCTAAGACATGACACTTGATGACAACTGTACACAAGGACTTGCGTGCCACGTGCAGGATCTGTCAGCTGCGACGGCAATCTACGTGACACGCTGTGTTTTTGCACCAACGCCATCTTGGTTTTTGGTCAGGTACAAATGGTGCCTTGCGCCGTATGCAGGGTCAGCGGCAGCGCGCTTCACTATCATGAAGCAGGCAGATTTATACTTTTATCATGGGTATCGACAGATGGGTGTCGCAGCCTGTGTCATGTATACCATGGGGTATGTATATATGTATGGGTAATAATAATAATATGGGCGCTGTACCGTACAGCTGTGACTCAGGCCATGCTGGCTTACGTGTCGTACGCAGGATCTGGCAGCGGCCGTGGCGAGCTACACCACCACGAACAGGCAGATGTATACCATGACCATGGGTATGTATTGATATGTGAGTATCATAGGCGCTGTATCGTACGGCAGTCACTCAACTCAGGCCATGATGACCTGTGTGCCGTTTTGCAGGATCTGGCAGCAGCGGCGGCGAGCTACACCATCACGGAAGGTCGGCCGCTGCAGCCGGCAGCAGCTGCAGCACTGCTCAGCAGCATGCTGTACGCGCGGCGCCGCTCCCCCTACTTTTGCGAGACCATAGTGGCGGGGCTCACGAGGAGCGCAGAGGCGTTCGTGCGGTCGCACGACGTGTTGGGGGCGGCGGGTGGGGCGGAGGACGGGTTTGCGGTGATGGGGACGAGCGCGGAGAGTCTCTATGGGCTGTGCGAGGCGTTCTACAGGTGACTTCAAGTTGCCACTTCAACTCGCAGGATCTGGAGTTTTTTGCGTGTTCACTGCGAAGGGGGTCTGTGCAAAGGCTTTATAAAAGCTGTGCGAAGCGTGCTATAGGCAGGTGATGCGACGGTGAAGATGTGAAGTTGCCCGTTGGCAGGCTTGACATGTTGAACTTGCAGCACTTGACGCGTTCCATTTTCAGATTGCGCGTTTTGAAAGGTATTTGTACGTAGTAGACTATGGGCCATGCGAGGCATTCTGCAGATGGTGCTTGGCGTTTCAACTGGCATGGTTTTGGTCTTTGTCTCATCTGATGCTAAGAACATGTACTTGACAAAAGAAGTTCAGGATGAATGACCAATTGCGGAAGTGCGCAGTGCGCTGCATGTACAGTGCAGCTGTGTACTCGTACGATCCAGCTGCTGTGCAACACAGTGGCCTGGTGACTTTGAGCCTGGGATAGGGTTAGGGTTAGGGTTAGGGTTAGGGTTAGGGTTAGCAGCGGCTTGTCCGGGAGTTAACAGAAAGTTACAGCCCTATCCTAGCCCCACTTGTGCTAGTGTTAGAGGGCAATGGCGTACCTACGCACGTTCAAACCCCGAACGCTGTAGTCTACTCAATTCACAGTTGAGTATGTCAGGTGTGCTCTCTCTGCGGCATGTGCGTATCAGACCAAAGAGCGGACTGCTGACACCGAGCACATGCGGGGGCTCCAGCTGGCGTATACGCCAGCTGCAATCTAGGCAGTCATGTCTCCTATGCCGGTGCATACACATGCCTCGATATGTCAGATGTGCTATCTGCTGCATGTGCGCATAAGGCCCGAAGAGTGGGCTGCTGTCATTGCGACTGACACCGCATACATGTGGGGGCTTCAGCTGGCATAATCTAGGCAGTCATGTCCCCTGTGCTGGCCTGTGGCGTCAAAAGTGCACAACATCAGCTTTGGACCACTTGAAATACACTGACCCTGTGTTGTGTGTGTGTGGGGGGGGGGGGGGGGGAGGGGGGGGGGGCTACGAAGAGGATTGATACTGAGGCCACTTGCTAGTGGGTGCATTCGCCTTACCGCACCCTAAAATTAGTTCCTGAAATCGAAAGAATAGCATCATGTGCCTGAGTCCTGGATGCGACTGCAGTATCTCAACACTTTTGTCATTGCTGATGAGCATCGAGCGCATCTGCTATTTTGCTGACTTGACAATCATTGCACTGTCATCCTCCGCTCATGTGGTGACATTGGCCAACACTGCTGAGGCCCGTCTTTGCTGGTGATGCTGAAGTGAGGTACACGCGCGAACTCCTGCAGTCCTCTGCTCCGTAACAGATGTTTCAAAGTTTCTTATTGCAATGCAAGCCAGGTTGCGCATACCCATAATAAACCACGCGGCATGTGTCATGTTTCAGAGTTTCTTCTCGCAATGCAAGCCACGCTGTGCATACATGCCGATCATAACCCACGCACGCGGCGTGTGTCATGTGCTCCTGCAGGCCCGACATGACCCCAGAAGAACTGGCCGACACTGCTGAGCACTGCCTCGTGGCAGCACTCGAGCGCGACTGCCTCAGCGGCCATGGCGTGGTGGTCCACCTGCTCACGGAGCAGGGCATCTCGTCTCGCGAACTGGGGCCTCAGAGACAATAGCAATGATGATAGACGTTATTTTTTCAGTACTTCAACTTGATGTTATACTTCAACTCTGCTGCACTTTGTAAGTGGATCTTAGCGCATGGAGTGTGAGCTGCTGTGAAGTGCGGGACATGTTCAGGTTGCCGCACTTGATTACAATTCTGTGCGCTTTTCGCTGCTCTGTGCATGGTCAGCTCGAGCCATCATTTTACTGGCTCGTTCAAGTCATGGGCGGCTGCTGTGGTAGCCGCTGCGCATTGTTGCATTTGTAAACTGGTTCTTGAGCAATGCTGCATGTACATGATACATACCCTCTATCTCTTTGCCATTCGCTGCCCTGTACATGTGCAGCTTGAGCCATTATAATATGTCACTGGCTCGTTGAAGTCATGGGTGTCTGCAGTGGTAACCGCTGAGCGTTGTTGCACTTGCAAACTTGTCGGGCGATACATGCAGCATCGCCGATGCTGCATGTGCATGATATACACCCTGTATTTTTTTGCCGTAGACAGTACCAGCTGTATCTGTTCATGTAGTGTGAACAGTCATGATGGCACGGGTGTAGGCAAACTTGTTGAGCGATGCTGCATGTGTATGATACCTACCCTGTATATCTCTTTGCAGTAGACAGTACCTGCTGTTTCTGTTCACGTCGTGTGGACCATTATGATGGCGACTGTGGGCAGAAGCTGAAATGGCCATTGCAGTACCTAGGATGTACGTCGCGTCCCCTATGGTGCACAACTGTGACGCTTGTCGACTCTGTGCAGCAAGCAGACAACACACAAACGCTTTCTTTGCACGCAAACACTGTGCTGAACTTGCTGACCATCCAAACTCATTGTTGCCTTGCGCATTTTCCCACCTCGGCTTGTGAAGTGATGTGAACCTTTGCTTCCAGCGGGAATCAGCTCTCTCTTGCACTTTTATTAACAAGCTGCGCCTTACTTGCCCTGATACTGTCACATGATCGGTGGATACGTCGATTCTAGTCTATGCGAAAGTTCACCATTGTTGCTACACAGCTGGGAATTCTTGCACCCTCAGCCAAGATCAACAACACGTACTCATACCATCACAAGTGCACCGCTGAGAGCAGTGAAAGCAACAATGTGCAGCAAACTGAATGCAGATTGCACGCAACGCAACATTCTCCGCCATGAACAATGAATGCGGCACCACAATTGTAAATTTAAGCAACTTGGACGTCACCATTGCAGTTTGTGAGATTCCGCACTCAATGCAGCCAACATCAATCTTTGCTACAGCCCTCCGTTTCTTGCCCCCCCCCCCCCCCCTCCAGTCTGTCCCCGCTGACCCCATATACCTCTAAGTAAAAGTGTTTATGAAGCGTCGGCTCTCGAAGCGATGCGAATACTACATGGCGCTTTGGGAAGACCCCCCCCCAGCTTACCCTTTATCTGCATGCAGACAGGCGAGGCAGCAGGGCGAAAAGGTGTATCATGGGTGTCCCTTTCTGTCTGGCCACAGCGCGGCACAAAGTCAACCCCAAACGCACTCCCAATCGAACCGGCGCGCCAATCAATCAATGCGTTGGAGCCACTGTACCCCCTGTCCCCACCCCCCGCCACCCCCCCCCGTACTCCCTGCAACCCCTCACTCAACAATAAACAGAAATTGCCACCCCCCCCCCCCCCCCCGGGGCAAAGGCACCCTTCACATCCCCCTTTGGTGGGCTTGATATTGAAGTTGCTCATGCGCCCCCCTTGTTGAAGTTGCTCATGCGCCCCCCTTGTTGAACTTGTTGAGGCGGTCCTTGAAGTCCGTCTTGCGCTGCACCTCCGCCAGCATGGACTCCTTGCGCGCAGCCTGCTCTGCCTTCACCTCATCCTCCGCCTCCTTGGAACGCTTCAGCTCGTTTGCCTTGGCCTCAAAGAAGGACTTGGCACCCCCCACCCCCACCTCGGACACGTCGATGCAGGACAGGCTGCGGGGGGGGGGCGCGGGGGGGGGGCCGGGGGGGGGGGGGGGTGGGGGGGGAATTGACAAGTCAGAAGCGCCGTCTAGATGCATACTCTTCAACTTCAATTTGTGATGGCAGAGGTGTGTGAAGTAATCAAGAGGTGAAGGTAGCTTGTGGGAGCCCTTGTGTGTGTGCTGGTCCTGGCATCAAAGCTTCAACTTGAAGTCAAAAAGGGCCCTACCAATTGTGTGTACATCAGCGCATGAGAGTTCAGGGCAGCAACAGAGCTCGATCGTGTTGAGTCAGTGCATGCCATGTTATGTTTACAGTAACAACGTGTGTGTATACAGCCGCCAGTGCTACAACCGGAGAATGATGCAGGAAGAAGCTGAAGCTGAGCTTTAAAGCGGCAAAACCAAACTCATTCTACGCCTCAGGGGAACGCACGAACACCATGGCCCAGGATTTCCAGGACCCGAAGATGACAACAGTTACAATGAGTCGACATGCAGCCGACAAAGGGCATGATGATGAACATCAGCATGCATTTCATGTGCAGCTTCGCACCGCCCATTCATGTAGGAACTTGAGGGACTTTGTGAGCACATGGAAACAGCCTTGGGGTAGATTCACCTACTGGTAACCCTACACTCAACCTCAACAGGCGATTTCACGAGTACGAAACGTCTACTTTTCATTAATCTCGTTTCGAGCGCGACAGCGCCCAGCAATGTGTACTTGCTTACTTGAAAGTAACCACAGACTTGCTTTCCATCTACTAGTAACTAAACTCAACCTCAACCCTTCGTACAGGCAACTTCATGAACACACAAATGTGTACATTGTATCTCATCAACACACAAATATGTACTCGTGTACTTGAAAGTGTATCCACCACTGACCTGGTTGCCATCTCCTGTAGCCCCTGGCAGTTCTGCAGGGACCCGTCACGCGCGCGCCTGAAGATGCTGAAGAACTCTCTCTGACTGATCTCGCCGTCGTGATCTTGGTCTACCTCGCGCATCATGGCGCACAGTGCTGTGTGCGTTTGGGGGTGGCCCAGCCTGTTCAGGAAACAACATAGCAAATGTTAGTGTCGGTTCAAGTTGAATTTGAACTTTGATATCTGAGTGACCTCGTGATTGTGATCCTGGTCTACCTCGCGCATCATAGCACACGGCACTATGTGTGTCTGGGGGTGGCCCAGCCTGTACGTACAGAAAACACAGTATAGCACGTGTAAGTGTTGCTGAAGTTGGACTTGATGTTATATATCTGACTGATCTTGCCGTCGTGATCCTGGTCTACTTCACGCATCATGGCGCACAGCGCTGTGTGTGCCTGGGGGTGACCCAGCCTGTACGAGCAATTAAAGTGGCAAAGCGTGAAAAGTGAGGGTTGGTTGAAGTTGATCAGAACTCTCTCTCAGCGATCGCAATCGTGGTTCTAGTCTACTTCGCGCATGATGGCAACAGCGCTTTGCGCCTCTGGGGGTGGCTCAGCCTGTACTTGCAGGAAAAACAATACAGCAAATGTGCGAGTCGGTTGAACTTGAACTTGAAGTTTGATATCGTGTTCGTGGTTCTAGTCTACCTCGCGCGCATCATGATCCATGCAGCCGTAACCGTATGAGGGTGGCCCAGCTGTGCAGAGGACACGTTGTCAAGCACCGGCTCACAAGACCTCATTTTACACATGGACTGGGGATCAATGTAGAACAAAGGTCATAGGTGCGCAGCGCTGCGCATAACCACGTGGCCTGGGCACCAGGGAGGGGACTGTGCTCAAATGCACGCCTCATTAAGGACCAGCTGCAGATATGATGTTCGTGGGGTGGGAGGCTTTAGAATAGGGTGTCAGACGCTTTCAGGGGTAATATGGTGAGGCCAATGAGCACTTACTTCTCCATCATCCTCTTGAGCTCCTCGATGTTGAGCGTCCCTGACTTGTCCACGTCGTACGTCCGGAAGGCCGCAGTGTACTCTGTGATCTCCTTGCGGGAGAACTCAGAGAACTCCGTGGCGGGGTTGAAGGCACGTCCGCTTGCGCGCTGCAGCAGTGATCAACACATGACAGTGCTCAGCGCTGAACATGATGATGAATGTATAGTTATAGTTCATGATTTTGCAGGGTTGAAGGCGCGTCCGCTCGTGCGCTGCAGCAGCAATCAACGCATGGCAGTGCTCAGCGCTATTCACGATGATGAGTTCATTGTTTTGCAGCGTTGAAGGCGCGTTCGCAGCAGTGAGCAACATGCCGCAATTTTTTTAGGGTAGTTTTTATGAGGAGGGCTCAGGTAAGTGTTGTTGTTATGTTAGGATTGGGGATAGCTTGGGGTTGGAACTCAGCGTTGAGGATAGGTGTGGGATTGAAGCTTAGTTATCACAAACGGTCAGGGAGCGCCTCGCAGAGTTGCACATGCGCCCGCTTGTGCGGTGCAGCAGTGAGCAGCATGCAGCCGTGCTGAGTGTTTCATCAATAGGGTTCGGATCAAGGGCCAGTAACCCTACAGCTACCAAGTAGGGAAACTCACTCTAACCCTAGCCCTGAGCGACACTCTCACGAATACAAAGCGTACCAGAAGGGCTGGACTTGTGAGCTCCAGATGCAGCCAGCTCTGAACGACACAATGACATTGTTAGAGAGTCGGTGTGCATCTCCCAGCTGCTATGGCTGGCTGTATAAGTACTATGTAGTACGACACCTCGAATATACTCCAAAGGTCCTATGACTAAGGCGCCTCCTCTGCTACACTTCAAAATGCGTGTACTTTTCGTCAGTTCTTGCTCATGGCGCGAACAAGCCCAGACGATAGATATCAAAAGGCTGTAGAACAGAATCTACGTGTACTTCAAAAACCTGTACAAACATGAGGTGTAGACAGCAGCCCATCCATGACCTAGACACATATACATGTCAACGCCTCGTTGCACCCTCCAGTTTCTTCTTCATTCATGAAACGCACCCTGTCTTCCATGGCTTGTGTGGGGAGCACTGGCGCAGGCTCCGCCAGCTCAGCGCGCTTGCTGAGCATCCTGCATAGAAGTATATAATGCATACATACATACCCACAGCACTGGGCGTCAGCACAAGTCCGGCAAAGCAAAAGTACTCTGAAGTGTGAGCAGATCAAGCAGTAGCAACTTGATGTAATTGAAGTTCAGCAGGTCGTCATTCTCAGCAGTGAGGGCAGTGGCGCAACGTGCCAATCCCTTGAACCGGCGGCACAATACGTCACAGAGCTCTGAAGCATCATGGTGAGTCACTCGGTCATGAACGAGTCACTCACCGTGCCAGTTCACCGCCGGCCCCCTTGGGCTTTGGGGGGGGTGCGTGCTCTGCGCATAGTTCCTGACGTCTCGCGAGTTTTGCCGCCTGAAGATGCAAAGCCATTGGCAAGCAGGGCACGGGGCACAAAGAGTAGGTATGTATGGATCAAGGCTCAGTTTGACATAGGTTCAGGGGGGTAGTGGTTGGAAGAACATGGTTCGTGCAATTATCTTTGAAGTACCCAGAGGTCTTTGGAACGTTCTACATCCAGATTCGCCATCGCTCCAAGTGCTTCATTCTCTGAGGCTCAAGGTTGAGCTGCTTCAGCACCCAAAGAATGGACAACCTGGTGCACTTTTTTAAAACAAGCAACGGTACACAGCAGCACCGTCGGTCCAGCACCAGTCCAACTGGGTTAACCTGACCTAACCCGAACTTCAACCCTGACCCTGCCACAAGCATTGCGCAGGGTCTCAACTTCAGATTCTAAAATGGTGCGCCTCACTGAGTTGTGAGCACTGCTTCAGACTGTCATGTCCTCCGTCACTTGCGGCGCAGAAGAAATGCTGAATCTTGCATCGCAGCGACCAAATCAGTATCTACAACATGAGTTTAGAGCTGCATAAACCGTGTGCCTGCTCATTTCTCACTGTCAGGTTTCGTGGTCAGTCAGGTGGTCATTGGATACGGTTGCAATGTGGGCGCGCGCATGTAGGGTATGTATGTATGCATGCAGATGCAGCCTGCGCTGAGCACAGCTACAGACACCGCGCTGCACAGGCTACAATGAGAAAAGTGCAAGGCACACACATGCCTTTCTTAAGGATAGGGTGAGGCGAACCCTAACCTAAACCCTAGGGGCAGACCTCACGTCATGCCAAAGCCATAGTACAAGCCGAGCACTGCGCTTGTGGGGCATGCAATTGAAGTTCATGTACTTCTCGTAGCTAGGGGACTCCACAACCAAGCAAGGTTCATAACTGACACTTGAACAGCCAGCACTGTTTCTGATGCGGACTTGTCAAAACATTGCAGTGTTACCACCGCATGTGATGCCACGACAGTAGCTGCTCTGCTCTGTTGCAACATCTCCAAGACATTTGGCGGCCCCTGAGCAGATGTCTACTTCTATGTACACTTGTACCTACCAGTTTGCTTTCTTTTGCATGAACGCAGTCTCGGTGTGTGCGCATCAGACTGCAGGGTCTGCCTGCACCTTGCTAACCGGACTAATGCCAGCATTGCTGCCACTACAGCCACCTGAAACGAGCACATAACCATTCAATACATGGTGTACGGTCTCGAAGTGCCCGATGACAACGAGACTTCATGTTCAGATGCACCTGCTGTTAGTGCATGAATCGCTCCATGTACTACTACTAGCAGCTTTTGTGCCACGCCACGCCACAGGCTGTTATCTGCCGATGTCGAATTGCAACGCAAGAAAGCTTAGCAGACGGGCAAGAGGAGCAGGACCTGGCTTGTTCAGCTGATGCACGCCTTGACACCGACATTTCGATCAGCCAGAAGCTGCATAGACCGCTGTGTTCTGACCACTGCAGTATCGCTATCGTCGTGACCGCATGGCCGTCTTTGCTGAGTGGCATGCGCGCGCGCTCGTCGTCTACGCCGCTGTTACGCTTGAGTCACGTGCACTCACCAGCTCGTTGTTAGCCATCGTTGTCCCTGGCTGCCGCTGCCGCGCGCTGCTTGGTGTTACTGTCGCCGCTTGCCGCTGTCACTGCTGCGATCTCCCCTTCTGGTGCTTAGCCTGTGCAGCCTTTCCTCGCCCTTACTGCCTTGCCTGTAGGCCGCTACGAGAGGCCAATTGGGCAGCGATAGAGCCTCGTAACGACGAGGAGCTTTCACGCAAATCCCGTTACAGAAAGTTCTGACTTAGGAAAGTTCCTCAGTCCCGCGACCGCGGATGGCGCATCAGTGCTCAAATCTGCGCTAATCCCTACCGAACGCGGCCAAAAACATCAAATTTCAACAAAGAGTTCACGTGGAAAGTTCGTCTGTCAATTCTGCCACGGTTATCTCTGAGCAAGGCTTCATGCATACTTGTGATCAAAATCAACATCACTCAGCATGCCACATGCCACCCCCTTAAAACCATGCATGCATGCGCAAAAAAACAAGTTTAGTCATGCTAGAGGCTGTCATTTGGCAATGCACAGCTCTTGTGTGTGTGATAGATCATTGATGAATCATGATAAACATGATTCAGACAACATGGTACCGCTTTTGCTCTCAGCTTCTGTCGCTGAAGCCCTGACCATCCTCACATGATAGGACGCCTTGCATGAGGAATCAGAAAAAAAACAAGTAGCGCTTACAAGGTAGGCCTGCAGGCACTTGTATGGTCTGTTTGAACATCTCAGCATTACGTCCACTGCAACCTGCCGCCATGCAGATGCGATCAAATATCCAACCAGAGCACACCCTTTGTGACAAATCCGAAGTGCACAATGAATCAAAAAGCTTCGAGGCTTGCAGACTTGATCGCCGCATAGGATACGCATGCCAGCACAACATAGTACACAACGCCGGCCGAGAGTACACTCTTCTTTGCTGCAATGCAGTTGCACACCACGCTGCTGTGCGGGTCGTTCTTACATGCATGTAATGCTGTTATGATAGGGCATGGAATGACATGGGTGTATATATGCATGTGGGACCGGTGCTTGCAAGTATGCATATCCCCCTTGAAGCAGCTTGCCGCACGGCAAGAAATTGACATGGACATTTACAACACCAAACAGCTAGCAATGCATGCTTCCAACAACCACCAGCAAGAACTTAAAGTCAAGGGGCGGGTCCTCCACAGCAACTGCAACTGCAGCGTGAATGCCAACAAGAAGTGCCATTGACATCGTGCCTCGTGCCGCACTGTGCACCGCTGCCTAAACGTAACCGATGCACGCTGCTGCCGCTTCAAGACCTGATGACGATGCATGCAGCTAATGTCCATGGGAGTATTGAAACCACGCCAGCGGGCGCGATGCCTCTGTGATGCCCAGGGCACGAGCAACACTCACAGCAATGTGCAACGCACTGCTTCCAGGCAGTCTACAACCACCGTCTCACTCTGCGGGCGGGCTGGGCCTTTTCAACACCAGCAGACCAGGGACATGCGTAACGGCGACGGCCTGCAGACCGGCGCTCTCGGCGCATTCGGCGACCATCGCAGCGAGCGCCTGCTGGTGAGGCGTGCGCCCGCTCACGTACACGTACCTGTACCTGTACCTCGCGCGTGCAGTCCCGGCGCTGAGCATGGCCGCCTCCGCGCACACCGCCGCGCGCGCCACGCCGCTGCCGCATGCGCAGACGTCCAGCGCCGTGTTCTGCGCCCTCCGCGAGACCGAGGCCACGTCGCGCATGATGCGGCCCCCCTCCCTGGACTTGTACCACCGCATGCGCCGGTACAGGACGGCCATCGCGCCCGCCGCGTCGGCCTCCGCGAAGAGCGCGTCCGCAGCCTCCGCGTCGCCCGCCGCGTGCGCCGCCTCTATCGCGCACGCCCAGACGCCGAAGCCGAGCTTCCCGCGCGAGGACTGCAGGCGCCGCAGCCAGTGGAGCACGCGCGGCAGGCTCCGCGCGTGCGCATAGGCGCTCATCACGGCCGTGTACGCGGTGGCGGGCACGGCATCCCCGCTGCCGAGCGCTGCCTCGAGCGCTTCCTCCGCAGCATCCAGCTGCCCCGTCGCGGCGTACGCCGACACGATCTGAACGTGGCACTTGCCGGTGACGTCGACGCCGGCTGTGCGCATGCGCGCGAGCAGGGCATCGAGCTCGTCGCGCTCGCCGCGCGCCGCGCGCGCGGCCAGCGCGTACGCGTACGAGATCTCGTCGGGCGCGACGCCGCGCTGCGCCATCTCGCCCCATGTTTCGAGCACAGCGTCGGGGCGCAGCGCCGCGGTGAGGGCCGCAAGCAGGCGGTTCCACGAGCGCACGTCGGCCGCCGCCTCCGCGCAGCGCGGCGCGGCCTCCATGTCGCGGAAGAGCGCCAGCGCGCGGTCTGCGTCGCGCGAGAGCTTGCACGCCCTGAGCATGGCGCTGAACATGACGGCGTCGGGCTCTAGGCCCGCCGCCTTCGCCTCCTGTAGCAGGCCGTCGGCCGTCGACAGGGCGTGCGGGCCTCTGCACGCGCGCACGGCCAGGGTGTATGTGGTCATATCCGGCGTGAGGCTCCACAGCTTCATGCGCTTCAGCAGCTCCTGCGCGGTTCTCGTGTCGGAAGCGGCAGCGAGCACGCTGTGGCAGGTCGGTACATCGATCGCGTGCCCCTCATTCGCCATATTGCCTAGCGTCATGAAAGCAGCGGACACCGTGCGCGCCGCAATCTGCGCTTGCACTAGATACCGCCAGTCTTCTGTGGTGGCAGCCTCGGCCGCCCGAAGTTGGCGCCAAGCGAGGTATGCCACATTGGTTTCGCCAGGCTCAGCGGCGGAGGCGAGCGCGAGTCGCAGCTGGTCATTTGTGAGACTCTGCCGCTTGTGATTGCCCCAAAGCACTTGGGAGACACCAGTCCAGCACTTGTCGCTGACGAGTTGCTCCAGCGTACGGCTGCTGTTGCGGCTGCTGCTGTATATACTGGTCGCGTCACCGCTGGGACTGGAAGTTGGTGGAACAGAGCAGTGCCGCACGCAGCCAACATGCGTGCCACCGACAGCAAACACAGCCTTCTTGGTAAGGGAAGTGGATATGGATGTGCGCTGCAGAAGTCGTCGTGCAATATGCAGCTGTGCAGCGCCCCCTCCTGTGGCTAGCCGAAGACTATTAAGTCCACGCCAGCCCAGTCGCCCCGTGCACCACGCCATTCAAACACACACACCTTTAAGTTCGGAATGATTTTTTTTCATGCACTTCAACTTGAAGTCTTGGTTTTGCCCCGTGATCATGAAGCGCAGATGATGCCGGCGATGGGTGACGGTGCCCTCATGTCAGCGCGTGACAGGACTCAAGGCCAATCGCTCGTGCATCAGATAGGGCGATCATTATGCAGTTGGCGGAGCTCTTCCAGAAGCATGAGGCAGCAGCAAGCGCAACAGCAGCAGGAGCAACAGCGTCAGCAGCAGCAATACCAGCAGCACGACCAACAGCATGAGCACTCCATGGGTCTAATATTACAAGAGAACCGACAGCAGCGTGTAAAGATTCAGAATCTGAAGGATGAGCACGATAGTCACCGTTCAGCTGCAACAGCAAAACAGGCGGCAGCACGACTGGCTGCAGAAGCTGGAGGAGGTGAACAAGCGGCAGCGAGCCGCGAGCGAGCAGCGACAGGGCAGGCTGCGTGAGTTGGAGGAACAGCTGAGGATCACAATCGAAAATCAGCAGCGTGCGATGGGGGCTGGCAGTGAGCAACTGCAGCAATGGCAGCTAACAGATGGGATGCGGACGGCATATGGGGTGGAAACCAAGTTGCAGCAGGGTGCGGGCATGCTCGGAGGGGACAACCATCAGCTCTCGACGCTCCACGCGGAAATGCAGACCAAATCGCCGACAACAGCAAGTACCAGCAGCAGTCACTGTGGTGGCGGCAACGCCCATACAGGAGCTGTGACAAGACCGGTGAGGGGGGCGCGGTGACTGCGCGTCACGCTGGCCGCGACGGTGACCGCAGCGGCGACGACTACAGCATCCCTCGCTGGACAACGACACCAAACTTGAAGTTGGCAGCGTCAGCCTAGAGGTCGCTGAGAACAGCTGTCAAGAAAGAGAGGAGGGCACCGACGCTGGTGGCGGCAACAGCGGCGGCTCGGACGCCTGCGACAGCACCTACATCGACAGCGACTCCGGAGAGCGTGCTCAGGCTGGAAGCACGTGCGATGAGAGTTCGGCGGGCGACGGTGGCAGCGGCGCAGGCAGCGGCGCAGCAGCGACGCCTGGGACTCCCGCACCACTAGCAGTGACAATTTCAAACCGGTGAGGAAATGCGCACGCATCGCCGGTCCTGCCAACGCCATCTCTTGCCGACATGCAGCAACTTCAACTGCATCCTGTGCATCGCGATTGCGGCCTGCGAGCACTGGCGGTGCAGCTGGGACAGGGGAGGCGAACGGCACAGGGGAAGCCAGGCCCGCGCAAGCGAAGCGGGGGCGCAACTGCCATCACGACAGGCGGCGCTACTACTGCAAAGACTGCGGCGGTGGAGGGATGTGCGCGCACGGCACACGGCGCAGCAGGTGCACGCAGTGCGGCGGCAGGGACATATGCCAGCGCGGCAAGCAGAGTTGTGCCTGCAAGGACTGCGGCGGCGCAGGGATCTGCGTGCACGGCAGGGAGCGCCGCTACTGCAAGAATGTGTGTGAATGAATTTGTGAATGAATCTGTGAATGACTGTGTGAATAGTGTGTGTGGTCAGGCCTGCGGCAGCGTAGGACTGTGCGCACACGGCAGATGCGTCGCTACTGCAAGGATTGCGGCGGCGAGAGGCTGTGTGAGCACAGCAGGAAGCATTCCGAGTGCACGGAGTGCGGCGGGAATATGCGCGCACGGGAGGCGGCGATACTATTGCAACGTGTGCGGCGGTGCTGGCATCTGTGAGCACGGTAGGCGGCGTGCTGCCTGCAAGGACTGCAAGCGGGCGCCGTGATGCATGAAGGCATGTCGATTTCATGCTGTGATGGTGGTCTTTTTTTTTCACTGTGCCGCATTGATGTCGTGCTCTGTGATAAAAATGACAATGTACATATGTCATATAGGAAATCTGCCGCCGTGTTGCTTTCGCTTCTTGTCAGTATGCCGCCATCGCCTTTGGTTGCTCCAGACATCTCGCCTGCCCCGCTTACCCCCCCCCCCATTTTATGCCCATCTGCTGTGCAGCCCCCCAACTGACCCACCTTGGTGAAGATGCGTACTGAGCATGGCTGCATTCAGCTTGAGTCTAGTCGAGTCCATGTGGTCTGAATGCACCTGTTTTTGTGCACACACCATCACAATGTTGCGTGCGGTGCAGAGCTCACCACCAGCGAAGTGCTACCAATCACACACATGGCATGCATAGTTGCACAGGCACCTTGAAGCACCTTCACCGTGTGTTGGGCTCACACCTGCTGCTGCGCTTGTTGCAAGTCATGCAACAAAGTTTCATTGCCCTTGCCCTGTGCGCAGAGCATTATGCACTCCAATCTGCCCCCCTGTGAAAAAAAAACAGCTGCAGACTTATTCGATTGAGCCTGCGCGCCATGTACGGCAGATTCGAAGTTGAATTTCCAACGTGCGTGGTGTGCCAGCACTCACTCCTGCAATGCCTGCAATAGTAAAATTATGCTATGATCATATACCCTGGGGAGAACGCAATTACATATTTCCCAGAATTGCTCTGTGGCGGATCTACTGCCACTGCCTGCCTGCTCCCATCAGCGAATGCTGTTTTATTTTGCCCGTCACGACAACAAGGATGTCAAAGGACTTCACAACCCGCGAATCGAAGGTGGCATGCATGGGGGAACTCATTCCGCGTAAACTTGCAAGTGTGATGAAAGCTGTGCCAGGTTTTCAACCATTGGCGATTGCTCCAGCTTGCGTGATAGTACCGACTACTGATATATTGCACATGTTGTCTCAACATCAACCTGCACATAGCGACACGACGAGCCTGCGACAGCTGTTGACTTTCACAAAACACTTAATAGGACACCACGGCAGTGGCAAGCAAGCAGGAATGCTGCTACAGTACCTTGGGTGGCAAACAACAACCATGTCAATGACCCCCTTGTTATAATTGAAAGTAGTATTGATGGCGCCTATCATGACACCTGACCATCTGCACCATCTGCAGACTCGCCATCATCTCTGGCAGCACCACCTCCTTGCGGCCTGCCTTTGTGCACGTTTGCGTCTTTGTTGAAGCTCGCGCCAATGTCACTGTCGTCACCAACTTGATCTTCTTCGCTATCTGTCGTGTCTAACTTCAAGTCTGCCAGTGCCTCTTCGCCCTTGTCGCGTACGCGCGACGCGAAATCGTCAAGTGCTGGGTGATCGCTGTCTTTTGTGCCAGCCAATATGGTGATGCTGTCCTTAGAGGAACGTGCCTGCAGATATGGCGAGAGGAGTTTAGGAGCGATCAGAGGGGGGGGGGGGGGGGGGCGCAGCAACAGCAAATCTGACAACAGATCTGCCGATAAAATCGAGATGAGGTAAACTTGAAGTTTGATGAGCACTTGAGTTGACCACTCCTACAAAATTGAGCCTTTGGAGTACATCGCAAAGTATGGTGAGTAGGACAAAGTGGAGGCAAGTTTAGAGTATTTTAAACTGCTGCCATCAGCGCTCATACAAAGTTGAACGCACATAGCAGCAAACTATCGAGCACCATGGAATGTACGTGCTTGATGGAATCGTGATGAACAAGTAGAACAGAATACTGTCTCGTCTAGAGTGACAGGGAGCTACGGCTGGGCAATCCTCACTGTTACAGTTGCATTCACCTTTGGCAGTACGCTTAGAGCTACATTTGGGGCTAAGCACCGCATGCTTGTGGTTTCCTCTTGTGGTGTTCTGGCAACATGTAACTTCAATCTGCTTGCTGTAGCGCTGTAATGGTGATATATAATGACTAAGACAAAAAACCGCAAGCACGCATGGGCATCCTGGTAAGCCTCAGCCCGGGCATTATCACTGCTACTGTAGGGGTTAATTCTACCATTAGGGTTAGGGTTAGGGTTAGGGCAACAACTGAGCGCACACATGACCATCAAGCTGGCATCTCGCTTCATCCTGTTTTCAAGCATGCATACATACATACCTTGGCACGCTGCAGATGCGCCTCAGCCTGAGCGTTGGCTGCGGCCTGCGCACCCTGTGACTTGAGCATCTCCACAATTATGCCCTTGGCATACTCCTGCAGCGGCGCACAACGCGCAGGCGCATAAGCATCAGAGGCAGTGGTGTTGTCAACACGAGCGGTACACAAATGCATCATCGCAGTACACCCCAGTACACCAGCGTGTTGAAAATCTCAAGTATCTGATAGTCGCCGGCCTTGAGTGACGACCCCTACTGTACAGCACTGTACAAAGTATTGATCATCTGTGCCTTTCAGCGCTTCAAACAACCCATAAACGGCTCACCTTGGCGTAATCTGCCTTGAGGGTCTTTATTGGTCATTTGTGCTGTTCTGCGCTTCAAACGACAATCGTTTACCCTTCACCTTGTAATCGTCTGCCTAGAGGGTCATTGATCTATCATGCTGTTCTGCGCTTTCAAAGAACACCAATTCTTTACGGTTCACCTTGCAGTCACCTGTCCTGAGGGTCCTTGATCTATTGTCTGTGCTGTTCTGCACTCCAAACCTCAATAGTTTACGATTTCAAACATCAATAGTTTACGATTCACCTTGTAGTCGTCTGCCTTGAGGGCTGTGCTGTTGTGCTTTTTAAGCATCAAAACTTCACGATTTCAAACAACAACAATTCTTCATGAAAAAAGAATCAAAAGATCGTAGAGCTCTACTTAGGTGACAAGGGATAATTAGCCGCAAGTGCCTTCCACCAATAACCGTGGTCGCCGCTGCTGCAGTCATTGGCCACGAGTGTTCATGGTACACCTTGTAATCATCAGCCTTGAGGGTCTTTGATTGATCGTATGTACTGTTCTGCACCTTAAACACCAATATTTATAGTTGGCAATTTCAAACATCAACAGTTACGAATCCACCTTATAGTCGTCTGCATCAAAACGTCATGATTTCAAACAACAACAGTTCTTTATGAAAAAAGAATCAAAAGATCGTAGAGCTCTACTTAGGTGACAAGGGATAATTAGCCGCAAGTGCCTTCCACCAATAACCGTGGTCGCCGCTGCTGCAGTCATTGGCCACGAGTCTTCATGGTTAACCTTGTAGTCATCTGCCTTGAGGGTCTTTGATTGATCGTATGTACTGTTCTGCACCTTAAAAACCAATATTTATAGTTGGCAATTTCAAACATCAACAGTTACGAATCCACCTTATAGTCGTCTGCCTTGAGGGTCTCGTCAACCGCCCACGCCATCGTTTCATTCACGCTGGGTTGCATCCATGGTAGTGCAGTCATCACAGCGTGTAGCACGCTCTCATCGAGCTCGCCTTCAGGGGTCAGAACCCATGCCAGCAATGGTGCCACAGCCTCCTGCAGGGCAGAAAATTACAACTCGTCAAGTCAGAATGCCACTTGAAAACTTCAAGTTTGCTATCGAGCTCGCCTTCGGGTGTCAATATCCAGACCAGCAATGGTGCCACAGCCTCCTGCAGGGCAGATGATTCAGAAAAATCATGTCAGTTCTGGTTGGATGCTCCACTTGGAAACTTGATGTTCGAGTCAGCACAGCAATGCAGCACGCTCTCATCGAGCTCGCCCTCAGGGGTCAGAACCCAGGCCAGCAATGGTGCCACGGCCTCCTGCAAGACAGAAAATTACAATTCATCAAGTCAATTCTGGTTGAATGCTTCACTTGAAAACTTCAAGTTCGCTATCGAGCTCGCCTTCGGGTGTCAAAATTCAGGCCAGCAATGGTGCCACAGCCTCCTGCAGGACAGAACATTACAATTCATCAAGAGTTATGGTTGCTCCTCTTTAAAAAGTTCAAGTTGGAGTCATCAAAGCATGTTGCACGCTCTCATCAAGGTTGCCCTCAGGGGTCAAAACACAGGCCAGCAAGGTGCCACAGCCTCCTGCAGGACAGAAAGTTACAATGCGTGCGTCGCCGTCAGTAAGGCACAACATGTAAGACACTGAACCCCGTCCTGCAAAGATAGCTGTGTTGCTCGTTGCAATAAGTAAGACACAACATGTAAAACGCTGCGTCTCAATCTCATCGCGCGCTAGCACGCTAACCCTAACCCTGATACTGACCCTAGTGAGAAGCAGTTTTGTCATTTCATCGCCAAATCGTGTTGCCTCCAAGCAAAACAGCACGCAACACGGTCCTTGATAGGTATCGACAGCAACAACGTGCGCACTGACACAGAGTGCAGCGCACAGAGCGTGTTACGTGTCTTATCAAATGTACCGGTGTGCGACATTTTTCTATACTTCTACCTGCAAGATGCATGTACATCTATGCATACTATATCAACACTCATAAACATGAAACTGCAAGAAGTAGCTGCTGTACACCAACAAGTCAACAACAAGAGTAGGTATGCAGGCATCCTTGGCGACCAAGGAAGTGTTTTGTCGCCAAATACAGGGCTCCTAGTCGAATGGTGCTGAGAACTCTCACCTCTGTCCAGCCCTGCGCAAGCACCCAACCAATGAGCTGCAGCAAGAAAAACACAAGATAACGCCAGACAGGTCGTTAGCGCAAGACTCACTCACTCCCGGGCATGCCACACGAGTCCAAGGAGTCAACACCACCACAAACATGCCTACCCCTCATCCTAACCTCAACCCTAAGCCCGGGTAAACCCTGATGAACCCCAAGTGTGCGCGATCATGCCTTCGGATACAGATGCAAAGTCTGCGTCTCAGCCTTGGCGCCTTTGCGCCCGTTGCATCGGCGCAGTAGCAAAACAGCAAAAGGGCAAGTCTACTGCTCAGGTTGTCATACCCGTGCGTGCAAGTTTGTGCGCGTACGACGCAGTGCCTGACTTCATGGCGTGGCCGTCAACACCAATCAGGGCAGCACCATGCAATGCATCCAATTTACCCAATTTCCAAAAAGTGACCAGCATTTTCGTTCACTCAATTGTGAATTCATTCACGCGTTCATTCAGGTTGGCTGCCTCTTTGCGCATCCACTCTTTGGCGGCACACCATTTGAGAATTGACACACTAGTCTAGTCACTCCACTTCATCGTGAATTCATTCATGAATTCACTCACCTTGGCTGCCTCTTCGCGCGACCACTCATTGGCGACGTCATCTGTCATTGACAGCGCTAGTCTAGTCACCTCACTTCACCATGCATTCATTCGTGAATTCATTCACCTTGGCTGCCTCTTCGCGCGACCACTCATTGGCGACGTCATCTGTCATTGACAGCGCTAGTCTAGTCACCTCACTTCACCATGCATTCATTCGTGAATTCATTCACCTTGGCTGCCTCTTCGCGCGACCACTCATTTGCGGGGCCCAGGTGTGCCATTGACAACGCTAGTCTGGTCACTTCACTTCATTGTAAGTTCATTCATGAATTTATTCACCTTGGCTGCCTCTTCGCGCGACCACTCATTGGCGGCGCCGTCTGCCAGCAGATACCCGTTGAGTATCCACTCAAACAGCTCCGTGACTTTGTCGTACACGTATGGCGTCTCAAGCCCCCACTGAACACCAGTCCTGAGCGTTGCCACGGCACGCACGCAGAGAGAAATGAGAGCTGAGCGTTGCTGAAGGATGAGTCATGGCAGTGCTCAGCATATGTACGGCGTCTCCAGCCCCCACATTTCACAAGTCCTGAGCGTTATCACATCATGCATGAAGCAACAAAAAACGTTGACTGAGCTTTGACATAGAGCCGTGAAAGTGCCATACTGTATACACACAGGCCGTATTTGCCCCCACTGAACACCCTCCTGAGCGTTGTCACAGCGTGCATGAAGCACCTTGAGCTTAGCTGCCCAATGCCATGGCATGGTGAGACGTGAGCTCAATACTAATTTCTCATCCCACATCGCTTTGTGAAGCTGGCGGTGGGGTGAGGGTTGATGTTAGGCGGAACTATGCTCAATACTGTTCTGACAGTACACAAGCGGCGTCTCCAGCGCTGACTGTGACCGTCTTCTTGAACATCATCACAGTACGTTCGAGGATCCTGGGCAGTGCTACAGTTGGTGAGGCGCAGCAGTGCTTAGTAAACTGGAATGAATGCCAGCGGAGTGTGACCATGGCATGAATCGAGGCATGGGTGTGTTCAGTGCATCTCCAACACCCATCGAACGCCTGGGCGTTGCCACCTTGCGACTGAAGCACACACTGTGAGCTGAGCACTGCTATGGCATGATTTCGGCACTGCTATAGCATGATGACCCACGTCACAGTGGTCAGCGCATCTGCGACGCCCCACTGAACGCCACTGCTGAGCGTTGCCACATCACATGTGGTATGTATGTATGCTGAGTAATGGAGGCTCACCGCACTGTCGCACACATGGACGGTTCCCGGAAGAGGCTGGCCATCATCTGCGGTGCGCGTTCCGCTTGCAGGAGGTCCATGACCGTGCCCTTTGCAAACTGCAGGGGGAAGGGGGAATTACGTCAAATGAATGCAGATGAAGTGCAAAAGCAACCTCTGTAAGTAATAAACTTGCCAAAAAAAGGCAAGCAGACCACTTCTGAGAGTTCAACTTGGGCCATGTGGCATGTGAACTGCTCGCTGACCTTTTGCTGCCCACGAGAAGCAGATTAGCACTTCGTGTCGAGTACAGCAGTATCGATGCACTGCTGCTCAGCAACATTACATGACTGAACTGCGTACGGCACCCATGCGCTCAAGTACATGCATATCTCGTGCAGGGAAGCAGCAGCATCACAAACATATCACCAACAGATCTGTGTACTAGCAAGCCTGCAAAGATGCCTGTCGCACTGCAATGCATGTCCCTACAAGCTGCCAAAATAGGTATGCAATGCATGTGCCTATAAGTCATCCTCAGATGTATGTATGCTAAAAGTGTAATCTACACACCTACCCGACCTCCACGATGTGCATACATACCACCACAAGGTGCAAGCACAAGTACATACCTCGCCCAGTTCGTGCTTCTGCCTCTGCATCTCCTCCGCCGCTGCGGCAGCGATCTGCAGCGTTTAGGCGCAAAGAGACGGCGAGCAACGCGCAGGGGACGGCAGTGCTCAGCTCACGGCAGAGGCAGCAGTGCTCAGGCAGTAATGCTCAGCTTGCCCACAAACAATAAGCCTCGAGTGACACGCGCCATAGGCAGTTGCTCAGCTCGATGGAAGAGGCAGAGTGCTCAGGCAGCAGCGCTCAACATGCTCTGACGGCGCTCGACATGAGAAGACAGTGCTCAGCTCCCATTGCCGCGTCGTGTGACGACCGAGCTACCGAGAATTTGGCACTCGGGCCGACCTCAGACCTGGTACCACTGCGGCCCAAGACTGTTTTGTTGAGCCCTAGAGCTGTATTCTTGTGCCCCAGGATAGTGTTGCTGTGCTTTGCAGGCTCTATTGCTACTGCAGTGGTAATGCAGGTATGCCTAGCGATGATTGAATGGCTGAATCTGAAGCAGAAACACTATTGGCGCTACTGGATGGCTTACACGGACCAGCGCCTGCAAGCCGTTTAAACTTCAAGTTGAAGAACCAGATGAAGAATCGGGACGGCGACCAGGTGAGGTCATGATGAACAGTTTTAAAGCTCAGCTGACACAGTTGCAGTTCGAGCCTGACCTGGGCATTGGATGCTTGCGTGTGACGTGCCACTACAACTGTGTTGCAGTTGCGAGAATACTGCACAGTTGAACTTGCCTACCTGAGCGTTGATGAATGCTTGCATGGCCGTGCCGCCTTCCTCCTCCAGGATGTTGAGCGCAAGATCCCTGGCTGCCGGGTTCACATCCTGTCCATATATGGCAGTGTGGATAGAAATGAGTCTGAGTCATGTATGTCTGTTATACCTGCAGTATATCTATTCAATTTTTTATCAAGTGACAAGCTTCACAGGATCCCAATGACTTTCTTCGCAACACAGGCTCCGGATTCGTGCGCGCCTTTCACTACCAGTTGCGCCCACTGGAATCACTAGCTGGTGAACACATGCACGGCTGGGATATAATTCAATGAACTTTGGTTGAGCCCCCCCATTTGGCAGCGGGTCCATTCGATGTGGTGTTGCTGGGAATTTGCAAGAGGGGCTGGTAGAAACATACAGCATTCTCCACCTTTTATGAGATATTGTTCGAGACGGCAGACAAGTTCCACAATCTAACATGCTACTGCACAAGTTCCAAGCCATGTCATTTGATACAGACCGTTGGGCACATGCACTGTGACAAGAGTGACACACCGCGCTCAGCGGCATCATATGCTCAGCAGAAGAAGCAGATGCATTGCTAGCCTATGGTATACACCATGACAATGAGGCAAACGAGGCTGACCTAACCCTAGCCCTCACCTAACCCTCAACCTAACCTATCCCTAACCCTAAGCCGAGCCGCTGTCTACAGGTCAGTCCGAAGCATCACAAAGTCTGTAGGTGATGAGAGCAAGGAAGTTAATGCCTGGATGTATCTGGTGTACGAATTAAGGCCAGTGTGGATCCAGGTGGCAACAGAGCGCATGCGATTTCAAAGTGCCAGCCGCTGTCCGACACTTCAAGTCACACTTCGAAGGTGAATTTGAAGGTGAAACAGCTGCTGCTGCGACAGAGGCAGGTGCAAGTGCCGTTGTGCAATGTGACGTAGGCCCTTGTGGCAACCCTAACTCCAACCCTAACTTGGTGTTTCATAATAATTAGGGTTATGCCACTCACCAGCGCGTCCAGGAGATTCCGGACCTGTCAAGTAAGAGGCAACGGCGAGAGCCAGGGGGTACGTTGTAAGTGCTGAGCACTGAGCATTGCAAGTATTGTATGTATCAAGCACTTGCGTGCTCGATGGCAAAAGTGATGCCAAAGGTGAGACTTCCACTGACCACTGGGCACACAGCAGGGTATGTAGGTAGCTGGCGACTGTCGTGTGCACAGGAGTTGGCGTGATCACGCATCTCCCTGTGGCTACCCTGTCCTCATGCGTACAACTTGCCGCTCAAGGTCATTTTTCATACCTACATTTTGCCGCTCAGCATTCCACCCGATGCTGCCTCCGGCACATGTTACAAATTAGCAGAATCGAGGGCTCCGTTGCTGCAAAAGGACCCGCCAATCGTGCAAATACGTGACAACAGGCGTATATATACTTGACGGTGATTGCCTAAAGCTTTTCATCTACATGGATGCAAAACTGTCTCTTACCCTTCAGTAATCAAAAGCTATACGTCAAAGCAGGTGAGAATCTGGACATGCGCGAAGATCTGTTGCACCACATGGAGTCGCAGTGTCGCATGCTGCGCACACACGGTAAGCACCAGCAGAACAACTGCAGTGCACGCTGACTGTGAGCTGTAAGCGTGCCTGGTCAATGTACTCCTAGGACAAGATCACGCACAGGCACAAGCTAACGAGCTGAAAAACATCTACAGTACACCTAACGAGCTAAAATACATCTACAGTACACCTGCAGTGCACATGTACTGCGAGCTGGACCTTGCCTTGTCAACGTACTCCTTGTACAAGCTACATCTACTGTACATTTTGCAGTTCACATAAACTGCGAGCTGTGCACTTTGCCTTGTCGATGTACTCCTTGGACGGTCGCTCGCGCTCGTCACCCTCCGTGTCCTTGTACTCTTCGCGTTCGCGCACCACCTCCATCAGCTTGCGCGTCGTCTCCTGCCGCCGCAGCGTCACCTGAATATGATGAAGACATGCGAGTCACCGAGCTTTGAATTCAATTGCGATATGTCACAAGTGCGTACAAAGACGCTCCTCACATTCATGCATCGCACAAATCATGTTGCACGTGCTTCTCTGTTGCCGCAGCGTCACTGGACCAGTTCAATAGGGCAATTATGGTTATAAAAATACGCTTTGAAGTTGACGTTGGTGCATACACGTGTTGAAGTACGCCCGAAATACACCTAGTGGGTGTACTTCAACACTGCATGCCTTCTCAGCCATACTGTATTTGCCTTTAAGGGCGTCCAGCACTGCACGCGCCTGCCGTACTTCAACATGTACACCTGAGGCGTACTCACAACATACCCACCAGATTGCACTTAAACGCAGTGCTGAGCACCGCGCCTAGTATTGCCGTACTTGAATAATCATGCACCTTCTGAGGTGTACTTCGACCATGTACGCCCATTGAAGTGGCGGTGGACGTTGTGTTCAGCGCTGCACACGCCCTGTCATACTTGAGCAACGTCCACATTGCAATGATGTAGGAGACTGTGGTAAGCACTGCCCTTGCCCATATCACAGACCGATAATGCAGACCAGCTTCAAGGTGTATGTCTGAACCGTGTCTGTATACCTACCGGATTGTTTATGGGGATTGTGATGAGCGCAGTGCGCTCGCTCAGTCATACTTCAACAGCATATACATTGCAACTGCAGGTTGTGGAAAGCACTGCCTGTGCCCTGTCACAGTCCAACATTGTACACCAACCATGTATACCCCTGTGGCGTACTCTTACAACCCTGTGCACCTACCGGGTTGTCCTTGGGGATTGTGTTGAGCACTGCGCGTGCCCTGTCGCGCCCCTGCGACGTCGATTCGCTGGGCTCAAACTCAAACTCAAAGATGGCGGGGTTGCGCGGCACGCAGGTGCCCGTGATGCTCCTGTAACAGTTGCCACAGGGGGGGTCAGTTGACAACAAGAATCAGCAGGCATTGTACACAGAATTGCGCAGACAAGGAGAGCTGAACGGCAAAGCAGGACTTGTGTGACGTGAACAGACACTGCGGGATGGAAGTCGTGTGAATGTCGCCTTATGCGCCTGCCGACTAACGCGCGCTGTGGCAAACCTACGCATCATCAACCCAGATTACTAATTTTCAATTGCTGCGCATCATCTGTCCCCTAGATGGCGCAGCATGTCATATGTTACAAGCTTGTTGCTGACGGCTCCTCATCTGCTTGGCAAACGTGCATCAGAACGAGGACCGCATTGCGAACAGTACCCGTTGACAGCCCCCCCCCCCCTTGAGTTTAGTAAGCAATTCCCCATCAGCTGCTCAGCACCTTCACCGGCCAGAAGCGCCACCTACAATCTCACACGCGTTACACATGTGCCTGAGCGCTGCTCACCTCCCGACAAACGCGCACGAGGGAATGGCATTGCACTCCAACCGACGCGACCCCCAGCTGATCCTCCACCCCGGTGAATTGAACTTGTCGCAGGGGTTTACTGGTTTTGCGGGCCTCCTGCTCCGCTCCCCTTTGCCCTCCCCCGGCTTGCTGCCGCCACTGCTGCTGCTGCTGCCGCCGCTGCTGCTGCTAGCGGATGGCTCTGCAGCAGTGTCGTGGCTTCCGATGGCGACGCTGCAGCGCGGCCGGTCTGACGCTGCTGCTGCTGCTGCCGCTGCTGCTGCCAATGCTAGCCCCAGCAGTCTGTCGGTGCCGCTGTTAGCATTGTTGAAGTTGCGGCTGGTGCTCGCTGTTCGTGTTGCACTTGAAGTTGACTGACCGCTGAGGGTGCGTGCGTGTGCAGCAGGTGCTGCTGACTAGCAGCAGCGAGAGCAGCGGCAGCAGCAGCAACAGTGGCAGAAGAGGCACGGTCACATAGGAAGATTGCTTACGCGAGAGTGCGTGCTGAATGTGTGAGCACTCCATGTATAAAGCTCAACCTATGCAAAGGATCAACAGTGCAGGAACTGCAGCAAAAGTGTCGGGCAAAACGGACGCGCTATGATACTGCTGCAGCAACTGCCACATCTGCCTGTGTGCAAAGCTTGACCAACGAGGTGAAGACTAATAGCAGTGCATTCCATGTTGTTATGCTACGTAGCATTTACGTTCCCAGCGTTTGCTACTGTGACTGGTGCTATAAGAGACTACAGTGATTGACATTCGCAGGCATAGACAAACAGCGCTAGCGTCAACTACTGTATCATGTCAAAGTGTGTGCTATTTACTGTTGAGCTCACAACTGGGAAGTGCACAGGTGCCAGCGCCTTCATAGTCTACAGGTCTGGCAGCATTGTCATACAGTAGTGGCACTAATTGCATGGTCGAAAGCACCAGAAGCAGCAGCGGTTCTAGGCAACAACTCTAGCCCTGCTGCCACATGCCCAATATGCACTGCATGGCAAGCGCCAGTCACTGCGTGAAGATTGTAATCTTAGCCGAACAATTACGAGTTGGAGCATCCGGTGCGACCCAAAGTCATCAGCTTTCGTCAATCCAATGCACAGATACATTAATTCCATATTCTAGACCATAAAGACCACATTTGTTGGCATCTTTGACCGTGAAAACCAGCTACTTATCGCTCGTGTCCTCAGCTATCAGATCTTATTCTCACCTGGGCACATGCGCAACAAGCCTGCAGCAGTGGAGCACCAGTGTACGCCTGCAACAGTCCTCCACGTACCAACCGTCGTCTGGCCAGCCTCACCAGGCCCTCCTTCATTCGCAAGACGGCAAAACCTGTGGACACACTTCAAACTAGTCCGACCCAAGGCGGTGACTTGCCTGCTCGTTGAAGTTTCGCTGATTGCAGTTCGCGTTCTCGCGTTCTCGCATTCGCATGCGCAATTCGCAATGCCATGCCTGGCCTCTGCTCACGCTTCAACGGCGGCGCGCGTGCGGTTGGCAAACGGCACAGTTTCTCTATTGAAATCTAGGAGTTGAAGTAAAACTTCACCTCTGTGATGAGGTTAGTTCCGTTGGTGCCGTCAAGCCGTGAGGTGTCAAAGTGAAGCAAACTTCAAGGCCATCACTCGGTGCTATATACTTCCTGGGGCATGGATGCGATGCATGTCAGCGTAGTGCCGTAGACCGCAAACCATGAACCTGAGTGCGTGCGGGGGCATCAGGCAAGCAACGCCCACTACAGACGAATGCAAAATGCAAACCTGAGGATGTGGTCGCATAAAGGCAGTGCCCAATGCACTGCGATGCTCTAATAATGAGAAAAAAACCAGCATTGTTTTTCCCACAATGTCCACGCCTGGTGGTGGCGACGCAGGCAGGCTGGGGCACCACTTGTCGTCTTCTTGGTGCCATTTCTCAACAAGGATCTGCAGCCAGAGAACCACATCTTGTCACTAAATGCAACAGGACTTGCCAGAAGATGATCATTTTCAGGAAAGCAACCTGTTGAATCTGCGGCTAGCCAGACAGCAGCAAGCATTGGTAAATGTAGTTTTACATGCTTTAAGCCCAGCATGAAGCCGAACAGCAGCGCTAACAAAGTTCGTCAAGACTACCGCACCAGCGCAGCTTGTGTCCTGTGTGTGTCATTGAGCGCTAGCTGAGCGAGTTAACTTCTTGTTGAGGCAGATGTGGAATGCCCTGTGCGAGCGCTGTGCACTGGTCTGCCTGGCGCTGCAGCTGCGCAAATGCGCCGGCGCTCATGGTCTTGCGCAGGTCTGGCTGGATGAACAGGCGCATCTGAACACGCAGCAAAGGGAAGAAACAACAGAACAAGATTATCAGATGCAGCGTGCAGGGCGACCATGCCTCGAGCATCTGGTTGTACCATCAGGTAGTCAACGCGTGTCCTAATTAGACAGGATGCACCAGATCAAATGATTGAGAAGTGAAAAAGGCTGTGCTTTGGGATGCATTGTGACTTATACTGCACCGCTTGCTGGCATCGCAATGACGGTGTTCTCACCAGGGTGCCAAGTGCTTTATCATGTTCAAAGCGTCAAGCATGACCTGTCTTGTTTACCGGGGGATTTGTACATTGACTTTTACCCCTAGCAGATTGCCACTATGCACACCTAGTTGGCGCAGCCCTATGCATCCCGCTGGTGACACAGATCACCATGCTACCCCAATTTCAATCCTCATAGGTAAAGCTGCAGTAAACAGCAGTATCATATCAATGGGCCCAGAAAGAGAGGTGACAGACCAAATATCCGCTCTGAGTGGATGCAGGTCCCATGTTTCAGCTTGTGCTGAGATTTGTGGATGCAACAAGCAAAGCAGAGGACAGATGCCAGCCT
Organism: Tribonema minus; assembly: GCA_017506865.1. Lineage (NCBI taxonomy): Eukaryota > Xanthophyceae > Tribonematales > Tribonemataceae > Tribonema > Tribonema minus. The sequence continues at coordinate 363,355 of JAFCMP010000518.1, read as the reverse complement.
GAAAACGTCCGACGCAGGAACACACTAGGCCTTTGGTGAGTGCATGTGATGGATATCGCCGTTTCAGCTTGCCCTCCCTGAGCTGCATGACGGCTATGCGTCTGCTGACAACACTGCACTCATGACCATGCTGTTTGTGATGCCCTGATTATCAGTTTCATATGAAGTCAGTCCTGAAGTTTCGCGTCTCCCCGCCACCGACCTGCTTTGCCTGTGCCAAGTTGTCCTCTCGCAGCTGCAGTTGCGTGGCGTCCATGCGCTTTGCCTGATGGCAGTGCTCATCCAGCGAGAGATCCTCCGCTATAGCCCGCGCAATGGAGGGGACGCTGTTGGGGTCTGCAAAGTCGCGGGCGCACCACACAAACTCCGTTCCTGCAAGGGCGAGACGTGTCGTCGCAGTCAGCAATACTGCAGGTCAGCATGAAAGCCTACTGGTGTAATTCGAGGTCTGCAAAGTCAAGGGCGCACCACACAGACTCCGTTATTGCAAGGGCAAGTCGTGCCGTTGCATTCAGCATGACTGCAGTTCAGCATGGCAGCATACTGATGTAGTTTGTTGAGGTCTGCAGAGTCGCGGGTGCACCACACAAACTCCGTTCCTGCAAGGGCACAACATTGCAGCCAACATCACTGCAGTTCAGAGGCACTGCAGTGGCAAGAGCAATGACTCGTGCAGGTGTCAAGGTTTAGACTTCATCACCAGCGCAGGTGAGCTGTGGGAGCGAGTCGAGGACTGCCAGAGCTGTGCAGACAAGCTTCAATTGCTGCACTTCTATCATGATGGAGTGTGGCCTCAAAAAGCAAGCAGACGGTACATGGGCACAAAGAGCAGGCTACAGCGTTAAGTAGACACAACCGTCCAATAACTTAATGCAGTATTCCAGGACTGAACAACACACCTGCAGCAGCGCCCCTGTCGCAGCTCACGCGGCAGCTGCGGAGGAGAGGCGAACAGCACTCGCTGAAATGCTACAGCGCTCATTCCATCAGTGGTGCTCTACAGGAAGTGATGGTGATCACCCACCAGCGGCAGTGTTCGTTTTATTATGCAGTAGTGGTGATGCTCGGCGCTTGACTGGCAGTAATGATCCTGCTGAGGCATTCCTGATCACAGCAGCATACCTCACCTTTCGAACTTCGGAACCACTTGAGCTGATCCGACGCGTACCTTCGCGTGGCTGTGCAGAAGTCACTGTAGAACTGGACCAGCGCCTGCAACGCAGACCACATGGTAATCATACTGTGAGCATTACGCAAGGTGCTGATGTTTCATGGGGCCTCCAAGGGATAATTATTTGAGGCAACTCTGTTGTACATCCTCGCATTGATGGGATTTTTTACGTTGTGCAAGTCAAAACAGGGTGACACTGCAAGATGGATGTATACTACTTCTTGAAGTTGCATACGCATCCACGCCATCACGCCCTGCACAAGTCGTCCATGCTGTCATAAGAAGCGCTGCCGTTGCTTGTCAGCCTGCAGGGATGACACGAGTAGTGAAGACACAAGCCTCTCCATCGAAAAGTAGAACTACGCATCCACGCCATCACGCCCTGCACAAGTCATCCATGCTGTCATAAGAAGCGCTGCCGTTGCTTGTCAGCCTGCAGGGATGACACGAGTAGTGAAGACACAAGCCTCTCCATCGAAAAGTAGAACAGATAGCTGCCTGGTGCGACATGTCAGTCAAACAAACTACTTGCAAATGTGCGGCCACAACCTACTATCTCCGAACGCGTAGACAAGAAGCTTTTACCAAATGGCAATCGCAGCAGCTAACTGTCATCTGCAAGAGATCTCTGCATGCAAACCAGGCATGTTACTAGCACGCATCAGGAAGGAAGAACAAGTGGTGCCACATGCCTCAGCATCGCCCGCATGTGGGTCCGGCCTCAGCAGGTACTCGCGCATTTGCCGGTAGCCAATCGCCCTTCCCGGTGACGACTCTTTGGGCAGCAGGCCTGCGTGGAGCAATGCTGCCACCTCCTGTAGCAGGCCGCTTGAAAGCATGGCTTGGCACCGCTGTGTTATGCGCCTGCAAGGGCGAAGCATCCGGGTGCGACGGTGGCGTGCGATGGTAATTTGCAAGACCCACAGCATGCACTCTACTACACATTGTCAAAACTTCATTGTGTCCTGCTGATGGATTGTGTGTGCTGCAGTCGCTTGTAGCCAAGGGTTAAGCTCTTGTTGCACAGCAGGCTTGAGCTCGGTTTTGAGCTGTATCAATGTCGCGTGTTACATCAGTCCCCTTCGCCGAAATGGCTGCTATAATTGGGCAACGGTTTGGTGCCCATCGTGAACACTGTTACAGCATGCTGCATAACGGTGTACATTGCGCACACAACGCGGGGCAAGATTCAGGGCATAATCCAATAAATGCGTAAGGAAAGCTGAGTATACAGTCAACACTTGCAACTGAGGCCACCTGAGCCAAGCTGCCCGCGTTCGACAAGGTTTCGTGACACTGCGCTCTTTCTAAATTGGGGGGTTGACATGCCTAGTTAGGGACACTGTAGTGCAAGATGAGTGACCCTGCATAGTCAGTAGTTACTAAAGCTGACGGTCTGTACACATGCAGGGGGCCAGAGGATACATCCCTCTGTTTGATTATGTGGAGAGTCATGCGAGGCTCTCTACAGTTCTACAGTTCTAAGCACACATGTACCTACGGCACCGAATGCATGCCATCCCGCCCTGCAAGAAGCAGCGGCGCGTGAACGGATCAGGGAGGGGGACTCGAACAGGTCAGGCAGAGGGCACTGCTTTTCAGGCATGTCTGCGGCTCTGGACAATGTGCAGCACCTTAACACCACCAGGTACCTTGATAACATTCAAGTACCAGTAGCGTGCCGACGCAGCATGGCTGAGGACAAATGGGGTTTCCACCGCGTTGAGCCTGCGCCACTCAGACGTCAGCAGTTCTGCGCCACTCCCTGCAAAATTGCGTCGCCCCATTGTTACCCTCGTTTGAAGGCAAAGTCTTGCTGAGATGCTGAGTCTCGCACCTCACTGACACAGCATGGCGCATGGGCCTGACAACTGCCTAAGAAGTCAGTTCCGGAATCCCCTGCTGAATCAATCAACTCTTTTTCGTTTTCTGAACCGATCCCACAATTGATAGCCATGTGTAAGCTGCATCATCAGCCATCGTTTGCACATCAACAACCGCATATATACTTTTCAAAAACATTTCAAACTTCAACTCCGAATGCCGCGCGCCGCGAGCGCGCAAACTTGAAGCTCTGCAATGTGTATACAGAGTGCTAACTGTGTATACAGAGCTCGTTAGTGGAATCGTTGCTTTTGTGCCAATGACCTCAACAGCCGCAGATGTAGTGTCGCCGCCGCCACCACCAGCAGCTCCCATGGATATGGATCCCTTCGAGGCTGTAGCAGTGGCCAAGCAACATCCCTCGGAGGAGGTTGTACAGATGGTGGCCATCAAGGCGGTGGTGGCGCACGCAGATATGGGCAGCGGCAAACGCAAGCGGCTGGATAATGCGGGGGCTTGCGATGTGGTGCTGGCAGCCATGAAGCTGCACTTGCACAACCCCAACATGCAGACGCAGGCCTGCACAGCTCTGGCGAAGCTCGCCAAGACCAGCTCCATACAAGGGAAGCTCAAAGTTGTGGGGTTTGCCAGGGTGATGGTGGCGGTCAAGACCCACGCCACCAATGCAGAGGTGCTCACAGCAGGGCTGGCAGCCCTGCCCGTGCTCGACCCCGACAGGAATGCCGACTTCAAGCAGGTGTGCGCATGCCTCATAGCGACTCTGGCGCGGGGCAGCGACGACAACAAGGCGACGCTCATGCGCCAGAACGCCGCGGGCGCCATCGTGCAGTCCATGATCACCTACACCGGCAACGCGCCGCTGCAGAGGGACAGCCTGAGGGCCCTGGCGGAGCTCTGCGAGGGCCATCCCGAGAACGCCACGCGGCTAGGGCGTGACGGCACGTGCGCCGTCGTGACGGCGGTGATGAACCCAAACATTGCGGACATTGGCGTGCAGAGGAACGGGCTGCGCGCCATGTGCAACCTCATGGCGGGCGACGGGAACTGCGCGCGGTTCCGCGCGGCGAACGCGCGCGCGGCGGTGCTCGCGGCGACGCTGCGCCACGGCGAGGCACTGCCGCAGGACACGGTGAGCGGACTGTTGGCACTGCTCAGCAGCCCTAATTAGCGGCGCCCTTGATGACGCGGCAGTAGTGCTGGCGGCGGCGGCGAAAAGGGATGCTGAGGTGCTGCGGATGGGACGTACTTCAGGTGCAGTATAAGTGGCGGTTGCTCCTGGTGCAGCTGCACGCGCTGTGCTGTAGGTTCGCTAGCAGCAGTGTGTGGATGCTGAGCCTTCAAAGTCAATGTGTTACATTGATGCTCAGCGGTCAAGACAGCCGCGCATGCTCTGCACCCTAGGCAGAAAGGATGCACTGGCAGTAATGCTCAGGCATGGAAATACCGTGCTGCAAGGGGTATTGATAAGGGAGCGGGCTGCAGCTGCAGCCTGTGGCACCCACTCCGTAAGGTTGCATGCCCCGATTTATTGCGTAGTTCGCTGAGAGCTTTGCAGTTGGGGGAAACAATGTTGCCAGCAGCTGTGGTATGTTGCTGAGTGCCTCTCAGGGTGAGTGCCGGCTGCTGGGTGAGTGGCGGCTGCTGTCTTCCTGCTGCTGCAGCTATCATAAGCGTGGCAGTGGCTGACCAATCACGCAGCAGAGCCTGCTGCTGGCAAAGCTGCTGCTGCTTCTGTAAGGGGTGCAGCAGGGCCTCAATGAAGACAGTTTCATGGCCGTTTTATGAACCCGCACACTGCTCAGCAGATCATAGTAAATGAATTCTCCCCTAGGTCGTTGGCGTGCAGTTGCAGCCATGCGCTTGTATAAAGCCACTTCATAAATACACCAGCACACATGATGCATCACAAAGTAAATGGTCCGGCAAGTTGTTGGCCACTTCGTGAGGTTTCACATGTGATGTCAGATGTCTTTATTGTCATGCGCATGCTACCTGCCGCTGTTTTAAGCTATGCACTGCAGAGCCACACAGGCCAGCAACTTCACCACCTAGTATCACATGATAGTTTCTGATCGTCGGCATCATTATGTCAGCATGTGAGTCGCACAGCATCATCCCGTTTGAACGTCCATGGTACCAGCACCTTGTGTGATGTCATCCAGTGCACCTTTGCTTGAAGTTATGGACTTGAAGTGTTGCCCTCACCTTGCGGCTTCTGCCCTGTCCGCCACAATGAAGTACGACCGCACGTCGTACCGCTCGCTGGCCGCGCCTGTGCGTTCGCCTGTGAACACCTCATCTCCCTGGCGCATGTCCATGCTTATCTGCAACACACAAGTCAGGTCTGAAGTCAGAGTCAGCTGGACAGCGCTCCAAACGCTTGTGTTGTGTACAACTATACCAGTACCATGACCTGCCCAGGCTTGCGCCAAACACTGCTGATGAGTCATGCGCTTCCTGGACCCTTATACCTAGCAGTGCGCTCTCGCTCGACGCAGTAACTAAGTACAGCTTGTTTTATTTCACTGTCAGCATCTTCCTGTTCTCCCTTAAAACTATACTGTGTGGCGTAACCCTCATGTTTGTGAGACCTTGACCAGTCCTTGTACGATGAACAGGCAGTTGAATTCGTGCATTCATATGACACACTACCTGACAATGGTTTCTGTACACAAGTATATGCGGATAACATTGAGCAGCTAGTGGAGCTCACAAAACAAACAATCAGAGCACCACATTATTTTGGCTGCGAATCATTACACCAGAAAGAACCCAAAATTTAATACCGTCCACCATAAACTGCCATGTAAGCACTCAGAAGCACCTTCACCTAGCCATGGCCCTACCTGTAACGACCGGCCAAGCCGCACCCAGTCATTTTTGTTGAGCTGTGCTGCTCTGGTGGCGTTCACGGCCCGCAAGAGCTCCAGGCCGCCGTCCCAATCTCCCGTGGCCTCAAAGGGCGCAAGTATCTGCACATGGCAAGGATGACATACATTGGGCAGTGTCTTAGGCTCAAAGGCCGGGCACTCTACTGCGTTGCAAATGTGTCGTGGTGCCCAAAACAACGGCGTCAAGTTGGGTCAACAAAAGCCTGCTTATGTGCATGGAAATCTAGAGCAGCAAGGAAACTTACTACAAAACAGGCTTGTGTTGCTTGTCGGCAGCGAGTTGGATCAAGAAGCCTGTGCATGAAAATTCAGAGCAGCGAAAAATCATACTTCAAGTACAACGCAACACATTTTGTGTTATTCGTCTGAATGGCTTGTCAGTAGGGCTGGGATGCTTTGAAGAGCTACCACCCCCATGCTTGCTTTGCAGAAGCTCGAGATTGTTTTTGCCAGGCGCCGGTCGCCTCAATATGCACGCGCATATATGATGCAAGTGCCAGGCATTGGTGATGCTGGAACCCCTCATGAAAAGTGATTTACTGGCCTGATACTAATGCATGCTGCTGACGTCGTGCTTAAGAATCCGACAAGCTACAACTCAAACGAGCGAATGTGCAAACCAGAGGACAGTTTATGCTGTCTTATGCCATATGGTCATGTGCTGACATATGCAGATGGCATTGCAACATTCATCTGAATGGCGACATCAAGGTTCACAAGCCACAGCAGCTACTACAATGACTGTACAACTGTGGTGAATCTGAAGCTGATGTCATGCTCACATACTGCACCACCGCAGTTTTGCAACCACAAAGTCTACTCCTGTCTGTATCAAGAGCATGGCATGCATGAGAGGCATATTTCAAAGTGGAGAGTCTAGGCGAGACGACAAATAGTCTATAGAGCTTAATGTGGCCTTTGAATTAGACACGTTGAGCACACACGTCATTATCTGAGCCGCGATCAGCGCTTACCGTGCGTACAATCTGTTGCGTAGCAGCATCGCCTTCTGGAGCATCTGGCTGCAGCAAAAGCGACGTTATTGGGTGGTTGGCAACAAGCACGCTGGTGTCTGGCGCACTGTACACTGTAATACCTGGTGCATAGGAACCTGCAATACCACTGAACTGGGGGTCAAATGCCAGCTCTCAAGTTCCCATCGGCGTCTGCTATGCACACAAATCATGAACATTCGCAATGGGGAGAACTCAACCACATACACGGGCGGCGCCAGCAGTGACTGTGCCTCCGTGATTGAAGCATGGTCACAGATACATCAGTTCCGAGAGCACTCTTCAACCCCTGCCCTCGCATACTCTCAGTATGAAGAGGTCTCTGCAGTGAAACACATCGCAAAACAACAGTGTAATAACAGCTGCTATTGCAGAAAAACACCACGACAACCACTACGTCACCGAAACCGTGTGCCAGCTTCCTCAGTACTTGTGCTGTACATCATCTTTTTACACTGGCCTCAGCTGCGAACGGCAGGCGAAGTCGCTTCATTCTAATGCATTCAAGAGGCCGCAAGGTGGTGCTACTTCCACATGAAACAGCACACGAAGCCCGCTTGCGAGAAAAACTGTGTGCCCTGGCGTGACCGTAAATTTGGCAGCTTTCAAACTGTTGCCTCAATACAGTACTCGTGCTGTAGACCACGTTCAGCTGCAAAGGGCTGGCGAAGTCGTTACAATTCAAAGCATAAGAGGCTGACAGGTGGTGGTCCCTCCACATGAAGTAGCACATCAAGCCCTTTTGCAACAGAACAGGAACAGCGTGCACTGATGTGTACCTTGAATTTTGCACCACTCAAATTTGTCCCCTTATTCTTACCTGCCCCTGGACCAGCCACTGAGTGTACAGCATTGTGCCTCCCACAACCAGTGGCACCTGCAGGATTGGGTCGGATTGGGGGACGATGTAACAGTGTGGTGAGCAAAGGCAGAGCTCTGCCTCAAGTAGACAAGCAGCACATGAACATTACATGTAAAGCTAGTGCACAAACATTTTTCCGTGTATGATTATGTCAAATATGTTATGTAAGGGACATTTGTACGCACATGAAGGCGTTTGTATGGCTGTGTACACGAGCATGTGCAGAAACCTGCTGCAAGAACGCTGCAGAGCTGCAGGGCAAAGAAGCAGAGCAGTGCCTTGACATGCTCGTCCGAAGTGGCAAGCACCATATCAATGACGCGGCAAACGAGGACGGCATGTGTGCTGCGCAACATTGCCAAAGGCGTGTCAGTTCCAGCTTCCATCCCGGTTCAAACTTCACGAATAAGTGTGTTGAAGTTTCATGTCCAGTTTAAGCAAGAACAGGGCATGCTTAGCCAAACACAGGATCCATGGCGTGCAGAATGTGGCTATGCTCACCATCACTGCATCTGTATCTGCAGCTGTAACACCTGATTACAACGTACGAGACGCGAAACCAAGCAGCTAGGCTAACTACACCGTATCAGCATTTCACAAGCACCTGCAAGAGTTTGCCACGGATTTGGTGGCAAGCGATATAAATCCTGCAGTAAAGCTTAGTGGCAGAGCACAGCGCACCCCTGCTCTCACCTTAACGTAACATGACCCAAGCACTAACCCTAGCCATACCCTGATTCCAGCAGTAACCTAACATCAAACCTGACATCAAACCTCACCTTGCCGCGCTGGAGCAGATAACCTAACATTAAACCTTACTTCAGCTCTCACCTTGCCGTGCTGCACCACGTCATCAATGGCGTCGTACGCGGCGCGCAGCCACTGCCCCCCTGTTGAGCTCCAACCCTAGCCATACCCTAGTTCCGACCTCAAACCTCACCTTGCCGCGCTGCAGCACGTCATCAACGGCGGCGTACGCGGCGCGCAGCCGCTGCCCCCCTGTTGAGCTCTACCCCTAGCCATACGCTAGTTCCAACCTCAAACCTGACTTCAACTCTCACCTTGCCGCGCTGCAGGACGTCATTGATAACCTGACCTCGCACTTGACCTCAACGCTCACCTTGCCCTTACCCTGGTACTTCTATAACCGAAGCTCTAACCCTAGCTGTACCCTGATTCCAACCGTAATGAGTTGCTGAATCGTACATCAAACCTCACCTTGCCGCGCTGCAGCACGTCATCAATGGCGGCGTACGCGGCGTGCAGCCACTGCCCCACCGTTAAGCTCCACCCCTAGACATACCCTAGTTCCGACCTCAAACCTGATTTGAATTCTCACCTTGCCGCGCTGCAGGACGTCATCGATAACCTGATCTCGCGCCTCACCTCAACGCCCACCTTGCCTTAACCCTGATATAACCCAAGCTCTAGCCCTAGCTGTACTCTGATTCCGACCGTAATTTGTTTCTGAATCGGACCTCAATTCTCACCTTGGCGCGCTGCAGCACGTCGTCGATGGCGGCGTACGCGGCGCGCAGCCACTGCCCCCCTGTTAAGCTCTAACCCTAGCCATACCCTACTTCCGACCGAAATCTAACATTAACCCTCACCTTGCCACGCTGCAGCACATCATCGATGGCGGCGTACGCGGCGCGCAGCCACTGCCCCACCGTGTACTCCTCGCTGCCGGGGTCGAGGATGTTGACCAGGTGGTGACGCACCGCAGCCAGATCCTCTGCAGATGGCTGAATACATACAACCGAAAGCGCCCAGACAATAGAGGATTGGATTCAGGCAGAATACAACTCTGCTGCAGTACCGAAGATATGCATGGGTGATGACGCGCCGCAGCCAGATCCTCTGCAGATGGCTGTTGGTAATTCATCCAGTAAAGCCAAGCAAGTGACAAGATAATAGGGCTCAGAATAGCATAGAAGTACAAGTATGGGGGATCTCAAGATGCCGTATGGCGGCGGCGTCGTTTGAGTGGTTGTCATTGAGACACTTTCAGGCTATCACACGACATGTAGATTCCGTACAGCGAGTTTAGATACCATTCATCTGGGCTTTTTCGCGCCTTGATCGAAAATTAATAAAAAGTACAAGTATGCTGCGGCATTGAGGTTGTGTATGCGTGGTGAGTCCGCTGCTCTGCAGATGGCTGATCATCACCCAATCAGATAGTTCCAAGCAAGTGACAAAATAAGAGGGAATGGGGGTCAGAATAGAATGCAAGTATGTTGCAGTACTGAGGATGTTGACCAGGTGGAGATGCACCGCAGCCAGTTCCGCTGCAGATGGCTGATGATAACTCATCCAACAAACCCAAGCATTGCTTGAAGTGACAAAACAACAGGGAATAGGGCTCAGAAGAGAGTGCAAGTATGTTGCGGTATTCTTGGCAGCAAAAATTTTGAGTACGACTCACCTTGTTCGCGCCCACGTCCAGCCGCCGATAGATCTGCACGCTGTCCGCTGACACAATCTCGCCTCCCACCGCCTTGCACACCTCCATGGCTACGCTGCTTTTTCCGGATGCGGTGGGACCAGCGATGCATATGATCTTTGGTCTTGGTGCCACGTGGACACTGCCTGCGGCGCCATCTGCATCCGTGGCTCGCCCTGCTGCCTGCAAAAGACCGTTGAGTATGCCGGCGAATTGTTAGTGTTTTTGCCTTGCTTGAATCGTGTGCGATACAATCACGGGTTGGTGCCTGATGCATTGCATAGTGTAAAGGCAGCATAGCTAGGCCCTGAGCTATCATGCAAAGCATGCAAAGTGAACCACAACTTTAGACATGCTGGACATCAAACTGCACTCTTGAAGTCTTGCGTGAATATAAGTGCTTTGAGAGTTCTGATGTATGCTTTCATGGATGTGATTCTCGCGTAAAAATAGCATGTCGTCAGCAAGAAATTACGAAGCTGCAATCGCGCAGGACGCGGCCTCACCGGCATTGACGTCATGGCAACACGAGGCTGCAATGCTGCCAGCGACCCAGATGTGGCTCCTCCTATTGGCCTAAGTAGCCCTCTGACGAGCTCGCCATGCCCGCAGAGTAGAGAAAGGATGGTGAACGTGCAGGCAGGCCACGGCAGCGGCCCCCTCATGCACAGCGCGTGTGATTTGCCAAAACTTGAAACTCATCCTCAACATCAAGTTGAAATCCCCATGTCCCACCAATTCATCGAGTGTGATGTTGTGCTGCAGCCGATAGAGGAGGGATGCAGGCAGTGGGCGGCCGGCCAAAGGTGCTGGTGGTGAGGGTAAATCGATGCGAGGGCCTTGGATCTGAGCAGCAGGGTACGTGCAACCAGAACACATCTAACCCAAAAAACATGTGTCGGCCCAGCTGTGCGATGGGCGATGCTATGCGTGGCATTGCATTGCTGCTGCAATAGTCATCATGTAGGTTACAACATCAAACAGTATCCTCGCAAGTGCAAGGCACGCATATGCTTCACTGATTGCGTGAGTGTGCGCGATGGTCCACTGCCACTTGGCGTACACCCTGTTGACTATTGTGTGCTTCAATGCAGTTGCAGGCAGCATATCCGCGGAATGGCGTGTGTCGGTAGACGCTGGAGAGGGCGTGCAGTCGACACAGCGATCCAGGGCTGCTGATGGCTGCCCTGTATTCGAGGACGCACTGGTCTTCACACTCGCAGAGGTGAGGCAGTTCAGAGCCTTGGCTCACATTGACATCATGTTTGCTCACCGTTCATTGAATGAAAAAAAAAGAGGTCAGAAAGCGCGGAGTTTTGATCCAGGTTAATGCTGTGCTTGGATCATCGTTTTGCACTCATTTGTGGTGAGCGGTTCATGCAGTCCCGATTGCTGGTCCATGGAGGCTCACATTAAATTAGTAATCACTGTTACTGATGATCTGACCTGTTGGAATGGTAAAGTCATGCACACATATAGGTTTTATTGTCCTGGACGCTGCAATCATTGCTGCTTGGAGTCCTGCTGGCAAGACCATGGGCGCCTTGCTAATATGCAGTTCAGTGACTGCCTAGTGCCAAGCTGCAACCAAATTGACAGTACTGATCATAGGAGGAGAGGAGGAGCAATGGAATATTAGCTCAGGGAGCACTCTATCTCGGGCGCTGCCAACAACTCTCTCTGTGCAATGCGGCAGATGTGAAGCTGCTGAAGGATGAAGGCGCATGCAGGCAACCAGACAAGGTTTAACTTTTGAACTTCAGTAAATCACTGAAGTCTCAAACGCGTTATCAGGCCTGAGCCCATGTTTCATCTCTGCTGCTTCCAACCTCCAGCATGCGACGCTGCCTACGACAGCGTTTTTTTAAACTACTTGACAAATAAAATATGCAGCAGAAATGGGTTGCTGGAATTTGCGTCGACGGATGGCGTACCGACCCAAATCATGTAGCACTTGAAACAGCGCACCTTCCTGCTGTATGCAGTCATCATCTTTGGGTTCATGTGCAGATATGATTGTGATGTATGTATGCATCTATGAATTTATCGTGCCCACACCCTCACACGTTGCAACACATTACCCAACAACAGATCCCGGAGCTGCTAGTGGTGGAGGTCTACAGAGGCAGCAGGAATGAGCTGGTGGGATGTGGCGCAATAGATAGCGTGGCGAGGGTCTTGAATGGGGGGAAGCGGTGGGTGACTCTCTTTGTGAATGGTGCTCCGGGGGGGCGCTTGCAGCTGGAGCTGGAGACGACAGGGGGCAAGGGGCGGGTGAGTCGTGAGTCACAATCATGAGTCATGGCTCATGCTGGACATCCTCTTGTTGTCAGTCTCTGGCACAAATGTCTTTTCGAGCGCAAATGCACCCCACACAACCAGAACGATCAATGCACATTGGGGGGGGGGGGGGGGCGCGCAATGTGCTATATGGCGGCATGACACAATCGGGGGCTGCTTGACAGGCGCTGCCCCCCCCCTCTTGTTACGCCTGTTGCACGCCCTAATGGGCTTAATAAGTGAGGGCGCCCGCACAGTGTCCAGAGTACTTGTTGTGCCGATCATCTGTGTCAAATGTGACATGACACCCGAAGCGCTTGGGTGTGGTAGAGCGCGGCTGCTGTGCGCGCTGCTCTTGGTTCAAATAGTTTAGTCAATTTGGTGCAAGTACTGCAACGAAATACTCAATGACAGCATTTGTTTCCGAGTGCCGATTTAGCTATAACACGCAGTACTGCCGTCAAATTGTATAAAGCAATGCGTGTAGACAGCACCCCTTTTCCTGCGGCATGCAACTACCGCATGCTATATTTATCGAGGAACTGTACAGCTGGTGAATTGGGTATTGCGATGCCGCAAGCCAGCATGCGTATTTGACAGCTCAATCAGAGCGCTGTGCAATGTGCAATTCCTCCCACCACCCTGATCATTTGTTGTTTGTCTACAAGTGCCCGCTCGGCCTCTTCATACTGATACTGATCATGCTGTCATTTCACCTGCAGGATGGTATTTACGAGCTAGTTCGGCTACTGCTCAGATGTTACTATGTGTGTGCTTCAGCTGCTTGCTACAACGTCTGAGCATTGCTACAGCAATGAGTGATTGTCGCTGAGCTGAAGTATGCTAAGCTGGTGCTACGGTGCGCTTCTGTACCTGCTGCAGTGGTCACTGCCGTGGGTTGCATTGCTGGCTGTTTTGGGCGCATCTGGAACTGCAGGTAATCAACAATCGAGTGAGAAAACTATCCTATTGCTGCTTTCAGAAACAATCCTATGTTTTTTATTTCATTGTGTAGCTCTTTCTAGTGCGGAGCCGCAGGTAACCAACTTCAAGGACGAAAAACCAAGTAGTATTCAGCTTCATCCCGTCAGTCATGTGCACAACTTCAAGTAAATTTGTCAGCCCCATTCTGCGGGTATGATGCTTGCTTGAATACTGACCTGATGATCTCTTTGAGCTCTACTTGCATTTTTGTTCATCTATCAACCTCGTGTTAGGAGACATTGTGAAGTCAATGGCTCATGTCTTTGACATCAAATGGAGATCTGCCTCACACCTCATCGCGCTTGTAGCATTCCCATCTATGTCAATCACATACTTGTAGAAGTATTATGCTTGGGAAGCAAACTTCGCTCTCGTGTAGCTTCCACGCATACCGAGTTGTTGATGCATTTTAACGATAAGGTACCGTTGCAAGTTTGGCTCAACATGTCTGGTGCTTGCGCACATGTGAGGTTCGTCATACATAGTCCATACTTGCATACAGGTTTCATTGGCAGATCCACCGTTAAATCCACACACGAGCACCACCAAAAGCAGTAATTGCTCCTTTAGATCATTGCTGCTCCCAATTGAGTTTGTTTGTTTGTCATATACTGGGTGCATCAGCGGCACCTGAACCCAGCACCCCAGTGGCCAAGTCACTCACTGTGTTAAGTTGAACGTGCTTCTGGATGCGAGCTCATTGGCAACTGCCCTTTTCATCGTTCACATGATGCAATATCGATAGTTTTGAAGTTTAAACTGCTTTCAACTTGAAGTTTGCAGTATGTTCCCTTGAAGTTGTTCCTGGATTGCTTGTCCTCACTTGGTGCAGGGCTGATGCTACACCACCAAGCGGAGGCCTTTGGTAAGTCAGCTAGTAATGCAGCGCACACCACCCCTGAAACAAAGGAAACAAATTGCACAAATAGTATTCATGGCAGCTATGGCTGCGTACCCATGGTCGTTGCAGAAACGTGTGCCCTGCATGTCGCCACTGCGTTGTTTTTGATACCACTTTGTGACTGCTAATTGGTGTTCCTCAATGCAAGGTGCCAAGCATATAAGAACACATGCGGACACTTCAACAGTGATGTACAAACGTACCCACGGGCTTGTTGAAGTGTCACTGAGCGAGGCAAGATGTACATACATGTCGTATCAGCAGCGCACTGAGCTTAATTGATATGTTATAAGCATCATGATACCGTTACATAGAGCTGTGATGCTGCTGTATTAGCTGTGATGCTGCTGGAGCCCGTGCTGTATTTGCTATACAACAATTTGAGTCTGAGTGAGCTTGGCCACTGTATTTTTAGGAGCTTTTGGCAGTGCTATGACAGTAAATCGTAACTGCACCTATTCTCTTCTGTGTGCTGGCTGCAGGCAGGGGACTAGAAGCCCAGCATAACAGTTCCGCAGCAGTTTCGGCGCCGTGTCACCAAGCCGAGGAGGTTGTGAGGTGAGCATTGCCCTGATGTAGAATATTTACTATACTTGTACTTTGAGGTACATTCAAAAGGTGCGTGTTCATGCAAGGCCCTGTAGAAAGGCGTTCAAAAATGAATGAGGTGAAACACGCTATACCTAACGCTTATTGATGATAGTTGTCTCACATACCTGCAACAGTGTGATGAAGTAGGGCGCTTTGCAAGGCTGTCATGACACAAACATACATACATACTGTATGGACTCGCGACACGCACTCTGTGACCACATCATGCTCCACGTGCGCTTGTACTCATGCAGGGAGGTCCGCGTTGAAGTTCCCGTGGAGGTCATTCGCGAGGTTGAAGTTATCAAAGAAGTGCCCGTGGAGACGGTCAGGGAAGTTCAAGTTGAAGTTCCCGTCATCAAGGAGGTTCAGGTCGAGGTCATCAGGGAAGTCCCAGTTGAAGTTGAAGTTGAAGTTGTACGGGAAGTGACGCGGGAGCTGCAGGCGCAGGAGGTGGAGGCGCTGTGCGCTGCCACATGTCGCGACAGCAGCGCGCCAGGTGGCGTGTTGAGCCACAGCGACGGGCTTGCTGTCGGCGCCGCACTGCTGGAATATGGCCAGTTCCAGGAGGCGGCGATCGTCTACAGAACTGGTGAGAGCCCGCACAACAACTTCAAGTAGCAGTTTGCGATCAAGGCGCAGGATGGCACCAGTGTTGTTTTCAACTCGGAAGATGTTTTCAACTTGAAAGATGCACAATTCTTTGATGAGGTATTTGAGTATTGATTGTGATTGGAGCGCAGCATGGTACCGGTGTCGGCAAGATGCACCATTTTTTGATGAGCTTTTCCATTGGTTTGGGTCCATCATGGAGCCATGCTGCTGGAGGATGGCCAGTTTTGAGAGGCAGCCAATGATGCTGCAAAGTCAGTGGATAAGGCACCCTGTTTGAAATGAAGATCTCTGAGAATGCAGCAGCTCTTGCCTAGTATGTAGCAGCGAACATACGATGTGTTTAGTATTTGTGGTCAGTCCTTACCAGCAAGGCAATGCAGCGCATACTGGTGAGGCGGCCCAGCTTATTTGACATTCAGTTGCCACAGCCGGCACCAACAGCAAGGCCGTCTGTGTAAAATGGATGTGCACCTAATATGATGACTGCAACAGCGGCGACCACGGCTATTGGTGGAAGGCACTTGCGGCTAACCATCCTTTGTCACCTAGAGCTCTACGATCTTTTGATTCGTTTCCATAATATCGCACGTTGAAGTACACTGCATAGGAAATTCAAGGTGCCCTGCTCATATCCTCTTTGCCCTTCTTTACAAGATATGCATCTTTGGTGAGCATACCCGCATCATCTCAGGCACCACCTCTCTGTTCGTGCTTGCAAGTGCTGGAGCGTCGCCCACTGGATGTTGAAGTTAAAGTTAAGGCGCGGACAGGGCTGGGTGACGCTCTTCGCGGCGCGGGCGACGCTGCGAACGCGCTGGAGGCATGCCAGGTGGCAGCACAAGCAGACCCCCATAGGTACATGCACATCATATAGTATGCTTGCTGCTGAATAAGCGTTGTGTGAGGGTGAGGTGCTTGAAGTATGTGCTTTGAAGTTATTACCTTTGCTTCAAAGTGTGTGCCAGGTGGTAGCGCAAGCAGACCCCCAAATGTACATGCACGACGTCAATGTCGCAAAACGTTTGTTTGTATGTGAACCACGTACTTAGAAGTGATGCATTATGCTTTAAGTGTCGCAAAACGTTTTTCTTGTACTTCTATGTAAACTACGTGCTGTGAAGTTATTAGCTGTGCTTCAAGTACGTGCCAGGTGCCAGCGCAAGCAGACCGCAAACAGGTGCGATTGCGTTGTCTAGTGCTCGTTGAAGCACAGGTGCACACGTGTCGTATGCTTGCTGAGTGTCGCTCAGGTACCAAGATGCGTTGTATCGATAGCACCTGGGCGCACATGAAGAAGCGTTGTGTTGTAGGGTGGCGCACTTGAGGTATGTACCTTGAAGTGGTTGCTTACACATCAAGTACGTGTCAGGTGGCGGCACAAGCTGATCCCAACAAGTGCATACACGCTGTCTGATGCATGTTGTGCGGATTTGTGCGCGTGCTTGTGCGAAGATTATCAGTTGTCAATATGTTATGCTCCGGTGCTGCTATGACGGTTTCATGTTCGCCTGAAAATACATGCACGCATACCGCACTGTGTTGTGCAGTCACCGCGCAATCGCGTGTGTGGGCCTGTCACTGGGAGCCCTGGGACGCGCTGATGAGGCCCTGGCTGCCTTTGAAACTGCACTAGCGCTGGCGGCACAGTCAGAAGGGGCGACGGCGGGGCAGGAGGTGGGAGCAGCGCTGGTGCAGGTGATTGAAGTTGAAGTTTGAGTCCAATATGAAGTGCAGATAACTTTGGTATGCTTCGAGCACGTCATGGTGCTAAGTCAAACACATGACGTATCAGCCTTTTCACCAAGCTCTCCAGATATCATGATAACTTTTGATGCACTGCGGGGGTGTCATAGCTTCCGAGCATACATAGGACGTGCCTGCCTTGCGACAATGAAGTTGTAAGACCATCTTTGTGCTCAACTCCAGAATGGCCTGGCGCCGTGCACGAAGTGTGCATAAAAGTATGCGTGCACGCAATCCATACGGAATGCTGCACATGACGCCTGTGCTGCGCGATGCAAGTTGCGGATTCTGTGCTCGGGATTGACCATGCATGCATTCTGCACGCGCAAAAACTCCCACTTCCCCAACGCATACTTGCCAATGGGCAGTGTGATGGATGAGGACTATATTGTTGAGGCTCGCAACTGTATTGTGTTGAACCATGGCTCAACTGGCTGCAGGGCCGGGGGCATCACGTGCAAGAGCTCCCACTTCCCCAATGCACACATGCCACTGGTCAGAAACGTATGTGGACAACGTTGACGAGTCTTCAACTACAACTGCAACTGTGTTGTGATGAACCCCATGCCTCAACTGACCGCAGGGCAGCTGGGCATCTGAGGCGGTGCCAGTGCTGCGCAAGGCGCTGGCAAGCGGCGCTGGGCACGCAGCTGCACTGCCCCTCGCAAAGGCTCTCAGCATGAGTGGAGACTCGGCTGGTGCCATAGCAGGTATGCATGTATTGTGCTCCGGCACGTGAGAGCACGCCTATGCTGCGCAATTGTTAGTACGGAGGCAGTGTCGTTGTATGCGCTTGCTGTTGAGAGCATACATGTCTACATTCAGGTTCACTTCTATGACGCGGCAAGCGCTTCACAGATTGCTGCTTGGCTTAAACATTAGCGCGCGTGTAAGTCCCCGGCTGATGCCATGACAGGGTTAGGGTTAGGGTTAGGGTTAGGGGTTAGGGTTAGGGTTAGGTCATTGCGCTCTGGCACATGTCAGCATGCCTGCGTTGCATGCGTGATGGTACTGAGGCCGTGTCATTTCACGCACGTACTGCTTCGATGTACGACTGCTCATCGTACAGCAATACAAGGTTATATCGGTAATCAATCAGCATAACACATAAGCTGCTCTGACAGTGCATTGTTCAACGGGATATGGTTGAAATTTACATCAGCAAGCGTCGCGGATCGGCCTGAGGCATATGAATTGCTGAAGGAGCGGCTGTGATGTCTGTGCTGGAGCTTCATGCGGCTGCTTTACATATTGTGGAGTACGCTGTAAATTTGTTCACGGATGTGCAAAGCATCTCTCAATCACACACACAACATGTGCACGCACTGTTGAGGTGCTATGACGTGCAACAACATGGGCCCGGTGCATTTGCACCATGATTGACGGTGACATGAAGTGCAGCTGCTACCATGAAGTGCTAAGAACTATTTGGAACTATGCTTTAGGATGACCAAGGAGATTTTGTCAACTAGCTAGTCCTGCTTGTCACCTGTTCATTTTGTATCTTCCTTGACTCTGCGCAATCGCCTACAACCACCTTTATACCTTTCAAGGTGCGAAGGCATTCACATAGTCAATCCTAAGGCTGTGTGTATGGAGTGGTGAAAAATGACTTTGTTCATCTTGTTTCATGCACATCTCAATCACAGTGCTGGACAAGGCTGCACAACTGGAGCCCACTGATTGGTCAACACATGCAGAGCTGGGCCTGCTTTTGGTCAAGGATGGCGAGGTGCAGGCAAGTTATGAGCACGCTCAAACTTCAGCGCCGCTCATGATGCCAATTGCTTTATCCTGATGCCAAGATGCACAATGTGCAAGCTGCGACACCTCTATCAGGTTGGATGCACAGCACGGCTGCTATTGGCATGTTGTTGGCAAGTATGGTTATACAGGCATTCTGCAGTGCGGTGAGCACTGACAAGGAAGCATGCTCCAGCAGCCCCATTTGCGGGTCAGCACAATCCTTTCTACTCTGATAACTATCATCTTATAATGTGCATATCATCAGGGCAAGTCGCCACTAGCCGTGCGATAAGTGATCAGTGCAAATGTGTTGTGCTGGCTGCGCTGACTCAATTTCACCTCATGCTTGACCATGATCAGTGCACTCGTACATCTCCTGCAACAGCCCAGCTAACCTCAGATCTCAGCCTCTCCCTCAATGTAACTGCCATCCTTGGCATGCCTTCTGCACTCTGTCAATGCCAGCAGCTGCAAAAGCCATCTGACTGGATGCAGTTGCCAACTTCTTGTTGATGGCATGCATGCTCACAATAGGTCAGACGCCATTGCCAGGCCTGGGAGCTTCTGCATCTGTTCAATTCAATGCTTGACAGGCAGAGCAGGTCAACCAGATCTGACGCCAGCACACATGACATCTATTTCGTCGTCCTGGCTGACAACTGTAGCCTATTAGTATTATTACAACTGCTTCAAGTGGTGGCGCCCCAGTTGAATGGTGGCGCCCCAGAACCACGCTTCTGGACACATTGAGCTGGGGGCTGAGAGGAGCACTGGTCATGGCTGCCGTGCAGATGGCTCGCGGCCGGCAGCAATATCCTCCAGTGACTCTTTCATCGCGTTTTGCAGATTTGAGTGTTGACGGTAGGTACGTACATACGTCACCTGAGACTGGTACCCCCCCCCCCCCCATGGCGCGCCCCCTGCAGCGTGCTCAGCGCGCACTCCTGAAGGCCGCAGAGATTGGCGCAGCCGCTCGCCAGACACGGAAACTGGCACCCCAACAAGTGAGTGCCGCATCAGAATCAAACTGTTCGGGGTAGTGCTGAGCCGCAATGAACAGTGCAACAACGTTGCCTGATGATGAGCTCTTGCACCTACCATAATCAAAAGTTTGAAGTATGACACAGGGCCCTGAACCCCGTAGCCACGTGCCTAGTCGCGCCTGAGCAACAGGTATCACTTGAAGTGCGCTGGTGTGTTTCTCCCCTTCACTATGCGCAAGTGCAGGACCGCTTTTCGAGCGGAAGTTGCTGCTGCTGTGTTCAGAGACACAGTTGTAAAAACAACAATTTGGCCTGACACTAGACTAGTTAACACCGTTGGCTCTTGTCAGTTTTGACAAGCTTGGAACGCCAAAAAAGCTTATATAGGCCCAAAGCCGAGTCTTCTGTAAGAGCAGCTTCCATGCCAAAAGGCCGGACGTCAATCAATGCTTGAAGTATTCAGCGCTGGTTGGAGGGGGAGGAGGGTGCCACTGAGCCCCAAGGCGATGAGTACATGGACTCATTCCTCGCCAAAGGCGAGCAGAGGGGCGAGCGCGGTGGGGACACAGCCACCGTGGCTCCCGCCGTGGCAGGAGCGGCAGCAGGGGCTCCTCATGGAGCCGGCGGAGCGGCGACGGCCGGGCGCACACGCGCAAGCCGTCACACGCGCAAGCCGTCACCGTCGCTCCTGCTACGGCTGGAGCCACGGTGGCTGTCCCCGCCGCGCTCGCCCCTCTGCTCGCCTTGGGCGAGGAATGAGTCTGTGTACTTGTCGCCTTGGGGCTCAGTAGCACCCTCCTCCCCCTCCTTTGTACCGTCCCCTCAACTCATCCGCATAACTTTTGAGTACTGTGACCCTGATTCCACTGCTGCCGCTGCGCAGGCGCTGTTACTGTCGCGTGTCCACCTGGAACTAGGGCGTCTGCAAGAGCACGAGGCAGCACAGGAGGCACTTCACAACTACTCTGCCGCAGTGGCTCTGGATCCATCCTGCGCCGACGCCTACGTGGCCGCTGCACGGCTGCTCAGGTGCGATTATCTGAAGCGCAGTTAGGGTATGTATGTATGCGACACAATGCCATATATGGCAAATTGTGATTGCGAAGCGGAAGGTGACACATTGATTGTGGACAGCAGCCAACAAGTGGGGTTGCTGCTCCTGCGCGTGATAGTGGAGAATTGATTCTGAAAAGTAGTCAACACGTGAGGTTTGTCAAGTAATCGAAGCGTCGATTATTCAGAGTTGTCACGCGTCACGTCGCACGCAAAGGACATGTAATCGCTCATGATTAGTAGTGCTGTTCAACATGCACTCTACAGCACTTCCGCAGTCATTTGTGTTTTTCCGGCTCATGGGCATCCAGGTTGAGGGATACGTTAGGCGTTACGCAATAGATGCTTTCCCCCCAACACCAGTGTCATCTGGCAGTGTAGGTCGATGCGTGCATAGATGGCACAAGTGTGAATGCGCGCAGGATATCGCACTTAGACAGAATTGAGTGTGAGACGGCAAAAGCTTTGTTACACCGATTTAGAGCCTCATCTGGGTGATGATTTGACACTCCCACTGAAATGATTCTGGTCTTCCGTGCACAAGCAGTAAGCTTCTGGCTGACACAAGGGGGATTACCTAGCTCACCCCCCCCCCCCCCCCCCCCCCCCCCACTCCGTGGTTGTGTTAGGACGAATGTAGATTTCTGTTGATCGCCTTCTTATCCTGACATACACGGCGTTTCAGACAGTAGCAACTGCCTTACCTGACATCTCATTCCCCTTCCTCATACCTCCCTCTTTCTTCCCCCCAGTTTGGCAATGAGTCGAATCAAAGTAAATTTCTGTCGATCGCATTCATGTCCTGACAGCCACGGCGTTTCAGACAGTAGCAACTGCCTTATTAATCTCTAGCGAGCCCCCCTCACTCAACGCTGTGCTTACTGTTCTTGTACCTTGTTGTGTTGTACCAGGGCAACTGATGACGCAGGAAGGGCCCTGGCTGTCGCAAGTGAAGGCTTACTTCGAACAGGTGTGCAAACTTCTACGACAAGCTACTCCTAACCCTAACCCTAACCTTTGGTCGCAGCAATCGATAGCAGCCATATCTGTAAAATCCACACTCTCGGGTATGCACACACTCATCTGTGTCCCATGCAAAGACTAGCAAGCCTTCTTCTTCAGTTCACATTTCTGAGCTACCCACTCCAGCACGTTGAATGCTGATTTTGTCTATTACACAGGCATACATGCTGCGAATCAGTTGAAAAAGTAGTGCGCAGCATTACTATCATGTTGACAACATTGCGCCAAGAAATCCCGTTTGCACAATAACGCAGTGAATCTACGGGCAGCCATGACGAGGTTGAAGTTTAAGGCGCGAAAGCTACAGTAGCCAAGACATGCAGACACGCAGGTGTTTTGTGCAGCTGCTTTACAGCAGCAGTGTGGTCGTGTCTAGCATCATTTCTTCCTGCACTTGGCATAGAACTACAACCGCTGCATAGCTGCCTTTGCAATAATTGTAAAAGCATCAGCGGTATAAGTCTTGTGCTTGCCCTGTGTACCCTGCCACTTTTTTAGTGCTCATCAGACGCCGGCACTGACCAAACCGACCGAACTGCCTTGCATGTGCACACTGATTCGAAGACATTGTGTGATGGTGCAGCCTTGCCTGAGTGCCAGGGAGAATGAGCCAGTGCTGTTGAGGCCAAGTTCAGAATTAGATAATCACACATGTTGGACCACGAACGCTCATTCAAAAAAACGCAATGCACTGAACAGACCTGCAGGGGGGGGCTCGCACAGAACCGCAACTGGCGGCAAGTCACTCGCGGCAAGATCAAATTTTTTGGCTTCGCAAAGTCTATCCCCGCTGTCTCTAGTCAAGGCTGGTTGAGATATAGAAGTAACATCCCATCCACCCACTTCAGGCGACACTTGTGTGCAACATGACCGTCGCGCTGCGCCAAGACATCCTGTTGCAGAACAACAAAACACCACGCCTTTGTTCTGTTGCGCAGAGTCTGGCAACGTCCGGCTGCTCGTGCAGAAGGGTCTTGCGTTGCACGCGCTGCAGCGGGTGGAGGAGGCTGTGCACGTGCTGTCCAACGCAGTGACTGCCAGCCCGGATGTAAGTGTGTGAAAAAAAATTGTCTTGTCCGCCACACCATCCTTAGAAATAGTAACATGGCAGCTTGCATATTTGCGAGGAAGCTGCGGACGTGTTGTCCGATGCCGTCGCTGCCAGCCCTGATGTGAGTCAATGGCGAGTCTTGTAGTGCCACACCTGTCTCGTCCGCTGAACATCCTAGATAGATAAATGGTGTGGCAGCCTGTGTGTCTGTGAGGAGATCGTGCACATGTAGCAGTCGCTAAAATTGATCCAAGTGTCTCGCGTCGCGACGGTATACCGATCACTGCGCGGCGATTTGCAAGATGTGAAGTTGCTAGAGAGGAGTGGCCCGCCGTGCACTTGCATGTTCAACGTTTGTGAGAAGGCTGTGCACATGCTCTCCAACGCAGCCGCTGCCAGCCCTGATGTAAGTCAGTTGAAGAGTATTATGGTGCAACTCATGTTTTGTCCGCCACAACATCCTCAATAAATTTGGCAGCTTGCATGTTGTGAGAAGGCTATGCATATGCTGTCCAATGCAGTCCCAACCAGCCTAACCCTAACCCTAAACCTAAGATGTAAGTGCATCATGACGCGATGGTGCACCAGTTGCTGCAGAGGCAATTAATCAGGATGTGAAATTCCCAGAGATGTGCGGCAAATAGCCTGCCGTACACCGGTGGCACCAGTCTCCGTACCAGCTGTTGTGCCGGAGAATTTTGACTGTGAGCGGGTACGGTATTTGGTTACCGCTTGTGAATGGTTTGTGTAACTGGCCTGATAAAGCAGGGAGTTGACGCCTATCGGTTCCGTAGCTGATTACTTGCGCTATTAGTAACATGCAGTTTGGGCAGCAGTCCTGCAATGCGGTCCGCGCAAACGTCTTTCTGTATACTGAATTCAACGCGGTCTGCGCCTTGACTAGCAATATAGACAATAGAGTTGTGACAATGCACTTCGAAGTCAGCGATTGGCAGGGATTGCTGGTGGTGCCTTGAACACGCCAGCATCCCATGGTGGCGTAAACGTCGCACGGCTGAGCGCGGCAGCCTGTAGACCAGGTCCCTAACCCTAACCCTAATGCGCAAGCGGTTCCTGCAGGGGCGCCAAGTACTGT
Source organism: Tribonema minus (assembly GCA_017506865.1). NCBI lineage: Eukaryota > Xanthophyceae > Tribonematales > Tribonemataceae > Tribonema > Tribonema minus. The sequence goes on along the minus strand of JAFCMP010000518.1, from coordinate 339,061 downwards.
GAGGACCCGAAGCCTTCTGTAAAGCAATACTTCATGCCCATGAAGATGCATGAAGATGCGTTGTGCCGCTTTGATATGCCGTACTAGCCAAAAGAGATGTTCGAGCAGGGCAAAAATGTGAACCTGTCGATATGTATGAAGACTCGTGCACTGCTCCACAAGTCGCATGCGCGTCAACAGCACGGCGCGCAAGCTGACAGACCTGGCAGCAGGCACGAACAATGTGTGAGCATGCTGCACACCGTGCTGCTGACTGCCTTCTCAATGGCTGCCCTCCGAGTGTCACCCAAAAAGCAAACACTGCGCTGGCATGCTGCTGCTGGCAGTGAATGCTCAGTTGCCATTGTGCGTCACCATTGAAGTACATCACAGGCTGATTTGAAGTTTGCCTTGTGCGCCTCACGTCCTGTACCTGCTTCAGAATGTGGAGGCGCTGGTGGCACTTGGAGACTGCCAGCGCGGCGCGGGACGACCACAGGAGGCCATTGCCGTGTACTCAAGGTGATATGCATGTACTTCAAAGTATGTTACAGTGCCGTTTACTCAAGTTATAGAAGCACTTAAAAGTTGTGAATGCAAACACGGACCATACGACGCCGTTTTTGTGTAATCAAGGTGATGTTTTGAAGTATGTGTGGTACTACTTTGATTTCAAGGTAGAAGTATTAGGAAGTGTGTGATTGCAAAGGTAAATCACAGTAGGTCGTTGCCGTGTACTCAAGGTGCCACAGTAATTGCTAGGTATTTGAAGTAGATTATTGAACACTGTGGTGAAATTTTACAGTACCACAGACAAGCTGAACGCCGGTGACAACGAATTGAAGGTGCTGAGTCAACGAGCTGCAGCCAGAATCGGAACTGTTCACGTCCAGCTGCGGCGGCAAGTGCAAATGCATACATTCATGTGTCACCTGACTACAACGAAGACACTGCCCATCTCCAACTTCAACATGATACCGTGTCAGCTTTGTATGCCTGCCATTGCCGCCGGCATCAATCATCCTGAACTGAACGTAAATTGATCCGCCCCCTGCCCTAGTTGAAACCATGTAGCCCAGAATTCAATAAGGCTCCTCAGGTGGGCTCAAAACACCCATCATTGGCGCATCGCTCTCCCGCTCACACTTTTTACTTCAATGTTTGATGGCCATCCTCAACTTCAATTTGCTGCCTTCCTCAACTTCAACTTCTGCAGGGCCCTTTGGCCCCCGGCGCCCCCATCTTCCTCCTGCACTCACTTTTTACTCCAATGTTTAATTCAATGCTCAAAACATCATTTTTCTCACTTCAATTTTTTCACTTCAATGTCTTGTGCACACCCTCACCATCAACTTTCCTGCCTTCCTCAACTTCAACCCCTGCAGGGCCCTTGCCCAGGCCCCCAACGACCCATCGCTGCTGCAGCTCCTGCAGGACGCAGTGATGGAGGCAAACCCTGCATCGCCACCTGCAAGCAGTCCTGAAGAAACCACTGACACCAGCGATTCCGCAGCAAACAACAGCCTTCAACACCATGCCACAGACGCAGATTTGGCGCAAGCAAGCGGTTTCCAGGACGGTGTCACTGTTACTTCTGAAGCACTGGAGGCGCGTGATACACAAGCACCAACCGCTGGCGGCGCCGCTGCATCAGGTGCACGCCGCGTCACAATGGTGGACGCTCCAGCGCCAGAAGATGCAGGAGTAGCGACAGGCGATGAACAACTAGCGGCGGCAGCAGCAGGTGACGCAGCGACAGCAGATGACGCAGCGGCAGCAGCAGCTGAAGCGGATGACGCAGCGGCAGCAGCAGCAGATGGGGCGGCGGCGGCGGCGGCGGCGGCGGTGGTCGATGCAGCAGCGGCGGTGGCGCAGCGACTGCCCGAGGGCATTGTGGTGCACATTGAGCACACGGCCACCACCCCGCCGCACACCTTTGTCCCCTATGATGATGACGATACGGCCGCTGCCTATGACTCGCAGCAGCACAATCAGTCTGACCATGGCGATACGGGCACCAGCGGTGTGAGCAGCGGCGGCGGCGGCGGTGCTGAGAGTGACAGTGCGGGCAGCGGCGGTGCTGTCGGTGGCGAGCGCGGCGGCAGCAGCGGTAATGGCGCAGGCGGTAGCGCGCACGGAGGCGCATCTTACGAGCAGCTGCCATCCGAGTCAGCATCTGCGGAGCATGCTGATGACAGTGCTCAGGTGGCCGCTGATGTCAGCGCTCAACATGCTGATGTCAGTGCTCAGCAGCATGCGGATGGCAGCGCGCAGCTCTCTGATGACTCACCGGAGCCCGCAGCAGACCCAGACAGCGGCAGCGGTAGTGATGGGGCGGGAAGCGATGCGGTCAGCAGCGCTCAGGAGGTTCACCTGCCGCTGCAGGAGGGGGGTGCTCATGTCGTCGAGAGGATAAAGGGGGAGCGCGGGTACAAACCCACCGGCGAGGAACGGGGGGTGCCGATGGACGAGGCGGAGGCGGCGGCACTGGCGAAACGGGAGCTGGCAGAACGTGAAGCGGCAAAACGCAGTGGCGGCGGCGCAGGCGGCGAAGACAGAGAGTTGGAGCACGGCAGCGGTGATGTCACGGGGGAAGGGCAAGAAGCGAAAGGAGCGGTCGGGGATGCTGAGGAGGGGCAGTCGACAGGGGGGGAGGCGGCAGCGAGCAGCGGGGAGGCGGGTGACGCTCCTGCTGCCAAAGTTGAAGTTGAGATTCCAGTTGCGGCCGAGGAGAGCAGCGATGCGGCAAACGAGCTCGAGGAGCAAGCCGTGGAAGTGTCGCGACAGGACGATGATGCAGGAGGGGGCGCAGCGCAGGGAGCTGGCTCTGCAGAGAGCGATGCGGTGAGTGCTTCTAACAGTACTTTGTTGAAGAACGTCTCAGCCATCATGCATATGGTTAGGTTCAGTTCAGATGCACAAATGACTTTTTTGAGTTTAACGCTTGATCTCGCTACTCTGGCGTTTCAGGTGTCTTGTTTGTGTGGCTGCCACATGACAGAGTCACTGCAGCAGTGCAGCAGCATTGGTGTTATTGAAGAAGTATAAGTATAGAATATAACTCATTCCCTACTTCCAGCGCAGCACAAGCATCACCAGGGGTGACAAGCTGCAGATTTTTGTATTTTCCACAAGTTTTGCCCATCGTGTCTGAGTAGGCAGTAACATTTGCCAGTCCAGTGCTGGCAGCAGCTTGTTCCTGCCACGTGCTACTGCTCTCAAGGTCTTCGCATTTACTGAAATGCCATGCCATGATGTGTTCTGTCTCACTGCGGCACAGGCACAGGTTAGGATTAGCATCACGGTCAGAATTAGTGGCTGTAGTACACTACACAGCTTGTTAACTCTGCTGGAAGTGTGCCGAATTAGGTTTGGCGCATTACAATGAACTTTTACTGCCGTGTACAGCGAGCTGTAAGCTCAAGATCCATTTTGCACCGTATCACCATGCGCACACTCCATTGCACTTCTCTGGCCTCTGTAACATGCAAGCACAATGCAGATGCAGGTGCAATCTCACTTCTTTTTGCGGGTGCAATCTCCCTTCCTCTTGCCGCTCTGCGCCAGACACAAGAGCAGCGAAATGCCGTCTGACTTCCTATACTTCTGCGTTGCATATTGCACTGTGAGCAGGCCAGTGGGCAAACACCCGTGCAGGCTCCTGTGCCCCCCCCTCCCCCTACGTCAGAGGCCGACATCACAGCATCGGAGAGCTACGCTGGCATGGGCAATGCGTACATGGCAAAGGGGAAGCCAGATCTTGCGCTCAAGCAGTTTGCAAAGGCGGTGAAGAGGAACCCGGGGTGAGCAAGCAAGAAGTGAAAGCAGTGCTCAACTCATGAGCCTTCCAATCAGTAGTGCATACAGAGTAGTTTAAGGGATGTTTATGTGCAATGCAGATTGAAGGCAGTGGCTGTTCCTGCAGGTTTAGGCCTCGAAGCTCGGAGGATTGTGCGTCAGGACCAAACAATGGCTGCTGAACAGGCATTTCGATGCTGCTGTAAGCAGCTGTCATGCGACATCGAATAAGCGAGGATTGAATGGTGACATATTATTTGTAGCACAGGTTTCATCAATTCCCAGCAGTGGTTGGGGCTTGCTCCGAACAACACAGGTTGTCGCCAAGTTTTCAACCCCTCCCCAGCAGTGACTGCTGCTGGCAGTGAATTCATCAAGGCATGATGAGCGTGTGCTACATACCTACTCTGAACATGCGAGTATTGCGCAATGATGCCTTGGACTGACGCTTGCGCGCTGTGCGTAAGTGTTTGTGGGCATTTCGGTTCAGTCAAGCTGAGCACTGCTGTGCGCTTGCTCACGCATGCAACAGGTGGTGGGGCGGTCACAGCAAAACCGCAGAGGCCCTAGCGACAAAGGGGGACTTCGGCAGGGCAAGCGAGGGTAAGAAAGAAAAGAGAAGCACTCTCTCTCATTTAGCCTCACTTCCTGTAACTGCCATCGCAAAGGTGCACCAGTTGCTTTGTCAGAAATGATGAATTTGAAGTATGTGCGTCCCTCGTCAACTTGAAAAAACAAGGGACCCGGTGTTTCTTTCCCACCAGTGCCGAGTATTTTCATGTCAAACCTGTGTGAGCTTCAAAATCAACGGCATGGTCGCACAGTGGCAGCTTTGAATTATGGCAGCGCCACAGTACAGCTGCTGGGATTGGGCTGTCGTAGTACGCTGGTCTAACAATTGGCCTCTCGCATACATAGGATGATACCTCGTTGCCAGATGTACGGCGCCGCTTCAGGTGTTGTTCTGCAGCATTGTCAGGAGGAGTGCAGGCTGCTGGTGACATCATGGTAGTGCTGATCACGCCAAGCATGGTGCTTTTGCAATACCAAAAGGTCAGGTGTGACTTGCAATCAATGGGACGGGTGCAGGCATATCTCCACAAATGCGGTCACGCACCACAAGTATGAATCTTGCAAGTGTAATTGCTGTCTGTGCTATCCCTGCAGCAACGGTGAAATCACTGCAGGCAGCTGGTGCAACATTACCCGAGGAGCTGGCACTGACTGCCATGCAGCTCGCAAGCACCATGATCACCAAGGACAAGGTAAACCATACTCAGACACGCCAATACATACTCATGTCCGCTGTCAGAGGTATTGACGTCAGTGCAGTGCTCCAGCACAAGTTCAACAACAGCATGAGAGTGTATGTTGCTCTGTTGAACTTTTGCGCCACCTTCATTTGGTAATTGGTAACTACTGTCAAGTATATCAAGCACATGACACACCCCAGAGTACCTGATGTATACCTGACTGCTTCAAGGAACTGTGGGCTGTGCGGGGTTGTAAGGCTTAGCTCTATATGGAAACGAATCCAAATATCGTAGAGCTCTAGGTGAAAAGGTGTGGTTAGCCGCAAATGCCTTCCTCCAATAACCGTGTCGTACATTTATACACAGAGAGCATCAGCACGTGTAGCACATGGCAGAATGCAGCAACAGGGTTAGGGTTAGGGTTAGGGTTAGGGTTCTTGTACACATCACGCCTCAGTGCTCTGATGGTTCAGTTCCAGGATGGCGCAACGGTCTGCCACCACGGCAATCTGCAACATTAAACCACATTTTGCAAGCCTTGCTGAAGACTGCCTGCCACAAGCAGTACAGCCAACATGCGTTTAGTGCATGCTGAGGGTTGGTTTACATTAAGGACTACAAAGCCATCTGCATACTTAGCACCATAAATTCGAATGAAACAGAGCTGTCAATCTGGATGTACTCTCAGCTATGACAGCTTCGTACCAGAACTGCCAACATCGCATGTGGCATCTGTCAAGTTATCATTTTCTTTGTCAGACTTGTTTTTGAAAAAAAACCATCACGCGGCCTCTTGTAGAAGTTGACGACACTAAGTCTGGACCACTTGCACCAAAATCAACGGCTGCGATGATCGCTGAATTGAAGGTTTTGCTGTTTGCATTTTCCTCTTGTGATCATGGCCAGTGGGTACGAGTTGGCACCCTGACCTGCTGCAGCGTTTTTCAGGGCTACGGTGATCGCTGCAATAACGGTTTTGCTGCTTGCATTTTCCTCTTGTGATCATGGCCAGTGGGTACGAGTTGGCACCCTGACCTGCTGCAGCGCTTTTAGCCACCATGAAACGTCAGGCCTCACAGCCCTGCATATCGCTGCCGTTGCTCTCCAGAGAGAGCCTGTAGCAATGGCTGTTGTGGCCAGCAGTCTGTGCATACATGCCAGCTCTCCAGAGCAGGACACCACATGATCTCATGGCATGATATATTCATCACCACAAAACCTCCCTTTTTGCTTCTTTGCTGCTGTCCACTGCAGGCGATACACAGCTTACCGATCCTGGAGCTGCTTGTGGAGATCGTTGCCAAGTCGCCCTCCGCCTCAACTTCAACTTCAACAAGCAGCAACGCTCAGGTTCTGCTGGCCAGCGCGCTGGGCATGACCGGCAACGCCGCTCGTGCCACCGCAATCCTCGAGAGTGTGCTAAAGGTGGATCCGGAGCATGGTAAGCAGCTGTACGTTGAACAATGTAACCGCTGCGAAACTGCTTCATTGCCTGTTCAGCACCGTTTATGTGCGGATGTCGCATCACGACACATGGCCCTGTCATAATCCTTGGAGGTTCTATATGATGACGTGATGCATAAGTTGCATGTTGTATGTTGCGAGTGCTGAGCTGTGCTATGCATCGCATGCTCACCACCAGCTGTGCGCAATGTCTTGGGGTTAGGGTTAGAAATAGGGTTAGGGTTAGGGTTAGGGTTAGGGTTAGGATTAGGGTTACTGGCATATCTCTGAGGTGGTTGTTCAAGAGTCAGAGGAGCCTCAACATGCGAGTTAAATTCAGTCAGCGTCTGACCCTCTGCGGCAATCATGATGTACTCAACACTTTGCAGCGGTTGCATTGAAGTTCAATGATTGAACACAGCTTATCAGGCTTTACGCAGTCTCTGTATGCCACTGCAGATTTGCCACCGCAGACACCCTGCCGTGGGCTACATGAGACGTGCTTTCAAAATCAAACGGCTTTGTGCTTCTCCTTGCCCCTCCAGAGCTCATGCGGGAGTGCGACGCATAGAGCCTGAAGTCCACTTTACAGGCCCCGCGGTGCAAATGCAGCTGAAACATCACAGTGTATCATCTAAAACTAAAGCCCACTCTGTGCGCAATCTCTGTAGGCAAAGGCAGTTGAGGCACGGCAATGTATACGCGGGGCTGCAATACGTGTGCTGAGGCATACAGGCTCACTCCTGAACATTATCCATTGTCACTCGCGTCATCGCAGCTGCCGCGAAGATGGCGCTCTCGCAACTGAGCGCTGCCGCACAGCAGCCGAGTGCCCAGGGAGAACGTAGTGCTCAGCAAGGAGGCAGCAGCGCTCAGGCAGCTGATCAGCCCGACAGCGCTCAGCACTCATCAGAAAAGGTGGGGCAAAAAATGTACTTGTAAACATGGCAGAAACTCCATTTGCCGATTCACGAAGTTTCGACTTGTACTCTGTGAGGCATGTGATCATGAGCGTGAGTACTGACAACGCTGAGCGGTCATCAGAAAAGGTGCGTCGAATGAGATGAGATCATGGCGAAACCATTGCTCATCTTGTTGAGGCGAAGATATGGGCCTGATGTTATTTGTGAGGCCCGTGTGCATGGGTACGAGTAGCGCTGTACTGCTGGTGTCATGTCTGGCTACATGGACACTGCTGCAGCACATGGCGTTGCACAGGCCATCGTTTACCCTTACCCCAACCGTAACCCTCATTCTTAACGTCATCGTGGGTTTTGCAGCCTGCCTTAGGATGTCACTTGGTGCTAATGCAATAGGCGAAGTGATGCCATCAATAACCACTTGATGGGTCCAGGCGTGTGCCTGATCAGTTCAGAAGGAATCTGTGGTGTGCGATGATGTCAGTTGCTGATGCGCTTGCTCACAAGTAGGTACTGCAAGAGGCTGGTGTGTGCATACACGTCAGCGTACACAAGCGTGTACATATGGCTGCTTTTCTTCGCTGCGTTCCTGTGACAAATGTTCGTAGCTGTGCATCGCTTGAGCCTGCCTGTCTGGCGGGCACATGATCCCCCTAGATGCATCCCTACTCTGTCTGCTACGGACAACGCTAGGCTACCAGGATTGTGTTGCTGCATGAGACTGGCCACCAGCAAGCATCTGCAGCTGTGAACCACTTTGCGCAATAGGTCTTTTCAGCCCTACTAACAGTGCTCCACCCTTAGGCATTGAAGTAAATTTTGAGCCTGCGCCTCCGCTTGTCTTCGCTCTACTTCTACTGTCCGCTCAAGCTCTCATACGAGCTGCATTATCATCGATTCTACCCTTACACCTAACGTCACCCCCTGCCCTCCTAACCCCCTGTGGCGCAGGTCCGCATGCCGCGCATGACACCAGGCCCGGGCCTGCCTGCCAAACAGCCCCAGGGCCAGCAAGAGAGCCCCTCAAAACCACCATCCAAGCCAGGGCAGTCAGCAACACCGCCAGCAGCAGACCCTGGCACAAGGCGCAATCATGATGTACACGCAGGGATTGCGGAACAGGCGGCAAAGAGGGGAGGAGCAGGCGACAGGGGGGCAGACGCGGAGCGATCGCACGGCGTGGGAGCGGAAACCGGGGTGTTTGGGCGCACACGTCGAAGGTGCGTGTGCGTGGGTTCACCTATGCGGTTGCCATGAAAGCAGCATGCAATATTTTGGGCCAATAAGAGAGCTGCTGACCTATAGTGTGGTGGCAGCCATCGGCTGATGCTTAGCTTTGTAGTGATGTCCCAGAAGCATACAATGCATGAGAACGCGGACTGTTGCAAGCAAGAGCTTGAGGTTTGCATACATGCCTGTTTGCCCTCGTCTGTGATCGGAGGTCAACAGGCGATGGTTCTGCCGTCTTGGGTTGCATGTCGCACTTTGCATCAACTACACAATAAGCAGCCAGCGCCGGTTCTGCCCCTACTTCAACGCCACACAGCGTAGTTCTCAGATCATGTATGTAAAATACATCTAAAGGCTGCCCTACTTTTGCTGACAATGATGCCAGATATGCATTTTCCTGACTTCATCCTGACCCCAATTCTACTCCTAACAGGCGGCAGGTGACATTGCCACCCAAGGTGCCACTGCCCACGGCAGAAGAACTTGGCGGTCTGAACATCAACACATCAGGTGCGTCTAGTGCAACTCCTCAAGCGATACCAGTCTCTGTGGCAGGTCTGTTCTCCTGTCAAGGCACTGTCTTGCTGGCGCATGAATGCACCGCAACTGTCAGGACAAAGCTGAAGGGCTTGGGTGCTGTTGATGCCCAAGCGCTACTAGTAGGTGTCACTGACTTACCTACTCCATAGTATGCCAGTGGACTTGCTATTGCAAGCACTGCAGCTATCAGGACACGACCAGAAACTGGATTGAGGGCTAGGGTTAGGGGTTAGGTCAGGGGCTCAGGATTAGGATTTGGTTGTGGATCAGTGCAAGGCACACCTTCCATTCACAACTGCCGCGGCTGGTGCTGTCGATCATGTACTGGTCAGCCTACTGCTCACTTGTGTACAATACCATGCAACTTTGCGGGAAAAAATCGCTCGCTGTTCTCGGAAGCTTAGGGTTTGGGGTTACAGTTAGACAATCACAGGCTCTGCATCCTGCAGTCTACTTTATGAGTCTCGACCTGCACCATATCGACTAGGCACGAGAATCGCCAAATGCTCCTGTTACTGGTTCCATTGGCCGGGTCCATGGTCAGCAACTGTAATAAGACCAACTATTCTTGCCTCCTGCTGTGCGGCTGGCAAATACTTCAGCGTTTTCAAGTGCTTTGAGATACGCATGCGTGTCCGTGCTTGGCCCTGCTGGCCGAGAGTGGTGCGCAAGGGGGGGACCTACCCCAGGTGTTCAACAAAACTGTCAGACACACTCAGTGAAGCCTTTGCCCAGCAGCGACGATCCTACAATGTCAAACTGGTACCCATGATTGGCCACATTTGCAAGCATTTGCACATGATTGTCAGCTTCAACATGCTCATCGAAGATTCCATGGCGACGCTGGGGAGGCCACCTCGAATGCAGAATGTGCGCAGCCAAGACAGACTAGGTTTTGACCCATCGTGGCACACCACTCACTTTCATGATTGTTCTGCTTATGCACATGGTTACAGGTGATGACGATATGCTTGATGCCACACTTTCGGACCTGGATTTGGAGGGGTTGGATTTGGGCAACTTCAACATTGACGACCTGATGATGGATCCCAAAAAGCCGCAAAGGTCCAAACCCAAGGCTGACAAGGGGAAGGGCATAGGCGGCTTGTTTGACAAGGTGTGTATATTGAACTTCATACTTGGAAGCAGTGCATTCCGCAAGCCCAGTTCATTGCATGCAATAGTACTGGGCTGGTGTAAGATGCTATGTTGGGGTTAGGGTTTGGGCATGCAGCTCACAAGCATGTCGTCGGAATTTTGGTAAAGCCTGCACTTCTATATATTAGCTCATATGTCAAGTATGCAGTCCCTTGCGGTGGCATACTGTGCATGCGGGCAACGGGCAGTCTGCACGCGTTCTAGAAACCACTCCAGTCCGCCAACTTGATGTAGCGCAATGCTTCTGTAGTCTCCAGACCGAATGATGCAGCTTCATTGTACTATTGCATGCGCACTTTTCAGCATGGCAATGCGCGCTGCTCTGTTTGAAACCTGTACATGCAGCTACACCCGCGCTGCTGCCATGTTGAGCCACGATTACATAATCTGTTCCAATTAATGTTGCAGGAGAGGTTTGAAGTACCCCTTGCAACACCGCTCTGCTCGCGTACAGCCTGTACATGCATGTCAAGCCACAATTACAAAACATTTTCGAACAAATGTTGCTGGACATGTAGAAGTACCCTTTGCATACACGTTCATCTGGCAAAGCCTCCATTGAAAGAACGCCCGGCATTGCTGCACCACTGCCATTTTTCTTGAAGCATTCAGCTCCAGTGGCAGTGTTAGTCCAGTGGCAACACACAGCCACAAAGCTTTTGCGCAAGCTCACGGTACATCGCCCCTGCTCAATTGCTGGTGCTACAACTATTTTGCGGGTCCGGAAACTTTGCTATGGTATGATTCTGAAAGTTACCGTCTGCACTGTGGTCTGCATTCATGGCATCAGTGTTTTCTTGCTCACGCCCTCCAGAAAACAGCGCAGTCGAGTTCACGTGATAATTTAAGCTGCACCAAAATTGGCGCTTTTCTGCTTTCAACCACTGACGCATTGTGATGTTGTGTTGTCGCAACCTTTGTTGTGAGTAAATGCTGCCTGGCGAGTCCAAAAGTCCACATGATCAGGATCAAGCCTCACGATCGCAGTGTTCACTAGATGTTTCAAACGCTCAGTTATGTTCGCTTCTTACCCCTGCCAGTTTACGCAAATCCAAGCACGATCTGCTGCGTGTGTGCACTTCGGTGGTATGAAATGCGCAAGCTAAAGAGAACATCTTGCTGTCAAAAGCTCACGCGCTAACACAGGCAATCGTTCTTGACATTGTTGAAAGCGGGTGCAAGAGCATTTGTGTGTCCGATCACTAAATGCTGACCACAGCGCTGACGGTGACCTCTTTGCACCATTCCGCATGTCTGGCTGCAGGTGAAAGGCATCTTTAGCTAGGGCACATGGCGCAGGAGCAGCGCTTTTGCAGCAACACTGCACACGGTTTTGTCCATCCTGTGCTGTTGTGACACAGTAGGCAATTGACTTGTGTCAGCACATTAGAGAAGAGCTATACGGGTCGTTCACACAACACATCACTGGACAATGACATACACAAGCAGAAATTACTCGATGAATGAGAGCATGCTGCTTTCGCGGAGATTGGCAATGATGTTCCACATGTGACAGGCTGCTGGATGTCAATTTGTGAGAGCATGCTGCTCTGGTGGGTATGGTGATGGATTTGCATGTCTGCAGCATGCTGCAATCCTCAACAAGGCGTAAACTGGTGCAGCAAACATTGCATGCTGTGCACAAGCCAGTTGGTCCTTGCTAGATGTCCGTCGTTGCACATGGTATGTGTGTGTCTTGACACAGCGTCTCATCACGGTGCCCATCACTGGCGTCACTCGGTTAGAAGATGAATCGGGCTTGCTTGCATGAGTGAACGCAAGGTGAGCCAGAGAACTGTTACGACAGTGGCCAAGCTTCCTGTGAATTCTGCAGCTGGAGACATGATTGCATTGCTGGACTCATACACAAGTATTTTTTTTTCATGATGTTTCTGAACTTGTGCCTTCCTCCACATGGGTGCATGGCAGTCCACCTGACACGCCGCCATGGGCACCAGCCTTACTTTTCTGCAAGTGGGCGTATTGCAGAATACCGCGCCACAATACTTTGTGGTCATCCAACGTCTGCTGCCGCACAAACTGTTTGCCATGCATTCATGAAGGCTCAATCCTTCGAGTACTAGCTTTTGAATACTTCTATTGGGCAATCAACCTCCTAAGCATGCTGATGCCATGGCAATTGCAATGATGCATGCAAAGAATGTTGAACCCGAGCATTGTTGCAACGTCAGCTTGTAGATGTTTTCGTCAAGTCGGGACCAAGTTCAACGGCGTGATGCAACCTGTCCAGCCGCTGCGAGCAGTGGAATCCGCCTTTGGGCAAGAGTTGGCCAGCGAGACCAAGGCAATGCAAGGAAAGCAGCAAGGGACTGGCGAAAAGTGGCGGATGCAATGGATTCCATTACACCACGCACACAAACATATTCAACCAACGCAGTTCGCCCCTGCCTCGCTGCTGTGCAGCAGCAGCAATCCAGCCCACCATGCTTACAAGCGCTTGTCGACAATGATGGTCAGTAGAGGGCCAGAGATAGGGCCAGCCATAGTGCCACTTGGAGACCTCCCAGGCATGCCAGCACGGTCATGGCAACTGCTGGTGCCTGTGACAAGATGGCGCATGAGAGGAAAAACGAGGTTTCTTAGCCCGTCTACTAACTTAGCCGTGCTTGATGGCGTGGATGTGATGTGTGCAGAGTTGCTGAGTCAAGTGCTTGTTGCTCTCAAGTGCCATGCACCATGCAAACAACGCAAACAGCTGTTCGAGTATGTACCAGCAACTGCAGATATGTTTACAGGTGTTGAGCCATCAGGCCGCCCGGGCAATAGCGCTGTCAATGGCTTGACGTAGGCCAGCCTTGCCGATCATCATGGTGAAAAGCAGGGCCAATGCTTGATGTTCTTGGCATGGCGGATCAGTAGAGCCGTTGCAGGGCGCACACATGTACGACTACACTTTGTAAAGCTACACTTTTGTGCAGTAAGTACCTTTTCTCGCACTGCTGGCATGACGTTCAAGTACAAGAAGCCCCCTCCCACAATCGCTGGCACCAGCAACGCAACCCACTGCACGATCCCATAGGGTATGGCCGTAAGCAGAGCCATTGGGACAAAGCCCACCAATGAGTACCCTGCGCAAAGACGAAGAAGTCAGCGATCAGCAATGATGAGAAGTTGGCACAATGCGCATGCGCACGAGGAGGGAATGACACAGAGAAGCCGTGTGACATCAGTGCAGAGAGAGTATTGTCATCAGGATCTAGCTGGGCCAGTGGGATATAACCCACCAATGGGTACCCTGCAAAAACATTGATGGGTCAGCGACAGCAACAAATTACCACAAAGCGTATGTGAACACCCATCACACAGCCGTGAGTCACCGACACAAGGGGTAGGGCAGGAAAAGCTACATCACAACCGTCCACATGTTACACGTTACGCGGAGTCTGCCCAAGCAGGGTCGTGCCAGACATCCGTCGGCCATGTTCACCAAGTTTCACTACATTCAGGGCCAAACTCAACTCATAGACTAGTCATAGTATAGTATGATGGGCCAAACTTAACTCATAGACTAGTCATAGTATAGTCAGCATGGTCCATCATAGTGCACACTCCTTCAAGCCTTGACTGTTCCCAATTGCCAAACATAAATGCATGACCATGAGCAACAGCTCCAGCCCCGACAGCCACGATACTCTGCTCCACATACATTCGTGCAGACTAATACAGTTCCCCTTGCCATATTGACACAGCGTATGCATTAGTGACAGCTGTAGCCCCAACAACCAGATTGCACTTGTCTCATAGATTTGTGCATGCATACACCCGTTGCCGCTTGCCATACAGGTGCCCACGTTCCACCACATGATTGTGCATACGTAATACGGTAATTACACTGTTTGCACTTGGCATATGGACACAGCGCATGCACCAGCAACAGCTCCAGCCCCCACAGCCACAATACACTGTCCCGTGATTTGTTCCTGCATGCACTGTTGCCGCTTGCCATACAAGTGCCCACTTTACTACATGATTGTGCATACGTAATACGGTAAACACACTGTTTGCACTTGCCATATAGACACAGCGTATGCGCCAGCGACAGCTCCAGCCCCCGCAGCTACAAAACACTTTTCAGATTGCAGACCCTGTTTCCACTAGCCATATAGACGCAAAGTCCATTACACACTGTTGTGGTACACTCTTGAGCATACATGCACTGGTTTCACTTACCATATAGACACAGCGTATGCGCCAGCGACAGCTCCAGCCCCCACGCCTTCCCCGCCGCCCACAGCCCAAACCCCCCCACCAACATGTACCCATACACAATTCCCACACCGCTCAGCGCCAGTCTGAAATCGGGCCCTCTCCCCGACTCCAGTCCTGAGATGTTCGCAGCCGCCGCCAGCATGAATATGAGGGTTGCGCTGCACCAGATGGGACCATAGAGGTCTGCCGTTTGCCCCTCCGCTGCGGTTAATAGGGGGCCCCTCCGAACGAGCAGTCCGTGCAGTATCCTGCAGAAGCATCGGTGGCGATGGTGATGATCGGAGGTTCTGCCTTTGATGGGACTGGTGCGTGCGTACGCTTGCAAGGTTGTTGATCGTCTACAAAGGCTATAGTTGCCGTTGAACTTGCATGAACGCAGATTGAGGTATCAGATGTATGAGCACTTATCTACAGGCAGTGCCAGCGCCGGTTGAAGGACAAGAGGCCTCTTATGCAACGCACTGCGCTTTGCATATTTGTGACACCAGCCTCACACCAATGCATGAGGTGCTCATCTGTGTGTGATTATAATGCCACATGTTGCAGTGTCAGACCATGGTGGAGCCTCAGCGGACATCCATGCCAAGTGACGCTCGCAAACCTCACCCTCCAACCACTTCAATGTTCAAGTTGAAGTTCATTCTTGAACTTGGCAACCTTGCATAACCATTGGCTGCAGTGATTGTGGTTCTTGCTAGCTTCAGCAAAACAAGCTGGGTCCAGAAAGTGACGTGCGCCTTCACTCCACCGCCACTAGTACTGCCTGCATTTGATGCATCTCAGCATTGGCAGAGAATCCGCCCCTGCACGCTTCAAGACTGATTATACAACAGCAGCAGTCAGCTTATTGGCGCTCAGCAATCTGGTGAATGCGCCAGGTGACCAACTGTTACGAAGACATGCACTGCCTTCAACCACTGCAAAAGAACGCACGCCGCACATGCCATTGCAACAATGCCACATGCTCACCACAAACCCTAGGTCTACCCTAGTCGCGTCTACTTCAACAATGGCATCTCACGTGTAACCGCCGTATACAGGGCGCGCACCTGTCATACACATCGGCGTCGTTGACGTTAAAGAAGGGCTTCAACGAGCCCATGCTCAGGCAGCCCATAAGCACCCCTAGCACACCGCCATCGTCGCCGCCGCCAACGCCTACACCCGCTGCGCCGGGGTCCTGCTGAGGCTTGCGCTGCGCCGCCTGCTGCCGCTCTACGTCCTCCACACCTAAAATTTAATTAGAGTGTGACGACTATTGCTATAGTTAGTTGTTCGGTATTGTTGCTCAACCATTCGTTAGTTATTCGTCAGTTATTTGTTATTTTATATATATTCATTATTTTATCGTTGCTGCTGTATACTACCAGTTATGCCTACCATCCTGGGATAGGTATCGTTCGAGAGGAGCTACTTTCCCCTCTCGGACTTGCAAAGCATCTCAGTCGCCCTGTTACGATTTCCTCTAGCTCTAAAGCAGTTGCTTCAATGCAAAAAGTCTTTGCATTAAAAAAATACCCAGAAAGAGTTTCAAGTCAACTTCATGTTGAACTTCAACCGGAACTTGAACTTGGGAAACAGTTGTGGTGCAGTGTGTGTGTGTGCTTGAGCTGAGGAGCTCAGAATGGGCGGGCGACTAGTTTGAAAGCAAGCACTTGAATGTGCAAGCCAGCACTCGACGTGTGCCCCTGTGCAACCACTCGGCTATCGTAACCCCCCCCGTGTGTCGTGCTGTTTGGCGCCTTGAGCAAGCAAGCAGAACTCGTGAAAGGGTCAGGAAGCAGTGGCGGTACGCTGTTTGGCACACCAGCGCATCTCATACGTGCCGCCATCGTCGTCACACGGTGCAGCAGAGCTCGTACAAACGAGCTGCAGAGCATTCACACACTGTTTTGCAAAAATGTGAAACAACGAATTCGCGTGGAGCGCTCTCGTTAGTTGTTCGTTATAAAACGAACAACTAAAACTAACGAGAACAACGCGTTGTTTTATAATTCGTTATCACACTCTAAATTTAATGATGGTTTTCGAGTTGAACAAGGAGTGAAAATGATGAATTGTTGATTCAAATGAGTGAAGACAACTGGTGGGAGAATTCGAAAGTCGATGGCGTGTGCAATAGGAAGAGGACGTCACTGGTGGTGAGAAGGAGGCATGGTCGCTGGTCTGTTGCGTGCAGTGTTGCGTCAGTGCATGAAAGCAAGAGGATCTGACGAAAAGACTTGTGTCGAGTGGTACTTCGATCACATGGACATCATCAGACAGTTCCATTCTGGGGCTTGGGAAACACAGCACACCATTTTTTGGTAACATGTTGGTAGCGCATCAGCTGAACTCGTTTCTGCTTCAAATATCACCATGATATATATGCACACACGCACAGGCACCGGGACAACTTGTCGAACAGTGCTGTCTTATCAAATTTATGTACATGCACTGCCTGCTGTGGCTCCACAACTCGCCCGCAGTTGCAATATGTGGTACGCTTTTGAAGCCCAGTCATCACGCAGTCAGTGCGTATGTAGCATCCGCATTGTTTGGATGTCGTGAAAGCGCCGGTGTAGGCCAAGTTGCCCGCACTGTGACAAACATAGTGCACACACATTCACTCATTGTTGAAAAGAATGAGCGCAGCTAGAATATTGCCATAACCCAGACAAACAGTGCCTTCAAAGAAGCAGGCAACATCAAGGATCGGGGCTGATGGATGCACCTTGACTCTCGGTGCAGCTTACCTGCTAGCAGCCGGCTTGTATCTTGTCCGGCCAGTAAGGCATCCGATCCCCAGGAAAAATCATTTGAGTCACTTGGGTGCATCGCCATGGCTCCTAGCCTCGCCTGTGAGCTCTCCTGGTGAGCAACAGTTCCCCACTTGCAAACAGAGTGCTTCAGGAATCCACTTTCGAAGTTCAAACTTGAAGTGCAATTTCCCTCGCCTTTGCGCATGCGCAGTGTACCCGCAGCGCTGCAGCAGATGCTGGATAGTGGTAGCAGCAGCAGCTGCGACACTGCCGCATAGCAGATTGCGCGCTAGCAGATTGCGCAGCCTCGAGGTTTGGAGCAGCAGCAGCCAAAGATGAGCCGAGGAGAAGATAGAGTTCTGCGGCGGCAAGCGATGGCAGTCGAGCAGCCGCTGTTCACCCCCATGCTCACGCACTACATCCTGGCATTCATTTCTTCTTCTGTCATGGTCAGGAGCACATGTCACGCTTTCAAGAGAGTTGCCGAGGATCACGAGGGCAAGCAGAAACGCCGCAAGACGACAGCCGCGGAAGCTGCCACCACCGTGAGTCTCGTCCGCTGGGCGGTAATCAACGGCCTGACTCCGGAGCTGGCGCAGACATCCTGCGTACGCCGCGGGAGCCTCGAAGGCCTGCGCCTGCTTCGCTCTCTGTATGCACTGCCTCTGCACGCAGGACATGCGCGGGAAGCTGCGAGGCGGGGACGGCTGAACCTTTTAGAGTGGCTGCGAGAGAACGGCTGCCCGTGGGACGAGCACACCTGCTCAGGCGCAGCGGAGGGCGGGCACCTCGAGGTGCTGCGGTGGGCACGCGCCAACGGATGCCCGTGGAGCCAGGAGACAACCTGGGCCGCAGCGAAAGGGGGGCACCTGGAGGTGCTGCAGTGGGCGGCGGCGAACGGGTGCCCGTGCGACGAGGAGACGTGCAGGAACGCTGCGTGTGGCGGGCACCTCGCGGCGCTGCAGTGGCTGCGCGCGCGCGGCTGCCCCTGGAACGAGCTCACGTGCACGTTTGCGGCGGATGGGGGGCACCTGCGCGTCCTGCAGTGGGCGCGCGCGCACGGGTGCCCGTGGAATGAGGGCACATGCGCGCGCGCGGCGAAACGCGGCCACCTCGATATCCTGCAGTGGGCGCGCGCCAACGGCTGCCCCTGGGGAGAGTGCACGTGCGAGGGGGCGGCGTGCGGCGGGCACCTCCGGGTGCTGCAGTGGGCGCGCGCCAACGGCTGCCCCTGGGACGCCCTCGTCTGCGGCTGGGCCGCCTTCGGGGGGCACCTGCACGTGCTCACGTGGCTGCGGGAGAACGGGTGCCCGTGGCACGAGGACTCATGCAGCAGCGCCGCCATGGGCGGGCACCTAGAGGTGCTGCAGTGGGCGCGCGCCAACGGGTGCCCGTGGAAGGAGGACACGTGCAGCTGCGCAGCCGGGGAGGGGCACCTGGAGGTGCTGCAGTGGGCGCGGGCCAACGGCTGCCCGTGGGATGTTCACACGATTGCGAGTGCTAGTAAAGGCGGGCACCTTGGAGTGCTGCAGTGGGCACGCGCTAATGGGTGCCCTGAGTAGAGTGTCTGTTGGTACACAACAGTTGCGAGGCGTACAGCCCGAGCGCCCGTTTTGACCACACTTTACACTTCATGCCACTTTGGCGACATGTAGTGATGCGCTGTAGCATTCAGTTTCAAATTGAGTACGCTGGGTGATGCAGGCACCTTCACATGTGCCTTTGGTTACGCGCTGTAGAGCCCTATTTAGGTATGCTGCACCCTTCACGCAACAGCCTTGTCCACGTCTTTAAATTTTGTATTTTTAATAATTTAGTTTCACTCCTCGTGCTGCACGCAAGTTTAACCTTGATCAGGGGGTGACGTTCAGTGTGCTGAGGCTCGGGCCACTTGCGCATCATCGGGAAATATACCAGCACCATACAACGTGGCAATTCTTATCTTTAATTCTCCAACACCGCTCCTGCAGCTGATTTTTTTTTTTCTGCGCACTGAGTTGCACTTTGCATGCTATGCTTGCAAATGCATTCTGCTTGAACCACATACATACAACTGCGCAGTGCATGCATGCTCATGATGCCAGCTGTGAAGGTGCGAATGCTCTGCTGATTGATGCTTCAAAAGCCTGCAACGCTGTGTTTCCACGACTTTTTCCATTCAAACATGTTGAAGTTTGTTCGCGCCTTCACGATCCCACGAAGTGCGCGTGCACCTGCCGTGTGGGCTTGTGCGGGCATTCGGCGTCTCTGACAATGACCGCGGCTGCGGATTCTGCAGTCGATGGTGGTGGTGAAGGCAACGCGCTAGGGCAACAGCTTGAGCAGCTTGCGGATGGTCACTTGCTTCTCAGCAACGACCTGCTTGCCGTACGCATAGGCGCCAACACCCATCACTCGCTCAGAGCTTGGCAGGAGCTGGCCTCAACAGTAGACTTCATAGTCCTCTATCAGCTGCGCTGCCCTCCTGCGAGCGTCGATGCAGCGAAGGCTGTGCAGGCGGCGCTCCAAGCAGCACTTGTCCAGCCAAGCAGCCGCAAGGTGGCCACCTCTGCAGCGCAGATGCATGTGGAAAGCAAGGGCTCAGCGGCTGCGCTGCTTCGGCAGTCTTGCCCATGGTTCTATGACCGCGGCGTTGTCGATGATGGCAGTGTGCTGCAGGCACTGGAGCCAGGGCGTGCCAGGACGGTGCTGGGGCAGCTCGCGGCGGAAGGTTTTCAGGTAAGATGCAGTTGCCCTGGAAGTGTTGATCTCGTGGTCACTGGTGGCTGATTTGAGCCTACACGCCTTGTGTTTTTTTTGTCAAAAATGTGGCAGCAACATGCGTTTCCAGGTCTTGAGCCTTGCCTTCCTTGCATCCTGAATACTTTCAAATTCTCAGAGCATGAGCAACACGCAAGCTGCTCACATACCTTGTGCATGCTGCAGCATAAGAGTTGATCACAATGTGAGTCGAAAAGCTGCATCAAGTGCGACTCTCAAGAACAGCATCACGCAACAAACGGGCACATCATCACAGGAGTACCTCTGCTGCAGGTGTGGCAGAACCCTCAGCATATCGCATCGTTGCCCTCTGCATCGTGCGCTGCAAGACCATGCTGGCCAAAATCTGCTTTATTTCAGCATATCACTTGCAGTGCCATACGAAGCAAGGTTGCATTGCCAATGCTGAAGTTGGTCTAAAAGGTAAAAAGTCATATGCGTGCGGGATTAGCTGCATTCACGCCACATCGAGCCTGAAGCGCCGCAGCCTAGCGCGGCACTCACTGCTCATTGCTGGCTCTGCCGGCCTCTGCTCACATGACCTCAACTTCAACATCAACATCAGGTTTACCGTAAACTCAACATTTACGCCAACGTCATCCTCGCAGCTGACCGTCGTGGCTGTGGTGCGAGGCCCCGCCGGCCTCTGCTCACATAACCCTTACTTCAACCTCAACTTCAAACTCATTACTCACCTCATTGCCAACTTCAACATCAACGTCGCACGCAGCTGACCATTGTGGCCGCGGTGCGAGGCCCCGCCGGCCTCTGCTGCCTGGGCCAGCGTGTCGCCCCCCGCACCGGCTACGAAACGCTGGCTGTGCACTGCCGCACGAGCGCGGACGAGGAGAAGTCTGATGTGCTGAGCACTGCTGCTGATGCGGTGGCGGGGGCGGCGGCGGCCTGGCTGGACGCGGCGTTTTCGGGCGGGGGAGCGCTGCCGCAGCCGAGCATGCGCGTGCGCGCCCTGTATGAGATGTGGGGGGCTGGCGACAGGTGACTGCTTTGACGGTTAGCTTTGAGGGGGGCTAGGGTTAAGGGGGTTATGGTTAAGGGTAGGGCAGGGGAGTGCTGCCGCAGCGCAGCATGCGCGTGCGCGCCATGTATGAGATGTGGGGGCCTGGCGAAAGGTAATCACTTGTGAGACTGGGTCTAGGGTTAGGGGGTTACACTTCTAGGTTTAGAGCGGGGGAGCGCTGCCGCAGCCATGCGCGTGCGCGCCGTGTATGAGATGCGAGGGGCTGTTGAGAGGTATGCCTGCTTTGGGGGTTGGCTTCAAGTGCTTAGGGTTTAGGGGTTAGAGTTAGGGTAAGGGTTCAGGGGGTTATGGTAGGGTTAGGTTGGGGGAGCGCGGCCGCAGCCCAGCATGCCCGTGCGCGCCATGTATGAGATGTTGGGGGCCGGCGACAGGTGACTGCTGTTAGGGTTGGGGTTAGGGGTAAAAGTAGGAGCAGGGTTAGGCGTAGGGCAGGGAGTGCTGCCGCAGCAGCCCAGCTTGCACGTGCGCGCTTGTATGAGATGTGGGGGGCTTGCGAAAGGTAATCACCTGTGAGATCGGGTCCAGGGTAAGGGCTTGGGTTCTAGGTTTAGAGCGGAGGAGCACTGCCACAGCGCAGCATGTGCACGCACGCCATGTGCAGGATGTCAGCGGCAGGCGACAGGTGACCGCACTCGTCTTGGTTCTGCAGTTTCAGACCATCCCAATCCGCAGGCCTTCAATATGAGTACTGTAGGTACTGTGGTGGTATGTGTGCCATATTTGGTCCAAACTAGGGGTGGAACGGTGGGCGGCGCATTGCAATAATGCTCATGTGCCGTTGCTGACAATGTGCATGTGATCACGGGCTGCTAAGCGTTGTCACGCATAACAAGTAGCAACTAGTTAGGGTTTGAGTTGCGGTGGTGGAGCGCAATTTACGCGATCTACGTACTGCAGACCATGTATTCTAACAACTTATAGCAAGTATCTTCCACATGTGCCTTATTGAACTGATGTGCCATCATAAGGGTCAGGATAATATGATTACAGTGGAAAACCTCGACCCTGTCCTTTCACTGTCCTCACCTCTTTTCTGGAGCTCCCCACCCATCTTACTCCGTCCTGACCCCCCCCCCCCCACTGCCGCACCTTGCAAAATGTCAACAGCTCAGAGGGTGCTGCAGCGGACGCCCCTACCGGGGCACTGCTGTGCGAGTGGGACTGCGCAGGGGGCAGGCACAGGGGGGTGGGGGATGGGCCGCCGGCCACCTGCCGCAGCCAGCTGATCGTTGGCGGCAGGGCGATGCTCAGCGCAGCGTGCCACACATTCAGGTAGGTAGGGTATATGGTGCAAGGGCAGGGTGATGCTCAGCGCAGCATGCCACACATTCAGGTAGGTAGGGGTATGTGCTGCGAAGTATACTTTGAAGTTATGTCAGGGCAATGCTCAGCGCAGCATGCTACACATCCGGGCAGTTAGGGTATAGGGTACAAAGGCTGGGTGATGCTCAGCGCAGCGTGCCACACATTCAGGTAGGTAGGGTATAGGGTACGAATAGCAGGGTGATGCTCAGCGCAGCATGTCATGTATTAAGGTAGGGCTGTAGTACAACATTCGAGGACAGAGCGAAGCATGCCGCACTTTCAGGTAGGAAGGCTACATGGTACGAAGCATTCTTTGATGTATTTGTAGGGCGATGCTTAGTGTATCATGCCGTACATTCAGTAGGTACTATGACATACAAGGAGGGTGATGCTCAACGCAGTGTAGCGCAGCATGCCACACATTCAGGTAGGTAGGGTGTGTGGTACGAGTATGGAGCAAGGTGATGCTTTGCGGAGCATGCCACTCGTTCAGGAAGGTTGAGGAATCCATACGACGTAAAGGCAGGGCAATGCTAAGCCCAGCATGCCACACATTAGGTATTAAGCATATTTTCAAGCTTCGCTCTGCTGCGACGCACCTACATGCGGCTCAGAACCTGTTTCTTTCTGATGCAGGCTGCTTCTGTGGCATCCTTGATAGCGTCTATGCTTCAAGGACATGCATACTTCGAAGTACATACAGTTTACGTATGCACCCACAATAACCGCTTTGAAACGTCCGTGCTAGGCATTCAGAGCTAACCAAGTGGTAACTCGCCTCCTGCTGCTGCTCACCACTGATTCCACTCACGTGCCGCAGATACAATGCTGCGAGTTCATCTGCGCCAATGCTACCCAGTTTGTGCTGTAGCGTGCCCGGCTCAGTGCTGCTGGTGCTTTGGCTGAGCGCTGCTGCTTTAGCTACACTATTTGAATGTTTGTCACGGATACACTGCCCGTCCCACATACATACCCTCGCACCGCTGAAGTGCAAGTACTTGAAGTATGAGAAGTCGCTCAGAAGAGTGATTCCTACTTTCGCTTCAGTGGCGGTCTATCATGGTGCATGATTGCACCAATTGATTCTTGGTATTCACTGTCATTCTCTTGGTGTGCTGGCACTTGCATCAATATTTTTCCCGCAGAGATGACCTGGCAGCTCTAAGGTCCATGGCAGGATTGGCTAATGGGGAAGTGTCCGTCATACCTGACAGGATCCACAGGTGAATATAATTTCTACTGCAAGAGTAAACCAGCATTTCATGATTTATGACAAGATCATGACTCCCCTCCTCACAATCGGTGATCAATCGGAAGTTTTACGCCCTGAGTTGGAGTGAACAACACTTGAAAAATGGAGCTCTCTGTCTGTTGCCAAGTTTGTTCACTGTCTACCGTAAAGTTCCTCTGCTAACCTGCATACTTTGTTTTGATTTGCCAGTGTTCGATGCTACTTGACTGAATGCACTGTATTATATATGGTAATGCCAGGTCGGGCATTTACATACATTTGCAAATCTTTCGAGAATATTGGTTTGCATAGGACCTCTCACACAGTCTTGTCCAGCTTTTGGCGCACACTTGTTTCAGGAGAAAGCCACTCCATGTACATATCTTGCATAGTATGCACGTATAGCTGGCCTTTCTTGCAGTGGTCCTGCACATATATCTCAAATGTTCTCTCTCGAGCTACTGTATTCTCATTATGTTGTACACTGTCGCAGCAGGTAGTATCTTTGCGTGCTGCAGACCATCAAGTCAATGGCTTGGCATGTGTTACCACTCAGGGACCTTCCTCATCGCACCAACATGGGATCTGTGACTTTACCACAGGGATCTGCTTGCATGCGTTGGTGTTAGAAGTATACTGTTTGAGCTACATTTCCTTCAAATAAACAATGAATTCTCTCTGGCGGAGCGTCCATGACCATGCGTCTGTTTCACCTTTTTTTTATCACGTGTTCAGGGCTGGAGAACAGCCGCCGTGGCAGGGCCATCTGCAACAGCTGCTCAGCGCATCTGCTGATGAAGCAGCGCTCAGCACCTTTGGCGACGAATCCGCTGCCGACAACGGCTCGTCGGCAGTTACAGCCGGACAGGGCCCGGATGACAGCATGCTGCTCGATGCCACGCTTGACATCGGTTTCAGGTGCGTGTCTGCTAGCAATACTTGAACGTAAAGAATAGGACTTGAAGTACCACCGCTGTGAGTTGCGGCAGCTGGTGCATGCGGACAGGGCCCGGATGACAGTATGCTGCTCGACACTACGCTCGACATCGGTTTCAGGTGCATGTGTGTGTGTGTCTGCAATACTTCAATATACAGGTTAGGACTTGAAGTACCGCCGCTGCGAGTTGCGTGGGCAGGTGCAGGCGAACAGGGCCCAGACAACAGCATGTGCTTTGATGATATGCTTGATGTTCGATTTGAGGTGCGCCTGTGTGTATATTGCAAGACTTTGAATGATTGAACACATTCTTGAAGTCATGCGTGACCTATGCATGTTTTCCCACAATTCAACGGAGTTATAATTTCCACAACACCAACTTACCTTGTGAATAGGGTTGCCGAAACCGTAAATCGTAAATTTACGGTACGGAAATATACGGCGTATGATACGCCGTATGTTTCAAATCGCCTCGTCGAACTTTTCGTACCCATTTTTTTCGGTACGATTTTTTTATGGTGAGGTGGATGATGCAAACGAACAGAATTACTGGCGCAGTGAGGAGTGGTGGTGACGGCGATGGCGCCAGCGCGCGTACATCACCTCAGCTTGGCACAGTCAGCAAGCCGCGAGTGCTCAGACCGAACACGCCGAAGTTCAAGAACGAAGTTCAAGTGCCTTCTGGCGAGGATGAGACTTGGAGGTGTACATGCAGTGCAAGCGACAACCACTGTCTGCCAGCAACCCTGCGCGCACTGCGACAAGCACTTGTCCTGCCAGCAAGCCTGCGCGCACTAACACTGAGCACATCCACAGCAGTGAAACCAGCAGACGTAACCAGCAGACGAAGCCAGTAACATATTGCAAAGTGCCACAAGGTGATTCGGTGCTTCCAAAAGCCAGGAAAAGCCGTGAGCACTTGGCTAAGTTTGCTTTACATGGCTCTGCACCTGATTGAAGACCCTTACTTAAAAAGCGATCTTGTGAAACTTCAAAAAAGCTGTCAACCAAGCAGGTTGGACTATGTAGTAGGTATGATTTTTCAAAAATTGCAACGATGGCATCTTCACCATTGTACTTTCTATTGTAAATTTATTTATATGGTAAGCTGTACCCATCCTCATTGCCGACATTGAATGCAGTGATCTTTGGTAATATGCTTCATGCTTGCTTGCCATTAATCAACTCACGTTGCCTGTGAGAATTGTGCAGCAAGTTGAAGTTTTCATACCAGTAATACGCAGCATCTCGCGTGTAGTCATCTGTGCCTATGTTACCATATGCAAGGTGGACCATGTGGCGTACACGCATGATGATAATTGCATAATTACGATATTCACGGCGCATACGGTTTACGGTTGGGAGTACGGTTTTACGATTACGGTTATTACGGTAACAACGGTTGCACGGTCACAGGTACGGCATACCATTACGGTTACGATACGGTACGTTTACGGCCTACGGAGTATATTTTCAAAAACCTACGGCTTTGGCAACCCTACTTGTGAAACCTCACCATTTGAACCTCAAACATGCCTGCTCTGTGCTCTGAAATGCTGAAACTCGTTGGTGCTGCTCCCTGTTCGTGCCACTACAGTTGATGGTTCTCAAGACGCTACCTGACAATATTTCTACCAATACATACCTACGCGCTGGAGCCTCAAACACGCGTGCCCATGTGAACTTCTTTTGCTTGCTGACCGCAGCAGGAGTGCTGCTCCCACCAAGATCGCCGTGCGAGGAGATCTGGACTTCTCAGAGAGGCTCTGGGAGGTATGCTTAACGTGATTTATTGATAATATATGAACACCTGTGCAATCAGATTATTACTATTGCTTTGTAAAGAATTGCTGTGGGAGGAGGTCTGGACCTCTCAGAGGGGCTCTGGGAGGTACGCTGTGCCTGATGTACTTGTGTTTTTTCCCCAAGAATTTGAGCATACTTCGTAACACATAGTCTAGACGTACACGCACACGCACGCGCGCGCACGTCCGCGTGAGCGTATTGATGAAGTGTATTGATCAAGGCATATACTGTACATGACTGTGGGGAGCTTGGGACTCGTCAGGAAGACTCACTCCGCCATGTGCTCTGGCGCGACCTAGCCCTACCGTTGACCCTGATGCCCCTCGCTCTGTACATCTGTACTGTTGAAGTTCGATGTGCGACAGATTGCTCTGCAGGCCTGTGGCACGTGCTTGTCGTGCTGCAGTCAGTTTGAGATTTTGCCGCTGATATTGTGCAAGAGCTGCAAATTGTATGTGGAGGTTTCAGCGCAGGGGCTTGCAGCCTGGGGACAGAAGCCAAATAACTCGTCGAACGTGCAGAGGCAGAATGGTGCTTGCGAGCAGCAGCGCTTGGCAGTGAAGCTCCTCACTGACCCCTACCTTTTTTACTCTACTGTAAGCCTTGATGCAACCCTCAAATTCAACTTCAACCCTGATCCTAGCTATAGCCCTGCATCCCATTCCATGCCTGTTGAGCTGCAGGTGGCAGCAACAATGGCCATGGGCGAATACGCCCTTGTCGTTTGTCTTGGTCATAAGAAATGCTCAACGCAGCTGTGACTTGTTCACTTCACCCTATGCAGCTCTACCTCCAATCCTGATCTACCCCAGCTACAACTTCCACCCTGATCCTTACGCTAGCCAGGGCTAGCGTCTAAACTCAGACGGCCTTGGCGCAACTGACTTTGGGTTTTGAGCCCTGGCTAAACTAGTTTAGCCATGGCGCCACTGGCGCAACTCTTACAAAGGCTTCTAGTGCTTCTACAGTCACTATCAAGGCCCATAGAGCTTACAGAAGGGTTAGGGTTACGGTCATGCCTAACCCTAGTTAAAATGCTAACCCTAGGCAAGACTCGCGAATAAACTTGCGAGTAATGAGCAATACTCGTGAGTAAAGGTGCGAGTATCGCCAGTTGCGCCACGAGTCACTTGAGCCGGCAGCTGGCGCAACTGGCGCAACTCAGTGGCGCAACGTGTTTGGCGCAAGAGTTTAGTTTAGACGCTAGCCCTGACGCTAGCCCTGCATCACATTCCATGCATGCTGAGCTGCAGGCGGCGGTAACAATGACAACGCGCGCAGAGATGACGGTCGCCCTTCTCTTTCGTCTTGGTCATACATGCTGAACGCAGTGCGGCTCGTTCGCTTCACCCTAGCCCTACCCCCACTCCTGATCACCCCCCCCAGCTTCACCTTCAACCCCAACCGCCTTACTCTAGCCCTGCATCCCATGCCATGCCTGCTGCTGAGAGCTGCAGGTGGCAGCAAACATGGCAACGGGTGAAGAGATGGCAGCAGCGCTCACGCAGGCGGCGGCGGCCGTGCGCGCGGGCTCCCTGCTGCCCGCCATAGGCACGCACAACACAACGGCAGTCGCGGGCGCGATCGCGGCGTGTCTGCGCCGCGCGCAAGAGCAGCAGTACGGTGGCCGCTCGCAGGCAGCAACGCTCAGCAGCAAGCGGAGTGAGGCAGCAGTGCTCGACGCTGGCCCCGCGGCCGCCCTGCTGGAAGGTGAAGGGACAGCGAAGATTGCGCGTCGCCTGCTGCTGATGATAGATTTTTCCTGGTTGCCTGGACAACTACATTGCAATATACCCCAATAGGTTGATGTCAGTCAAAACTACCTCGCGTAAAATTGGTTCGTCTAAGGTGTAGACAATGTCCCTTCAAAACGCTCACATTAGCTGGCTCTGCACTGCTGCGCGCCGCTGCTCCTGCCCCCCTGCACCGCTGCGGCACACTCATGGCAAAGTTTACACGAGGAGCTACAAGCACAAAAAAGTGTACAACGCTACAACTTAGCAGTATAGGGCTGCAACCAACTTGCTGTGTTCGCTGTCCCTTATCACGTGTTTCAGGCCGACCTCCGTCTACAACTTGGCAGTATAGGGCTGCAACCAACTTGCTGTGTTCGCTGTCCCTTATCACGTGTTTCAGGCCGACCTCCAAGCGCCACGGAGGCCGCCGCTCTGTTGGTGGAGCTGGGCCTTCACAAGGTGGCCAACGACATGCGGCACTGGTTCACACTCGAAGCAGCGCTCAGCACTGGCGATCTCCACTGGCACCTTAACTGCCATGTTGGCGCCGTTGATGATGTGGGCGACGTGGAGGAGGTGAGCGTCCACAATTGAAGTTGAAGTTTGTCATTTAATGAAGCTGCGCTCAGCACTGGCGATCTCCACTGGCACCTCACTACCGCGTCGGCGCCGCTGATAATGCAGGCGATGTGGAGCAGGTGAGCGTCTGCAGTTGCAGTTGAAGTTTTTCATTGAATAAACTAGATCGTGCTGGAAACAAGGCTCAGCGATGGCAGTCTGCACCTGGCATCTCGACTAACGCCTTGGCGCCGTTGGCACTGCGGCTGATTGGATTGGGTGAGCGCTCACGGTTGAAGTTGAGGTGGGGTTAGGGTTAGGGTTAGATATGGAGGAGGCAGCTCTCAATGCCAGCGCCTTCCGTGGATCTCAAAAATTGCCTCGGCGCCACTGACGATGCAGGCGATGTGGAAGATCTGAGCATCTACTGTAATACAAACTGTTGAAGGTGAAGGCCTGGTGTAAGCGGCCTCTGTGCGTGTCAGCGGTGCATGCGCAGATGCGCGCGCGTAAGTGTTGAAGTATCGGCTTTCAGACGAGACGCAACTTTGAAGTTGAAGTTCACATTTGAGGCAGTGATCAGTGCTGTTGATCTGTAGCTGCACGTGAGCTGCCTTTTTCTCCAGCAGAGGTGCTGCAGATGCAGAGGGAGGAGGATCTGTGCGCTTGAAGTTTCCATCTCCATCCGCTGCAGCCATTAGCTGTGACGCGTGCCTTTGAGCCTGCTGTGTTACAAGTGTACTTGCAGGTCAGAGAAACGAGCCATGCTTGCATGACTCTGCACCTCCGGTGGCCTTCGTACTCAATTTGCTGCACTCACTGATGCAACAGAAGTTGACCGCAAGGTGCTTTGCAGAAGAAGATGCTGGCAGGGTAGTATAGAACAGAACTTCAAATTGAAGTTTGTGCTAGAGCCTCGCATTTGCTGACGCATGCAAGTTGTTTCACTTAAGCAGGTGTATTGGCAATTTAGGTCACACACTGACTGACTGATACTGCTCGTCCTCTGCTGTCCTCTGCTGTCCTGTGCACTGCCACGGGGCAGGCGATCCGTCGACTGTCGCTGGCGGCTGACGCAGCGGAAGTGGTCACGTTAGCGGCAGCGTGCAGCGCGCCGTGGCAGCAGACAAGGTATGCATGTACCGAATGCCAAACATACCTACATGCACCTGCTTCAGTAATACCTTTGGAAGAGTCACTTGACTCATGAGCTCAGGCGTGCAGCACGCCAGGTGGCAGCAGACAAGGTATGCATGTATGCACACCATGTATATACCTACATGCATCTGCTTTGGTAGTGCCTCCACTTGACGCAAGATCTCTGGCATGTGGCGATGACACGGTATGTATGCATGCGTGCCAAATATACCTGCATACCCAGAAGACTCATGCTTCACTGTGACTTGTGATTGCACACCCGAGTCTTGTGACTTGTACATTAAGTGCATGGCCCCAACGCGTGCGGGGGCGTTGCAACAACGGCTGAACCACTAGCTGAAGCCAGTGGTCAGCTCACAACTCTGACTTGTGATATTGTGATATAGTCTACGTGAAACACAGTATGTATTCTTCTTATCAGATATCAATCGCCAGCATGGGATATGAATTGCCAGCCCTTGACTGAAGAAAGGTGGAAAGATTCACATGTATGTGCATGGTTGTGACTTTATTTGTGCGGCTGAAGTCGCCTTCATTGCGAAAAGGAAACATTACATCAAAAACAGTGGCGCAACGACTGACTGGACCATGTCAAAGCCTGCACATGACATGACAACATGACAAGAGTGTCTCCGCTACCAAAGCTTCCAGCTTGAAGCATCTAACCTGTCCAATGTCGAGCCTCTGCACGGTCAACAGCAGCGCAAGAACTGACTGCACAACATCAAAATGCCGTGCTTGGCGATACTACAGATACTAACCCTAACCCTAAGCCGGAACTTCACGAGCGTATCATGCTTCCACTTCAATTGTTTGCCTTGCTGTGTGTCACACCGTT
The DNA here is from genome assembly GCA_017506865.1 of Tribonema minus. NCBI lineage: Eukaryota > Xanthophyceae > Tribonematales > Tribonemataceae > Tribonema > Tribonema minus. Next base: position 308,401 of record JAFCMP010000518.1, on the reverse strand, counting down.
TCTCTGCAGTTGCGACGCAGCGTAATTGGCGGAGCCCCGCCACAGCACTGCATGCCCCTCAGCCTGTGCACTCTGGCTCTCACGCACCAACTTCAACCCCCCCCCCCCCCCTGCGCGACTTCACTCATGCATCAACTTCAACTTCATCCCCCCTGCATATCTCTTGCAGGGCCCTCGCACAAGCCGCTCTCGCCGCCTACCGCACCCCCCCTCCCCCTGCACCGCCAACGATCACCGGCGCTGCTGCCGAAGCAGCCCAAACGCCAGCGCCGCTGCCGCTGCCGCTGTTTCTGGTACACCTCCCGGAGGTGCTGCCTCAGAGTGTGCGCGCGCGGCTGTCGCGGCCTGTATTCTGGGAGCTGATTGCTGCTGCGCCAGGTGGCAGCAGCAGCAGCAGCAGTGCTCAGGTGGCAGTTACGCAGTCGCACCTGGTGCTGGAACGGGGGCTAGGGGGGGTGCGGGGGGGCGGCGGCGATGGGCTGCACGCGGCACTGTCAGCGGTGCCCGAAGAGCTGAGAGCTGAGGTAATGAAGTTGTTGGCAAACTTTGACCTTATGCTGCAGTTTGAGAATAGATCGAGGGAATTGCACCCCCAAGGCCTTCATCATTCGCTGTACTTGATAACACTGAGGGCACCAAGCACTGCATACGATGGCGCTTATGTATGTCACCTGGGTCACGATGATGCATCAAAAATACAATGTCGTCGCCGCAAATGGTGCAGCAATTCCACGACCCTATGTGCGGCTGTCATAGTCCCCCCTGCAGCATTTGACGTGCTCTTGCACTGCAATAGGGGTAGGTACTGCATGAAGCTGCAGTGCTTTCATGGGATGTTATTCAGCGCAAGACAGCAAATCATGGTGGAATGTGAATGCTCGTGACCATGAGTCCTATGTCAAGCAAAGAGTCCCTGATTGAATTCGCGGCCTGCAACTGAACAGCAGCTTTGGGGTCTCCATGTATCGGCAAACTGCGATAGTTGTTTGATGAGCGCAAGGCGTCGCTCACTGTTCGTCTCTGCGCGCTGCGCTTGCAGGTGCTTGCATGCGTGCTTGGAGCTGACGCCGCAGCAAAGACAAGGAGCACTGCCACCAACAAACTTCAGCTTGAAGTTTCTGACAACGCCGAGGAAGCCACAGAACACGTCTATGAAGCCACAGAACACGTCTATGAAGCCACAGAACACGTCTATGTGTGCACACACAGGCGCGTTAGTGCACCGGCATCATGAAGGCGGTTTATGAACCAAGTGCGTGTGTATATGGCCAGCAATGAGTGCACGATGTCAGCTTTTGAAGCAGTCTGAGACTTGTACTTGAACTCGAGAGGTAGATGCGTGGGTCAGCATGACCGCATTGCATCCTGCGCATGATGGCGCAAATGACACATTGCATTAGGCATCTACTGCACTTGGCCATTATTGCCTGCCTGTTGCACTGTGGATGCACACGTCCAACTTTGAGTAATGTCAATGGCTGCCACTGCACGAAGGAACGTGCACCATCCTCAGCAGCTGACACGGCAGTTGTGTAGTCCCGTCTTGGATTCCATTCTTACAGGATTTCAGGATTGAGGGCTCTGGAGAATGTGCATAGCTCACGGCACAAAAGGCCTGCATGATAACAAGTTGTCTTGCAAAAAGTCTACACGTATTGCAGTGCACTGCGCCATGTGCGCCATGACTACTTCTGTAGTCCACGCGAGCACGCACGAACACGCTGGCAATGACGTCAGTTCAAATGCACCCAAGTTGATTGCAGCATGGCAGCAGCATCATGATACAAAAGACAAAAGCAGTGAACGTGCACAAGAAATCAGCAACAAAGTGCATGGATGCTATTGATAAATAAATGTATGTGTGTATACATAAATGATCTGGCAACACGTCTCCTTGTCTACAGCTGCATGAAGTCACGGGCACTTTGAAGCTCAGCCCTGTTGCTCTGCAAAACGCAATGCCCACTGGGCGCAGGTAATGCCCAGCATATATCCAGAGCTTGCGGAATTCAAGCAACAGTGCCAGCGATAATGCCATCATAGGGATGCGGGCAGTTGGGCGCAAAGAGCAGATTGATCAGCTCCAGACCGTCTGCCTGATACTGCTCGGGCTTCGGGCCTCTCTGAAAACGGCAGTAAAACGTACCCTTATAGTCGTGGAACCACATGACGCGGTTTGTGGCCTTGTGTAGCATGTAGACTTCCCAGACACATTTGTAGCCTTCACCTTGAATATGCACACATGCTGTACCTGATATGCACTGCAGGCGGTAGAGCATGAGCGCTGAGCTCAGCACAAAGCCGTGAATGACGTGATCATCACTCCTATCAATCCACTCCGTAATCTCAGCCTTGCCCGTTTTCTTGTTCCAGTATATGTCGAGGGGCATGCCTTCACACTGTGCGCCAGCCGGTAGCTCGTCCTTGCTTATCCGCTGCCACTTCTGCATGACTGCCTCCGCTCTCGCTGTCACGGTCTCGTCGACTCGGTCCATAAGTGCCAGTGGCTCCACGAGGTAGTGCTGTTCATTCTCCCTCGCCCGCTTCATGCTCGCGATATCATCGATGCTCATTTGAGCTATCTGCACCAGCGTTTGGTGCGGGAGCATGTGCAGGTCCACAGGCGCGATGCCCGCCGTGATTTGCTCCAAGCACATGCGGGATAAGTTATCGATGGCGGGCCCGCTGACCTCATGGCTGCTGGCATCGCCTGCTTCTTCTTTTGCTGCAGCGCCATCGTTGTCTCCCTTGGAAGCCTGCATGTAGTATTAGTCTCCTGCTGCGCAGGCGCCTGCGGCTCGAGGTGTGTGTTTATTCTGACGTCGTCGGGGGGGGATCTTTAACCTGCCTAATAAGACGTGCCCCCCCGCGGCTCCTGAATCATATGGCTTCACGACCGCAGTGCCAGTGTGGGCTGCAGTAGACCAGCCTCTCAAACGTCAACGGATGTCAGCATTGACGAGCTGGTATCATCGGCAGGCCATCAGGCACAACTGCGCAGGCCTGTCGCGCACAAAACCGCTGGTGCTGCAAACAGGGGTGTGGCAGGTGCAGCTGTGCAGCCAGCGCCGCGTTTCTGGCTTGGCTGAGCGCTGCCCCCAACGCCAGTGCAAGCCCACGATACAGTGTGCACCATAACGCCTGCTATAGCATACATGTGTACTTTTTATTCATTCTCGCTCAGGCCGCAAACACATCAATGCCCAGATGAATGGTATCTAAGCTTGCTGTACAGAATCTACATGTGGTGTGACAGTCTCAAAATGTCTCCATGACAACCACACTCAAAAGACGCCGCCACCAAATGGCATCTCGGGATCCCCCCCTGCATCCTCGTCCATGGTATGTACTTGAAAAGTATAACTTGACTGAACTTGAACGTCCCTCGTCGCGCAGGCAACAGTGCTGCCGCCTCACATCATGCGTGCAACGTGTGTGAGAGTCATGAATGCCAAGGCTTATCACAGCTGGAGCAGCCCATGTGCCTTTGCGGCAACAATGTGTTTCCTCCGTTTGCAAACATTTGGCAAATTGAATGTGCAGATAGCTTGCAAACACACATGCACACAGACAGAGAGAGAGACAATCGGCTGCAATACGGGGAACAACATCTGCTGCCATTCTCATTGAACGGAGCCACCTAGTCACATACGGCATGCTCCTGGCTGCTCAAGCCCCTGGACAGCAGCCACTTCTTTGCACCCACCCTTGTTCGAGAGCTCACATCACGCATCAAACTGTGCACGACTCATGACTCTGACTCAAGACTGCGCGCACTCGGGCCTGCGCCCCTCCGCTGTCGGCAGCATGTCGCCACTGCCTGCATCAAAGTCAACCGGCGGCTTTTTCTGCAGCGCATGCGCACGCACATTGGTCGTCAGAACAGCCCCAGTCTCTTGCATGGGTACATTCTCTTTGCCAGAGGGACTGCTGTCTGCTGTTTCCCACTGGCGATTGACAGCCCCATCCGTAAACTTCAAGTTTGGGGACGCTCCGCTGACATCACCCATGTTGCTCGACCGCAGCCCCGTCGGCGCTGCTGCGGCACTGACATCCACGGCACTGATGCCGCTGTTGCCGCCGCCGTCAGCGCCACCGCCATCAGCAGCAGCACCGGTTGACATGACGTGTACTCTCGCTGGCGCAGCCACAGCTGAGAGCGCGCTCGGTGCACGATGCGACTTCGCCACGGCAGCAGCATCATGCGCAGTATCCGCAGCAGCAGCGGCAGTAGCAGCGGCCGCCGCCAGATCATTGCGGCGGTTGGCCCTGTGCTCCACCCTCTCACAGCGCAGCTGCAGCGACGTGACGCTGTGCCTGAGCGTTGTGGCCTCCGCCTCCGCGTCGGCGGCGCGCCGCGCGGCAGCGTCCGCCGCCGCCTCCGCCGCGGCGCAGCGCAGCAGCACGTCGCGCTTCTCCTGCGCGAGGCGGTGCCGCTGCAGCTCGAACTGCGCGACCATCTCTGCGTATGCGCCGCTGCTGCCGCCGCCGCTGCTGCTGTTGATGTTTGGGGTTGCGCCTTGCATGCTGCAGTCAAGGGTTGGGTGAAGAGGGCACGAGCAGGCGTGGTTCATGTTTGATGATGTTGTGACTTGTGATCAGCTCTTGTTGGCGTGCGCTTTTGGATAGCGTGAGGCACAAGCGGGCGTGGGTTGTGTGCGACTTGTTGTGAATTGTGACCAGCTCTCATTTGTCGTGCACCTTTTCAAGAGCGGTGCACGATGCGACAGTGCAGCGGCACCGCCAATTCTTTCACACAACCAATACTGCACATGCGCGCTCCCCCCACGCACCTGCCCCCAAACCCCTCTTCAGCACCGCCCACCGTTGGCATACGTAGCATCGCATCGCACTGGCAGTCGGCACAACACCTACTGCAGAGACATTAAGTACGGAATGCACAACTATGAAAACAACCCAAATCTTCACCAATTATCAACCACAAACGCACCACAACTCACCACACTGCATAGCATCACTGGGACTGTGAAGCTTGACCGCGCCGCGGACTTTAGAATATGGTTGGGGTCAATCCTCCCATCTACTGCAGTTGTACAGAGGGAGAGCACATGCATGGAGTCGCATTTCTCTATGCAATGACTGTCGCCAACTTTCACACACCACAGCAACACGCGCGCACTCACCCCGCACGCCGCCGCCCCCCTTTGATTAGGTGACGTGTAATCTTCACATTTACTGTGGTAGTCCGCACACTCCCGCAGTCATGGGTGAGGGTTTAGGGTGAGGATTAGGGTTAGTTCATCACACACCACCGCAAACGCGCGCACTCACCCCGCGCATAACTGTCACCAAGCATAAGACGCCACCACAACAACAACACGCGCACTCACCCCGCGCACCCCCACTCCCCTCCGGTTAGGTTAAGGGTACTCTACCCATCCAAGCGCTGCAGTAATCTACAGAGAGCCACACAACAGTCACCAACCATCACACCACAACAACCACAATGCGCACTCACCCCGTGTACCCCCCACCCCCCTCCGTTTAGGGTTCGGGTGTATCCTCCCATCTAATATAGTTGTCTACAGCGTGCGCATGCATGAAGCCATAATCATCCACAATGTGATGGTTGTTGAAAATAACAACAAATAAACTTTTCATAAATGATGATCACACACCACAAAAACACGCGCACTCACCCCACATACCCCCCGCCCCCCTCCAGCGCCTCCCTCAGCGCCTCGTTCTCCGCCGCCAGTTCCTCCACCTCCCCCCTGAGTGCTGCCACCGTCGCGCCCCCCTCCCCCCCCCCGCCCCCCCCCCCTCCCCCACTCGCCGCCAGCGCCCTCCTCGCATCCTCCGCTTGCGCGTATAGCGCGGAACGCTCCCGTTCGGCGCGACGCGCACGGCTGAGCGCTGCCTCCGTGGCAGTTTCGGCGGCGGCGGCGCGCGCCGTCTGCGCTGCGAGGGCTGTTTGAGCTCTGGCGGCGGCGGCGGCCATGGCTGCGCGGCCGCGGGTGATGAGGTCCGCGAGCTCTGCGCGCGACTGCGGGAGAAGAGGGGTTGAAGTTGAGAGTTGAAGTCGTGGCAAATGAAATTGGGGTTGAAGATGAGAGTTGAAGTTGTGGCAGGCGGTTGCTAGCAGTGCCTGCGCTGCCGTGACGCATGAGGTCTGCGAGTTCCGCGTGCAACTGCTGCAAGGGCGAAATGAAGTGGTGAGTGAGGTTGTAGAAAACTTCAAGTGTGAGCTCTGGCGGCGGCGGCCGCCATTGCCGCGCGGCCGCGGGTGATGAGGTCCGCGAGCTCTGCGCGCGACAAGGAGGAGGGAGGGGGTTTAAGATGGGAGTTGAAGTTGCGGCAGGCGAATGCTGAGCTAGACTAGCAGTATTAGTGCGTTCGTTGGGTGTTGGCAGGAGGGTGGTGAGTTCTGCGTGCGGCTGCGGGAGAGTGCGGTTGAAGTTGTGACTGAAGTTGTCAGCACTGAAATGCGAGTTTTGCTGAAGTGCGAAGAGACCCAGAGTGGCAGACCACATCAATGCACAATGTGGGCGCCAGCAGCTACCAATACCTCTAAAGCTGACCCTTCCTTTCTCTATGGTACGTATGCCATTATTGATATTCAGCATCGCTCACCCTCTCTTGCTCCGCTGCCAGAGCCTCTTCGCCACTTGCTCTCGTAGTCTCCGTCTCAGCACGAGCCCTTGCCAGTGCGTCTGCGGCAAGCGCCGCAGCCTCTGCCGCAGCCGACTGCAGTGCTCTGTGAGTCGCCTCTGCCTCAGCCTGCAGGCACAGAAAAATTGAAGTTATTGACATCAGTTGCGCTGTGAGTCGCTTCTGCCTCAGCCTGCAGCATGAAGAAGTTGAAGTTATTGATTTAAATTGAAGTTCGTTGCAGCCGACTGCAGCGCTCTGTGAGTCGCTTCTGCCTTAGCCTGCAGGCAATCGGAATAAGTGATTGAAGGAAGTTGAAGTTAGCTGTGGCCGACTCTGCTATGCTTTCTGAGTCGCTCCTGCCTCAGCCTGTAGAAAGCGAGCAATGACAGCTGCTGAAGTTGGTGGTATAGGTTGGAGTTGGTGAGGGTGCAGGTGCGGTGGAACGCCTTTTTGCCGCAAGCAGCATTCCATCGCGGCTAATAAAGTTTGTGTCGCTATGGAAACATGGTTATGTTTCAACGCCAGAGCCTGCAGTGAAGGAGTTCGATGGTAGTGGCCACACTGACAACTTCTAATTTTGGAACGTCATTTTGGCGTTGCCAGGATGGCACCACACCTTTGATGCAAGCAGCACCTAATTGCCAAGGTCTCGCGGTAGCAACCGGTATGATTTGGTATGGTATGCGAGTTCTTGATGGCAAGATCGGCAGGTGTTGAGCACTGTTGTGTCCCGTACTCAGTCAGAGAGTGCCCGACAGAGCGCGTGCCCTGTAAAAACTTGATCTCAGTCTGCTTGGCTGTCCTGGCGGCATGTAGAGCATCCCATGGCGTTTACAGTACTCCAGCGGTCGAAATGCAGCTATCAGCATGTGCGGCGTACCTTGACCTGCAGCAACCAGTGACGTCACATTTTGTTTCGCACTTCAACATTTGCATGATGCTGCTCAGCAGCCGCCTCTGCGTCAGTTAGGGTTTTAACATATGCGCTGCGGCGACCAGTCACATCGAGCTTCGCACCTGAGCTTCTGCGCGGCGCTGCTCAGCAGTTGTTTAAATAAGGTTTGAAGTTTGAACGTATTGCCCTGTGTCAACGAATCAAATCAGGCTTCTTCGCACCTGAGCATCCGCGTGGCGCTGCTCAGCAGCCGCCAGCAACGCCTCGCACTCGCTCTGCACTCTCTGCAGCTCGTCCGCAGGTTGGAGTTGGTGAGGGTGCAGGTGCGGTGGAACGCCTTTTTGCCGCAAGCAGCATTCCATCGCGGCAAATAAAGTTTGTGTCGCTATGGAAACATGGTTATGTTTCAACGCCAGAGCCTGCAGTGAAGGAGTTCGATGGTAGTGGCCACACTGACAACTTCTAATTTTGGAACGTCATTGTGGCATTGCCAGGATGGCACCACACCTGTAATGCAAGCAGCACCTAATTGCCAAGGTCTCGCGGTAGCAACCGGTATGATTTGGTATGGTATGCGAGTTCTTGATGGCAAGATCGGCAGGTGTTGAGCACTGTTGTGTCCCGTACTCAGTCAGAGAGTGCCCGACAGAGCGCGTGCCCTGTGAAAACTTGATCTCAGTCTGCTTGGCTGTCCTGGCGGCATGTAGAGCATCCCATGGCGTTTACAGTACTCCAGCGGTCGAAATGCAGCTATCAGCATGTGCGGTGTACCTTGACCTGCAGCAACCAGTGACGTCACATTTTGTTTCGCACTTCAACATTCGCATGATGCTGCTCAGCAGCCGCCTCTGCGTCAGTTAGGGTTTTAACATATGCGCTGCGGCGACCAATCACATCGAGCTTCGCACCTGAGCATCTGTGCGGCGCTGCTCAGCAGTTGTTTAAATAAGGTTTAAAGTTTGAACGTATTGCCCTGTGTCAATGAATCAAATCAGGCTTCTTCGCACCTGAGCATCCGCGTGGCGCTGCTCAGCAGCCGCCAGCAACGCCTCGCACTCGCTCTGCACTCTCTGCAGCTCGTCCGCAGCGCGTTCTTGGTCTTCACGCGCGTTCTGCAGCGCGTTCGAGAGCTCTTCTGCAGCGCGTTCCTTCTCCTCCTGCGCGTTCTGCAGAACGTTCCGCAGGTTCTCCGCCGCGTCTTCCGCGGCACGTTCTCTCTCCTGCTGCGCCGTGAGCAGAGCGTTCCGCAGGTTCTCCGCGGCGAGTTCTGCGGCACGTTCCTTCTCCTGTTGCGCGTTCTGAAGAACGTTCTGGAGGTGTTCCTGTGAGCAGGCTGCTGCCACAGCCGCATGCTCCATGAGTGCAGCCACCTGCGCTTGTACGCATATATGACAGTTGGGTTTAGGGTTAGGGCATTGCACTTAAATTGTTGGTGCTGTATGGTAAGGGATGGCGGTAATCAGGGTGGGGTCAGATGCTGTATAGGCGTTGTTGAATAAGTGCAGTCAAGCCTGGCTCGCTGCACATGGGACCTGTGTCGCATTCTCAATGTCGGTAATGGTTGGTAGACTAGCAATAGATCAGTAATTCGACAGCTGCAGTCTGTGACTCAATTGTAAACGGTATCACGTCTGAGCCAACCAGGACTCATCTGCTCATAAAATTAAAAAAAGCACCACACGCACGCATACATGTGCAAAAATGTAACTATCAAGCGTTGCGCAGTGCTATCTTCAAGGCACCACGCCTGACTTATCCAAGGTACTAAACCTGTATATAAGCACGCGTTGGCTTGTACAACCATCAGATTGACTGCAGTTGATACATGTACATGCATACCTGTATGGCATGTCTCTGGGTTTGCCGTTATGTATGCACGTGCACATCTGCATGCGCACTCGTGCTTCAGATTTTACACATCTACTCTACAAACTGATGTGCTTTGTACAGCATGCACTTCCGAAGTATGTCTTTAACATACTTCATGCATGTACATACATACCTCTGTGGCATGCTGGTCGGCCATCACCGTGGCGCGTTCATCAGCCAATCGGATCGCCTCGGACAGCTCCTGCTGCAGCTCGCACACCTGCTGCGCTCGGCCCTGCCGCTCTGCGCAGAGCTCCGCCAGAGCCTGCGGACGAGTCAGGGCACGTTCAAAATGACGTTAGTCGCAGCGAATATGCTGTTTCAATGAAAAAGACATTCGTGTGCTGGCAGACATGAGCATGGGCACCCGTCAACAGTCGTCAAGTAGGGTTAGGGTTAAGTAGGGTTGTAGGGTTAGGGTTAGGTCAAGTACAGTAGAGTCGTATTCTAACACCAGCTTCAGCCCGTGCAGACAGCCAATTTTCTCTATGCCAACCCAACCCCCCGCCAATCGGGCAGCTCTGCAGATGCATCAGATTACAGCAACATCATCTACAAGGATTTGCGGTGTTGAAACAATTCCAACCAAGTTTTGCACTTTTCAAACAATTCCTGAGACTAAGGATAGAAGCACATGCACCATTCTGCACACACGCCGCGATAATGGGAATCCTGCGCATGTAGTTGGCAGTAGAGAATAGCCCCTGACCCTAATCCTAATCCTAACCCTAACCTCAACCCCAGCCAACCCGACTCATACCTCCAACCCCACCTAGACCGCAATCAGTCGTGGTAGAGGCGGCAGCGCATGAGCTACGGATCACATGTCCCTATACTTCTATGCTGACAAACAGAACATTGAATGCAAATGATCAGGTGGTGGAGTCAGGGCAAGTGTGCACTTGCCGCCAGTACAAGTATTATACTATGGCAGCAGTCGCCGGAGCCGGTGCCGTCTCTACATTTGCTCATATCGACCATGCATACTGACCGTGCTAAGTATATTGAGGCACATTGACCATGCCAGGTCGGCAGTACAGGACAAAGCCGATGACAGAGGCACTATTTGCACTGCTCCCAAGTGACTGTTGCGGCTAGGAGTTAGGGTGTGAGTGACTTCAACGGCACAATCTGAGCCTTGTCCCGTTAGGTGCATACTTCAATTTATGTGGTACACATGGCCTTATGGAAATGTACTTTAAATATTTATAGACTTATACGCAGCTGAAAAAAAAGGTACATGTACTTCACCAAACGTACTTCAATAAATACACCTTGTGACGTGGTGATTCACTGGACACGCACCTGTTCCTTGGCTTGAATCTCTGCAGCAAGCGCTGCCTCCGTCTCTTGTAATTTGCCTGCAATCACCGAAACACGAGCGCTCCAACCAGCAGTGCTCAGCTCAAGCGCCGCACGCGCGCGCGCCGCAGCATGCGCCGTCGCCTGCGCTGCCGCTGCTGCGGTGTCTCGCCACTGCTGCGTATCCGCTGCATGACGTTGAGTCCAAGCCGCCACCTCCTCCTGTGGCATGTGTTTGATCGCAATCATTCATTCATTCATGAGTTTGACATAGTTCATGAATGAATGCAAATTCATGGATGAATTGTGCTGGTCCGGCATGATCATGCATGCTGCAGTGTCGCGCCACTGCTGAGTATCCACTGCATGGCGTTGGGTCCAAGCCGCCACCTCTCCCTGCGGCACGCGTTCAATTGCATTCATTCATTCATTCGTTCATGATTTTGCAGTATATCATGAATGAATGCAAATTCATGGATGAACTCCTGCTGATCTGCCGTGATCATGCGTGCTGCGGTGTCGTTCTACTGCTGAGCATCCGCTGCATGGCGTTGGGTTCAAGCGGCCACCTCCTCCCGTGACATGCGTTAATTCAAATGAAATCACGACTTTCGATCAGTTCATGCACTGATGTGCATTAATGAACAGCACACAGCGTCCAACCCGTTGGGTCCCAGCTTGCCACCTCCTCCTACGGCACGCGTGCGACCGCATTCATTGACAGGTTTGTAGTAATTCATGAATGAGTGTGAATTTGCGGATAAATCGTGCAGATACGCCATGATCCTCCATGGTGTGCACTGACGTGCCACCTCAGACAGCGTTTGCATCATGTTCGTTGTTCACTGCTTCTATTAGCAACACATGCTCTCATGAGTTGTGTCTGCTTCGCTGTTGGGTTGTCCACCTCTGGCACAGTGGTGGCGCTATGCGCTGTCACACATGTGGATACTGGAAGCAACCTCTTGACATGAACCATCTGGGCTCTTTCGCTCCCTCATCAAGAACCGCTCAACAGCACATGGCAAATGCGCACTTCCAGTTCTGCCATGCGCTGGCGCGAATTGCTGAGCGCTGCTTGCATCTCTGCAACAGTGCTCCACGCCCCGTGCGGCGTCTCTTCGTAGGCTCAATGTGCTTAACCGTGAATATCACATGCAAACATACTCGGAGCATCAGACTTCCCAGGCATGCAGGTATGCATTGCGGGTTCAGTATGAGCGTACATACCTCCAGCTCCGTCACACGCTGCCACAAGTCTTTGAGCGCTGCTTGTGTCCGTGCAACAGTGCTCCGCGCCTCGCGTAGCATCTCCATGCAGGCGGCGCTTACCGCAAATATCACATGTGAATCTACTGGGCTTCCTGAGTACTTCTATGCCTTTTGCTGAATGCACTGCAGTTTCAACGCACGTACCTCCAATTCTGCAACGCGCTGCCTCGATTCACTGAGCGCTGCCTGAGTCTCTGCAACAGCGCTGCGCGCTTCCCGTAGCGTCTCCGCGTAGGCAGTGCTCAGTCGCTCTGCGTCGTCGAGACGCGCTTCCAGGTCGGCCACGGTGGCGGCCGTGTTGTGGTCGGCTTCCGACAGGAGCTGAGCGTTGTGGCGGCGCAACCGGGCCAGCTCCTGCAAATCGAACATACATGTCACCTGTTGTTGTGAGTGATATTTGTGTACAGGCCTGAGCGTTGTGTATGGGTATGAGCGTTGCGGTCCGCTTTGGACAGGAGCTGAGCATTATGGCGGCAAGAACCGGGCAAGCCCCTGAAATTGTACACACGTATCACCGGCTTAAGTAACTATGTATCAAAAGTTCAAAGTTGTGGGCGTCTCTGGCAGGTGCTGAGCGGTGTGACTGCGCCTTTGGACAAACGCCGGCAATTGCACATACCTATGACCTGTTGTGAGTAGTTTTAAATATCTATTTTCTTTTAATAAAAAATATGTGGGGGTCCATGACAGATGCTGAGCGGTCGGCGGCAAGCTCCTGCAGTTGTATATACATAGCATCAGAGTATAGGTACAGTGTGATGTTGTATACGAAAGCAAAGGCATTAGCTGATGTGAATGATCACGTGTACATGTCAATAAAGTACATGTTAGCAGCGGCACTGGTTAGCTCATGTAAGCCGTACAGGCAACCAGGTCACAAGCGATGTTCCGTGTGTCAAAAAAGCGCGGAGTGTGTGGTCAGTGTGTGGGGCATACTGTATACAGCGCCATGCCGCAACAGCGCATCGCCGCTTCAGTAGGGTGTGACAATGGGGTTGAGCTTAGGGTTAGGGGTTAGGGTTAGGGTTACTTGTTCACCATCCTCAAAGGGTGCTATTGAATATAACCTGCATCATGCTGATGTGATTGGTCTTCCAAAGTGCACCTTGCACCAGCAAACTCTACCTCGCTATGGGTGTATGCATGTACGTACCCTGCCCCTCACAGCACATGCGTCACCGTAAAACTTCAGCTCGCACAAGCAAACTTCACTTTGCTGCCGGCGCCGCCGTGGAGTACTGCTGCTCCCTTGCTGTACGCTGTCACACACATTCACAGTGTCATTAAGCCCATCAGCCGAGGCTTAGGGTTGAGGGCCATTGACGCTTCAATGTCACAAGCTAGGGTTAGGGTTAACAAACTTCACCTGTGTGATTGCGGGATTGAGCTCGCTGCCGCCGCTGCCGAGCGCTGCTCCCGCCTCACATATGCACTGCAACAGACTCAAGTATTCATTGATGGACAGTACACAACAATTGTTGCGTACTTCAAGTTCAAACTTCACCTCTGTGATGGCCGGGCTGAGCTCGCTGACGCCGCCGCCGAGCGCTGCTGCCGCCTCGCATAACGCACAGTGATACACATCAACAACTCATAAATGGTCCAAACGGACAGTAAACAGCACACAATTGCGTACTTCAGGTCTACACGTTATCGTTGCCAACTTCACCTCTGTGATGGCCGGGTTGAGCTCGCTGACGCCGCCGCCGAGCGCTGCTGCCGCCTCGCCGCCGCCGCTGCCGCCGTGCAGTGCAGCAGCGCTCAGCTCGTCCCTGAGCCTGTGCGACTCGGCCTCCGCCGCAGCCGAGCCGTGCTTGAGCTGAGACGCTACCGCAGCCAGGCTGCCCGCCGCCGCCTGCGCTGCCGCCAACTCTGCGCGCAGCTCACGGTCCTACGTAGCAGAAGGGAATCAGTGAGGATAGCGGTGATTAGATTCGATAGTGGGTTTCGAGCTCGTCGTCATGATTTCAATTCAATAGGTTTGGCCGCAGCTGAGCCGTGCTTGAGCTGAGACGCGATTGCAGTCAGGCTGCCTGCTGCCGCCTGCGTCGCTGCAAGCTCGGCGCGCAGCTCACGGTCCTACGTGGGAGAAGGGCGTTAGTTAAAACTTAGCATCAGCTGCGGTAAAGCAAATTTCTAGCGGGTTGGAACTTGAAATCACGACACATCATGACCAACAAAGGTTTGGCGGCGACTGAGCCGTGCTTGAGTTGAGACGTTACTGTACCAGGCTGCCCGCCGCCGCTGGCGCTGCCGCCAACTCGGCGCGCAGCTCGCGATCCTGCAAAATAGAAGGGAATTAGGTACATGGGTTAGCCGTGATTGTATTTGGGGAGAGTGGGTAAGCTTGTTGTCATGATTTCAATTCAATAGGTCTGCCGCAGCTGAGCCGTGCTTCAGCTGAGACATGCAGCGGCCAGGCTGTCTGCAGCCGCCTGCGCTGCCGCCAGCTCTGCACGCAGCTTGCGGTCCTACGCAGCAAAAGGTATGTAGGATTGAGGTCAGGGTGACAGTCAAGGCAGGGGGGGGGGAGGGGGGGGGGAGATTAGAGGGACAGGTATGATGACACATATCATTGCCATGCGTACATATATGCCTGCTTGCGCCAGTTTGAACATCATGACATACGAACTTTGGACTTCGATTGCAAGCATACGTTGCGCTCCAGCTCTGCCTTGTCCTGTCAACCCTTCTTTGGCAAAAAGAGGTACCGTTGTAAAGCAAAGTTCTGCGAATCATACAATGCACAAAGCTCGCAATATGCAGCATCAGCTCATGTTGGGCTCCAGCTCTGTTGTGGCCTGTGAAAAGAGGATGGTGCACCTCTGCAGAGCAAAGTTACGCAGATCACACACAGCGCAGAGCTCGCAATGTACAGCATCAGCTTGCGTTGAGCTCCAGCTTTGAAAAAGAAGTGCCTCTACAGACCAAATATACGGATCGCACAAAGCATCAATGTATAACATCAACTTCCGTTGAGTTCCAGCTCTGCCTTGGCCTGTCAAGCCTTCTTTGTGGCAATAACAAACACTTCTGCAGAGCAAAGGATCACACAAAGCACAAAGCTTGCAATGTACAGCACCACATCCGTTCAGCTCCAGCCCTATAGAGAGAACTGCCTCCACAAAGCAAAGCTATGCGGGTCACACAAAGCATAAATTTCGCAATATACAGCATCAGCTTACATTGAGCTCTAGCTCCGCCTTGGCCTGCCGAGCCTTCTCCAGCGACTTGCGCAAGCCAGGCACCAGGGCCGCCTCCGCTTCTGCTGTCAGGCACCGCGCAAGCACCTGACAGTTCGATCAGAGCGCATACATCACATCACAAAAAACATGGTCAACAAGGTCATGTCATCAGGAGAAGGGTACTGAGCCTTGTGGACAAGATCTTAAAAGATGGGAGAAGAGACACTGCCAGCGGTAAGAAAAGAATTTGCAGCCAAGCACGGCGCCACAACATGGATGGCCGATCAAAGAGCATCATCGCTTACATGACAGGAAAACGTGGTCAGCAAGGCCAGTAGAAGGGTACTGAGCTGAAAGAAGGGCCGCTGCCAGAAGTAAGAAAATAAGGTGCAGCCAAGCACCGCGCCAGAACCTGGGTGGCCAATGAGAAAGCATCATCACACACATCACAGTCAGTGAGAGCAGAACGGTTAAAAAGGTCAGTAACTGTCAGAAACTGTCAGATATGAAGAGAGAACTGGCAGCCATTCAAAGGGGTCCAGATGATCCCACCTGCAATGTCGCAGTCCCCAGTCAATGACTTGGCGATCATAGCATTCACACAACAACATCATCCTTGTGTAGCGCAGTAAAGTCCACTTTTTGAAGTTTTGATTGAAAGCTGCCCACCTCTGCGTGAGCGTCCTCTTCGCGCTTGAGCTGTGCCTGCACGTCCCTATACAACAACAAGTACTACAAACAACACTCATTTTTGAAAAATCAGTCTTGCTGAAGTTCAACATTGAAGATGTCAAAGTACAACGTTAAAGATGCCAAAGTACCTCTGCGTGAGCGTCCTCCTCGCGCTTGAGTTGCGCCTGCACGTCTCCAGATGACTACATAAGCTTATAATCTAATAAACACAACATCTATGTTGGTTCAAATGTTGAAGTTTCAACTAAAAGTACCGACCTCTGCATGAGCTTCCTCTTCGCGCTTGAGCTGTGCCTGCACGTCCCTATACCACACCTACCAATAATACACAATGCACCCGTCTTGTTGAAGTTCAATGTTGAAGATGTCAAAAACCGACCTCTGCATGAGCTTCCTCTTCACGCTTGAGCTGCGCCTGCACGTCCCCCGCTTCCTCCAGGCGTCTGCGGCAGCGTGCCAGTGCGTCCTCCACCTTGGCCAGCCGCCTCTCCGCAGGCCGCAGGCAATCCACCTCGTCTCTCAGCGCTTGCGCCTGGAATGCAGGGGCAGGAATGTCATCTTCAATCATCAACTATATCAACTTGGCCAGCCGCCTCTCCGCAGGACGCAGGCAATCCACCTCATCTCTCAGCGCTTGCGCCTGAAATGCAGAGGGCAGAAAGTGTCACTTCAAACTTCAACTGTGGACTTCAATGAACTTGCACGGCGCCCACCTCACATCTCAGCACCTGCGCCGCACAGTGCAGGGGCGGGAGCGTCAACTCCAAACTCTAACTGCAAATGAACTTGGCCAGCCGCCGCTCCGCCGGGCACAGGCAATGCACCTCATCCCTTGGCGCGTGCGCCTGAAATGCAGCGGCGAAGCTTCAAATTCAAACCTCAACTTCAATGAAGTTGGCCGCCACTCAACAGGGCGCAGGCAGTCCACCTCACCGCTCAGCGCTTGCGCCTGAAATGCAGGGGCAGGAGCTGCAACTTCACAATTCAATCTCATACTTCAACGAACTTTATGGCCAGCCGCTGCGGCAGTCCACCTCATCCCTCAGCGTTTGAGCCTGAAATGCGAAGTCGCAGCAGATATATGCAACTGCAACCTCAAGAAAGTGGCCACTTATGGCATAACTCAACCTCACCCCAACTCAACGATATCAGTGCTTCCGCCTTTGTCAACGCACCTGTTTTTAGAAAAAGTTACTTCGAAGTAGTTTTGTTTGGCTGCAATGCTCTGCAGTTTGTCTCTCACATGTGCAACAGCAAACACGAGCTTCAATGCAGGGTTGGTCAATTATGCACCTCCCAGTGACGGCTGGCACCTCAACGCAAAGAGGTGGTGGTGCAGTATTTTCCAGATTTTCCTGAAGCAACTTCAGACTGCACCAGCAGTGCTCGCTGATATTTGTCATCAACCTTCAAGACCTCTGAGCCTATTGGTTTGTCCAGGTTCTATTGAAGCACCTACATCGAGCTACATTGGTCAAGTTCAAAGTTGAAGTACCTCAGTTTCAACTCCCTGCAGCCGCGCGCGCTCCTCCTCACTGCGTCTACATGAGCTATTGTTGGCCAAGTTCAAAGTTGAAGTACCTCAGCTTCAACTCCCTGCATTACATGGTCCAGGCGTCGATGAAGATGGTACATACACCAGCCACTGTTGAGCTTTATTTGTCCAGTTCAAAGTTGTAGTACCTCAGCTTCAACTCCTTGCAGCCGCGCGCGCTCCTCCTCGCTGCGTCTCAGGCGCTCCACCACGTCCGCCAGCAGCGCCTGGTGTTCATGCGCCAAGTCTCCCTCCACCTTAGAGCCACCAAGAGAGAGAGGTCATGCATTCCCGTCAACTCGGAACGTGCTTGCATACTGCAGCATATTTGATGAGCCCCAAATGATTGAATGAGCCACAGGGCATTCCATCCATGAACTAAAGTGATGACCATTGCATGACAGCGTCAGTACTGCTGTACAGACTTTTAGTTTCAGCAGGCTTTGACAATGACCTGTTACAACAGCGGCGATTCTGGTGGTAAACCACTTGTGCTTCAGCAGACTTCTAAGAACTGAGCCTTTTCGCACACGGGCCTCGCGGTGCAAGCTTGCGACTTGCCGAGCACTGACGCCTCGCAAGTTGCTGAGCGATGGCGCCTGGCCACTTGCTGAGCACTCATACTTGACTGCCTTGCCAAATGCCTGCGCGCTGTGGCACCTCGCCGCATGCTGAGCACTGACGCCTGGCATTTCACTGAACGCTGGTGCCCTACCACCTGCTGAACACTGGCGCCTTGCATCTTGGTGAGTACTGCCAATTTTGCCGCTTGCTGCGCACTGACGCCTCGCAACTTGCTGAGCGCTGACGGATTGCAATTTGCTGAGCACTGTCGACGTGCAAAAGTTGCTGGGCACTGATGCCTTGCATCTCGCCGAGCGCTGATGCCTCGCAACTTGCTGACCACTGACGCCTCCGCAACTTCCTGAGCGCTGACGGAAAAGAATTTGCTGACTCCATGTTGAAATGGTTCAGTATCTGCACATGCCGCGCATGTCAGAGCGGCTGCGGCAGTGCTCTACGCTGCGCGAAGGAAGGCGACAGCCGGTCACCGCAAGCAAACGACTTCAAAGCTGACGGGGATAGTGCGGCTTGCACACCTCATTGTGTTCCACCAGTGAGGTATGGCTTCATCCATGTATGTGCGACCGGCACATGTGCACATTTTGAGTAGACTTGGACTCCGTCTTGCTCCTGTCACTACTCTGGTCATCATGCACATGATTGAAGGTCACGGCACACTTTCAGCATGACGGTGAGCACTCTTCACTGCTCACCAACGCCTGCACTACCACCATCCTCTGCAGCAGCAGGGCTGACCAACGCCTCAACAGTTGGCGCAGATGTCCCAATATGTTCTCCTTTTAGTTCATAAATTGTGGTACCAGCAACATGATGTCTTGTGACATGCGATGTGATGCTGCGCCTCAGAAGAGATCAATACTAAACGCTTTTGGAGGCGCCCGCACCTTGTCCGTAGAAATAAAACAAATCTGCGCTCTCCCCTTGAGCTACACGTACTCTTTGTCAACACCTATGTCCACTCATCCAAATATGATAAATCTGGTTCTGCTGCTTGCAGTTAAGTGTTGCAGCAGTTACACTAGCTCACACCGGAGCGCTGCTGCGTCACCAGCGGTGCCTTCGTTACCCAACATGAAAACCCCTCACTGTGAACACATTGCACGTGCATCCTGTGCGAATGACACCACCATGCCCAGAGCACGACTCTAGCTCGCACTGACGTGCTGCTGCGTCACTCACCGCGGTGCCTTCTTGGCTCAATATGAAAAAAAAAAACCTCACAGTGCACCTGCTGCACATGCATGATACGCGAATGACACTGCTGTCCCCACAACATCGAAACGACTCTGCAGACATGCTCTGTATACCAACGCCGTGATTCAACGGCGTACTTGTAGTACACTTTACCTCCATCAAGCGCAAATCGCCCTTCACAGCGGCGCCCTCCAGCTCCCGCCTGAGCACTGCCACCGTGCTCTCGAGCGCTGCCTCCCGTGTCAGCGCCAGCGCGTGCTCCTCTCTCAGTCGCGCTAGCTCCCGCTCTGCTGGGTGCTCATGCGCTGCACACAGTTCAGGCGATCATCAACGCACAAGTGCATGATAAGTTTGTACAAGCTGATTGGTTGAGAGGGCTGAGGTGCGTGATCTGAATTCTCGCTGAGCGGCTTGCCCTGCTCTCTCAGATTGCAGTGCCAAAAAGGAAGCAGGGTTCTCAAAGCAGACTGTCAGAGCGTTATTCCATCCTTCAGCCTGTTTTGCTTGTACACCCGTGGACTCCTTGATGTAGGCATGCACGTCAAACGTACCTATGGTGTGAGCTGCTGGGCCGGCAGCAGCAGCTTCCGCATACGCGCCGAAACTGCCAGCAGCAGGTGCACCCGTGTCAGCTGATGCCTGCTCCTCGTCAAAAGGATTTCCGCGGCACTGTTCCTGCTGAAGGTGCTCCTCTATGACGCGCTTGAGCACCTCCTGGTCCGCAGAGTCTAGAGCCATGATGGCGGACACGCAAGCGACCTTGTCGTCGCAGTCTTCGCTGATGGAGTAACATAGCAGCTCCTCCAGGCACGCACAGAGCTCAAGTTCATGCGCCAATACTGCGCCATTACCTGCAACCGCTGCTTCGTCTGCAGTTCTTTCAGCAGTGCACCGTGCAATCGCAGTCAATAGCTGCGCCTGTGACGAGCTGGCATCTGCTCCTAGCAGCTGCTGTGCCAGCGCTTGCAGGATGTCTACTGCATGAACGTCGTCCTGTGCAGCATTTGCAGTATTGCAGAGTACCCTGCGGGCCCATCGCAGCACACTCTCCATGCGCCCCATGGTCCTGTGTGGCACCAACACAAAATAGAGCAACTGCCACTTCCGTTCTGAAGTTTGGGAAGTTGAAGTTGCTGATTTTGAAAACCTGCGCGAAGCGACACACACACGATGGCGGCGGCGGCGGCCATGACCATCGAGCACTCCGTTCTGCACTCAGAGCTAGCTGGCTGCGTTCTGGGCTTCCTCCCCCCGTCGCTTATGGTGAGAGGCACATGTCGCATGTTCAGCGCGATCAAGGCCAGCGAGAAGCACCAGACAGCAGTTGCAGATGCCACTACCAGCGGAAGTCTCGTCGAATGGGCGATAAACGCCGGCCTCGACCCAGAGCTGGCACACGCATCATGCCTGCGCCACGGCAGCGTTGCAGGCCTGCGCCAGCTCCTTTCGTCACACGCCATGCCTTTGACTGCGGAGCACGCGGCCTCGCTGCAGACAGGGGCCATCTCACACTGTTGGAGTGGCTACGACAGAACGACTGCCCCTGGGACGAGGACACCTGCTGGGCAGCGGCCGAAGGGGGGCACCTAAACGTGCTGCAGTGGGCCCGTGCCAACGGATGCCCGTGGGACGAGTTCACTTGCAGGGGCGCGCCGCAGAAGGCGGGCACCTCGAAATCCTCAAGTGGGCGCGTGCCGACGGCTGCCGCTGGAACGAGCAGACGTGCAGCGGCGCCGCAAAGCGCGGTCACCTGGCCGTGCTGCAGTGGGCGCGCGGTCAAAGGCTGCCCCTGGGACAAGCACACTTGCAGCTTCGCCGCAAGAGGCGGACACGTGCGCGTCTTAGACTGGGCGCACACCAGCGGATGCGCGTGGGACGCGGAGACGTGCAGCCGCGCCGCCATGGGCGGGCACCTGGAGCTGCTGCAGTGGGCTCGTGCCCACGGGTGTCCTTGGAATGCGTGGACATGCGGATATGCTTCGCAGGGCAGGCATGTCGATGTGCTAGAGTGGGCACGGGCCAATGGATGCCCGGCGACCGAGGGCTGAGGCAACTTCAGGTGAGCACGCGGAATTGAAGTTTTGTGGTGGCGATGTGTGTTGATGTCAGCGGCTGAAGGCGACCCAACCTTCGAAGATCTGCTGTGAATGAGCTCATGCTTGCACACAGTAGCAGCTGATGACCATCACCATTGCCTCCGTTTCACGCGACAAATCAGTCTTTCCGTGAACAGTTCTTCCATCCCGTAGTGCAATGTCGAGACAGTAGGGCAGGCGCTTGCATTTGCTCGAAAAAGCACTAGGAGCAACGTCATGTTTAGAAGCTTAAAAGTCAATTGCACGGCTCGTCCATGTACCCGAAGCAGGCTGACATGGGGGATGGGGGAATACCTCTGTCCTTATCGTTACGTGCGTTGTGATGGGTGTCAGATCGCCCAACCCTTATTGTGACCCGTATTCTCAGCGTCACGCATGCAATGCTGTCGCCGATCACTCCTACTTAGTGGCGCTTGCTGATCTTGCTTGCCAATAAGGGTAGATGGAAGACAAGATGAACTAAGATTAGGGTTAGCGGCGCTAACTTCAACACCTTTTATGACCCCTTACATCAAGCAATGAAGGTGGCACAGGCATGACAGAGGCTATTTATTATGTGCACAGCTGTTCTCAGTGCCTCACTCCTCACTGGCATAGCTCACCATCAGCCATCAGCCTTCCCACACTGCGTATCAAGCCCACTGCTGCGCCTTGCTGCACCACGTTTGCTAAGAACGGGCACTGTGGCTACGCTCAGATGTGCTGGCAGCATCTGATGCTTCAGTCAGCCAGCAAGTGACGCAACGGATGTGAGACCTGGTTCATGATTGCGCACTAAGTAGCGCTCATACCACATACACTTACAGGAGGCGCTTCCAGCAGGCGTCATTTTTTCGTGCCAACCCTGACCCTCACCCAAACCGCAACTCCCATTCTGATCAGGGCCGGAAGGCACGGGTGCGATCGTCGCAAGACACGGACAGTGTTTGCGCCGGAATTGCGATGCCGGGCACATGGGCTCATGAAACACGCGCTGCGACTGCGTATTGCCAGTAGTGATGGCGCTGCATCACGCGTACGACGCTGCAAGGCCGGGGGGGCTGCTACATAGCATCACAATTAATGTTGGTGACTCATGCCGCGCAACAGCTCTGAGTCTGAGTCTGATATAGTCTATACGGTAGTTTATTTCTATTACTACTTTTTAGAAAGCAAGCGGTGCCTGCACGTGCTCAGCGCCCTTGAGCATAGACCTCTACATGTATACTTGTCTCTGCTCTTGAGGTTCGTGTCTTTTGTTGCGTGCTCGGAGCAGCGTGCCTTCAAGGCTTTGGAAGTTCGCTGCCATGGCTCATGCTTCATCATGGCTTGCAGCGTAGTGGTGATTTGATCAATGTTGGCAGATGCTTTTGTGGAGTAGTTTTTCATGTGATGGCTGCAGTGCGTGTGCATGCACTGAGTTGCTGGCTTCCCATCATGCGAGCTACTTGGCTGTGTACAAGCCGGAAGCGACCTCGATGAAGCTCTGATCGCAGAGCAACATCTTACAATTTGCCGCTGCTGCATTTAGTGCGCGACGGGTTGTGGCAGGCACTACTTGTGGCTGAAGCTGGAGTGGTTGCTTTCCCCGTCCACTGCGTAGTTGTTTTGGCATGATCCTTCACTCAGATATTTCCCGCCCCCAAAGCAACCGCCGGCATGCCCGTGCATCATCTCTGAAGAATAAAGAAGCCCACGTTCCACACATGACAAGAAAAGCTGAGCAGACCGGACGCAGCATCTCTAGATTGCAGCTGCGCTGAACGATTTAAACTTCACGTCGAAGTTGAACATTTCATATACTTCACCCCTCCAAGTTGAACATCTCGCTCGAAGGTGTGTGAAGATCGCAACGCAACGTGGCAACAGAGAGAACAATGCAGACCAGGGCCACGCTGAGGGCTCTCGCAGCTGCGCATCCAATCCTCAATCCTACACTGGCTCGATACATCCTGGCCTTCCTTCGCCCATCTCTCATGATCCGAAGCACATGTCGCGTTTTCACAAGCGCCATCGAGGCTCACGAGGCCGACCAGGAGCACCACACAGTGGCTGCCGATGCTGTGGACAGCGCCACACTCATCGAGTGGGCGGTGCGCAACGGTCTGGATCCAGAGCTGGCGCAGAACTCATGCATACGCTACGGCAACCTCGAAGGCCTGCGCCGGCTTCGCTCCCTATTTGACCTGCCACTAGTGGAGGACCACAGTTGGCTAGCTGCCGGTGGCGGGCACCTGGAGCTTGTGTGGTGGCTGGTACAGATTGGTTGCCCCTGGCATCCGCACACATGCGCCATGGCCGCAGGGTGCGGGCACTTCGCAGTGCTGCAGTGGCTTCGAGCCAACGGATGCCCTTGGGACGTGTGGACGTGCTCGGGTGCTGCTCGCACAGGCAGCTTACAGATGCTGCAGTGGGCTCGCGCCAACGGCTGCCCTTGGAATGAGTCGACTACGCAGTCTGCTGCAGCGGGAGGGCACCTGGAGGTGCTGCAGTGGGCTTGTGCCAACGGGTGCTTCTGGGACGAGTGGTTATGCTCGGTCGCTGCAGCACATGGCCGCCTGGAGGTGCTTCAGTGGGCGCGAGCCAATGGGTGCCCCTGGGATTGGAAGACATGCAGATCAGCCGCAGAGTACGGTTATCTGGATATCCTTCAATGGGCTCGCGCAAACGGGTGCCCCTGGAACGAGGATGTATGCAGCCGTGCTGCATACAGCGGCCATTTGGAGATCCTTCAGTGGGCCCGCGCGAATGGGTGCCCGTGGGGTGCAGACACGTGCAACTCAGCTGCAGATGCCAGCCACCTGCACATCTTTCAGTGGGCTCGTGCCAATGGGTGCCCAGTGGATTGACGCACCATGTCATTCAGCACCGCTGTTTGTAGCGGCTAGTGGAAGTCCCTACAAAGGGCTCACGCAAATGGGTGCGCGTGGGACGCAGGGCCTGCAGAGGGGCAAAGAGCAAGGGACAGGTGGAGCTGCGGAGTGGGGCCTTGGCGAACGGCCTGGGGTGTGGCCACGATACAGAGCATGACACAGACTCAGGTGACCACCTCGTGATGGAAATTTCAAATGCCCTATTGTCACAACGCATTGACTGTTGCCACTAAGGCATCAGTGCATCTGATGGCTCGCCACTTTTCGGCATCCAAGCTCATGCCTGTGGTGCAGCGTCGGCGGCGTCAGTTGACTGTCAAATCCTTCGCTTGCATTGCTTTTTCGGCATCAATGCCAACTAAATTAGGAGCACTGTGCGGCTTAGTTGCTGGCCATTGCCCACATCAAAGTCACTTCTCAATGTCATCCCCGACATTGATGTCAGCTTCAGGCGGACGCAAACGCAGTTGGATTACTAGGCCTGGAGCTCTAAGTGGTTCAGAAGTCAGCACTGCCGGTGAGCCTGTGTGCATGTGCGCCTACATCTGAAGTAGCTCCAGTACAGAGCAGCTGATTTATCCAGCTGCGGCGCTGGAGCTGTATTGTACAGTGCAACTATCAAATAAACCAGGTGCCAGTGGATGACTCGAGATCTCTGCTTCATATTCACCTGCATGCTGATCTCTCACCCTCCGTTCGCTGCTGAATCAGGTACACTCTAGAACTTTTTTGGTGGATATCCAGGAGGGCGAGGGAGAGGAAGGGGGGGTGCTGGGCGAGGGAGAGGGAGGGGGGGTGGTGCTGGCTGGCGCGGCTGCCAATGGCGCTCTCATCGAGGAGGAACCGCCAGCACAGCGACTGATGCATCCGCTCTACATGGCGGCCTGTGGCCAAGATGACCAATGAGCAGGTGCAAAGACGACACTATACTTGTGAATCATGCTCGTCTCTCTGAAGCTTTTCCACTGCTGATGCCTTTTTACTGTAGTGGGAGCAGGTAGGCTCCAAGAGCAGGTATTTTGATGACACCATGTTTCTTTTCTCCGTCGCTGTGTGAATCAACTTGTGCGCCAGACTCTTGTACGCTGCACTCTTGTATGCAGTGTCACATTGATTAGACATTCATGTGCAGTGCGCGTGTGCAGCGGGCAGTGCTGCTCATCGACGTCCCTGCCACCAGATTGTCATATACAAGTAGGGGGCTGTATCCTTTCTTCGCAAGTATGAACATGGCATCAACGAAAGGTACGTATGGACTTGTATTTATAAAGGCCCAAGGGAGGCCGGGTTGCCTATGCAATCGAAAAGCTTGCGTCAACGCAGCAGCCTAGTCTGCGCTGTGCCCTAGGAGTTTGGATACCGGCGCCGCAACACAGCCCAGCATTCGCGCTCCACGTGTGTATGCCATGACGCGCTCCGCCAACTCCCGCGCCAGCGATATGCTCAGCTCAATGTGGATCTGACGCTTAGCTAACCCGGCCTTGCGTAACACATCTGCCTTTCCCCCCGCTGAGCACAGTGCTGAGTGCATTGCCAACTCCTTAACAAAAAGGCTTGTCTGCTTGCCCAGCCGTCCGTACGACTCCTGCACGAATGGCACGAAAGCCCAAGATGACGTGCCGGTGTGGTGCTTGACCTTCGCGTCCTCCCCCACCCCAGCAGCATAGCCGTCCGTGTTCGAGGCAATTGTTTTGCCTGTCAGGTACGAGCTCGCTGTGGGCGCGCGCACACTTGTGTCTAGCACTATTCCCTTGTTACGGTATGCACTGCTAAAGTGCAGACACCCTGGGTCAATGACTGTGTCCGCCCGATACCCCGGTACCTTGAAGACGCTAGCGTCCTCATTGCGGACAATAGAGACATGGTGCTGTCTCAAGATGCGCTGTAGGCACCGCTTTTGGGCAGTGTGTGTCGCGTTGTGCCCCCGTATGTGCTGGCTGGGGCAGCTGATCGCATGCGTGGAGGTGGGGCTCACGTCACTGCACCGCCATGGGCACACCTCGCCCTGTATGCCCCACCCGTCTATAAAGATCGCAACCAAAATCATCGTGGCTGCTGCCATACTGGACATGGGCGCCGCACCCGGGCGGTCATTGGCAGCGGGCGGCACGCTCATCCACGCCATTGCCCCGGACGCACGCTGGCTGCGCAGCTGCGCCAGGACCCGCGCGCTAGCCTGTTGGCGGCGGCGGCTGGTGTCACGCGAGTCACCAATAAGTGTAGCCTGCGTCGGCTTGCCCACGGCACCAGCCGAGCAGCCTCTAGGTCCTCCACCAGGCAGTCCTCGTATTGACGTCGAAGAACATTTGAAAGGCCGGCTTGTAGTCCGTGCGTGAAGTGACCGCGCCGGCGGCGGGGCACTACCTTCCTGCAGATCTCGTCAGCATAGGCCTCCCAGTGGTCGTCGTCCTCCTCCTGCTCGCCGCTGCAGCTGCTTTCTTCCGCGCTAGTTTGTGTTTTAGCGGGCGTGGAAGAGGCAGCCGCGGCAGCGGCTTGAGGGCCAGGTACGGTCGCCGCCGCAGCGGCCGCCTCGGCGCCAGGCACAATGCCGTGGGTGTGTGGGGCTGGCTCAGTGGTCCCCGTCTCCGTGGCGGCAGTTGCGGCGTAGATCGCTTGCACCGCAGTGGGGAGCGTCGACGCTGCGGCCGTCGTATCTGCTGCCCACCGTAGCAACGATGCTGGGAGCTGCTCGGCCACAGCTGTGCGTGATTTTTCGCCGCCATCAGCTGTCAGCGCTCGCGTAGAGCGTCGCACGGCCTCAATGATTGGCGGCAGTCCCTGGTCCTCGCGTATTGCGCATGAGTGCTGCGCGAACCAGGTGACTGCGCCGTGTTCGTCAGTGCCGGGCCTCAGGGCCCCTGCTGCCACAGTGGCATGAATTATTGCAGGCCGCAGTGTTGTGCATGCCTGGGCCGTGTATGCGGCTGGTGCCAGTAGCCCCAAAAGCGGCATGCCCAGACCGCCTCGTCGCTCCGGCAACCGTGACGCCCGCAGTGGCACTGCGATGTCCGTGAGTTCTGGCGGGCCCAAGCGCGGCAATACCAGCAGGCTGCCACTGCTGGCTTCCTCATTGTCACCAGCAGTGCAGGCGGCCAGCAGGTGTGACTTCATGACTGCCGCGGTAGCGCAGCCGTGCAGGTGCAGCATGCGTTCAAGCGTCCATGCACAGAACCCGTCAAATGCGTGCAGCCATGTCTCACTCAAAGCCGTGTGAAAGGTACATGGCGCATGCACCGTGCACTGCGTACCGTGCAACCAAGCAAGTATCTTGCAGCGACCAGCATCACATCAGTAACTCAAGTCATGTACTTTGAAGTACATCCAAGTACATCGAGTTACATCAGATGTACTCCTCAAGTAGGTGCCCCCCCCCCGTCGGTTATTGGCTCATGCACTTACTTAGCATAAATATGAGCAGCTGCGTTGCCTGACAGCAGTGCCTTGCCAAGCTTGCATTTCTAGTTTCTTATCAGGCGGTGCGCAATGCTCGCTATCGGGCACAAATGTGTACTGCTGGGTGTTGCAAAGGGGAGGGGGAGGGGGCAATTACTCGAGCATGAACAGTCATGATCAACTTAAATTCTCAGTTTCCTGCATGTGTGTATCCCACACAGACCAAGTTGACCCTTGTGTCATTCTTCGAAGTAGGGTTATATATGCCTGATGCCCATTCAGTTACTAACGGAAGTGTTGTCGTTTGTCTGCAGGCAGCTCAATTATGTGGACACCACAAGAGCAGCGATGTTGACAGCGGTGCGATCAAAAAAGCAGCCCACAGGAGCATTGCAATATCACAACTGGCGCCGAGCTGGCTGTATCATCTGACGCCGAACGCAGTCTGTGTCTGCAGATTGTGCTCTCGCTGTCTGAACCTCTGCATTTCATTGCATGACTGATGGCCATCTGCATATGTGGTTACGCTTGAGCCATTGCTGATACAGTTTTTGAAATTCAGGTGTGGTTGCGCGCTTGCAGTCCAGCCTAGAATGTATGTACATGCATCACCAGTGATCACTGATTCATCATCACCGCGAGCAGCAGCAGCAGCAGTCCATTGGCGCGAGCCCACTGAAGGATCTCCAGCCGACCGCTCGATGCGGCTGCAACGCATGTCAACCCACCCCAACGGCACCCGTGCGCACGAGCCCACTTGAGAGTCTCCAGCTGACCGCACCTTGCCGCACACTCGCACGTTTCTGAATTCCACGGGCACTCGTGGGCACGAGCCCACTGCAAAATCTCCAGGTGGCCGCTGCCTGCGGCTGCAGCGCACGTTCTTGAGTCCCATGGGCAGCCGTTAGCTCGTGCCCACTGCAGCACCTCCAGGTACCCTCCCCCTGCAGCGGATGAGCATGTGCCCTCATGCCAAGGGCATCCGTTGGCCCGCGCCCACTGCAGTACCTCTAGGTACCCGCCCCTCGCGGCCTGTGCGCATGTTTCCACGCACCAGCTGCAACCGCTCTGACGCAACCATTGTAGGAGTGCCAGATGCCCGCCGCCCGCAGCGAGCCAACAGAGCTTCGGACCCAGTGGCAGGTCCAACCGCGAGCGAAAGCGGCGCAGGCCTTCGAGGTCGCCGCAGCGTGAGCACGAATTCTGCGCTAGCTCGGGATCGAGGCCATTGCGCACCGCCCACTCGATGAGCCTCATATTGATGGCAACATCTGCGACCACTGTGTGGTGCTTCTGCTTCGCATCGTGCGCCTCAACAGCGCTTCTGAAAGTGCGGCAAGTGCTTCTGATCATCAAAGATGGGCGGAAAAACGCCAGGGTCTGCTGCGTGAGCGTTGAATCGAGTACAGGATTTGCAGCCGCAGCTGACGCTCTCCTCACAGCCCTGGTCTGCATCGTTCTTTCTGCTGCACAGATCTTCAAAAGCGCGAGAGTTCAACTGCGAGGTGAAGTTTTGATTGCGATCCAAAAGTGCACGCGACTTAGCCACTGAAAAGTATCTGCTAGCGAAGCGCGCCGTTGTGGCAGCTGAATAGCAAGGGGCACGGGCATGCTGCATGGCGGCGGCAGCAGCAGAATGGCCTTGATTGCACGCAGCGGCTCCGGCTGCGGCCGCAGCGGCAGTTGCAGCGGCAGTTACAGCCAGCGTAGTGTGAACTCCCACAGCGCAACACGGCTAAACACGAGCTCATGTGGCTGGTGCCCCTTGGCTGCAGCACGCAAAGTTATGGGGGACAGAGACTGGGATGAGCGCGGCAGCAGCAGCTGCACACACGACGCAACGGATGTCAACGGATGTCAAATGCGTTAAGCTGGGCTTGGCTGTGCACGATGACGGCACTGATGGCTATGGCAGCGGCGGTGGCAATATTCATTGCGGCATCAATGTTCAAGCAGCAGCAGAGGCTTGACGGGGGCACTGGCTACCAGAATTTACAATGAAAATTTTACATGCATTTGTGAAACTTTTTAAAAAGTGATTCGATAAATGTACATGCCGTGGGCCGAACCCCTGCGTCAACAATGCCAATGGCCTCTGTCGGCACTGCGGTCCTGATGGCGACTCGGCAGCACGGCTGAGAGGGAGCTCGTGTGCCACTACAGTGTTCAGCAGCAGTGCTGGCATGATGCATGCACACTGGCGACTGGGTGAAAGCGTTTGGTTGTATCAGCGGCATCAGGCGCTGTTGACTTCAAGGTGTTGACCTCTTAACCCAAAGTTTTCTGTGCCTCAGATACTATTGCTTGTCCAGCATTGTGCAGTTGAAATTTCAACACAAGTTGCCAGCTTTTAAGTAAATTGGCCATGTGCCTGATTGTTCAGTGCGAAACTCCACCTATGCATCTGCATTGACCAGGTTTTAAGGCGTGTGTGTGTGTGTTGCTGTTGTACCCATGCTGCCTACAGTGATCTTACTAACTTTGAAGTATGCGCTCAAAGTACGCCATATCATCTGTTTGCTTTCATGCCTCAAGCTTGCTTGGGCGCCTCAAGCCTCCTGTGCGATGCGTTTCATGCCCAACGTGCTGTGCAACATATCGGCAATGGCCCATTGTGTCGTGATTTCAGTCCTTTCATCTCAAACCATTTTGATAGCAGAATGTATGCTATGCAAGGCTGGGGGTTGACTTAGGTTTGGCAATCAGCCACATTTCCATCCGCATCCTCCAGTTTGCTATCCGCCAACCGTACATCAGTATCATAATACATAGCTGGGGCTTTGATCCATATGCTGTTGCCATTGCAGCGTTGCAAATGCGTCTTCAGATGGATCACATGCAAACCTGAGAGCACAGAGAGTTGCAGTAAGCATGTGGACAGAACGCGTCTACAGTATGGCGTTGCTATTGACCTGGTCACAATGTTTATGTCGTTCATGTCATTGAAGATGAACACCAAGATGAACACCAGTGCAGCCCCTGAGACTCAGTAGCAATGAACAACTCTGCGCCTGAAATAATGTTTCGACACTTTCAAGCGGCCGCCTGCAGCTCAATTCACTTCGTTGTGCACGCAGGCATGTATATACTCATTGTAATCACTGGTGACAATCTGCAATGCAGCCGCATGATTCACGCAGGACTGGTGCTGTGGACCACGTTAAAGTACACGCGCAAAGCGGCTGGACACAGGGACTGCTGACGATGCTGGTGAACTTCAATATCTGCGCCAAAGTGCAAGCGGTTCATGTTCTGGGCGTACATACCAGACCAGCATCGCCTATGGTGACCCCGTATGCAGCAGCATGTCAGTCATGCAACAGAATGCACAGCGAGTTTCAGAGTGCGACAGAGAAACCCATGCTTCCGCTGTCATGTACTTCGAGGTATATCGCATGTATTGATGGCACTGGCGCTGTGACAATGCTTCTGTGGCGCGATTGCACTGATGTTGATTGCCATTGCCGCAGTGCTGTCGTGGTGCCACCGTCATTCAGCTGCGTGTAAACAAAGGGCAATGATTGGGTTGACAACATGAAGAAACATTTGAGATCCTCCACGACACCAGTTTTACCTGCAGCAACAAGGAGGGGGAGCACACCTGTTGGTAGCCTGTTGAACTACTGTGCAAACAGCACATGATGTGCAAATAAGCGCCTGCACTTATAGAGCATAGAGAACAGCAGTTACATATTGCATTGTTGCAGGACCTGGTCAAGCTCATAAATCCTGCAGACCAACAAGTTACAATGGCAGCAAGGCACCTTGTAGTCCCTAAAGCTGGCAAAAACATCAGCTCAGCCTCTGGCACTGGTGACTGTTGCAGGTTTCATCATCCAGCGTGACTGATCAGTCTTGTCTGCCATGTAATAAATGCGTGCTTGATCTTGCGTCAGTGCTGCAACAGTAGAAGTATGACCCACTGAACCTGTTGATGGTACCGCCAGCTGTATGCCTGCTGTTCCACCACCCAGTAAGATACATAACCATGTCTCAAAGTAACTTTTTAAATTGTAGGGTGCCTGTATGTCGAAGTGTCGATGTGTGACAGACTGTCACGTTATCACATGCTCAGCACGAGGTTCTCCGGTTAAGCAGTAAGCACCGTGGTTGCAGGTGACAGCAGATGCCAAGAAAACGTAGCCTCCCAGGCAAATGGCAGAATATTTGCTGGTTTGTGAGGGATGCGGTGTGTCAGAGCATGCAAGTACAAGACTTTCAAGTTGACATCAGCACATGCGAGGTGACCACGATTGACAAGTCATCATGTGTACTTGGACGTATGACACTCACGCACCGTCAAAGCATGTGACTCAGTGATGAAGAGGGACTAGACCGATTTTGGTTTGATGCGGATAGATTGATGGCATCACAGGGGGCATTCTTTTTACCAGCGCAGCATATTGTTGTGTGTGTTGATTGCACCTTTTGCTTGGTAACTTTCGGCATCCCAGCGCAGCCATGTACGAACAGCTGCTGCTTGGGCGTGACAGGTTCAGGTAGAAGTGAGCAGAGCTGCAGTCACGCCAAGCAAAGACGCCCTCCTCGCTCTCCGGGGATCCGCCATTAAGTGTCCAAAGGAAATTGCACATGGATTGCTCTGTGAGAGCGCATAGACGCAGCACAGACAAAAGCAGAGGTTAGTAACGGGGGTGGTGGTTGACTTGCAGTGTGTGCCATTAAATAGCAATGTGTGTATGCAGGAAAGCTGGTTCTGCAATGCTCAATATCAATTTCCTTCAGCTGCAATCAGCATGCGAAAACATCTACTTTCCAAGTACTTCGAAGTAGGTGTTTTCCATCGACTACAAAAGCGCTGCCACGACAAACACTTGCGAAAACTGTGCTGGTTGCACATGCAGAGCACTCGTGCGGGCAGTCCTGAACAGCGCCACACATCGGGCTTAGCATTCTGAAAGTTACACAAGTCAGCAACACAACGCTTCCGCAGCAGCAGACGGCAATTCGGAAGCGGAAAGTTCAGCGGCATGTCATCCTGTCAACGTTGCATTGCTCACGCAGCCAAAAGCTCTTTGCGGCCCTTCACGTTAAGATGCGCTGAGGTACTATAGGGCCGTCACGTTACGCTGAACAGTCATTGCATTGAAGTTGGCAAGGTAAACTTCAAATGCAAAACAAATGACACCTATGACACTTCAAATCATGGAAGTTGTTACCTGAGTCAGCCTCATTCATCATGCAGCGGGCACCCATTGGCTACCGCCCAATTCAGCACCTCAGTGTGCCCATTGCTTTCAGCCGCTCTGCATGTCCGTGCGTCCCACGGGCACCCATTGGCGCGAGCCCACTGAAGGACCTCCAAATGGCCACGGAGCGCCGCACAGCTGCACATGTGTGAGTCCCATGGGCAGCCGTTGGCACGAGCCCATTTCAGAACCTCGAGGTGGCCCCAACTGGCGGCTACGCTGCACGTGTACTCCTGCCAAGGGCAGCCGTTGGCATGACACCACTGCAGCACGTCCAAGCGCCCCTGAGACGCAGTGGCTGAGCATGTGTCTGCGTCCCAGGGGCACCCGTTGGCACGAGCCCACTGCAGCACCTCCATGTGCCCGTTCTTCGCGGCCTGCGCGCATACTTCCGTGGACCAGCTGCAACCGTTCTGTCGCAGCCACTGTAACAGCTTCAGATGCCCGCCGCGGGCAGCGATGTAGCAGTGCGTCCAACACACGTTCACGTTAAACACCGAACTAAGCCATAGTAGGCCGTCGAGGTTGCCGCAGACTACGCATGCATCTTGCGCAAACTGCGGCCACAGACCGTTGCTCACCGCCCACTGGACGAGGCTGATACTGGCGGCAGCATCTGCAGCCACTGTGTGGTGCTTGTGCTCGGCCTCGTGAGCCTCAACGGCGCTTCTGAAAGTGCGGCATGTGCTTCGGATCATCAAAGATGGGCGAAGGAACGCCAGGACGTGCTGAGCTAGCGTTGGATCGAGGAGCAAACTTGCAGCCGCAGCTAACGCCCTCCTCATGGCCCTGGTCTGCATCTTTCTTTCTGCTGCTACGTAGTGTTTACACTGATCTGAGTCGATGCGAGCTGTTCAACTCCGACCCCAAACTGGCCAATTGGTTCCAGCAGCGCGGAGACGCGGTCCCGGGTGTCCGTGCAGAAGGTGCGGGCGAACAGGCGGCGGATGGTGTCGCCGCACGCGATGGGGCGCGCCTTCTCGCCCACAGCGCTGAGGCGCGCGGCCGCGTGAAGGCGCCAAAAGGGGGCGGGCAGCGCGGCGGGGGTGGAGTACACCGCGGTACCCAGCCACGCCAGCAGCTCAAGGAGCCAGTCAACCGTGCGCCCCGACGTGTGCGCCGTGTGCCGGACGCACTGCTGGAGGTGGGAGTTGCGCAGCCCAGAGGGACCGGCGGCCGAGCCAGGGTTGGCGGCGAGGATGGCCTCGCGTAGCCCGTCCGCCGTGAATGAAGCGCAGTTGAGTGGTGCCGGCGCCGCCAGCGCCGCCGCCGCCACCAAGCTGCGCGCCCGCGATGCCGCGGCATCCAGCTTCGCAGACGCATCGCCAGCTGGGTGTTTAGCCTGCAGTTTATGCAAGGTAGCAGAGTCGCGGGGGGCAGATGTGTCAGCACCCTCCGCCAGCAGCCGCGCGGCGCGCCCGACGCCGCCCGGCTGCCGCGCCGTCGCCGCCGCGCGTTCCCGCACTGCCGCCGCCGCCTCCGTCATAGACCTAGCGCGGCGCGTGCACGCACGGGCGGCGCCGCGGCGGCAGAAGGCCAGCGCTGTGCGCGTGAGCAGGTCCAGGTCGCCTGCCACGAAGGCCGCAAAACGGTGCGCCCGCGGCAGGGAGCCGTCGGGTACAAGCAGCAGGCACGGCAGCAGATGCAGCAGCTTGCACCATGCACCGGCTGTGGCGGACGCCTGTGCCGCTGCCTCAACCCCGTGTGCCTGCGCTACCGCCGTCTGCGCTTCCCGGAGGCCCGCCAGCGTGGCCGTCAAGGCGGCTGTGAAGTCCGAGCGGTGCTCCAGGCGAATGCGGCGGCCGACCACCAGTTGCTGCTGCAGAACATAGTCAAAGGAGAGGTCGTCAAGCGCTGCGCGCGCGGGCGAGAGCGGCGCCAGCGTCCAGAGCGGAAGCGCGCTGCGCCATGTTGGCCCTGCCGCAGCCACAGCGGCAGCTGCGCGGGCGCCGGGGCCGCGCGCGCCGCCGCTGGCTGTAGAGAGGGGGAGGATGGGGGGCAGAGGCGCGACGCGGGGCCCGTGTGGCCGCTGCGTTGCGGCCGCCCCCCGGGACTTGTACAGGTGGTGCGCGGCACCATGGTGGCTGCCCGCGCCAAGTTCCCGCAACTGGCGCTTCCGGGCTACCTCGATGACCTCACCATCATGACGCCCAGCTGTGACGCGCCGGTGCTCGACCACGTTGGCCGCGCGTTCTGCTTCATACAACAGGCGCTGAGCGAGCTCAACATTCAGGTCAACGTCACGAAATGCGCGGCGGTGGTGCCGGCCTCAGGCGGCGCCCGCGAGCGCGCCGCCGCCGTCTTTGCCGCCGCCAATGTCCCCGTACCAGTATGTGACGACGGCATCACGCTGATGGGGGTGCCGGTCGGCACCGAGGGCTTCGTGCGCGCGCAAGTGGCGGCGACCCTTCGTGCCCCCGGCACCGACCGCCTGGTTGCGGAGCTTGTGCAGATGGAGGATGTGCAGGCTGCCTTCTCCATTCTGCGTCTTGCCGTCCCCGCCCGCGCAGGGCATGTCTCGCGCAATACAGCGCCATCCCTCACGCACGAGGAGCTACGGCGCTTCGACGCCATCACGCTAGCGGCCGTGGCCGCGCTGGCGCAGGAGCCATCGGCGGGTCTTACGCCGCCGGCCCACCAGCGCGCGCCGGCGGCGGGTGACGATTGCCGCGGCCCGCCGGCGGTTTCGGCGGCGGCGGCGCCGCCCTCTCTGTGGGCGGCGGCAGTGGCATGGGTACGCGGCGCCGACTGGGGTGGCGAGGCCCCAGTGACGCTACCAGCACATCAGCAGGTACGCGTGCATCTGCGGCTGGGGAGTGGTGGCTTTGGCGTGCTGGGCGCGGCGCCCCGTGCATGTGCCGCATTGCTGCACGTTCCCTCGAGTGCATGGGGCCGGCACTGGCGGCATTTCCAGTCGCGGCACGCAGCCGCGTCCTAGAGCATGCCCGCTATGGCTTCACCTTCACCCAGATAGCTACCTGCCTGCAGCAGCTGCGCAGCGGCAGCGATGAGGCTGCAGCGGCCCTCGCACTGCTCCTGCCCACGGTCTGGTACCAGGACTGGCGCCAGGACGACGGCGCATGGCGGGCGCTGCGCGATCTGCTGCAACGGGCAGGCGGAGCTGCGGGGCCGGGCATGCGGACTCGCGCCGGCGCGCGCCGCGCTGCTGCGCCAGCGGTGGCGCGCGAGCCAGGCTCTGCCCAGGCCCCGCCGGCCGCCGTGCTGCCGCGGCGTCAAGCGGCGCTATCACGGGTGCTAGACGCAGCGCTCGCCGCCACGCAGCTGCGTCGGCTTGAAGCAGCAAATGCGTTGGAAGCAGTCGCGGCGTGGCGCAGCGGCGCCTCTAAGGGGGCCATGGGTTTCTTGGCGCAATTGCCGAGCACTGACCCAGCGGAGACCATGTCCCCGCCGGAATTCCGCGAGACGCTGCGGCGCCACCTGGGCGTGGAGCGCCCCGCCCCCGCTGCGGCGCGGTGCCCCAAGTGCCATAGACCAGTGGACTCGGGTGCCCACCTGCGCCGCTGCACACAAGGGCTTAACGTCACGCGACACAACTTGCTCGCAGACGCGCTCTTTCAGCTGCTCAAGCAGGTGGCCCACCTCCGCGGTCTCGACCGGGACACCCTTGCCCCCTTCCGCCGCTACGCGGCGCGCCACGGGTTCAACAAGTTCATGGACATCGTCTTTGGCAGCAACCAGGTCTGCCTTCCAGTCCCTAAAGTGCAGCCGAGCGCCGACGCGGTAGCAGCAGGCCGGTGCACTAAACTGCGCGGCGGCTTTGAAGTAGCTTGTTGCATAGACGTCACCATACGTGACAGCTCATGCCCCTCCCGCCTCCGTCAGGCTCAGGGGGGCGCGCGCGATGTGCAGCGCGTGCTTGAATCGGCTTCGCAGGAAAAGATAGACACATACGTAGTCTCAGGGGCCCTGGACCCCACTACACACACCCTATTTTCCGCAGCCTTTGACCACTTCGGCGCTATGTCACGCGACACCCAAGCGCTGCTACACGCACTCGCCGAGCAGAGCTCGCAGGGCAGCTACAATCTCGCGCAGCGCGTTGCCTTCTGGCGCCGCCGCACCTCCCTCGCGCTACAGCGCGCGCTCACACGTGTCGTGATCGACAACTGGAACGCAGTCATTGCCCCTGATGGCGACGTCAGCGCTTACCGCCGCATCGCACTGTTGCAAGTGCCGCGGCCCTCGCCGGCCAGCGCCGAACCGCCGGCTCCTCCGTAGATTTAGTTATTGCAAGCCCGATTTATCGTGCGCGCAGCCCATGCGGTCCAGGACATAATATACAACTTCGATGTGAAGCTTGAGTTTTGAGGTGAAGTTGGCCATCCATGCAGGACAGGACGCGCGCAAAATCAGTTAGGATCATGTATTCAGTTGAGCATCCAGGGCGTTCGCAGCTCAGGCGCCGCGAGCTATCCTTTGAGTCGTGCATCTTCCGCCTCTCGACTAGCATATCCAGAACAGCAATTCTCGCAGCTGGGACTTGCTGCATGCACCGCATCCCGCTGTATGCGAGTGATATGCGTGCAGGAGAGACGGGGAGCAACTGTTGTCGCAGCAACACGCGAAGCAGCGTTGCAGTGCCAGGTATGGCTCGCGGCAACTGTTCTCGTTGATGCCGCCGCAGCACAGCAGGAGACGCAGAAGCAGGTCAGCAACAGCATGTCAGGATAAGTACTGGCACCTTTGCGCGGCTGACACGGTGACCGCAGCACAGGCATCTCCACAGCAACAGACCAGCAGCAGCGCTTAGACGGCGCAGGGCCTGCGCTGCCGGACGGCGGCAGAGGCGCGGGCGGCGGCAGAGGCGTCACATAC
Source organism: Tribonema minus (assembly GCA_017506865.1). NCBI lineage: Eukaryota > Xanthophyceae > Tribonematales > Tribonemataceae > Tribonema > Tribonema minus. The sequence continues at coordinate 270,873 of JAFCMP010000518.1, read as the reverse complement.
CCGGGCAGGTTGGAAAAGGCTTAGCAGCGAAGCAGTAACGGTGGCTATGGTAGCACGAGTAACGGCAACTTGGGCAGTGTGCCCGAAGACATAGCCGGCGAGCTCCGAAAAAGTAGTTATGGCCGGGACCGGACGGCAGCGGCAGCAGCGCCGCTGGCGGCACTAGCGGCAGCGGCAGAGGTGCTGGCGATAGCTCTGGCTGTCGGCGCAGCCCGAGTCTTGTGCTGGACGACGGCGACGACAATGGCGGCAGCGCTGGCGTGGGGGCGAGCCGAGTTGGCTGAAGCGCAGCAGCAGTGATGACGTGGAGCGCAGAACCAATGACATAACATGGGTAGGCCGTGCACGTAGGTGGCGGTGCGCTCATTGAACGTGTGTGCAAATGCTGCAGTGTGAGCAAACACGTCCAAGCCTGTGCATGAATAGTGCTGGTTAAATGTCCAGGCACATGTATATCTAGATTCTTGATGTGTGCCTTGTTGAGACTATAGGTATACCGCGGGAATTGCGCAGGATGAGCCACTGTGCAACACCAGCCGATTCTTCACAGATGCCATGAACTGACAAACCACTTGTGACGTCTTCAGCTTCGTGTACCGGTTCGGCCCGTCACCCACTCCTATCAACGACACTGGTCGCGGCTCTTCAAATGGTGCCAACAGTCCTCGTTGGCGTGAGCGTGAGAGCAACGGCGGTCAGCGCATTGGGGCCTTCAGAGGATGTCTGGATGACAGGCGTGGGGGGGCATGGGCAGCGGTGCCTCTGACGGAGACGAGCGCCGCGGCAGTGCGCGCAGCACCGCTGAGTTAAAGTTGGCGCTAGTGCTGATGCGGGCGGCAGCGGCGGCGACAGCGCCGCTGCGGGCGGGCTGAGCGGCGATAGGCGCTTCATGGAGCGCAGTCGCAGCGAGCAAGCGCACATCGCTGCTGGACCAGCCATGACACACGCACGCGTCACACTTGCGCGGGGCATGGTACGGGCGCGGCGGGCCATGGAGCGGCAGCACCGCATTTGACCAATGTGAATCTGTAAATCTGGTTGGAATGGGTGACCTGGGCGCAAACCTGGCGATCACGACGAACCACGGCCAGTGACGAGCGCCTGTGGGCAGAGCGCGCCGGCGGCCATCACTGGCGACACTGTAGCAGCAATAGAGGGCAGCAGCAGGACGACCGTTGCAACCGGCCGGTGACAGTGGAGGCATACTTGGCCATGACCGCAGCTGCAACAGCAGCTCGCAGCGCGAAGTCTCACAGCATGCCACGTCTCAACAGGGCGTGACATGGCTCAACACGGTGTGAAATGGTACAACACAGCATGGCATTGCTCAACACATTGTCGCATGGCTCAAATACAGCGTGGCATGACCAAATGCCCTCCATCTGCAGCATGTGAGCGTGTGTACTCTCATCTCAAGAGCATCTGCGGGCACGAGCTCACTGCAACACCTCACAAGTGCCTGCTTTCTGCTGCCTAGGCTGCCTCCTACATGCAAGTGCGCTCATTCCAGATGCAAGTACGAGTAGTTTTTGCTCTGCCTGAGTCACTGTATGACCCTCAGATGCCCGCCCGGTCGTGAGCCAGCAGTGGTCATGTTTTACCGCGTATTGCTGGTGTTGCAGGTGACAGAGTTGCAAAGTGTGCATTATACATATGGGCATTATTCGCCATTTCAAGCCTTGTCTGAGTGTCTTGCTGTGCGGACTTGCCATGTACGTTTGTGGAACGCGCATTTCATCCTCTTGCACTTGTTGGAGGTTTGTGCCACAAAGCGTTCTTGCGGATCAGCCTCTTTCGTGCAGTTGACTCCCATGTACACCTACAACTTTATGTACTTTCTAATTTTTTTCAATTCTCGCGTAGGGCGCAACAAAGCTTAGCTGGTGGATGACTTCCACTTGAAGTTTGACTAAATGTCCTTCAGCAGCACAAAGAAGGTGAGGTCGAGGCTAGGCAGCTGCATTGCTTCCATGGAGGCCAGACAATGAACAAGAGCTCGGACGTACGGTACCATTCAAAAGCACATGGTATATTTGTCAACACAGAATACTATTTGTAGCATCAATTTTTTTCTGGAGGCTGTAGTTGGATGATCGCGCGCTTGGAGGCTATATGATGGCGGCTGTCGCTGTCTATGGTAAATCAGCTCCAGGCAAACAATGAGCAAGGCAAGACCTGGTTGTGCCAGTCAAGACCTGGTTGCTTCAGGCAACACCTGCTTGCGAAGCACGCCCTGTCTCAGCAAGTGTAGCACAAAATTTCAGTGGCCCCGGCTTGATGTGCACATAATGTACGCATGATCTGGCCCCATAATATTCTGGCGCACGACATGGTCAGAGTTTTCTCCAATGATAACCATTGCCTTCCTTCGTGGCATGCATTTGCGTTACATCAACAACATAAAAATCAATGGCATGGTGTGACTGATACTGTTCACCCACGTTTGCTGATTGCTGCAAGTTTGCGTAGGCGGTGTGCACGTGATGTCATGCGCATGGAATTGCATGCTTGCAGGGGAACGTGTGTGCATCACGCTCGCAGAGTAGCATGCATAGCATGCCGTGTGGGGGTTCAAAAAAGCAGCGAGCTACTTTGCTGAAGTGACCTCCAGCACCAAGTGGCATACCATTAAGCTGCCAAAATGATCATTTGCACTCGTAGGCAAGAATTGCAGAAATCGATCAATTTGCACTTGCAGCGGAGAGACCGGGGTCGGCACATTTTATGTATGCACAAAACCACAGATGACCTGCTTCAACACAGCAACAAGGTAGCGTACACTGAGCCGCAACTTCAACTTGCGCAAGACGTCGCCGCTGTCTCTGCAACACGGTCGCTACATGCCTGAGCACTGCTGCTGCCATCTGGCCGCCTTTAGCTTAGCGCAAGTGCGCGGCGGCTGGCGCAACTTCAGGCAATGACTTTGCATTAATAGCTCTACGCCCCCCCCCCTCCCCCTCCTTCCCCCTCCCCCGCTGAGCGTTGTGCAGCAGCCGCAGCGGCTTACTGCCTCCAGGTGGTCCACGTGACCCATGACCTCTCAGATTCTAGGGCACGCCTGTGCAGTGCTGCACCGGGCGTGCTGGCCTTGCGCACCGACATTCTTTTCCAGCGCGCGCATGCCCTCTTAGCACCGCTCACCCCTCTCGACAGCCCTCCACACCCACAAATTCTCCCTTTCCCCACGCTGCTGAGACTCCCCTCTCCTCTCCCCCTTTCCCCCCCTTGCAGAGGGAAACGCCAAACCTCAACGCTGGGTTCCGCACCCACTTCAAGGGAGTTATTGCCCCGGCGCGCCAGGGCTCATCATGCGCCTGAACCAGCCGCTCACCCTCCTGAGCACTGACCCCGGCACCTCATCCCCGCCCTCTGCCGCAGCGCCAGCAGCTTTAGCAGCGGGCGGGGTGCCAACGGGCTCTAGTGCGCCACCGCCGATGCTGCTGCCGCCGCCGCCGCCGCCGCTGCTGCCGCCGCCGCCGCCAGCAGGCGATACGGCAGCGGATGCTGCGCCGTTGCCGCCTGCAGCGGATGTAGCGGGGGTGGCCGCAGCGGCGGTTTTGCTGGCGGAGTCAGCGGTGGGTATCTCCTGGGGCTCGTCCTTCACCGCCTATTGATGGGGGGAGTTGGGGGTGACAGCAGGGGGAAATGGAGGGGGGGGGTAGGGGGGGTGAAGCATTTTGCCCATGCAGCTCGTGTTGTGGGTCATTTGGATTGATAGTGTATGTGATCATGAGCATGATCAAAAAAGAAAAACTAAAAAAAAACGCTGAACCGAGGCGAAATGATGCTGGCGAAGCGGCACCTGAAGGCACATGCAACAGCAAAGCGAAGGAGGGCTGAGCCCTCATGGAAACGATCGTAGAGCTCTAGTCTACTTTGACCTTTGCCTGAACAGCGGTTGCTTTCACCAGCTCATGTGACGGCATTCGCATGTGCGAACCATCGCCGCCTGCAGAGCAGATCATTGTGCATCCTTGCCAGGCTGATATATAGTAAAATGCCATGCCTTCATGCTTGAAGTTCAGCACATGCAAGCAGCGGCAGGCGAAGCTGAGGCGCCCGAGGCATACACAAGCAAGTCGACGCATTACTGGTGCCTGTCGGAAACTTGCAAAAGGTCATAAACTTCAGACCTGGTTGCTGGTCGTGCTGCTGCTGATTAAGACAAGCAGTGCCATGAAGCCACCACGTCTGCGTCAACGGCTGTTGATGCCCATGCGTACACTTGCTGAGCGCTGACTGCTCCGAGAATGCATTTGGCCGCATATGTTGAGCACTGTTGGTCAACGCTATGTCTCGCCTAGCCTTGTTGTGAAGATGGCGCCTACAGTTGGTGCAACATTAGTGATGTCCCCACTTGGTGAGCGCTGTGTACCCGGGCAACTTCAATTATCATGAATAATGTAAGCGTTGTGCACCTGCGCAAACTTCAATCATCACAAATAATCTCAGCGTTGTGCAAACTTCACTTATCATCAACAGTCTCAAACTTGCTGTTGCTGGGCACTGCTCGTCTGCAGCACAGGCAAAAGCGCCCATCGCGCTCAGCGCACGCTGTTCCACCCGTGCATACATTAGACACCATTCTTACAGTATGTATTGTCTTGAACTATGTGCGCTGAGCATGCGTGCTTACATTACAAACATCACTTCAAATATATTTGTCAGTACTACTGTATGTGTGCTGAGCACTGCTGACCTGCACGGCTGGGATCTTGCGGGGGCGTCCGCGTCTTCGCTTGCCTGCGCCCTCAGGTGAAGTTACAGTTGAAGTTGCAGTTGCAGAAGCGAGCGCCGTTTCCTTGCGGTCCGCCACTCTCTTCCTCTTGGGGGCGGCAGAGGGCTGCAGAGCAACGGGCGTGCAGGCATGACCTCAGATCAGGGTTTGGAAGCTCACACTGGTGCGCAGACATCGGATTGAGATGAGAGGGGGGGGGGGGGGGGGGGGCAGCAGCCAACACCCGTTCTTATGATGCGTCTCGTGCTCTGCAGTCGTACTTGAAGGAAAATGCTGTACTTCCAAGAAAAATCATGCTGGTGCTCAGGTGGCGGCACAAGCTGACGCATAAGCTAATGCTGAGTCGTTCGTGCCTTTTCGGTGCGCGTGTTCGTGCTTTCACGCATGAATGTGTCTGGGGGCAGTGTACATCCTCGAATGTGTGTGTGCTTTTAAGACAGCGTTCTGGCCAGAAACTGGTGCCACCAACGTGCAGCTGCATCTTTACACACTCCACCTGGCACCTCTTATAAATACATATTGCTTTGTGCAGATTTTCCTTGCTGGGGCAGTTACTTGCGGCGCATACGAGATTATTGCATAGAGGAACTGAAAAGTTGATTGAGTGCAAAATTAACCGAACCGCCGAAAAGTGCCATCCGAGAGCCTGCCTACTGCCTACATAAGGCAGGGACTTGCTGGTCTCTAGCATGCATCTAAACTGCAGTGCCAGGCGCAGTGCACACAGGCTGCGGCCGCACAAATCATACATTGACTGAAACACTGTCTATGTCTCTATTGAGATGAGCCCCTTAAAGCTGTGCAACCTAGCGTAGGACAGAGGCTGCAGTTGTAGGTCAACAATTGTGGTTTTCAAGTTCACGTGTCGAAGTACAGCTGCCTGAACTCAGATGCTAACCGTACGCAGAAAGCAAGTGCCAAGTGCAACTGCTGCAACCCTACCCTCGTCTACCTACCCTAACACCTGCTGTCTGTTCGTTGTGCCTTCAGGCTGCAACTTGCAGCGTGCGCGAGGTTGGCACAATATGTACTTCAAGTACATTCTGAATTTTTTCAAGGAAAAGGTTGGCGTGCTTCCCTTGTACTTCTAATTGCAGATCAATGAATGGATTTGATGAAGTCTTGAGTAAGACAAACATGTATCCATTGAGGCTCTTTTCACGAAGCAAGAGCGATTCAGGGTTCATCATTGCCATGAACATGCATACGTACAACAATGCTGCGAATTTTATTTGTGCATACACCCAATGCCCTGACCCCCCCCCCCCCCCCCCCCCCGGGCACAAACGCAATCCCTGACTACAGAAGCCATGCACCACAGATTCCTCGAGCGGTACCACACACACGCTACACTGGCCTTGGAGTACTTGCGGCGAGAGTCGCGCCTTTGAATGTGTACAGTCTAAGTTGTAAACAGAGAGACCAATGTAGCGAGTCTGCAAGTGCTCGCTCGTCAGTTACAGGCGGTTACCGGCGGCGATGTGTCTGCCTCAACGCCCGGGCCTGGTTGGCTCAATCAGCGCCAGCATCACCCGTACTCCCATCGCAAAGTGTACTGACAGGCCAAAGCCTGCTGATCCACAAATCTATACGTAAATCGATTGCTGCGAGCCAGATGTTGCAGTTTGCCGGCACGTTTGAAATTACAGTGGGCCTCCATAAATATGGAATTGCCGATCCCAAGCATGCGACCACCGATTCCACAGACGTGATGCAATGAATCAAGTATATTCCTGGTGCATCCCGCATCACACTTCAATAATCAAATCAACAAATGATCAATGTGTTTGATGCCCGCCGCCTGCACATCAGGAAGTGGCAGTTGGGAAATGGCAGTTGGTGCATTGCTCAATTGCTTAACCGACAACTCTCTGCTTGTTTACTGACCTTCTCTCCACCATCGCTGGTGTCCATGGGCTGCGCCTCCTTCGCCTCTGCAGCCTCCTTCGCCTTCGCCTTCGCTCTAGCAGGAACGGCAATATTCCCGTCTCCCGTAGCAACCGCTTTCTTCTTCCGAGCAGGCTCCGCCGCACCCTCGGCATCGTCTGGCCTGGCCCTCTTGACTGCCTTCGCTGGAGCAGCACCGTCTGCACCCCTCCTGCCATCGTCTACCCACTCGCCCTTCTGTGCACTCCACACCTTGCCCTTCGGAGGCCTGCCTCTGGGCTGTGGGAAAGGGGGCCCGACAGCGCCTCCACCGGCTGTTGCCTTGCCTCGTGCCGCCGCCTTGGACTTCGTGATGGTCGCCTTCTTGGTAGCTGCAGCTTTCTTCGAAGCAGCGGGTGTTTCCTTGTTGGTGCCCTTGATGGCAGTTGCTCTCGTCAGGCACCAGGAACCAACTGGTGCTTTGGCGGAAGCGTCGTAATTCGACAGCAGCAGTGTGCAGCTTTTGGGCACCACTTCGGGCGCGAACACGACCTGGAAAACGGCGCTATCATCAGAACCGCCGTCAGCGACACGACCCTTGATTGCTCCCACGGACCATCCTGAATCATTTCTCATTGCTATGTTCTTGCCGAGCAATGTGTCATCCAGGGCGGCTGGAGCCTTGAGCTGACCCTTTGCCCGCTCCGACATCGTGGCAAGGGTCCACGCAGCACAACTGCCTTGTAGCGCCGTGTATCAAAGTGATACTCTTGCAATCTTTCAACGATCACTTTGTGAACTCGTCGATGAGCGGCCGAGTTCGGATCAGAGTCGCGTCATTTAACGACGTAAAAGTTTGGAATCAGTGTTCCGAGGGCAACAAGAATAGTGGCAATCATGAGCGCTCCACGTCGTATGGCGCTCTGTCAACAACGCTGAAACTGTCAACAACAAGTCTAGGTCTGGGGGTCTTTCGCCCGCTGCATGTCACTTTTGCACACGAATGGCTGAGTGAGGATTTCAGCCACCGTGTTGCATATCCACAAATAACTTGCAAAAGCTGTGGTGTGCAGCATACCGTGCATCATAGCGAACAACAAAAAAAGACACACATGGCCAATGCCCGCTACTTGTTGATGGACCCTTGGGCTCAAATTTCATTGTGTTGCGCGTGGTCAGGTGTGGTGTGCGAGTAATATCTGCTGTGATTTTTGGCGATGTGATGCTACATACATTAGAACCTGTTGGGTTCCTGATGCATGACTGTGTGTGATGCCCATATGTCGAAGCGATGCTGCTCCTTGGCCAACAATGTATGTCCTACAGTGCAACAATTTGAATTTACAGCTCAATTACTCTGGCTGCGCAATACACAGCTGCCAGCCCCTGTGATACATGTACGTCTTCGCAGCGCTGCAACTGCAACTGTGCTGCAGCACCCCTGAGAGCTTCTGTTAATTTTGCAACCGTCAGCAGCTTCAACCCCACCACCACCAGCTACAGTACACACCAGCAATCGCCCGCAACCTTCACACACACACACACAAGCCGATGAGATGCATCAGGCGCACCATCTGCCTTGTGAGCAGCTGGCCCGGTGATGCTCAGTTGCCGTAGGCAACAACCTCAATCATCCTCAACCAGCTTCAACCATCATGGTAGCAGTTTCAGAACTGCGAGACGTAGCCAGAGAATTTTGCCGCGGCAACGCGCATCAGGTGCTTGGTCTCCAGCGATATGTGCTCCTGGGAGCTGGTCCCGCCGCTGTTGACCGGCGCTGCCGTTGTGGCGACCCGCAGGTTGGACTGACAACACATATCAACAGATGGATATTGTGTCAGTGATGCAATGGTCAACGCCCGCCGCACGTGTGTTTCTCTGGTCGTTGTTGGCGGTAAGGCGGGTGTACAAACAACGACGCACTGTGGTTTTGGCTGGTGTCGCTTGCAAAATGGGGATTTGGTCTATGTGAACATGTGTAAGGAGCGTATGATGGTGAGCTGCGTGCGGCATGGCGCTGGACTCTTGCAGGTGGTTGTACATGATTTCTTTGACCCAACACTCTGGCATCAGAGTTGCTGTTGAGTAGTGAACTTGTACAAGCATTCCACACAAGGAGCGCCGAATTGTGGCACAAAAGCGCGCAAGCACTCTGGCTGCAAGAGTATACACATATGTATAAGCGTATGTCAGCAGCGTCGCTGCCATAGCCTGATGAATGTTCACTTCAAGTACTTGTATCACAACTTCATCAGCGCAAAGCTGAAATCTGTGTTGTTGACAAAGCTAAACAGCTGTTGACAAACTCAACAAGGCACCATCGACGCGGCAGTCAACACTGGTTTCAGTATCAGGCGTCTGTGCCAACTGATGTCAAAACATGCCTCAGTCAACCCAAGCTTTTCTATGAATACAGGCTTGATGGCAAATCTTCTCTGTGCGAGATTCAACAACAGGTGCGCTTGGCGTCTCGAAAAGCATGGTCACGGACACTTTGCTCCATGAATACAGACCACGCAATTCAGAAAGTAGCATCATCGTGTGTAAAAGTATAGTGTGTTTTCAGCTGAGCATCAGCGCAGCATGCATCACCTGTGAGCGCGTGATGTCCCAAGGGTAGCGCAGCCACGGCCTGCAGCTTGCTTTCGCCATGCTGTTGACAAAAACAGAGAGTTGTGCGCCGCCGTCAGTACAACAAGACACGCACTGCTATTACAAAACGCAAGACGGTGATTCGTTTCTAAACTTGACGAAATAGACGAACAAATATGCGAGTCAGACACTCTGGTGATGGTAAATCCAGTGAGTGGTGAAAAAAATGGTCGCAGCTGGAAACCCAGCTGACGCAGCTGACAACAGGGTTCGCCGACTAGGCCCCAGTCTGGGCCATTCAGCATGGCCACCCATACCGTACGCGACCAAAAGTCACCCACGCATGGCACGCCGGCTTTTAGGGCTTGTTCCGAGTACAAGTAGGTGTTGGGGTGCTAGCCCAGCCAGAGCAGCATGCAATCCACATTTGCTGCATTGAATGATACGTCAAAGCACATGTTTGCTGCATTGTACTGCTTGGGTGCAGTGAGGGGGTGGTGATATCATTCGCGGAACCGCCTCTTACCTCGTTGAGATTGTCGCAGGGCTGACGGGGGAGCTATGAGCAGTCCACGGCTTGCAGTGCCTCTATTATTGATGGTGCACAGCTTGCGCGCACTGTCATTCACCTTTGAAAGGTTCACCTCTGAAAGGTACACACCGACACTGCATACTCCTCAAGTACATGTTAGCGTTGCTGAAACCGTGCTCCACCTCATTGAAGTCGTCTCAAGTACGGCGGCCTACCTACCTACCCAGGCATCAGCGCTCAACTCATGTGCTCACCTGTGGAACATGACGCAGAAGGCCATGTACCTGCACGGACAGTAAATGGCAAGCAGAGATGCAGTCCTAGCCCCGGTGAGAATCACGTTAAAGGGGGATAAATCTGAAAGGCCTTCATGCATGTGTATGTCATGGGTTGGGGAAGTTGTCGGAAAACACTTTCATACAGACAGGTGAGCTCCTTGCAGCAACAGCGTCTGACGTTTTGGGTCTCTAATAGTGTGTGGCATTCAACACTTCATAGGCCACAAAAGTGTGCATACGTGAGATGGGCTACATGAGCTACAGGCCACGCATGCCGGCATGTCTGTCGAGGGCGCCTCGTACTGCAGGCCGCGAACGCATACAATTGTGTTTGCGGCCGCAACGCGCAAATTGCATGTCAGAGGTCTGCAGGGGCGTGCTATACATCTGGTCGCTGATGCCAGTATACATACACGCATACTACGAGGACGTGCGTACAATTACTCCAAGGGGTATGCAGGCGATGCGATACATACATACCTGTCGAGCGCCGCGATGCGAGCCTCGTAGACGATCTGCAGCCGCGTGCTCTTGTCCCGACTGGTGTGGCTGCGCGCATTCAGCATAAGCTAATACATACATACATGTGTACTCCAAGGGGTATGCATGTGTGACGCAGGTGATACAACACATACATACCTGTCGAGCGCCGCGATGCGCGACTCGTAGAAGATCTGCAGCGGCATGCTCTTGTCCTGAATGGTGTGGCTGCGTGCATCCAGCTTGCTGGCAAAGGCCATGCGCAGGCTGGGGTCGTGCAGGTAGCTGGGGTCCTCCTGCAATGCGACAGTTACAGAAAAAGTTACACCAGCGGTTACAAAGTGGGCATCAGTTTGTGGTACGCGGTGCTAGCTGGGGGCCCTCCGGCGCGCATGACAGTTGCAGAAGCAGGTTGATACCTGGCATTTACACAACGAGCACTGGAATGTGAGCGTAGAGCTAGGTGGGGGGCTCCCGCAACGTGACCATCACGAAAGCAGTCACAACTGGCAGCTGCAATGTTGTTGCCGGGATGCGAGTGAAAGTGGGGCTCTCAGCTGAGCATCTGATACTTGTGGTCAACAGATGGGGGCGAGCTCTTGGTGCTGCAGGCAGTATTGTGGACTGCTTGAGGCCGCTGCATGCGCTCACCCTACCCCTAACTGTAACCGCGACCCTAACTCTAAGCATACACACGCCTGTGTGCATGTTCATAGTTGTGTGTACTGGTGAATGCCCCAGCCACGGGCAACAGGGTGGCATTGACAAGCAGCAGAAGCAAACTTGAAGTTGATCACGAGACATCCGTTGAAGTGTGAGGCTAGAACCGCGCAAGCTGGACGTACTTCAAGTACATGGAAGATTACACTGCCTGTTGAATATGAGAAATGCGCACTGCGCTCGCGCACCTGCTACTTGGCAACAGCGACGGACAGCGCCATGCGCAGGCGCCGCAGCACCGGCAACGTTAGCGCTGCATTCGCGAGGCTGCAGCTGCGTCTGCGCAAGACAAACTTCAAGTACTTGGGAAGGCTATACTACCTAATGGATTAGAAGGAAGTATGCGCACCTGCTCCTTGGCAACAGCGACGGACAGCGCCATGCGCAGGCGCCGCAGCACCGGCAGCGAGAGGTCCGTGCTGGCAAAGCTGCAGCTGCGCCTGTGCATGATGGCTTCGCCGGGCTGCTCCTCGTTCTCCTGGGGGTCCGCCATGAAGCCCGCGCAGTGGTGCGCGCCGTAGGGCAGCGACTGTTAAAGAGCAGGTTGAAGTTGAAGTTGAAGTTAGAAGCGGGACGTGTGAAAAAAAAACGGGGGGAGGGTGACTCTGGCAAGTGGCGGAGTCAAGGTAGTGCTCAGCGGTACGAAGCGCGGTCTGAGAGGGTAACCCTTTTTCCTGTGAGGGCAGAAGCATGCTAGGGTTCAGTGCATAGCGAAGAGTAAGTGCACCAAGCATTAAACACTCAATTTGCACGATGATAACCACAATCGCCCACTGCAGAATCACATTGCGGAATGACTGGGACATTGTACATGGCATGACATGATGCTGGGGCACACTGGCAACAGCCTGACAATCGCGTGTACCTGGTAGAGATTCCTACTATCATAATCGTTTACTTGTTTGTTGAAGATGCACTTCAAGTACCTGGTAGAGGTTCATGATGCTGGGCAGCGTGGACAGCCCCATCTGCCGCTTGAGCTGCTCCATCTTGGCCTCCGCAGTGTTGCCGTGCACCTCCGCCAGCTGCACAGGGAGACAGAACCCCACCATGCAGTAGGTATGCAGTTAGCGCACATGCGTGTTACTCGGCAGTTCAGGCAAGAAGTTGTTGCCAACAACTGTGCCAGCGCTGTATTCCTGCATGGCACGCGATGATGCCATGCACCTTCGCCAGCTGCACAGGGAGTTGGAACACCATCATGCAGTAAATACAGTTGGCTCAAATGTGTGTGACTCGGCAGTTCAGGCAACAAATCTGCCGCCACATTCGTGCCAACACAATTGTATTTCAACGTGTGATGCTGTGCACTTCCGGCAGCTGTGCAGGGGTGAACAAAGCAGCTCATGCAGTTGATGTGCAGCTGGCGCGTGCGTACATAGATCCGCAGATTGTGTACGGCTGTGTCTCTGACGAAGCTGCTCATGTTGCGTATTATCACATCTGCCATGCTGCTGCGCACAGCAGTTCTGCTTTACGGATCAGAGTGCACAACAGGCACCCACTGCAATAGGCAACCTGGCATAGCGCTGCACTAGGTTGGGCTCAGCAAAAGCGCATCCAGCATAAACTGAACTTGTCAGCATAAACTGAGCTTGTCAGTGTGGTGTTCACGTGTCACAAAGCATTTACGTGAACGGCAATGGCACGCTAGTCGTGTGCATGTCCATTAACAATGACCAACAGGTCGTTTAGCAGGGTCGCTCGGGTGTTGGCTTCAGGGTCGTGTACTATAGCACAGCACAGTAGCCAGTGTTGTAAAAGGCGATACACACTCTTTCATTTATTCATTCACTCATTCACTCCGAGCACTGCAGACTATTGTCATCTCACCTCCTTCATGGCCTTCTTGTACATGCACTGGACCTTGTGTCCAATGCTCACCACCATTGTGCCGGTGCATTCATTTGTTCACTCACTCACGCTCAACACTCCACGCTGTTGTCATCCCACCTCCTTCATGGCCTCGTTGTACACGCCTTGTACCTGCGCATTCATTTACCTGATTCATTCACTCATTGCAATGCTGGCAACTCACCTCCTTCACGGCCTCTTCCACACGCGCTGGACCTGGTGCGCGATACTCTCCAGCATGGTGTGCCTGTGCATTCATTTATTCATTCATTCACACTGAGCACTGCAGACTAATCTGATCTCACCTCCTTCATGGCCTCGTTCCACACGCGCTGAACCTTGTGCCCAATGCTCTCCAGCATAGTGCCCGTGTAGGGCTTGGCTGCCTGTGCCAGAGCGCCATACACTTCCTCGTCCATGAAGTTCCTGCAAGCATGTGCACATCCAAAATGTCAGCACACTCTATAATGCTTTGAAAGAAGTTAACCAATGTGCATTCAAACATGAATCGCCTGCATACTCGAAGAAACACTTGCATCTTGTAAAATTGAAGTGCACAAGATCATCAAGACATACAGTATCCTCGTGTATATGTAAAGGTCGGGCAACCTAAGTTCAGCGCCGCCCCTCCCCGTAGATAATATACTACTAGACATAGTAATCGTCAAGCCCGTTTTATTGTGTGCTCAGCCCATGCGGTCCAGGACAAAATTTACAACCTCAACTCAACAACTTCCTTGCAAGTCAACAAACATTCCGGCAGTCCAACGAGTGCCCTTTTGCCTAGCTGCAGCTGCTGGCAAGCGTCACGTGCTTGTCACACACTGCACGCGTCCTGTGCTTGTCACAGAGACTGCAAGCAAGCAGTCCGTACTTCAACCTTACCGCACACCACTCAAAACTCAAGTTCATGCCCGCCTGTGGCTCATAAATTTGCCTACTATTGCTCGGGAACATTATATGCTTGCAGCAACCAGTGCCTACTTCAACTTGATGTACCAAAGGACGCGCAAAACGAGCGGCAAGTCGCTGGTCTGCGGTTGCTGAGTAGCGTGATGTTCTTGCAGCAAGCATGTATCTACTCTAACTAAATGTACCAACCACCACTCAAAAGCTGTGGCAAGTCACGCACTCGCCTGCGGCTGCTGAGCAGTGTGTGTGCTCGCAAGTACCTACTCAACTTGATGTACCAGACTCTTGCTCAAAACCTGGCACGTCACTTGCCTGCCATTACTGGGCAGCGTAATGTGCTTGCAGTAAGCAGGTACGCGCTTCAACTTGATGTTGCAAACACCACTCAAAAGCTGTGGCAAGTCATTCGCGCACCTGCGGTTGCTGGGCAGCGTGATGTGTTTGTCAAACACAGCAGGTGAGTAGGGGTTGTGCCCGACAGTTACAGTCTCGGGCCCTACGCCCCAGTTGTCGATGAAGACGGCCTGTCATCACACAGAGAGACAACGCGGTAGCGTATGCGCTGAGCACTTGATTATGTGTCAAGGAAGTGTGTCAGTGGGGATTGGGGTCTGCTGCGCTGATGCTATGTCCTCACACTGCATGCCAAGTGGGCGGTTGCGTGGCCAGTGCAGCAACACATGATGGCGCGCTCTAGTGACTGCAGTAAGCAGGCTGGACCCATAACGCCGCCGACACGACGTGCTAACATCCTCGGCCTTTGAAGGTTGATGCAGGGTGTGGTAGCAGGCAGGTAACCATGTTTGTCAGTTTCGCCGGACACGCTGTGACATAGTCCAGCGGGCCAGGCACTGACTGCGCCTTATGCTACACCAACCTCTGTTACTTGCGCAGGGTGCATACAAAACGCAACCCACTTTGTCTACAGCTGCAGCAGCCAATAAATGGCATGATGCAGCGCTGCATGATGATGCTCAGATGATGCCATGCAGCCTCCATGTGGCGATGCCTCAGACATCGCCCAGCGCACAGCTGCACCCTCTGGCCGTGAACTTCACCCAGCAGTAGTTAAAATTTGTTCTCACACACAAGCAGGCCAAGAATACAGCAGCAGTGCTCAGCAGCAGTACCTGCTTGACGGCCAGGAGCACCGTGGCCTCCGTCTTCGTCAGTGCGCAGAGCCTGAGGGTCACAGCAGGAGCATCATAAAAAGGAGCACCAACGGAAGCAGACGGCAGCAGTCACAATTATGAGAAACAAACCCGCGGAAATCTGCGCATCAGGTTCAGGGTGACTCACAATGTATGGTGATATGTTGCGGAGCGCAGTATCTGGCGCCTACTTCAAGATCTACAACGTCTGTATGAATCACAAGGCGGTGCGGGGACATGTGGACTCGTGACTCGACTCGTGACTTGAGCTGTCGTTGTTGAGGCACTATCATCATTGTTTCGGCACGGGCATGCACGCAGGGCATGTGCTGCGTAGGCGCTCGCCTCCCATCAAAAACGTTCCTGGGGCATGCTCATGGTTCTAATCCGTTTCCACATGGTGTGAACCGTGCACAGACAGCTCATCATAGTAGCCCCTCGACAGCCACAGAGCTGCTCAATAGCCAAACTGCGCAGCGGACGCGTGCAAAGCTGTCAAGCGGTCACAGCGACACGGGTGTGTGTGCACTTGGGAGTATATGCATCGTACACTGATCTGTTGCCCACCTTCCGTCAAGGCAGTCCGACTGCAAGCAGAAGCTATACACTTCTGGAGTCCATTCTTATAAATGTAGCTCATACTTTCATGTGAACTTTGAAGTAGGCAACACGGCCATGTGTGCTGAGCGTATGCTGAGTCAACGTCTACCTTGAAGTTATAGCGTGCGCTGCGTCAGTGCTCACCTTCCGTCTGGGCGTCCGACCGCAAGCAGCAGCCCTCGCACGACGCGGTGCGTGAAGCGGTGGACAAAGTGGTCTGCACCACTGCAAATGCGCGATACAGAAAGCAGGAGATGCGAAATTCTGTTAGGGCTGTAGAGTCCATGGACCCATGGTGCAGCGATGCAAAGATGAGGCGTGAAAACTAGTTGCTGATCTGCCAAACTCATGATGGCATCATCAGGGGTCTGTGCCGTTGGAGAGCATCCTGCAAAAAAAACGAGATGCAAGAACTGTGATGTACGCAGTTTGTTTCTTGGATCAATGCAGGATGATGGGACGAGCGATTTACATTGTTGCAGTAAAGATTATGGTGGCGCAGGGCTGCTGCAGTGCTGCAACCCTAACCCTAACCCTAACCCTAACCCTAACCCTAAAATCGTGACGGCACAGGGCAGCTTAAGGCCATGCTGGGCATACAATGCGCGCTTGCTGCAAGCAATGCACGGGAAGGTCGGGGGCAGGCGTAGCATATTCTCAGCAACTACGAGCACTAGTTGCATGTTAGCCTGCCAAAGTAGAGTGTTTGTGGTGCCGGTTGCAGGTGAGGGCAGCACCACATGTCAAGGAGAACAGGCATTACAAGCACGCCACATTCTTATTGACCCATTGGGAGAGGGCAGTGTACTGTGTCTGAACTGCATCTGCACTGATCTTGACTTGGACTTCTACGCTGCGAGTGTACACTCATACTTTAAGTACGACGCAGAGCACTACAAGTATAATCACAACAGAGACAAGAGCGCTTGCGGACCCACCTTGCACCATGTACGTCCACGCTCACAAAGCTGTAGCCCATGCTGAACAACTTGCTCACGAACGACTCTGTCAGCTGGTGCACCTGCGTAGTGTAGGCAGCGAGACCAGGCATGAGGGTTCAGAAAGTGTTCATGGACTGCTTGAACTACAGGTTCCGTAATGTGTGCATTGACTGGCATGATGGAATGCCCCAGAGAGGCCGGCACTTGAGCTCGTAGATGCAGACAAATGTCTTTGTCGTAAGTGCTCCACGGCCGCTTATTTGAGCATTGACATGGCGAGGAGAAGCCGCTTTCAGCCAGAGTAGTGAGTGTACCTGAGATACCCGATCAGCTTCACAGGGGAGAGGAGAGCTGGCAAAGCAGCAGCAGCCTTCAGTTGGGAATAGGGTTAGGTTGACATGCCTACATGATACATATGCTCTCTGCACTTGTCGCACAGTGGTCCCTGCTCTGCTGCCAACACTGTGCCAGTGTCTACACATCGGCGCTTTTGATAGGATCCTACTGGCTGCAATGTCGTCACCCAAGATGCTGAGAGGCATGCCGCATGCTCAACAAGTTGCAGCTATGCGATACTACTGACCGGCGCAGCAGAACTGTCACGTGCATGTGCAGCATGGGCAAACCAATACTCCTGAAGTTTCCATGCACTGCAGAAAGTAGAGCCATAACAGCAGGACAGGTTCTGCTGAATCGAGTGGTTCGGGGCCAGCAGCAGCTGCAGCAGTGAGGGTCTACCCCACTACAGGTACAAAAACAATCAGCTTCTTGTACATACTTCTATGTGTGACATCGAAGAAAAGAAGTATGAGGGTACTGACCATTGGCATGTCCACGATAACAATGGTGCGCGCTCCCATGCGTGCCCACGCTGGCCTCCCCTGCGCCATCCTGCAATTGAAAAGTGATCCAACTCAATCACGTCAGTCACCGTGAATTGATGTGAAAAGGATGCAGCAGCTCAGGCTGCACATTAAAGCGACCATGAAATATGGTCTATGAGTAGCGAAGAGTGTCGGAGGCAGAATGCAGCTTGACGGTAGGCTCCTTGGAAATAAATGATACGCAAAAACCTCTTCAACAGGGAAGGAATGTCATTCGTTGCCAATGTACACTTCGCGAAAGCAGGATCGTAGCCTCAGGGAGCCCGAGTGGCACCGGGGCCTAGGGCTACGGTCAAGGGGTCAGGTAAGGGCTAGTAAAGTGACGCCCCAGACGTGTTGTCAAGACTTTTCATTCCAACATTCCAAGGAGCAAAGTATCAAGCTTGACGCACATGGTGGCACTTGAGGTGACAAAGTTGATAACTGTATCATGATTCGGTACCTTCAAGATTGGGGGGCTCCATCACAGCGTCAGTCAATACTTCCATGCAACAAATTCTTACACAGAACCGCAGCCATGAGCCTCGGGGCCCGGCCCACTCACATGTTGGGCTTCTAACAAGAACGCATCGCCACTTCAGTTTAGCATCAAGTACTTCTCTAGTTCACCTTCATCATTGACGTACTCAAACCGCGTTTACCTGAGCATCAGCGTCAGCATGTACCCCACATACACATACAGAATCGCGTCCATCAGCCTCAGGGCCAGACCGACCAGCGGCGGCGCGAGACTTCCATCCCACGTCGCCTCGTTCCATACGCTGGCGCCCCAGCACCAGTCCGTGCACACGGGCGCGCCGGCGGCGGCGGCGATGCGCGACACGATGTACGCCAGCACCGAGAAGAAGGGGACCTGCGGGGGCAGCGGGGCGATCTGATTGGTCAGTTATGTTTGACCGCTGCGACCAAGACGTAGGCCAGCTGCTGGCACATTGCTGAAGAAAGATACTTCGAAGTACAACAATTGCTTTGGCAGCAGAGCAGGGTGTAGCAGACGGCATTGAGCGCCATGTTGTTCAAACCCAGACACACCGCAAGGTCAGATCTGCGTCATGCTTGTGTGCCGTGAACTTTCAGTTGCGGTGTAAGGGGAGATATTTATTCTGTAGCAATGAGGCATGCTGCAGAGAGGGTTATGATGCCGCCAGACCTCCTCGATTTAGTTGCCTAATAATGACATGTATATGTATACACATACACTCATACCTGGAAGACCACCGACGAAATGATGTATGCACGCCAGCAATGACCGTGATCCCGCCAAGAAGACTCAACCCTGACTTTGACCCTATCTCAGGAGCAATGCTGATTGAACCGAAGTACTTCACAATACAATACATGCATACCTGGAAGAACCGACAGGATGATGTATGCGCCAGCAATGACCATTATCTGCCAGAACCAATCTATTTACTTGCCAACTTTATTCATATACTTCTACACTAACTGCATATATATACACATACACGCATACCTGGAAGACCACCGACAGGATGATGTATGCGCCAGCGATGACCATGATCTGCCAGGGCTCCTTGATGTGCTTGGCCCAGGCCAGGCCCTGCTGCTGCAGCTGCTCATGTGTCTGCGACGCGATTGCGCGGCCCTCGCTGTCGGCGCCCACGATCGCTGCGCGCAGAAGCAACATATCGACCAAATGCTTGAGTAAAGTATTCAAGTACTTGGGAAGGAATCAAAAGGTCGTACAGTAGAGCTCCAGGTGACAAGGAGTGGTTGGCCGCAGCGCCTTCCACCAATGACCGTGGTCGCCGCTGCTGCAGTCATTGGCCACGAGTCAAACGGAGCCTCCACAATAATATGCCTGCCCAGTACAGATCATCAAGAACATTGAGTGCTTCATTAAAGCTGCACAGTTGAGCAAATGTGGATGATCCCTGCAGTTCTGTATTTGGTACGCGCCTGGAAACTCTCACACCTAGTCTACCTTTGCATGAACCTCCAAACTCAATGGCAACATAGTACTTTTTAGTAGGTTTTGTTCAAGGCGCGAAAATTCCCAGATGAATGGCATCTGAGCTTGCTGTACGGAGTCTACATGTCGTGTGACAGTCTGAAAGTGTCTCAATGACAACCACACTCTAACGACGCCGCCGCCGCCAAATGGCATCTCACGATCCTTCACATAGTACTACTGTGATGCATTTGTACATACCTGAGATGTTTGCCAGAGCGCTGGTCTTGAGTACCATGCCCATATCCTTGATGTCCAAGGCGGTCAGACTGCCCGTTAGGGGTTCCCGCTTCAGGCCCTGCAAACCCACCGAGTACATGTCAGTACACTGGACAGTACAGCAGAGTTCACAGAAGGTACGTTAGAAGCACACGTGTTGCCACTGGTTAGACTGCCCGTAAGGGGTTCCCGCTTCAGGCCCTGCATGGCAACCAACAGAGTACACATCAGTGCACAGGGAGGTACATTTGAGTTCACATAATGTACTCACCCTGCCGCTTCAAGCCCTGCATGGCAACCAACAGAGTTCCTGTCAGTGCACTGGAATGTACACTAGAGTTCACAGAAGGCACGTAAGAAGCAAGTCTTGACAATAAGTTCAATGAGACTGCCCGTTGGAGTTTCTGCTCGAAGCCATTGAAATCATCAACGCCGTTCAACATTGGCCACCGACAACAGTCGCAGCAAGAAATCTTTGCGCCTGTGCAATTGAGTCCGCAAGGGGGGGGCAGGCACGTATTCACACAAAGCATGCATGTACCCACGTATGTGCCTCTGCTATCGCAATCACAACACGCATATATACCTACATTACCTCTGCGATAGCGTGCACAGATGCCGATGTCTGCAAGTGTTTGCAGCACACTTGTAGTACACTTGCAGCACACGCGCATACCTACATACATACCTCTGCAATGGCGTGCACGGACGCAGACATGTGCAACTGTTTGCAGTACACTTGCAGTACACTTGCAGTACACGTATGTACCTATATGTATACATACCTCTGCGATGGCGTGCACAGACGCAGACATCTGGAACTGCTCCTCCGCGGACGGCGCCGCAGCGGCAAGCGGCACGAACGCGTTGTACTGTGCCTGTACTGTTCCGTACTGCCCCTGTACCGTGCCGTACTGTCCCTGTACAGTGCTGTGCTCCTGGAAGCTCATCTGGCGTACTAGGTTGAGCTGGCGGTGCAGGGAGATCTGTCTTTGCTGCTGGCGGTGGGCGTCCCCTGCACCCTCGAGGGGAACCTCTTCGTGCACCTGCACGAGGGGATGAATCAAGGGGTTTGAATATCTGATACTGCTAGGACAAGAGGCGTTGTCTGCAGCGGTAGAGAGTATTGTATTAAATAGGGGGACCTCTTTGTGCACCGTCGCGAGGCAGGGGCATGAGGGGAAGCATGAAAATGTTTGATGCGTTGAACCGTGAACGACAATGACTCATTGACAGCGTGGTGCATTGCTGCCATGATGCCAGATCCAAGAGGCAAGTCAGACTCATACTGGCAAGTCAGATTCGTACTCAATGGAGGGTGTGGCACAGGCTCGCACTCAATCTTGGGGGTTGTTCAGGTTGAAACCAACCATCTGAGGTGAGTTCATGTACCTTTACGCACCGCTTTATGAACAGCACCAGCCCGCCGAGAGTTGAGTGCCCTGCTGCCACGACCCAATGAGGGTAGGAAGCCAAGCTAACAACAAACCTTGACGCATCGCACCATTAATAGCACCAGCTTGGCTAGTGCGTGCATGACAGCAGCAGCTCGGCAAGGGCATGCTCTGCTGCTACGGCAGGGACGTACGCACAAGCTCAAATTTTGATGACTGTACCTTGACGTACTGCACCATGAACAGCAGCAGCTTGGTGAGCGTGTGATGCGCCGCTGCCACAGCCAGGGACGTTGGCTCTGCAGGGCAGTGCCCGCTCATGTTGCTGAGCACCCTGCACCCATCGTAGCGGATCCCCTTGTCGGTGTACACCTGCGCGGACGGATACGGAGGCGACACGTAGGTATGTAAGCAATGCATACATGTTGCTTGAAGTAGGTGCTGTGTGTATGTATGTATGTACACATGCGTGTGCACGTGTGGCGTGTTAGATAGACTCTCACTGGAAGTCGTTGTGCTGAGCGCCCTGCACTCATTGTGCCGGATCCCCTTGTCGGTGCACACCTGCATCATCAAGGCATGTTAGGCATTGACTACATATATTTAAAAGTGTACAGGCCTCAAAGTTAAACTTTGGCTTGAAGGTACAACAGTCGCGGCTTTCTAGTCTGCTTGTCCACCCTTGCATATGCTAGCCGAGCCTGCTGTGCTGCGACCTGCAGCCGGGTCACCCGAAAAGCGAGCAGACCCTCGTTCACTACTGTTGTCAATTTGGACCTGACACCGCTTTACACCTTGATGATTTGGCTATTGCATACGTTGAAGTTTCCGTTTTCGTGTGTGCCACTTGGTGTAGAAATGCTGAGAGAAGTAATCTCGCCTAGCACCCTGCACTCATCGTACTGTATGCCCTTTTCGGTGTATACCTGCATACCACGCAGGCAACATACGCACACATGTACTGAGCCTTAGACAAGCCCTTTATTCACTTCCGCTTGAAGGGCGGAAACGCTATGAGAGCTGCGAGCGGCTCTCATGCCCGTGCAAAGCGTGTGCTGACATGACAGCGCACATGCAGGCTGGCAGCTGAAAGCAAGCGCGTCGACTCACCTGCTTCAGCGCCTGTTCCATTTTTGAATTGCTCCATCTTGGAACTGGTGTTGCCGCTTATAGATAGCGGTCGCCAGTGTTGATGTGAAATGAAACGCCGATGGCAATAACTTTCAGTCACTCTTTCGGTGTGTTGACTGACCTGCTTCAACGCCTGCTCCATCTTGGAATTGGCGACGCCGGTCAGCAGGAACACGTTGTCCCCCAGCAGATCCACCTGAGAGCACTCGCAGAACCAAAGGTGCATGAAATGTTGAAGTTGAAGTTCAAGTACTTTAAGGCGACTTTCACGTTGTCCCCCAGCAGATCCACCTGGGAGCACTCGCAGAACCAAACATGCGTGAAATGTTGAAGTTGAAATTCAAGTAGACGACTGCCAACGCCAAGACTAGGTGTGAACAGCATGACTGTGTTGTGCTGAGCAATGGGACGGCACTTGCGAGACTGCACTGTCATCGTTTCTCCTGTTGCCATTGTGATGAGGTTGGAGTACCCTGCGCGTTCAAGGGCAGCACAGGGGCACAAAGAAATAAGCGCTTGCAGACTTCTGCGTCACCCACCATCAGCTGCGTCGCATGCAGAGTGCTGGTGTCATTGTGCGTTACTGTCAGCAGCTCTGTCGCACACCTCAACTGCGGTGCTCTCAAGTACTCTGAAGTTGAAGTTTGACCTGCACTCCTACACAGACTTCAACTTTGTAGATGTCAACCAGCTATATGACATCACTCACCATGAGCCTCGTCGCATGGAGAGTGGGAAAGGTCTGGCCGCCTTCATTATATACTTCAAAAACCAGCAAGTTGAAGTGCGGCCCACACTCGTCCCAAACTTCAAGTTTGACAGCTTGCCACACTCACTTAAAAAACATTCACTGTAACATTAACATGTGGCAGTGCTCACCATCAGTCTCGTCGCATGTAGAGTGGGGAAGGTCTGACCGCTCTGCGACAGCAGCAGCACCACTGTGTGGTGGCTCACCGTCCGGCCCTCCAGCCTCGCGCCGCCGCTGAAGAACACCTGCAGCAGCGCTCAGGACAGCAGTGCTCAGCACTCGTGCGGTTTTATACTCCAAGAAGGAAGGTGCTGTAAGGTATTGAAGGACACTTGCGGAGACCTGCAGCAGCTCAGTGCTGTCATGTAGAAGTACTTGACCTACTTGCGCTTGTGGGGCGGAAACCCTATTCTGCACCACGTCGTTTACGACACGCATGGCCATGTTGAGCTTGTGTACGCTTTCCCCGCCAGCGATGGGATATCTCAAGCCTACAAAACCATTTATCCATAGAGCCATCTAGAGATGGGACTTAAACAGGGCCTCCTCCGCTGCTGCCCCTGAGCCCATTCGGAGAGCACCACCATAAGACTGCGGCGCAGCCAAGGAGGACATGTACTTGTATTAATTTCACTTGCCAGTGGGGCGTGAAGAGCTCACTCATCTCAGATTGGACTTTGATGCAGCAGCACTCCTTCTCCACAGAGAGAGTCAACCGCCAACAGGCCTACCCCTCTTCGCACTACCACCAACACCCCAAAACCAAACCCTCCTTAGGATTGCGCTTGTACTTCAAGAAGTACGATACCGTAAGGTACTGGAAGACTGCCTGCAGAGACCGGCGCAGCAGGGCTCAGTGCTCATGCATGTTCTGATCTGAACACTCGGCTATCACTTACTGGGTGCATGCGTGCCTTGCAGTTGAAGTGCGAGCCCAGCACAGCAGCAGCTTGCTGGCGGCGACGGCGGCACTGGCGGTAATGAAGCCTATACATTGTCGTTGATATACATCCACAAGTACTTGATGGTGTTGATGATGACTTTCATGTATTGATGGACGCACAGCAGTACCAAATGGCGGCAATGATGAGGTTTCTACATAGGTAGACTGTGACAAGTACTGGATAAGCTCGCACCTTGCGGTTGGAGTGTGCCCCAAAACCCAGGAGCTGGTTGGCACTGACGGTGACAACAGCTTCATGAAGTACATGCCTTGGTAGACTTTCACCAGCACTGAATGGTCGCTCGTTGATGTTGTTCAGGTATTGATAGACGTTCATGCGTAATGATGAAGTTTGTAGTTCGGAGTACATAGATAGGCGTCCACCAGTACTAGATGACTGCGTTCACCTTGCGGTTGGAGTGCGCGCCGAAGCCCAGCAGCTTGTTGGCACTGACGGTGGCGATGGCAATGTGCGGGAACACGTTCTTGACGTCGCACGCAAATTGCTCGGCAATCCATAGCGATGCCTCCACTCCCGCTACGAGCAAGTCGATGAAGCCGTCTCCCTGGCAAATGAACAAACAGATGAATGAATGCATAAATGAATGAAAGAATTACAGTATACAAATTGCTCGGCAATCCATAGCGACGCCTCCACTCCCGCTACGAGCAAGGCGATGAAGCCGTCTCGCTGGTAAATCAACGAACAATTGCATGAACAAATGAATGAAAGAATGAGTGAATGAATGAATAACATTACGCAAATTCCTGGGATCCACAGCGAAGCTTGCACTCCCGCTGCTAGCAAGCCGATGAAACTGTATCACTGTGAGTGCGCGAGAATGAATGAACGAATTAGTGCAGTGAATGGCTATGCTTACGTTGAGCGGAGGCATCCACTCCGCCACTAGCAAGGCCATGGGGGGTTTGTCGCATGATGAGACATTGCTCAGCACGTATGTGTGTGTGATTTAGCGGCACGGAATGCAGCGCAGTCCTTTGTTCAAGGAAGGCGCATGTACCGTGCCCGGTACGATGATGCTCCTGCCCTAGCCCTAACCCTAACCCTAAGCTCTCGCCTTAGGACAAGGGTTTGGCAAGCCAATGGAACCTCGAGCGTAGGCTCCTGTGCTGATGAAATCGCGCGGTGTGAACTGAATCACAGGGCACTCCTTGGGGGGCACACATCTGGCAGCCTTACCCTAAACCATACAAGCAACCTTTTAAGGATAGAAGCTTATGAGCAAATGCTCAAATCTTCAATCGCGCACGCTGCACGGCCATGGCATCGGCCACACAAGGGCAGACCTCAGGACTCAACTTCAAGCAGTGACGCGTTCGCGCGCACCTGCGCGCCGCGCGCCCTCCGCACGGCCATGGCTTCAAATAGCTTGGCGGCCACGGTGTGCGTCGTCCTGAACACAACCTTCAACAAATAACTTCAAGCGGTGACGCACGCGCTCACCCGCGCGCCACGCGACCTGCACCAAACCTCAACTGCGCGCCCCGCGACCTGCACACGGCCATGGCGTCAAATAGCTTGGCGGCCGCGGTGTGCGCCGTCCTGAGCACAAACTTTAACATATAACTTCAAGTGGCGACGCACCCGCTCACCCGCGCACCCCACAACCTGCGCCAGACCTCAGCCAACAACTTCAAGCGGTGACGTGCACACTCACCCGCGCGCCGCGCGACCTGCGCACGGCCATGGCGTCAAACAGCTTGGCGGCCATCGCATGCGCCGTCCTGAGCACAGGGCTCTTGAACCCCCCAGTGCTCATCATGCTGGTCATCATCATGCCGTAGGCGCCCTTGCTGGTGCTGCTGCGCTGCGGCTCCTCATCCCATGCAGCGTCGATGTGCGCGAGGACGGATGGGGTGCAGCGCAAGTCATACGCCACCTGCGCCGTGAACAGACATAGTGTCAAAGGGAATCGGGAGTGGTAGTTGGCGGTAGGTACGAATATTGTGATGGGATGTACTGATGCGAGCAAGAACGGATGGAGTGCAGCGCAGGTCGTAAGCCACCTGCGTCGTGATCACACACAGCGGTGGAAAGGAGCGGGGAGTGGTGGCTGGTGGTCAGTAGTGCGCAGATATCGTCATGGGATGTACTGGGCATCATCGCATTTATCGTAGGCCACCTGCGCCGTGATCACAACAGTGTCAGAAAGGAGTGTAGATTGGTGATAGGTGGTCGGCAGAGTATAATTATTTTGATGGGATGGGTAGCAGCGCAGGTCGTACGCCACCTGCGCTGTGAGAAGCCATAGTGCCGGTAAGGATCAGGGATTGGTGGTTGGTGGTCGGCAGGGTGCTGATGTTGTAATAGGGCATACTGGGCGTCATTGCCACAATAGAGTCATGATGCATTGCATGTGTACATCCCTAAACGTGGGCTTCATCAGCCGGTCGTAGGCCACCTGCACAACCAGGATTATCGACGCATAATGGCTGCCGGTAGATGGCACAGAATAAACTGGAGAAGGCGTTAAAACACAATATGGAGCGCCGATTGGCGCTTCACGGAGAGCATGTTTAGCATGAGGTGCGCTGGGTGGTGCTGACAGAAGTTTGATGTGCTACCCTTCCTTGTGAATTCAATTGACCGCAGGGTCATTGTAGCACTCATACTTCAAAGGAGGCGGCAGCTTCACACGTCAGAGCCCGCGTTACGCCTCTAGAGCACCACCTTGCAAAGCACACATGTCGGGATTATGGCCACACAATCACTCGTGTACTCAAGATACACCGACATCCAACTTGAAGTACACAGTTGAAGTACGCACCAAGTCCTCCCCCTCCAGTCGGGGGGGGCGCGAAGGCCCCCCTGGCCCCGCCCCCCCCCCCTGCGCGCACATCCTGCCCTGCAAGTCAGTTGCCGACGCCTCCATGCGAGTCACGAGTGAGTAACTCCGAATCTGAATCCCAGAGGAGCACTGCCACCCGCTGGCGTCGGGCCGGTTTGCGGGGTCACTGACTGGGCTCTCCAGCAGATCCTGGGGGGCGGGGGGCGGGGGGGGGGGGGGCAGGGATAGTAGTTGAAGTCCAGACTTGAAGTTTTGGCTCAAAGCGGCTGATGACGTTACTGATTGGGGTTTGTTCAGCAGGCCCCTGAAAGCACAGTGCGCAGGATATGTGGAAGGCATGCAAGACCACGTCTTACAGGCGATACTCGCAAGTGCTCATGTACCCACATGGCTTGAGTGCTACGATGCAGCATGGCGGTAAACCAGGCCTGTCGCCACAGACTCAAACACGTGCTTGGACCCCCTCGTTTGGACTTGTCACGGATGCGCGCGCGTGAGCAAGGCGCATAATGCTGCACAGCAGAGCCCTGTGGCTGAGCGATGTGGTTTGCCGCTCGCCATCACATTTTGTCAATGTCTGCGCCTGCTGTGGTCAAGCTGCTTCAACAGCCAGAATTTGCTGTACCCTAGACAGGTGCATCGACAGACAACACCCCTATAAGTTGCAAATACGCTGTAGGCATGCAAGAACGCAGACACGAAGCCCACATTTTGTAACAGCAGAAAGTTTCTTGCCTGGAAGAAATCTTCGCTGTCGGGAACTATCCCCGCCACGTACTGGTCCAGGTCTTGCAGCGGGTGCGGCAGGCCTATGCGCATTACCTCGCCCCTCTCGTCCATGTCAACGCGGTAGGGCAGCCCTGCCCAGCCACTGGGCCCGTCTGCCGATGCCACGCTGCCACTCTGCAACGCGGCACACCAGTGTGACCAACCCGCAAACAAATGTTAATAGATGAACATGATGTTGGACTTGTCTGAATGAGCAAAGTGCCTGGTGTGAGTCAGCTGCAGTCATGATTTTATGTGCACGACCTCCCCCTCTTTTGCACAACAATGCGCTACGGCAGGCCTGCCCATTGGGCCCAGCTGCTGATGCTACACTACCTTTCTGCAGCAAGACGCATGCGCCACACAATACCAGCATGCACGATCAGAACGGAGGTGGGTGCAGCATCCGCAAAGTCCTGGACCATAGCTGCGGCCTCTGAGTTACTACGCCCCGGACGATGACAACGTCAGAATTATGTCAATTCGTCAGCGTGGAGGTCATGTGCAGCATTAGCGAAGGGGTAAAAACGCGTTGAAGCATACATCCATACCTCAAGTAGGCATTTCCTTGGAAGTGTAGTTGTGCGCCGTACTGCATGTCAATAGACCTTATCAGTGTTTATGAGTGTCAGTGGGTATATCAGTGGTATAATGTATGGACAGCAGCGCTCGAGTGCAACCCTGACTTCAAACTTCCACATTGAGCGTTGCGCAAGACACCCACACCCTAACCCTATGTAAAGACAACCCTACCTTTAACCCTCGAAACACCCCATTGCCACCTTCGGCGGCGGCGGAGCCCATTGAGTGACAGGCGCAAGTACAACGCACTATATTTGAAGTACCCTCAGTACCCTCAATCAGCTTCTGAAAACCATTAGCTCTAGCTCCCACCTACTTAATCCTTACCCTAATCCTAATGCTTGACCCAACCTCAACTCTAACTTCAACTCTCTCACCTCCATGGCATCGACAGAGGCAGAGGCCATGGGCACAGCGCCCGCGCGAATGGCCTTCTGAAGGGCGACATTGCCCTGGGCTGTCACTTTGGGGTCACGCACCGCAGCTGCCACCGCAGCAGCCTCGCTACCTGCGAGCGGCAAATGAGTGGCTTTGAATTGAAGATGCCAGATTTTCCTCAGAATTGAAGAGGAGAAAGCGTGTGTGAGGCGGCGAAAGAAGCAGCAATGCTCAGTGTAGATTGAGCCGCAGCAGATATGTGTTCAAGAACAAGCGGACATATGGTGTGCCTACTCATAGTGTCTGACTTACAATGCTGTGCGGTGCGGAGCAGCCGTTCTGCAGCAATTGGTGGCGAGCTGACTTGACCTGTGTTGCAGACTGATGATGCAATCAAATCTGCCAGCTACAGGGCAACCTTTACATGGATGCCAGCAGGCAAGTGTGACGATGCCTGCAAGCATGTATGCTGCCGCATGCATGCACATCAGTTTGCTGTATATGCTTCGTAAAATGACAGGACACAGGCACATAAAAGCTGCCAATGCGCTACACAAACACAGAGTGGTGGGGCACTGGCCTTACTGCGTGCATTTCTGTGCACTCGCCAACGGAAGTTCAACACCTTCTATGCGGCGTGCTAATCCTAAGCCTAACCCTCAGCTTCCTGACCTCACCCTAGCCCCAACCCTGCGATGCATGCCGGCTTTGGAGCAGCAAACATAGGGTTGGAGTCACCAACTATCTTTTAGGTTTTCTCAACTTTATGTATGTTTGCCCGATTTATCCATGGTTTACTCCAATCATTTTTCAAACTCACCAAAGAGTATCAGGGGAAGTGCATCGTCAAGCGCCAGTGCCATGGGCTGACCCTTGCATCCCAACACTGCCGCAGCGGGCTCCAGAGTGCTGTGAGAGGCATTGTTATTGTGAGAGATGACTGGATCAGCAATTTCACATGTTGGTTGAAGCAAGGACTGGGGACTGTGATGCGTATAGAGGACGAGTGTATCACAGCAGGGCTGTACTGATATCAAGGCTAGAAAAGGTGGTGCGGAACCCAAGGGTGTTCGCGCAACACAGCCAGCTAGGTGCCGTTCAGAGAGTTGAAGTTAATGGCTGCAGTTCGCTGCGCTAGCACCACCGAGGCTGACGTGGCCGCGTGGAGGGGGGGGGGGGGGAGGTATGAACTTCAGTTGAACACTTCATCACGCCTTCTGTTGCTGTTGTCTATGCGTACGACAATCAGGATAGTGGGTGTTCTGCTTTTGTTGGAAGCTACTGCACTGTCATGGCTGACTGCATGAAGTCAGCAATCAACACAGTCTGATCAAGGAGCGGAACAAATGTTTGAAATCTGCCAGGCTTTGAGGGAAGGTCACACCTGTGTCATATCCGATCAAGTGGTTTCATTGAAGGTTGGACAATGTGCTCAAGGTTACTGTAGCTTGCTACAAAGTTCAATGTCATACTGCCAGAGCGTCGAATTGTGAAGTCATGCATCGCATGGGCGGAGCTGGCTTTCAAGTCAGTCCTGCATCAAGAGACGTGCGCTTACATACATTAAAAGTGTCGCCTTGTGAAGTTATGCAACGCAGTGCTGGCGTTGAAGCCAGCCTCACCATAGATGACGCATGCTCACAAATGAGACACACACTGTCATGCACGAGACGCACATCATCATGCTTGTTGATTGTCGAAATTGCTTCAAAGCAGTGGACACGCGTGTGCCAGTCATACTTCAACTTCAAGGGATGTGCATACATACCTGAAGGCCGTCAGACCGAAGGAACCCTCCGCACGCGACAGCAGCTCAGTCAGCGCCGAGTACAGGTCACCGCGTAGGAAGCCACGCACGGCGTGTCGCACAAAACTATTGACCTGCAGTCCAACAGTGGTAGTGGTATGAGGAAGCGGGGGGGGGATTTAGGGTTAATAAATTAGGCTTTTCAGGCTCAGCGAATGCGGAGTACAGGTCGCCGTGTAGGAGCACAGCGTGTCGCACAAAACTACTGACCTGTAGGCCATTAACAGTAGGGGGGGGGGGGGGGTGAGCAGCGTCAATCTCAACAAGCGTTTTCAAACTTGATGTTTGACAAGAAGCCACGCGGCATGCCGCACAAACCTATTGACCTGAAGGTCGTTGATAGTATGACGAGGGCGAGGGGGGGAGGGGGGGGAGGGAAGGGGCGAGCAGCGCCAACGTTCAAAACAAACATATTTGATGAATCTGGAGGTTCATCAAACTTAAAATGAGTGAGGTGTCCGGGAACCCGCAGGTATGATGTACGGCGAGGCAAGGGTTTTGCAATTGTGGCACATTTTAAGCGCTGTAAGGAGTCGGATAGTCCTTGTTCAGGGGTGGGTGGTCAGTACTTTTGCAGCTGGTCTTTGTTGTGCGCTATGGCAACCCTAACCCTAACCTGCACCAACTCTAACCCTCACCCGCGATCTTGACGCAATTAAGCCGCGAGCTGCCCCACTAGAATCAGCTTATGGCATTTGAGTGGTGTCAGGGACTAACTTGAAACGGCAACATTGGAGTCCAATGCAAGGAATATGACTGTGTGCTTGACCTGTAGTGTAGGCAAGCTGCCTCTTAGTGATACTAAGTACACCATTCACACTGCATCATGCAACGCCATGCACAGATGCTGGCAAGCCCATCCGGCCACTCTGTGATGTTGTGTCGGGGACTACATAGCGTGTACTTCAACCTGCGTACTTCAATGCGATGGCGGCATGTACCTCAACCGACGTACTTCAAATGCGACGGCGCAGCAAGTGGGGCTGAATGCGAGTGATACGACCGTGTGCCTGACCTGTAGTGAGGACCATTCTTGAACCTCTGCCGGAACGCCCGTGGCGGGGACTAAGCAGTCCTTGCGCACTGCCATCGCCATCTGAAGTGAATTCACGGACATGAATTCATGCACATAGCACAGCACGGCTCGGCGTTGTCAGCACCTCGCGAGAGTTGTATGAACTGCAGCCTCCCACTCGTGAGCCCTAAGTAGTGGCACCTGACGTGAATTCACAAACATGAATTCATGCATGCAGCCACAGCACGGCTCAGCGTTGCCAGCATGGAATAAGTATACTTTAAACTATGAACTGCAGCCACACGGTCATGAGCCCTGTGGGCTGCGCACTGGCTGCTGGGCTTTTAATCTTGGTTGTGTAAAGGTTGAAGCATTTTTGAACAGTTAACGCTAAACCGTGAGCCCTAGCCAACTGCGCACTGGCTGCTGAGCAGGCTGCAGCGTTTTACGAACAGCTAGCGCTGTGTGCAGATCGTTACGTGTCTGCCACTGGCACATACATGTGCTTAAAAATTCAGCAGGTGGTGATCTGGGATGTAAAAATTGCAACTTGATGCAAGACTCGGTGGTGTCGCATGTTACCGTGACTGTGACATAACTCTCCGAAAGGAATGCAGTTGCTGACATTATGCAAGTCAGACAGCAAGCATTAAATGAAGCACCAGAGCCAAAGTGTACTTCTATCACTTAGAATCCATACTTCAGCATCAAGTGCAAACAACATGGCGACTTAAGTGCCAAAGCAACATGTCTCAACAACACACAACAAGTACATACACACCTGCACTCTACCAACATGTTCAGGCTGTAGCTACATGAAATGCTGCTGCCGCAGGGTTGGTCCTCGTTGCCGCATGATTTGGTCCTTGTTGAAACTTCAAGTACTTGCAGTATGGCATTACCTATACGTACGTACCTCAGCAATGAACGCCCGCGCTGCCGGCGCATTGATGGAGTAGGTGGCATCGGCTTCAACACGGACTATCTTGGCCGCAGCGGGCGCGAACCTGGCACTGAAGTACTTGGACCATGACTCGTACCACGCCGGCAGCGGCGCTGCAAAACACGACAAACACACACGTGCGGTCAGACTGCTGCGTTGATGAAGGTATACTTCTATATATATATCTACAAGTACATGAAGTACTTGGACCATGACTCGCACCACGCCGGCAGCGGCGCTGCAAAACACGATGCACGCACAGTTAGACTGCCGCGCTGTGACCAGGGATTGCACATGCGCGCGACACGTATGCAATATCTTTCATCAACATATGAACACACATTTATACTCATTTACTTGAAGTATACATATATTTTCCAAGGTTTTCTGAAGTGATGACTCACACCATGCGGGCAGCGGTACTGCAGAGCACGAGACGCGCGCGTGCACAAATCATCGCTTGCGACAGCAATCGTGTACACATGTACATACGTATGCCCGCACCTGTGTTGGGCGCTGACTTGGAAAGTGGCTTGCCGCCCGCAGCATCCTCCTTGCAAGGCGCGATGGCGCGCTGCGATGCGCAGTGGAATGTTCAAATCAATGTTGACGTTGGAGTTTTAAGTGTTGAAGTTGAGAAGGTTGGATGATGAGTGATGCAGCCTCCTGATTGCAGCAGCTCTGCACCGATCCGGCAGTGCGTTCGTTGCATGTTGCCACGGGTTGGATGTCAGCGCTGTGCTGCGTGGGTCAGGGGGCAGCGATACCGCACGACGGCCGACGAGTACTCAAATGTTGACATTCGAGGATTGCGTGATGTATGATGAGCAAGAGGGCAACTAACAACAGCGGGTTGTACAGTGGTACATTTGCACAGAGTTTTCCCCTCCATTGTTTGTGCAGGCGTTCCTGCATACACAGCCATGCATTTGCCAAGCGGTAACACTGAGGCTCTCCTTTTATGTCTGGAGGCAGCCCGATGTGGGCACCACTTTTGTCACTGAAGTCCACAAAAACAGTCTCATCACCAGCCTCTTAGAGTGCTGATCTACCGTGGACCTAGCTGTAACCGTAATCAGCTGAGGTGTGGCTTGTCCTTGTCCCCTATGAATCAACTTTAACCCTATCCTAACCCAACCTCTCATCCTAACCGTAGGCCCGACTTGCACAACAGCCTTTCCCCCAGGGTGCTGGCATTGGATCTGGCATTGGATCTCACACCTGTTATGATATGCCAGTCGTTCGCTGTCATGAAATTCAGTCCCAACCTCCCCCCCCCCCCCCCCCTACAGGCACAAAAGGCTGTCCTCCGCCCCCCCCCCCCCACCCCCTCAACGTTAGCAGTGGAGAGTCGCTGACCTGATATGCCAGTCGTGCGCTGGCGGCCCACCTCCCTTGCACTCGCAGCAAGTCCAGCATCCCCGCGACCTGAGGGCAAATGCGGAAGGTTGCAATGGCGTCAGTCGCCGTAGGGCTGACAAGGCAGAGATCTGTCCAATGTCTGTCAGCATCAGCCTTGCAGGATTTCTTTCGTGATCAATGCCAGAGGTTTGTGTAGCTCAGAGCAGTGCAATCGAGCGGGCTATCTCTGGAAATCATGGCAGCCCGCTGGCGGCAAAAGTGCGTTGTAGTCAGCGGAGACTTAACCCTAACCCTAACCCTAACCCTAACCCTGCACACGATCGTTGCGGCCGCACATGCATATGGTGCTACACGCATATGGTGCTACGCGCACCCAACGCAAGGTCACGAGTGAATGCGCACGACGTTGCTGCCGCACGCCATTACAGCGCAGTCATGACAACCTCCCTTGCTGAGCACTGACACTAGGCTGTTGCTGAGCGATGACACAGTTCCCTCGCTGAGCACTGATACCCCCCCCCCCCCCCTCCCCTTCCTGAGCAGTGTCCCCTCCCCCTTGCCGTGCGATATGGCGCTTCCCCCCTTGCTGAGCAATGACACCTTCTGCTGAGCAACGACGCTTGCCCCTACTTGCTGCACGGTAATAACTTCTCTCGTGCTGAACGAAGATGCTTCCCAGTTTCTCACCTTCGGGCTGTCCCCTTTGCAGTCGTTGGGGGTGTGCAGCACACGCTCCAGCCACAGCCCTAGCTCCTCATTGGTGGCCTGTGGACCAATCAGCGCCAACAAAATTGCTTAGTATCAGTGCTCAGCAGAGGGGCAGTGCGCAGCACGCGCTCCAGCCACAGCTCTAGCTCCTCATTGGTGGCCTGTGGACCAATCAGCAGCGATGAGATCATGCTCAACAACAGCGCTCAACAACGCCAGTATACGCAGGACTCCAGTGGCAGGAGGGACTGAAGTGCTGTTAGTGCATGTCTTTGGCGCTTATTTCCACTCTAGACGCATGC
This sequence comes from Tribonema minus, assembly GCA_017506865.1. Classification (NCBI taxonomy): domain Eukaryota; class Xanthophyceae; order Tribonematales; family Tribonemataceae; genus Tribonema; species Tribonema minus. The sequence continues at coordinate 236,240 of JAFCMP010000518.1, read as the reverse complement.
GATGCTGATGCGTATTGAATACACCCTCAAATTTTGCTGCAGTAGGTACACTTGTTTTGAAGTTCACCGTTCTGCAGTCAGCGACGCAGGACTTGGCAGTGCACTGGGCTTGTCTTCTACATAGCTGAGTGGCTGCGACGGCATCGCAGCGCATGTTGTTATGGTCGGCTTGCACCCGCATGCTGACCTCCGCCACCACGCATCAAGTGCTGCCAGTGAGCTGCCACAGCGCGCTCTCGCAAATTAAACCACGTGTCGTGATAATCAGATGGGGCTGCGGCTGGCGTTTGGGGGTTGAGGTTAGGTCTGTTGAAAGTAAGGGTTGAGAGCTAATGCTCGGATCGTCCAAGTATGTTTCTGTGTTCGGCCGGCGCCTGCATGTGTTCCGACCTGACAGCAAATCGTTTGCGATCACGTGCCAAAATCCCTCTTGCACGATCTGCGGTGTGTATAGCAGCTCCTTGCACACCCAGGCAGAGTGAAGCAGCGCTCAATTCTCACCGTCGTGCCGAACGCCTCCAGTGCCTCAAAGTCGCCGTTGTGCGTGATGCTGATCCCCACTTTTACCCCCTGCACCGGCTGAAACTTCCCCTCCCATACCATCCAGACCTCCTCTATTGCGTAGGGCATCCATTGGTGCGGGTGAAGCTCTGGCACTTGGTTCTTTGACCCAGTTGCAAACCTGTCCCAGCGACCAAAGTGCAATGTGAGTACTCGCAGTTCACGACATGCAATTCAGACATACTAGTGACAACAATGTCGTACTTCAAAGCAAGCGATGTCTGGGCAGTGGAGCGAACTGCTGGTTGCAGTTGCAGTTTACCATCATACAGCATGGCATGTATTGAAGATTTCAGCCATGACACATTCAGCGGCTGTGTGTCTCAGGGTCTGCATGCACAGCTATAACGTATGGACATGCACCCTGTTGAACATTGCGACAGGCTTATGGTAAACTCACCAGGCGTTCATGTGTGGTATTGCGCTAGAAGGCAGGAAACGGTGCCAACGGTGATCCTGCTGAACACATGGCCAGCGTCACTAGTGACTGATGCAAATCGCACATGAATACCATACATCTCACTGTGACTTAGTATATGACAGATACCATACAATATGTTCAATGGTGCTGGCACTCAGCGATTGACTCAGGCGAGCTGCCCCAAAGCCCCACCTGCGCCTTTATCGCTGATGCAAACCCAAATTGTAAACCTAACCTTCGCTAATCCTAAGTTCACTAATCCCAAGTTCACCTAACCTTAGTCGTATGCACAGTGCGAGCATCAGTCAACTGAGGCGACCTACTCAAGCGTGATTCTGAATACTCTTAGGCGTGATCTACTCTTAGGCGTGATCTCCCTTCTAGAGACAGCTGCGCTCTGGACAATCGATAGGCCCGTGCAAGCCTCTTAGCAGCATGCTGTTCATTACACGGGCCCTCCTGTGAAGGTTGCCTGAACCACAATCTGCAACGGATCCTGATGAGGTTTGATCTACAAGTCTACACTGTAAAGTTTCGAGGCGAGGGTGAGCTGATGTTCACGACACAATGATAATGACAGTATGCATGCATACGCGTCTTCACACAAGCCCCGCCTGGCGGATGTCACGTCTCAACTTCAACAGCAGTTGGATCAGACTTTGTGCACCTGCAGACTGTGCAGGGCTGTACATCAATATATATGTATAGTGTCAGTTCGGCCAGCACTCATACATACCTGGTGTGTCCGATGTACACGGAGCTGCGCGTGGGCTCCTCCCCTCTCGTCCCCGCCTTTAACTGAGACTGTGGCCATAGCGAGCGAAGAGCACGGTTTGGCAGCAGGGTGAGCAGTGTGTGGGCTACAGTAGACATGTGTGTATACAATGTCACCTAGCTAGCTTCAGGTTTACACATGTTGCCAACTTCATGTGCTCGGTTGCGTCGACGAGTAGCTCAGAGCAGTCACCTAGGCAGGCTGCCCTACCCTCTTCCTCTGCTGCTATGACAGCCGCCGCTGTCGCACACGGTGTGGTGACACAACGGTGCTGGGCTGGCAGCTCCCGTCCACTGCACAGAAGCATGGACTGGTAGACATGACAAGTGGCCGTGTTGACCGCATACACCAACTTCAAGTTGCAAATGCAAGTGTCTGACCTGGAAGACAGCCCAGTTGTACAGCTGCAGAATGTCCCTGGCCAGCGGGTGGCGCTTGCGAGCCACAGTGCGCACACGCCGTGTCTGGGGGTCCAGATCGTTGCCACCAGCGCTCTGGAGCCGTGTCCAGGCGCAGCTCGCGATTCCACCTGCCTGACCTCCCCTGATTTCCGTTGCTGCAACGACGAGGGGCAAGATGCAACTTGAAGTGAGAAGGTTGGGGTAGGGCATTAACACCATCCACATCATTTGAGGCCTGGTACAAAGGGCTATTCACAGCTGTGACATGAAGTTGCCGCCGTATCTAACAAATGGTAAAGACAAAGATTTGAAGCCACGTCGGACCTTGACGTCTTGAGCTGCAGCAGGCCAACAACCTGGGGATTCTGCGGCTGCGATGACGCATGCTCATGGTTCGGCGGTGCATGATACCACGCCAACTCCTGCAGCAAGCTGATACACGAAATTGACACGTAAGCCCAGTCAAGATCACCGGTAGTGCACACGATACCCGTGACGCGTCACACAGCTCGCGCTTGAAGTGCTGCATGTGGGGTGAGCCATGCACCACAGCGCCTGTACGAAGGCAGGCGATCCGGCCAGAAGTTTGGCTTCGCTGGAGGCCTACCTGCAGCCATCGCTTCCAGGATCGCCGTCAGAGGCAGCAGGCCAAGCTTGTCGTACCATTCTTCAGGCGTGTGCCTGCTGTAGTCCTCTTTGAATCCAATCGCTTCGAGCAGGAGGAGCAAGCCGAAGTTTCCGCACATGGTGCCTCTACTGCAGTGCGGCGGATGTTACACCAAGATGTTCTCAGGCAGTGCGGGGAGTAGCACGCTGCACGGCCTGGCATGCAAGTGCATTACGCCATCATCAGTTACATGTAATTTCAAGGTTCGGTTCGGTGCAATTGCGCTGTGCAATGTGCAAGAAATTTCCTGACCTGGTCAGGCATCTGCAAGTCTGGCACATAATAAAGTGTGTCATGGTATATAAGGACACACGGCTTCATGAAAAGCATGCATATTGTAGTTCCACAGCCACAAAGTGGTGATTCACCTGCCTAGATTAACAAAAATCGATACCGCAGGTGTCAATGCAATGCAATGCACGTTCTTTCGCACTTGCTTCATCACTGAAGCCAATGGAGTTTGCCCGTGCAACATGCACTTCATGATGTCGAACTCCATATCTGGCACCAGCACAGCAACGCGATGATGGCGCGTTGCGTCCTGACAGGTGATGTACAGTACCGGTGACCCTGGCTCATCCAGCTAACTGACTGGCGCCTGCCTGCGCAGGCGACAATAACAAGCAGCATTATGTCGCCATCGACGCAACCTCAGGGCTTCTGGTGCAGAAATCACTGACGTTGCCGTGACATGACGTCCCTGGCCATTGTCACCACTCCATTCCGCAAATAAACCTTCTTGCAAGAAAGTTACTCACAAGCAAGCGCAGCAAACATGAATACTTGAGAAGTAACGCATCACAACCAGAGGGCCATCATGTGTTGTACGAAGTATGATTTGCTGATTCTCGCTTGGGGCTCACAACAGCCCAGATGGTCCAGTTTGTGTATAGTAATCGATTATAATCAATTGAGAAAGTATACTGTGCGTCCAGGTGTTGTCGACACTTGTGTCGATTCTCGCTTGGGGCTCACAACAGCCCAGATTGTCCAGCCTGTGTATAGTAATCGATTATAATCAATTGAGAAAGCATACTGTGCGTCCAGGTGTTGTCGACACTTGTGCCATAAACGTGTCTCGGTACCTGTACGACACCACAGATGCAGCTGAGCGCTGCTGCCATTCAACTTGAGGTGACTGTTGACAAATACGGGCACAACTCTCCAATTGAGTCCTGGCCACCTCAAGGCGTGCTACGTGCTGCCAACACACATCTATCATCCTAATGCACGCTAATATGCCGCTTCCCTACAATACTACATCGACTAGGAAGTAGTCTACCATGGTCGATCAATCTGAAAATGAAGTGTCGTAGAACAATCTTGTCTGTACGATGCAGGTACCTGCTGCTCGAAAACTCCTGATGATGCTGTGACAGCGAAGCTGCCCTTCCGTATCCACAGCACCGCTGTGTACAGGAGCCGCTGCATGATCTTTCATGCGCTGTCTCATGAAAACGCTGTCGTTTACGATGAGAGATGCAGGGGCGCACGAGTTGCAGCAGAGCATGCTATGCAATTCCAGCTGCCCAGGCCCAGGCCCTGCTTGCTTTGCTTGTGTGCGGCCGCGCCGCAAGAGTTTATTCTTCTTCAACTGCCCCAACTTCACATTTGTGGTTCCCGAGATTTGCCTTGTAATAGCGCTGGCTGCTGGTAATTATCATCGCAGGTAAGCACCCGCTGCCGCTGCTGCTGATCTCGCGCATCCTCACATGCTGCTGCCCATCCATATGTACTTGGCAGCCTCAGCCTGAGGTGTTGGTAGGATGCTGATGTCTGGATCCTGACGTTGTTTGCTGCAGGTGGACTCGTCGCACCGCTGCCTAGCTATCAAGAACATGCTGCGCGCTGCTGCTGGCCTGGCCTGTCGGCATGGTGTTACGATGCCAGCAGGTGGGGGCTCGCCTGCATGTACAACACAAGCTCGTGTTCTTACTTTCGGCGGCTCACACGATGTCAAGGCTCTACCCTACCCTCATGTATTGCTCTTTGCATTCTTCAAACTCGCAAAAGGCGTGTCTTGAACCACACAACATCGCTGATGTTATACTCAACAAGCAGTGGATGATTCGAGCCATGTTTTGATTCTCGCTTTCTTCACTTTGTTTTGCAATTGCCTTGTGCAGTCATGAGAGCATTGGCTGCATGTGCATCTCAAGCATGGCTGACTTTTAAGACACAATTAGCATATTTTATAAATTGCAATCACAAACGCCTTCTGCGCCGGATGATGAACCTTGTGCAGCTGCGAGCATCGGCGGCATGCGGAGCCTGAGTGTGCTGCACCTTTCTCAGCAGGAGAAGTACGACCTGGTACGCAGGTGATCAGTCGGTATGCTTTAACTTAAAACGACTCGCCACCAGGACAATCAATGAGTACAATATCCGTTCAGGTGGTGATCGCTTCATCCTTGTAGGTAGTAATGCCTTGCCTGTGCAGAAGGCAGCCTGAGGGTGAATCGTCGACTCTTGTCACTGTGAATCACAGCGCAAAGTGGATCAGTGAAAAGCTCATGACTTCACATTATGTTGAGCAGTATACTGAAGTATGACTGAGTGAGTAGCACTGATTCCAACACTGTGCACTCAACAGCAGTAAGCGGGCCATCTCCATTGTTGATGTCCTTTCAGAAGTAGTGCTGTAAGTAGTGCACATAACGCATGCAAGTATTGATTACCTCAATGTGATGTTGATTGTGCGTGGGTAAAAGGTTCAGCCTGCGCGCATGCTGCCATACATAACCCCTTGTCGTCAGCCCGCCCATTAGCGCAAGCTGACCTGGCACCAGCAAGTCATGTGATGCACACTTGCAGCAACTGGAATTAATAATATGTGGCCAGACCCACACAGGGGCTGCACACTTGCATAGCCGAGGCTGCATTTACCTGAGCTTTGTCATCGGCTGTCATGCATCTGCTGTCACACACATCTGCAATCCTCAACTATAATCATCTGTCATGCACCTGCTGTCACACACACCTGCAATCCTCAGTTGTCGTCATCTGTGATGCACGTGTTGTCAAGCACATCTCCATTTCTCAATGAGCCCTCTTCTGTTTCCTCTGGGTGTCCAGGCTGCAGAACGCGAAGGAGTCCAGCGGACTGACGTTTGACCAGCTGGCAGAGGGTCTCGGGGTCACCAACAGCTACGCCGCGCAGCTGCTGCTCAATCAGGCCCAGCTCAAGCCGCACACGTGAGCCCCATCAAACTTTTCGTCTTGATTGGGTGGCATCAGCGGTCTGCGTGCTCCATGACATAAGACTCGTACTTCGACTGTTTGCAGTATGATGCTTGGAGTCGTCGCACTGAGTTCTAAGCAGTGTGCTTGGCACACTGCCAAAGGAACATACATACCCATCACTTGCGCCTCGGCTGTGATATCATCGCGCCACAACAAGCGCCATGTGATAAACTGTACACGGAGGTGGTGTGTCACATCGTGAACATGGACTTTACTTCACCGCAGCCGGGCATAATCCACGCACTGGCATATCCGATCAAATCTTCAGGAGAGGGCATTCTTCAGAGTGTGCCAATCATAATGACTTGCTTTTTTGTGCTTTGCCTGACGCAGCGCTGAGAAGCTCGCCAAGCTGCTGCCAGAGCTCACGCAGGATGACCTCAAGGCCATGCAGCGCTGCCCCATGCGCAGGTACGTTTCAAGCGCAGATACCCCCCCTCCCAGCGTCGTGTGCACGGCATTTGTGCTGTGATACTGTATAAACAGGGCCAACAGGGCCAGCAGGTGCTTGTATGCCAGTTTCTTTACGCTATTGATTGTCACAGGGCACTAAACAGCCAGGGCAGTGCTGCCAGACGTATTCGTGTCCTGTTGTCTGGCACTGGCAATCAGCTGCCAAGGCACGTAGTCTTTGCATCTCGGTCTTTCAGACGGGCCTACGACGCTTGCAATGTGCTCTGGTCAGATATGACTGGCAGTTCCATAGTTCAGTCGCAGTCAGCTTATGCTAGCGCATCACACCTGCAACGAAGTGCCTCTAGGCCCGTTGATTGTTTGTCATACGAGTCTCTGCGAAGGCTTTCGTTCGAAAGATTTGCATGGACGCTTGCGGCAGTGCGAGCGTGCACGCGCTCGCCTGCAGGCGGACCCCTCCCAACTTCAAGGTAAAATTGAAGTTGTAGACGAAAATGACGGCATACTCCAACTCGGGGCAGTCGATGTGGCCTCTGCAGGGACCTCGCGTTGTCCCGCCCCCATTCCAGCATGCATTGCGTCATGAACTTGCATCTCATTCAGCCACGCGCAGTCCATGAACGGCTAGAAAAGCCTCGCGGTTAGGGTTAGGGTTAGGGTTAGGGTTACAGACGTGTCGGCGGCCTGCATCACACATCCCTACCTTGTGCTACACTCACTGTTGCGATACTCTGGCGCGGTGTGCCTGCTCGCGACGCAGCATTGTATTCTGAAGTACGCATGCCAGCACTGGCACTGTTGTCAGAGCGGAGACTTGATACACAGCCTCAAAACGCTAAGCCAAGCACATGTGGGCACTGTGCTGAAGCACTATGAAACGGTGGTTTCAGATCTGGCTTGAATGTGTACTTGTGCGGCGGTCAACACGACCGTCTTGCAAGAAGGTGACTTGCTGACTGCGATGTTGCACCTCACTGACTCTCTCAGCGACTCACTCCAAATCTCAGGAGCTGTCTGTGAGTCTGCAATGGTCTCCACATAAACCAGCTGTTGCTTTCATCAGAAGGCCTTGTCTGCCCAGGCGGTCAATGGGACTACTGAGCTAAAACAACACCTGAGCTGTGGTTTCTGGGTGATCGATACCGCACCTCTCATGACCTGTCATGTCAACGCATCTTTTATGACGATGTGGCTGTTTGGTGGTGTGTTTGCGCAGCTTTGACCCTGAGATACAGCAGGAGCCGCTGATCTACCGCCTGGATGAAGCGGTGATGCACTACGGGGAGGCTCTCAAGCAGATCATCAACGGTGAGGCTGTCCGTGCACACTTCTTACGTCAGGCAGATACTCTCCGTAGTGTACCGCATACCTTGTAATGCTTCAATGCATGCAAACTCCAAAGGTATGCACGCGCCCTGACACATGCACATACATCAATACATGCAAACTATAAAATGCATGCGTCAGCAGATACCCCAGAAGTGTACCTCAAACCTTCCATGTACTTCAATGCATGCAAACACAGTGCACATACTTCAATGCATGCAAACTTCAAAGCCGTGCATTCAAAGGCGTGCATGCGTCAGGCAGATATGCATGCAAACTTCAAAGGCATGCATGCATGAGGCAGATACTCTCAGCAGTTTACCTCAAACCTTCTATATACTTCAATGCATGCAAACCTTGAAGCGCTTAATGCGCCTTTACGTCAAGTCAAATATCATGTAGTGCTGCAGCTGGCACAAACAAAAGTTGCAGTTCTACCCATGAACTACGTCCCTGCGGTGTGCGGAGCCCTCTTGTGGCTTTCAGTATCGGCCATGATACCTTACGCTAGCACCAGCCCAACACGCAACTCATGTCAAGAAGCGCCATGTCTCACATGCCACTTGCTACGAGTGATTTATACAGGACATGCACATATGCTCACTCACATGCAATCAATGTCATAAAATATCAATGGTTTGCGTTACGATCCATTCAATCCTCATCAACTCGGCGTGCAGCTTGGTCTTGCGACACGACGGTTGGTGGACAATCCAGGAAGCGCAGTGCGTAAACAGTAATGTGGTCTCAACGCTCAGCCGCTGCTCCTCTGCGCCACCACACAGCAAAGAAATTTGGCGATGGCATATGCATGAGTGACATCGACTTCTCTCGCAGAGGCGTGAACTGCAATGTCGTCTCAAACGCTCAGCTGCTGCTCTCCTGGCCACCACGGCGACGGCATGTGAATGAGCGCCATCGTCTGCTCCCAGCGGCGTAGACTGCAACGTTGTCTCTACCGCTCTTGCAGTTTGTAAACTGCATTGTTGTCTCAACGCTCAGCTACTCCTCCTACTGCAGAGAAATTTGGCGATGGCATCATGAGCGCCATTGACCTTCTCGCCAAAGCTTCAACTGCAATGTCGTCTCTACCTCTCTCGCAGTGCGTAAACTGCAATGTTGTCTCTACTTCTCTCGCAGTGCCTGAACTGTAATATTGTCTCAGTGCTCAGCTGCTGCTCCTATACCGCCCCCTTGACGCCGCAGAGAAATTCGGTGATGGCATCATGAGCGCCATTGACTTCTCCTGCTCTGTGGACAAGGCCAAGGGGCAGCACGGCGAGGACAGGGTGGTGATAACGTTTAACGGAAAGTTTCTGCCGCACGTGGAGCAGCTCACGCAGCCTGCCAAGAAGCCGTAGGTAGCGAGATACTCCTCAACTTCAACCGGAAGTTCAGGGCAGGGGGGAGCGCAGCTGCAGCGTCGTTTGCATTTATTGTCCGCTGCAGTGCACATGGGCAGCACTGGCACTGCTGAGAACAAGGAGGGCTTCTTGTACTGAAATAGGTAGCTGGCGCTTCTGCCATGCCTTTCCACGTACCATTCCTCGAGGTGCATGGAGGGATTGCTTACAGAGTGTTTCATGCTGCGATAGGTGCCGGCATACTGCACGAGGCATGCTACGGCACGCCTGGCGCGTATGCACACCATTGGCAATCTACCAACAGCGCCGCTTGTCGTGCGCAATGGTCCCAGATCTAATAGATGTGTTGCACGTGGGCCACTGCTTCTGACCCCTTTTCATTCGTTCTTGTCTAGCAAACTTTGTGCTCGGCACCTTGTAAACGCCCTCCGGGCCCTAGTAAACGCCCCCCCCCCCCCCCTTGTAAACGCCCCCCCTGCTAGCTGGCAATTCAAAATGGAGCAGCTAAGCCCCCCCCCCCCTTGTACAGCCCCCCCCCCCTGTATACGCCCATGGGCGTGCTGTGCAAAGTCCCAGATCCGCACGCCCGGGGTGGGCGTTTACTGGGGCATATACGGTAGTTGGTCAATACAGCAACCCGAAACCCGCTCAGAGGTATCGTGTCAGTATTCACAGCGCAAGCCTCTGATGTGATCTGTCTGTGAATGCCACCTCTGCGCTTGGACACTTGCCACAGCCTAACATGAAGTAGGGCTCACACCAACAGGGCCACGTCGTAGCTGCAGCTAGTGATGGATCATGCACACGGTGGTCAACAATGCCACAGCCTAACATGAAGTAGGGGTCACCCCAACGGGGCCACATCGCAGCTGCAGCTAGTGGTGGATCATGCACACGGTGGTCAACAATGCCACAGCCTAACATGAAGCAGGGCTCGTACCAACGGGGCCACATCGCAGCTGCAGCTAGTGGTGGATCATGCACACGGTGGTCAACAGTGCCACAGCCTAACATGAAGCAGGGCTCATACCAACGGGGCCACATCGCAGCTGCAGCTAGTGGTGGATCATGCACACGGTAATCAACAATGCCACAGCCTAACATGAAGCAGGGCTCATACCAACGGGGCCACATCGCAGCTGCAGCTAGTGATGGATCATGCACACGGTGGTCAACAAGCAGCGCCCGCAAGATAACTGAACCTCGAGGTGCCATGCTGCCGCAATGTTTGTGGTTGATGATCAGCAGTCACATGGCCTGAACTACCATGACCTGAAACAATCATTTTCATTCGTTCGCTGATGAGATAGCGGCTAATTTTCCTTCTTCGCTTTGACCATGTGTGCATGCTGCTTTGTCACTGGCATCTTGGTTCTGGCACCTTCGTTGTGCATCTGGCTTCCACTTGCAATGCATTCAACTTTCACCCCATCACTTATCAAAGGCTTGCTGATGATGCAGCTCTAGCAACAGCATCTGCATCACTTGCAATGCATTCAACTTTCACCCCATCACTTATCAAAGGCTTGCTGATGATGCAGCTCTAGCAACAGCATCTGCATCACTTGCAATGCATTCAACTTTCACCCCATCACTTATCAAAGGCTTGCTGATGATGCAGCTCTAGCAACAGCATCTGCATCAGAAAACGTTTTGCTGTGCATGCAGTGTAACAGTAACGCCCAGACTTTGTCCAGCAAAACATTGCTACTCACTTCCAAGTATAAGACATCCTGCATATCGTTGCAACTTCTCATAATCAACACCAGTTGAGTGCAAGTTGTGCCCTGGTCACAGTAAAACAGGAAGTCGCTGCTGCCCTTGGAATTCACAGACGTGTGGTGCTGCGGCCACGCACGGCCATTTGGAGACCCTTCAGTGGGCTCGCGCCAACGGGTGCCCGTGGGATCCGGAGACGATAAGGATGGCAGAGTATAGCGGGAACGAACAGCTGCTGCGCTGGGCGTTAGCTAATGGGTGTCCACGGTGATGGTGACCATACGACGCACGACACAGGATCAGGTGACTACACGCAAAGCCAATTTGATTGCTGCCCTGCGCTGTTGATGCAGTGACTACATGTTTTCAGTATTAGGGCTGTCCACCTCTGTGCGCGCGAGGGCAGGCAGATTGTCCTGTCCAAGTGCGTGTCCGGCTTTGTGTGTGGATTAACATGCAGGACATCAGTCGCCTTCAAGTTCTGTCATTGCTTTCATTTCCGCTTTGCCGGGCCCAGCCTCTGCGATGTGCCTGTGCAATGTCACACTTGGGAGTCTATCTCGTTTGCTAGCTGTCGCCACAAGACGTCTCCGACTTCCCCCTGATGCTGGATGCTCGTAAGGCCAACGACTGTGTAATCGCCCCCTCACATGCAGTACAGCAGATGTACAGCTGACCTGGCAGCAGTCCACCAGCTCAACTGCACGCACAAACGCTAAGTACATCCACTCGCTATCGATCACATACTCATCATAGTGTTACCCTCTGCCCTTCTCCCATATTCTCAGGTGATTCAGTCCCCACACTTCCGGGGGACCTAAATTCCTGATCCCCAGGGCAAGGAAAGGGCAAGGGTCCTCCGCTGTTGACATGACTGCAGTCAGGCTTCCCAGAGCCCATTCTGCCAGCGCAGCAGCAGCAGCAGCTGTATATGTCGTGCTGGGTTGCCCCGAGGTGGCCAAGCAGCAGGTAAAGGGGATTGGAAACCTGGAATGGAAAACCTGTGCAAAATGGTGTATGGTTGTGGTTCCTTTCTGTCCAAGATCCTCATGTAAGCAGGTTTACTGCAAATTACAATGGTATGCAGCACTGTGTGTTTTCTGTTGTTTGAGAGTGCCACCTCTGGCACTGTGCTTGTCCAGCAGTGATGCAAGATCAAGCACGCATTTATTGGCAGGCAAGAGTGGTCAGTCACTGTGAATGATGAAAGCTGTATGAGTCACCAGTGCCAGACGCAGCGCTGATTTTTTTGCCAACTTTGGAGACTTCAAGGTGCGCTTGCAGTGGCACCTTTGTGTCACTGTGACAAGTTGATCAGCAAAATGTATGAGCAAAATATGAGCTTGTCCTGCGAAAATACAGTATTTGACTGCCCTTTCCAATATGCTCTATAAGTGCAGGCGCTAGTTTACATCATGCATGTGCTGTTTGCACAGTAGTGTGTCAGGCTACCAGCAGGTGTGCTCCCCTTCCTCTGTGCTTCAAGTAAAACTGGTGTCATGAAGGGTTTCAAACGTCACTTCATGTTGTCAACACAATCATTGCCCTTTGTCTGCACGCAGCTGAATGACGGCGGCACCAAGACAGCACTGCGGCAACGGCAATCAACATCAGTGCAATCGCAACACGCAAGCATCGTTACAGCGTCACTGCCATCAATATATGTGATGTACGTGACAGCGGAAGCATGCATTTCTCTGCAGCACTGTGGAACTTGCTGTGCATTCTGTTGCATGACTGACCTGCTGCTGCACGCGGGTCACCATAGGCGATGCTGCTCTGCTATGTATGCCCAGTGTACGAACCGCTTGCACTTGGGCACAGATATTGAAGTGCACCAGCATCGTCAGCATACCTGTGTACATATGCCAGTCGCTTTGCGTGGTGTACTTGCACGGCGTCAGCTCATGAGTACTACTCACACCTGGCTGCGTGAGCCCACCTTAGTTGTTTCTATGGTGTGCGCGCGCTGACTGGCACGGTGGTGCCCCTGGGCTGGCGTGTTGTTACCCGAGATGCACGGGCCTGCAGGCACTCCACAAACAGGCGCTTGGGGAAAACACAGCGACGCTAGCACGTGGTGGGGAGCTTCGCCCCGTGAGCAACGTGGGCAACGGCAACTGCCTGATTCATACAGCTCTACACGGCATAGACAGCGTCGCAGTTGAGCACGGACTGCCGGCCCCAGCACTGGTGATTGCCATGCGAGAGGCACTGCTGGACGGGATGGTGGCATACGTCACGCAGGGGGCGGGCAAACAAGGGGCCAGCATGTCATCGATGCGTCAACTGACCGCGCATGCAGCAGCCCAACCTGCGTGTACACGTGAACAATTCGACACGTACGGGACACGCGCTCGCTGCCTCGCAATCGAGTACGGCACAAATGAAACGGACAGCGCGGACAGCGGGCACACGCTCCTGCTGCAACGCCTACAGGAAGAGGGCGTGTGGGGACGGCCCCTCGGTTTGTCTGTGTGGGCCATTGTTGCAGCGGTCTACGCGGTCTCGGTGACGGTGTGGCAGGCCGAGCCTCAGGCCACTGGCAGCACGCAAAAATCAACAGGGCTGGTGCTGGCACAACTGATGGGGCTGCCAGCGGTATTCGCACCGGCAACTCCAGCTCAGCCTGACTGCCATCTGGATGTGCTGTGGACGCCGCCTGGGCTATATACAAATGTGGGACACTTTGAACTGCTTGTCGCCCCTGCGGCAGCTCCGCCCTTGCCAACCACTATGACAGCGTCGGCGACCACTCAAGCTAACAGCACCCACATCACGGCTCCGAGTCGGACACAGCCCCGTACTGCGCTGCAGTTGCCACAGCAGCCTGAGCCACTGAGGTGTCCTTTATGCACACTGGCATTTTGGCAGCTTGGTCAGAAAGAGGACAGCAAACAGCGAGGCAAACTGTCAGCTGCGAGCCGCATGGCACCGGTAGTGGCCCACTTCAACGGTGGTAGCTGCACGAGGTCGATGCTGAACCCTGAGGCGAGCACATCACACTGTCAGCAAAATCTGGCGGCAGCATACGCCAAGGGCATCCGGCAGCAGGTTGATCACGACCCATCCGGTGACCGTGCCCCTTCAGGCAGCAGTACCTGCAACACTGGGGCACACCATGCCAAGCGTGTGCAGGAGATGAGCACCATGTATGGTTGCACGGCAGAAGACTTCCTACGGGCGGTAAGGAAGCTGAGTGCATGCACAGGTGCCTGCGGTCTGGTCCATATGTCAGCCAGCGCGGGGCAGAGGCAATGCGCGCTGACCTCGCCATGCCACACGTGTCGACGGAATGGAAGCGCCCCCACGCGCGCACGCCCGGCAGTACCCCCGGGCCAGTCCGAGGGCGGGGGTGCGGGTAGCGACGGCGCGGCCGCGGCGGCGGGGGCTGCCGCAGCGACACCTCCAAAGCCACCGGCGGTGCCGGCTAGTGGCGCTGCCAACTCAAAGTCCAGCAAGAAACGCCCGGCGGCCACGGCAACCGGCGCGCAACGCCGGCGCCGAACGGCAGCTGCTGCAGCACCGCCTGGCAGCGCCGGCAGCCGCACTCAGTCTAACAGCCTAAGGCTGCAGGACAGCAGCCCCCCCCACGGGACGGCCGTGGGATGGGCGGACATGGACTTGGACCCGCCGGACGATGCCGCGTCACCGCCCCCCCCGACCACCACCACCAGTGGCAGGCCCTCAAAGCCCCAGTCACGAGCATCCCTGGCTTGGGACCTCTCGACGCCCTCGGTCGTCCACGCACTTGACCAGACCAATGAGGCGGATCTACTGCTGCTACGGTTCACCACGACTGCCAACCCCTTCCGCACTCAGCTGCAGTGCACCCAGTGGGCACGGCTAGTGGAGCACGCCACACGACTACTGGCGGACGCCACAGACAGTGCACGTGAGGCGGCACGGGTGCGCCTCCACCATGGTGCCGGGGCGTTTGCTCATCAGGTTTCTCAGACTCTAGTGCAGCGCGGCTACAGGCTGCTGCACCTGCTAGCAGCAATGGCCTTTGGTAGGCAACCGGAGGGAACCGGTATGCCGCCTGCGGCCCGGCTGGCAGCGTTGCTGTCTGGCGACTTTGCGGAGCTACTGAGAAAGACGCTGTCAGCAGCAGCGGCGCTGCGGGCCCCCAAACCAAACAACGCAGCTACGGCGTCGGCACAAACGAACTTCGATGCCGACTGGACGGAGGCTGACTCCAGGCAGCAAACAGCATGCGCTGCCCTCTCAGGCAAGCGACGGGGGGTAGGCCTGGCTGCCGCACGACTAGAGGCGCGTGAAGCATGCGCCCCAGCAGACGAGGTCACGGCACAGGTGCTGGCAGCAAAGCACCCTGAAACTGGCACCCGGCCCGGGGTAGTCGATACGCCAATGGAGCAAGTGCGCGGCCTGGTACGCGACGCCCGGCGGCACTGCTTGCACGGCGCAGGGGTGGCAACGACCGCCGGGCCCGCTGGCAGCGGCAGTCCCGTCTTCGAATCGGGTCAGGCGCATGATCGCAGCGATAGGCCTGAGGATGCTGCCAGCGCAGCCGGACGGCGCCTCGAGGTGGAGGCGACAGACATACTGTCGACCTTGTCCGCAGCAGGGGCGGGGAAGGCAGGAGGGCTGGACGGCCTACGCTATGAACACCTCTTGATGGCCGCTGGGCCTGGTGCACCAGTGAAAGCAGCCACCCGCCCCGTGGGCAGTGCCTCGCCAGGACTAGCTGGTGATTCAGAATCGGATGTGATGGAACCGGCATTCGCCCATCACCTGGCCAAGGTGTTCACGACGCTGCTTGTTGAGCCCGAACTGCTGCCGGAGCAATCGCAACGGCTTCTCCGCGCCGCGGCCCTCTCAGGCATAGGACAGAAGCGGCGTCCGATCGCCTGCTCCAGTGTCTGGCGCAGACTCCTCGGGTCCACAGCGGCACGGGGTGTCAAGGGCAAAATATCGGGGCTGCTGGCCTCCATGTCGCAGTTTGGCGTAGGATACCGGTCTGGCGTCGAGCATGTGGCAGCGCGCGCGCGCGTGTGGCACGAGCTGTATGGCACCACAATCCAGCTGGACTGTGAGAACGCATTTAACAGTGTGGATCGCGCCGCCATTGTGCGGGGACTTATGCTCTTCTGTCCGGAGCTGCTCCCGCACTTTGAGTCCGTATACTGTGGTGACACTGCCCCAGAGATGCGAGTGGAGGTGAACGGTGAAGCTCGCATTATCTGCTCCCACCTAGGGTGCCAGCAAGGGGACCCTCTAGGGCCGCTGTACTTTGCAGTGGCAGCGGCATTCCTACTCTTCTACCCTGATGGAGTGAGTGCGACGCCCGGCAGTATGCCGGCCTACGGCCACAGCACAGCGGAACCGCCAGCCCCGCACTGCGCTTTCCTGGATGACCTCAACGTGCTGCAAGCTGCCTACTTCGACGATGCAGCGGCCGCTGGGGTGGCAGAGGTGATCCGTCGGCTTGCGGCAGGGGGCCTACGCGTTCGACCAGACAAGTCGCTGGCCATTGCCATGCGCGGCACAGTGTTTGATGAAGCGGCCAGAGCACGCCTGCGCGCCCTTGACATACCGTTTGTGGACGCCACCATGCCAGAATCCAGTCAGGGCTTTACGTCGGTCGGGGTACCGGTAGGGCACCCAGCCTATGTGCATGCTGCCATGAGCAAGCATCTTGTTGACGCAGGGACATGGCGATTGTCGTGGCAGCTAGCTGGGATGGCGCGGCATCACCTACAGGCAGCACAATTCATTCTGCGCAGGTCACTGACAAAGCGCATGGGCTTCTTAGCTCGGGTCGTTGACACGGCTTTGAGTGAGACATGGCTGCACGCATTTGACGGGTTCTGTGCATGGACGCTTGAACGCATGCTGCACCTGCACGGCTGCGCTACCGCGGCAGTCATGAAGTCACACCTGCTGGCCGCCTGCACTGCTGGTGACAATGAGGTAGCCAGCAGTGGCAGCGTGCTGGTATTGCCGCGCTTGGGCCCGCCAGAACTCACGGACATCGCAGTGCCACTGCGGGCGTCACGGTTGCCGGAGCGACGAGGCGGTCTGGGCATGCCGCTTTTGGGGCTACTGGCACCAGCCGCATACACGGCCCAGGCATGCACAACACTGCGGCCTGCAATAATTCATGCCACTGTGGCAGCAGGGGCCCTGAGGCTCGGCACTGACGAACACGGCGCAGTCACCTGGTTCGCGCAGCACTCATGCGCAATACGCGAGGACCAGGGACTGCCGCCAATCATCGAGGCCGTGCGACGCTCTACGCGAGCGCTGACAGCTGATGGCGGCGAAAAATCACGCACAGCTGTGGCCGAGCAGCTCCCAGCATCGTTGCTACGGTGGGCAGCGGATACAACGGCCGCAGCGTCGACGCTCCCCACTGCGGTGCAAGCGATCTACGCCGCAACTGCCGTCACGGAGACGGGGACCACTGAGCCAGCCCCACACACCCACGGCATTGTGCCTGGCGCCGAGGCGGCCGCTGCGGCGGCGACCGTACCTGGCCCTCAAGCCGCTGCCGCGGCTGCCTCTTCCACGCCCGCTAAAACACAAACTAGCGCGGAAGAAAGCAGCTGCAGCGGCGGGCAGGAGGACGACGACGACGACTGGGAGGCCTATGCTGACGAGATCTGCAGAAAGGTAGTGCCCCGCCGCCGGCGCGGTCACTTCACGCACGGACTACAAGCCGGCCTTTCAAATGTTCTTCGACGTCAATACGAGGACTGCCTGGTGGAGGACCTAGAGGCTGCCTCGGCTGGTGCCGTGGGCAAGCCGACGCAGGCTACACTTATTGGTGACTTGCGTGACACCAGCCGCCGCCGCCAACAGGCTAGCGCGCGGGTCCTGGCGCAGCTGCGCAGCCAGCGTGCGTCCGGGGCAATGGCGTGGATGAGCGTGCCACCCGCTGCCAATGACCGCCCGGGTGCGGCGCCCATGTCCAGTATGGCAGCAGCCACGATGATTATGGTTGCGATCTTTATAGACGGGTGGGGCATACAGGGCGAGGTGTGCCCATGGCGGTGCAGTGACGTGAGCCCCACCTCCACGCATGCGATCAGCTGCCCCAGCCAGCACATACGGGGGCACAACGCGACACACACTGCCCAAAAGCGGTGCCTACAGCGCATCTTGAGACAGCACCATGTCTCTATTGTCCGCAATGAGGACGCTAGCGTCTTCAAGGTACCGGGGTATCGGGCGGACACAGTCATTGACCCAGGGTGTCTGCACTTTAGCAGTGCATACCGTAACAAGGGAATAGTGCTAGACACAAGTGTGCGCGCACCCACAGCGAGCTCGTACCTGACAGGCAAAACAAATGCCTCGAACACGGACGGCTATGCTGCTGGGGTGGGGGAGGACGCGAAGGTCAAGCACCACACCGGCACCTTGACGTCATCTTGGGCTTTTGTGCCATTCGTGCAGGAGTCGTACGGACGGCTGGGCAAGCAGACAAGCCTTTTTGTTAAGGAGTTGGCAATGCACTCAGCACTGTGCTCAGGGGGGGGGAAGGCAGATGTGTTACGCAAGGCCGGGTTAGCTAAGCGTCAGATCCACATTGAGCTGAGCATATCGCTGGCGCGGGAGTTGGCGGAGCGCGTCATGGCATACACACGTGGAGCGCGAATGCTGGGCTGTGTTGCGGCGCCGGTATCCAAACTCCTAGGGCACAGCGCAGACTAGGCTGCTGCGTTGACGCAAGCTTTTCGATTGCATAGGCAACCCGGCCTCCCTTGGGCCTTTATAAATACAAGTCCATACGTACTCAAACGTGGTCCACCACAACAGTCCTGCGTGTTTATGCGGGTGCATGCTGTCATGACTCATCACTGACTACAAGGAGATTATACATGCCCGCGCGCAATGCGTGTGCGTGAGGGGCTGTGTGCGGTTGCCGAGCATGGTTTTGTTTGTCGAGCACGAGCTGCGAACTTCATGTCGTATATAAATGCGATCATTGTACCTCAAATTGTGCTCTGTGTCCCGGCTGCGCGGGCGAGCTGCTGCTTGCCTGTTGCAAGCACCGTCCGTTTATTCGTCTTGGCGGGACTCATACGTACGCTCATACGGTATTTACGGTTCATACGGCGTAGGCTGTATATGTCAACCTTGCTCATGTCCTGCTTTTTGTGCCTCAGAGGTGGAAGTTGGTGCGTAATGGCTTTGAAGTTGCGTTGCCCAGGGTGGATGTTTTTCATGCCTGCAGCATATAGTATTCTCATGCCATTGTGATCACAGGTTCAACGCAGGAAAGGCAGTCATGCTGGTGACGCGCTAGCAAAGAAAATAACATATGCTGCGAGATGGTCTCTACCCGCTTTGAGCGCAACTTGCACCTGTTCCGCCACATGAACGGGTCCCTCGCCCCGTACCTGAGGCTACCTCTGGAGGTACAAGGAAGCGCCTTCCTTGTGAATTTTCAATAGGCGCCTAGATTTGTAGCGTTTTCTCTTGAAAATTGATGTGTCGAATCAGGATATGATAACCTTCAGCTTCCCAAGAAGTGACACTCCTACCTGCGCATGTTATGCGGCCCCCACGGTCAGCAAGGGGCGCGTAAAGGAGGGGACGGGACGTGCTGCGGCAGGTGCTCAGGTACTTCAGTCTTCAACAAAGCGACCAATAAAGATAAAGTATCCGGACGAAGCCTGTCAGTGATCTGCCGGCGTGCGGCGTCAGGCCTGGAAGAATCCTACCTGAGCGAGCGCTGCTTTTATGTACTGCTGCGTGTCGGAGGGTGGAGGGTCCAGGCAGCTCGGACTGTCGGTTATCGGGTCCTAAATGGCCTTCCTCAACTTTCGACCGATAAATGCATGGCCGATAATCCCTCAACACTGTTGCTCTGCACACAGGCACTCGCGCTCACTACGCGGGTGCGAATCTCAGTTTGCCCCGCATATAGGCATACTCTGAAGGGCACGCCTCCTATCGCTGCCTGGTTCGTCCCACCAGGGGTAGTTGCGAAAGTCATCATTCTCGTACTTGCGCTCCAGCCGCCAAGGCCTAGGTATTTCAAGCCTTTCAAGCCTAGAAATATCAATTTGGTAGCCAGTCACTGGCAGTCACAAAACCCAAAGAAAGGTTGTCATTCACCGGCAGCTGCATTATCCCCCAATTTGAAAGCTGGTCGCGCCGGTACTACTACTACTAGTAGTAGTAGTCGACTGCCAAACCGGAATTGCAGATGTAGCCTCTGAGAAAGTGGATCTCCCCACTCTCGTGCTGCATACTGTTAGGGTGTTAACCTTAGCACCACCGTGACCGCATACAGTATCCTGGCGCCGTAGAAAGGGACAGCCTCCCCTCCAATTGTGCACATGACATTATGTGCTTTAGCTCAGCTGTAAATTCAGGGTCACCACAACCAGAGCATCCAGCCTGTGCACCAGCGGTGCATGAACTATGATTGAATAAGAGGCCTGCAGTGCAGCACTCGAACGCAGTGCAACTGCCACGCAGCAGTGATGCTCATGCCATCAGTGACAGTGTTGACAGATCTGGCTGCGCGACTTGTCGAGACCTCTGAGTCACATGCAGAGGTGATATTGCCCACCAGTGCACTGGCACCTATTAGCAACAGTTCTTGGCATAATACGCTGCTGTTTTGCAGCGGTCTTACGGAGGCAGAGTGCCGCTTAACCAGGGCACGCACCGACTGGCTCGACGATGACCTCACCTCTGGCATGCTGTTCTTCAGCGTGGTCGTGAGCCCATTGGGCGCTTCAAGTCGGGGTACATGCAGGCTGTATCGGTGCCTGACACCCCGCTCTGGGGGACGCCCGTCAAGGAGTATCTGGAGCGCTTTCGGTGAGTGACTGCTGACTGTTGCTGTGCAATTAATGGGTCCAGGTGTTGCTGGACTCAAAGTTTAGGGGCCGCAGCACTTGCACATGTATGCGGTGTGGCTGGGTTTCTAGGGGTGATGGAGCTCAGGGGAGTTTAGGGTGCGTGACTCGGAGTTCTTTCTTGTCCATTTCTTTCATGGGCAGCATCACGTGTTAGCATCTTGCAGCTTCGGTGACGACTCAGTGCATGCAGATGGCCTGCCGGCATGCTGTGCAGGGCTGGCATCTAAACTTTGGCAGCCTTGGCGCAGCAGACTTTAGAGTTTGAAGTTCCTGAAATTGTTACTATAGTATACTGTAGGCATGCCACACCGTGGCACTCTAGCACAACTGTTATGAAGGCCTACACATGTACAATGTTGGACCCTGCCGCACGTCACGCCGACTGCATATGCGGCCGGCGGCCAGCGACGCACCAGCAACACAGACCCTGCTGGGCCTGACTCCCTGCGCACCGCTGGTGAGTCAGATGCATGACCTGACGGTCACGTTCAGCTTGCTCTCCCTCCGCGAAGAGGGTAATGACCTGGCAACGGTGTTTGACCAACTCTCCCTTAGGGAACCGGTCGTTGCCAGGTCGCCTCGCCAGCCAGCCGGGAAACGTGGTGAGTCAGACGTAACGCAGGCTGGTGATAACAGCACCCACGCAACAATGACCGAGACAGCACCTGTCACGGCTATCATAATGGTTGCCAGTGGAAAGCGCCGTCGACGCAGAGGTAAACACAGACGGCGGACGCAGGAGCGACAGGCCCAGTGCGACAATTCTCGT
Source organism: Tribonema minus (assembly GCA_017506865.1). Lineage (NCBI taxonomy): Eukaryota > Xanthophyceae > Tribonematales > Tribonemataceae > Tribonema > Tribonema minus. The sequence continues at coordinate 214,735 of JAFCMP010000518.1, read as the reverse complement.
GCACCCCTGGCACCAGCCACCACACCGCCGAGGGGCGGTGCCTCTGCCCCCTCAGCACCAATATCCGGGCCGGCGAAGGTCACCACCGTGACGGTGGCGACCCGGATACCCTCAACCGTGTGCCATACAGTCACCGTGGAGGAGCAGCAAGACGCGCTGGCAAAAGCCACCAACTATGGTTTTTCCACTTGGCACACGCCGTGCCTGCAGGCACTCCACAAACAGGCGCTTGGGGAAAACACAGCGACGCTAGCACGTGGTGGGGAGCTTCGCCCCGTGAGCAACGTGGGCAACGGCAACTGCCTGATTCATACAGCTCTACACGGCATAGGCAGCGTCGCAGTTGAGCACGGACTGCCGGCCCCAGCGCTGGTGATTGCCATGCGAGAGGCACTGCTGGACGGGATGGTGGCATACGTCACGCAGGGGGCGGGCAAACAAGGGGCCAGCATGTCATCGATGCGTCAACTGACCGCGCATGCAGCAGCCCAACCTGCGTGTACACGTGAACACTTCGACACGTACGGGACACGCGCTCGCTGCCTCGCAATCGAGTACGGCACAAATGAAACGGACAGCGCAGACAGCGGCCCGGGGCACACGCTCCTGCTGCAACGCCTACAGGAAGAGGGCGTGTGGGGACGGCCCCTCGGTTTGTCTGTGTGGGCCATTGTTGCAGCGGTCTACGCGGTCTCGGTGACGGTGTGGCAGGCCGAGCCTCAGGCCACTGGCAGCACGCAAAAATCAACAGGGCTGGTGCTGGCACAACTGATGGGGCTGCCAGCGGTATTCGCACCGGCAACTCCAGCTCAGCCTGACTGCCATCTGGATGTGCTGTGGACGCCGCCTGGGCTATATACAAATGTGGGACACTTTGAACTGCTTGTCGCCCCTGCGGCAGCTCCGCCCTTGCCAACCACTGTGACAGCGTCGGCGACCACTCAAGCTGACAGCACCCACATCACGGCTCCGAGTCGGACACAGCCCCGTACTGCGCTGCAGTTGCCACAGCAGCCTGAGCCACTGAGGTGTCCACTATGCACACTGGCATTTTGGCAGCTTGGTCAGAAAGAGGACCGCAAACAGCGAGGCAAACTGTCAGCTGCGGGCCGCATGGCACCGGTAGTGGCCCACTTCAACGGTGGTAGCTGCACGAGGTCGATGCTGAACCCTGAGGCGAGCACATCACACTGTCAGCAAAATCCGGCGGCAGCATACGCCAAGGGCATCCGGCAGCAGGTTGATCACAACCCATCGCGGACCGGTGACCGTGCCCCTTCAGGCAGCAGTACCTGCAACACTGGGGCACACCATGCCAAGCGTGTGCAGGAGATGAGCACCATGTATGGTTGCACGGCAGAAGACTTCCTACGCGCGGTAAGGAAGCTGAGTGCATGCACAGGTGCCTGCGGTCTGGTCCATATGTCAGCCAGCGCGGGGCAGAGGCAATGCGCGCTGACCTCGCCATGCCACACGTGTCGACGGAATGGAAGCGCCCCCACGCGCGCACGCCCGGCAGTACCCCCGGGCCAGTCCGAGGGCGGGGGTGCGGGTAGCGACGGCGCGGCCGCGGCGGCGGGGGCTGCCGCAGCGACACCTCCAAAGCCACCGGCGGTGCCGGCTAGTGGCGCTGCCAACTCAAAGTCCAGCAAGAAACGCCCGGCAGCCACGGCAATCGGCGCGCAACGCCGGCGCCGAACGGCAGCTGCTGCAGCACCGCCTGGCAGCGCCGGCAGCCGCACTCAGTCTAACAGCCTAAGGCTGCAGGGCAGCAGCCCCCCCCACGGGACGGCCGTGGGATGGGCGGACATGGACTTGGACCCGCCGGACGATGCCGCGTCACCGCCCCCCCCGACCACCACCACCAATGGCAGGCCCTCAAAGCCCCAGGCACGAGCATCCCTGGCTTGGGACCTCTCGACGCCCTCGGTGACCGAGTCGGTCGTCCACGCACTTGACCAGACCAATGAGGCGGATCTACTGCTGCTACGGTTCACCACGACTGCCAACCCCTTCCGCACTCAGCTGCAGTGCACCCAGTGGGCATGGCTAGTGGAGCACGCCACGCGACTACTGACGGACGCCACAGACAGTGCACGTGAGGCGGCACGGGTGCGCCTCCACCATGGTGCCGGGGCGTTTGCTCAGCAGGTTTCTCAGACTCTAGTGCAGCGCGGCTACAGGCTGCTGCACTTGCTAGCAGCAATGGCCTTAAAGTTTGGTAGGCAACCGGAGGGAACCGGTATGCCGCCTGCGGCCCGGCTGGCAGCGTTGCTGTCTGGCGACTTTGCGGAGCTACTGAGAAAGACGCTGTCAGCAGCAGCGGCGCTGCGGGCCCCCAAACCAAACAACGCAGCTACGGCGTCGGCACAAACGAACTTCGATGCCGACTGGACGGAGGCTGACTCCAGGCAGCAAACAGCATGCGCTGCCCTCTCAGGCAAGCGACGGGGGGTAGGCCTGGCTGCCGCACGACTAGAGGCGCGTGAAGCATGCACCCCAGCAGACGAGGTCACGGCACAGGTGCTGGCAGCAAAGCACCCTGAAACTGGCACCCGGCCCGGGGTAGTCGATACGCCAATGGAGCAAGTGCGCGGCCTTGTATGCGACGCCCGGCGGCACTGCTTGCACGGCGCAGGGGTGGCAACGACCGCCGGGCCCGCTGGCAGCGGCAGTCCCGTCTTCGAATCGGGTCAGGCGCATGATCGCAGCGATAGGCCTGAGGATGCTGCCAGCGCAGCCGGACGGCGCCTCGAGGTGGAGGCGACAGACATACTGTCGACCTTGTCCGCAGCAGGGGCGGGGAAGGCAGGAGGGCTGGATGGCCTACGCTATGAACACCTCTTGATGGCCGCTGGGCCTGGTGCACCAGTGAAAGCAGCCACCCGCCCCGTCGGCAGTGCCTCGCCAGGACTAGCTGGTGATTCAGAATCGGATGTGATGGAACCGGCATTCGCCCATCACCTGGCCAAGGTGTTCACGACGCTGCTTGTTGAGCCCGAACTGCTGCCGGAGCAATCGCAACGGCTTCTCCGCGCGGCGGCGGCGCGGCCCTCTCAGACATAGGACAGAAGCGGCGTCCGATCGCCTGCTCCAGTGTCTGGCGCAGACTCCTCGGGTCCACAGCGGCACGGAGTGTCAAGGGCAAAATATCGGGGCTGCTGGCCTCCATGTCGCAGTTTGGCGTAGGATACCGGTCTGGCGTCGAGCATGTGGCAGCGCGCGCGCGCGTGTGGCACGAGCTGTATGGCACCACAATCCAGCTGGACTGTGAGAACGCATTTAACAGTGTGGATCGCGCCGCCATTGTGCGGGGACTTATGCTCTTCTGTCCGGAGCTGCTCCCGCACTTTGAGTCCGTATACTGTGGTGACACTGCCCCAGAGATGCGAGTGGAGGTGAACGGTGAAGCTCGCATTATCTGCTCCCACCTAGGGTGCCAGCAAGGGGACCCTCTAGGGCCGCTGTACTTTGCAGTGGCAGCGGCCTTCCTACTCTTCTACCCTGATGGAGTGAATGCGACGCCCGGCAGTATGCCGGCCTACGGCCACAGCACAGCGGAACCGCCAGCCTGCGCTTTCCTGGATGACCTCAACGTGCTGCAAGCTGCCTACTTCGACGATGCAGCGGTCGCTGGGGTGGCAGAGGTGATCCGTCGGCTTGCGGCAGGGGGCCTACGCGTTCGACCAGACAAGTCGCTGGCCATCGCCATGCGCGGCACAGTGTTTGATGAAGCGGCCAGAGCACGCCTGCGCGCCCTTGACATACCGTTTGTGGACGCCACCATGCCAGAATCCAGTCAGGGCTTTACGTCGGTCGGGGTACCGGTAGGGCACCCAGCCTATGTGCATGCTGCCATGAGCAAGCATCTTGTTGACGCAGGGACATGGCGATTGTCGTGGCAGCTAGAGGAGAGAATTATTTGGGGCAATCCCTGGATACTAAAAGGCACCACAGGACATATAATGCAATGATCAAGTTGAAGATTGCACAACCATTTGACCGAACATCAACAGTTCGCTTCAGCTCGCTCTGCGGATGATGGTGCAATCTTCAAACTTCAAATTGGACAAACTTGACTCGAGACGCTACTGTAATTGAAGTACAACTTCAAATTGAAGTCTAACATCAACTGTCACGCTCAGTATTGACCATCATCTTCAATTTGAAGTTTGACGGTTGCATCACCGTCCGTACAGCATCCTGAAGCGAACTGTTGCTGTTCAGTCAAATGATTGTGCGATCTTCAACTCGATCATTGCATTGATGTCCTGTGGTGCCTTTGAGTATCCGGGGATTGCTCCAAAAAATTCTCTCCTCTAGCTGGAATGGCGCGGCATCACCTACAGGCAGCACAGTTCATTCTGCGCAGGTCACTGACGAAGCGCATGGGCTTCTTAGCTCGGGTCGTTGACAAGGCTTTGAGTGAGACATGGCTGCACGCATTTGACGGGTTCTGTGCATGGACGCTTGAACGCATGCTGCACCTGCACGGCTGCGCTACCGCGGCAGTCATGAAGTCACACCTGCTGGCCGCCTGCACTGCTGGTGACAATGAGGAAGCCAGCAGTGGCAGCGTGCTGTTATTGCCGCGCTTGGGCCCGCCAGAACTCACGGACATCGCAGTGCCACTGCGGGCGTCACGGTTGCCGGAGCGACGAGGCGGTCTGGGCATGCCGCTTTTGGGGCTACTGGCACCAGCCGCATACACGGCCCAGGCATGCACAACACTGCGGCCTGCAATAATTCATGCCACTGTGGCAGCAGGGGCCCTGAGACTCGGCACTGACGAACACGGCGCAGTCACCTGGTTCGCGCAGCACTCATGCGCAATACGCGAGGACCAGGGACTGCCGCCAATCATCGAGGCCGTGCGACGCTCTACGCGAGCGCTGACAGCTGATGGCGGCGAAAAATCACGCACAGCTGTGGCCGAGCAGCTCCCAGCATCGTTGCTACGGTGGGCAGCAGATACGACGGCCGCAGCGTCGACGCTCCCCACTGCGGTGCAAGCGATCTACGCCGCAACTGCCGTCACGGGGACGGGGACCACTGAGCCAGCCCCACACACCCACGGCATTGTGCCTGGCGCCGAGGCGGCCGCTGCGGCGGCGACCGTACCTGGCCCTCAAGCCGCTGCCGCGGCTGCCTCTTCCACGCCCGCTAAAACACAAACTAGCGCGGAAGAAAGCAGCTGCAGCGGCGGGCAGGAGGACGACGACGACGACTGGGAGGCCTATGCTGACGAGATCTGCAGGAAGGTAGTGCCCCGCCGCCGGCGCGGTCACTTCACGCACGGACTACAAGCCGGCCTTTCAAATGTTCTTCGACGTCAATACGAGGACTGCCTGGTGGAGGACCTAGAGGCTGCCTCGGCTGGTGCCGTGGGCAAGCCGACGCAGGCTACACTTATTGGTGACTCGCGTGACACCAGCCGCCGCCGCCAACAGGCTAGCGCGCGGGTCCTGGCGCAGCTGCGCAGCCAGCGTGCGTCCGGGGCAATGGCGTGGATGAGCGTGCCACCCGCTGCCAATGACCGCCCGGGTGCGGCGCCCATGTCCAGTATGGCAGCAGCCACGATGATTTTGGTTGCGATCTTTATAGACGGGTGGGGCATACAGGGGCGAGGTGTGCCCATGGCGGTGCAGTGACGTGAGCCCCACCTCCACGCATGCGATCAGCTGCCCCAGCCAGCACATACGGGGGCACAACGCGACACACACTGCCCAAAAGCGGTGCCTACAGCGCATCTTGAGACAGCACCATGTCTCTATTGTCCGCAATGAGGACGCTAGCGTCTTCAAGGTACCGGGGTATCGGGCGGACACAGTCATTGACCCAGGGTGTCTGCACTTTAGCAGTGCATACCGTAACAAGGGAATAGTGCTAGACACAAGTGTGCGCGCGCCCACAGCGAGCTCGTACCTGACAGGCAAAACAAATGCCGCGAACACGGACGGCTATGCTGCTGGGGTGGGGGAGGACGCGAAGGTCAAGCACCACACCGGCACCTTGACGTCATGTTGGGCTTTTGTGCCATTCGTGCAGGAGTCGTACGGACGGCTGGGCAAGCAGACAAGCCTTTTTGTTAAGGAGTTGGCAATGCGCTCAGCACTGTGCTCAGGGGGGGGGGAGGCAGATGTGTTACGCAAGGCCGGGTTAGCTAAGCGTCAGATCCACATTGAGCTGAGCATATCGCTGGCGCGGGAGTTGGCGGAGCGCATCATGGCATACACACGTGGAGCGCGAATGCTGGGCTGTGTTTCGGCGCCGGTATCCAAACTCCTAGGGCACAGCGCAGACTAGGCTGCTGCGTTGACGCAAGCTTTTCGATTGCATAGGCAACCCGGCCTCCCTTGGGCCCTTATAAATACAAGTCCATACGTACAATGATGGCACAAGGGTAAAGAGTGGGAAAGGAAAATGTTTTCAACAGGTTGTTGCGCTGTGGGCATAAACGTAATTTGAAGGGGGCGAGGGATTCATCATGGTCTTCAAGTTGCACATATGCATACACACATGTGTGTCATAAAAACCCTGACGCAGCCGTCATGCGCTGTCAGCTGGACATAATTCTTGAGCGCAAGGAGGGCACAAGCCTAGGCCATTGGGCTTGAAGTTCTCAACTCGTGCAAGTAGACTCGGGCTGACAAGTTGACCTGGTTGGTTGCAACTGGACTCTTGGGACCCCCCACAAGCCAGATCCGAGTTGTGCAAGTGGGAAGATGTAATAAGGTTTAGTCCACATGCTAATTCTGAGCAGCAACCTCACTGGCCGTTGGCATGCGGGTGGCCAAGTCACCAAGGTGCAGGGGTGGCCCAGCCTGCTCCGTACCAGCTCTTTTAAGTCATTAGTAATCTACTATAGTATACTACCTGCATCATGATCACTGATACTTGGCAGCTTGGTGGTTGCACGGCAGACAGAATAAGTCACAGTCACATTCCAGAGCGAGTCTTGCGCAGGCAGTCTGACTAGTCAGCTGCTGACTGGGCAGCCATATGGTTTTTATTTGCAAAAAAAATTCATTCTGTCATCAGGTGTGCTCTGCAACTTTACTGCGACAGTCATTGGCAGCGCAGCTGTGCACTGCATGTCACTTGAGCAAAATGCCACACAGCTCTTGAAGTGGTGGGGTGTTCAACAGGCAGTACTGACAGCACTGCATGCACGTTGCTGGCGCTTGAAGATGCAAGTCTGTAGTGGTAGTCGAACCTGCAATTGAATGTACCTGCGCGTAGTACTTGCTCATCTGCAGCAACTGCTAGCAGATTGCATCATGCCCCTCGGCTTGAGCAAACCTTTATCCTTCAGCCCGCCGTTGCCCTTCGATGATTTCCACGGACTACGTCAAGATGTGCTCACGCCTGCAGTCTTTCATCCTGTGTATGTGCCAGGGAGTCATCCGTCAATGAGCACACGCACACTCAGGCTCGCAGGCTCAGTGGCAGTGACGCCAACGGCAGACAGGTGAATTGCATTTTGGATTTGCCTATCATTGTATGGTGAGCCTGCATTTCAGAAGATTTGTTGCAAATGGTGTCGCAATTACCTCTGCCTCACCTGCTGAGTCTCTAAGTCAGCAGCACTTTTTCAAACGAAGTTGACAATGATGATTACTTGATGTGCCTACTGTAGTATGACGACTGGCATTTCTGACGCTTGATCTTTGAGTATCTGCGGTGCACAAATAAGCGTGCAGCCTGCCAGCAACTTGTGCAAGTCACTTTGGGTATCAGCCCAAGCGCATTTCTGACAAGGCTTCTCCAGCACCGCCTGTATAGAAGTATGATTTTGATTTGAAGGCAGAATATGTTACTACCATGGCATATTGCAAAGTGGACTGCACGTGGGTGTGAAGTGCCTCACCAAGCCCCAAAGACTTGCCCTGAAAGTGCTGTGCTGTGCATCACATTTATAACTGACCGACTTGAACAGATTCCACCTGCTGCTCAAGGAGTAATATGCACATGAGAACAGCACATCCCAGCACACAATGTCATCATGATGCATGAACTTTGAAACCTTTCATGGCACCTACGAGGCACCCTTCAAGCATGCTGTATTGGACGCAAGTACTACTAGTAATCCGTGAGATATGTAGATGCGTTTGAGCCTGAAGAGGGACGCGCAGCATGCACAGTCATGTTGTTGCTCTTACTGCAAGAAATGCAGCATGTGTCTGAGGGGCTTGAGACTCTGGCCCGCTGCTGGTTTGTCAACCTGACATGCATGAGGCTTTGGGTTCAATGTACGCACCATGGTGCATGAGGTGCCATTGAACCTGATCCGCACCCAGTTAGTGCTTAATTTGTCAACACGGCCATCATAGCCTCCCCCCCATTCGATGTTATTTTATGTGTTACAATCTTTGCATAATGCTCTTGCTCAGCAAAGTGGCACAACGCGCTGCCTTCAAGTTGCCACACAATTTTTTTACACTTCAAGTCTTGCCCACTGCGCAGGTCCCGGTGCACTTCATCGCGTCGCTGGAGAACCTTGAGGCAGACCTGCAGACGCTGTGGTCAGTGCTAGGTCTGCCGCCGCTGCGCAACTTCCCTCACGCGCGCGAGGCTGCGCACGATCCCAACAAGGCAGCACTCGACACCAGCATGACGCTTGCAGAGCTGCAAGACGTGTGCGCGCACCTCATGCAGGACTTCATCTGCTTTGGCTATCAGCTGCCGCTGGAATGCACTGGAGCGCCGTGACTTCTGTCGTGCAATATGGACGTCACAGTGGCAATGCTCAACACGAGCCTTGCGCCCTCGCGGCTCAAGCCTGTGCAAGTGCCTGGCCGAGCTTATTCTGCTCAGGACAGTGTCTGGTACCCTCTCTGGCACCTCGGGGCCCATGGTGCCCCAAACTAGTGTGCTCCCTAGCCTGGCGTAGAATCAGCCTTTATACTGTTGCGATACCTTCCCAGCCACACGCACGTTCACAAGCACGTTCACAATCACAAATTTATTAGCTCCCCTTACAGGAATTACTATTCACCAGCTTTACGGCATAACGCCTCGACAGGCGTGCAGCTGGGTGCCCAGATTATTTGAGGTAGTACGTGGTGGCCAAGGGGCTAGCATGCGGCCCATGACCGCACTTTGCATTAGTGCAGCTGCCAAAGACCTGGCAAGAGAACTTTGAATGCGCAGCGCCACGTTTCTGTCAAGTCATTACATATAGCCTACCATTACAGTGCATCCCCAGGGCCTATAGGTACCCTTCGTTTTCAGAGTTTGGCCCATGTGCAACTGTCCTGGAGACCGCTCCACAAGCCCGATGTGAGCACCGCACCATGTTTTTCATGGCCCTAGCAGCTCACATATGATATCAATGCTTTCAAGTCCATGCATACATGTACTACACTGTAGAGTCCACCGCCCTGCAGGGTAGCTCGAACTTCAAATTTAGCAAGCTCACGATTCCGTCCTGCAGGGAAAGGCAGGGAATACACATGTTATGTGAACCTGCTTTGTCTGGAAAATGACAACCATCATCAGACTGTTGACATCTGACAGCCTACGAGCCTGATTGGCCAGAGCGTGATCCTGTCTGCCTGTCTGCCGGTAGCTGCTCTTTCATGTTACTGCTGCAGCCGCGTGGCTCGTTTGAGTATACCCACACGGCCAGGGCCTATAGGGCAGCTGCCTGCTGCCAGCGGGCCCTTCCGCTTCTGGGTGCGCTGCTGCGGAGGTGGTGCTATTTGCTGAGCATATTTGGTGTTATTGAGTACCGCCACTGTGCACAGTGCTATAGTATGTTTTGAAACCTTGCTATGTCTTGCTTTGCCGCATTGATCAAAGATCTTGGCTTATTGGTGACCCCAGATAATTACTAGAAGTTTAGCTAAGCGGTGCCGCACTCCGCCATAGATGCGCAGCACGGCTTACGCCGCAGAGTGAGTGTCTGTTGTGCAAGCGGCAGCCCTATCGCAATCGTTGTCTTCACCTCGAGGATTATCTACACTGCACTGCGTGCTGCTTGCTGTGTGCGGTAGGTGGCATACAGTTGAGATTGCAGTGCTCAATCTGTAGTGGTCTCAATCTCAGCCCAGCTAGGACCAGCCTGAGGGTCAGAGCTAAAAAAATCAAGTTTTTTTACAAATGGTAGCATCATCATTATGATATAGGAGCCCTAGCCTAATACCTTTATTATTATTTCAAATTCGCTTGAAGGCCCGGGCGAAAACCTATAATATTTTTTCATATAAATGCTGCAAATGTAATGGCATCTTGGGCGTAAAATCTCCAAGATGGCATGTCACCCGAGGCTCTCAACTCCAGGCTATAGCTTTGAAGGTGCACATACCTTCAAGTTGAGTGCCTACTAATAGTATGAACAACAGGCGCGCTGGCTGGCACTACACTCATGCCAATAAGTATGCTGCCTCCTGCCAGTGGCCAAACTCACGCAACTGCTGGTTGCAGTCTTACTATGCTACAGGCAGTCCAGTGCAGGACGCCCACCATGCCTGCCAGTGGGTTCCACCCCCCCCAAGCAGCACGGTGTAGTATGGTGTAGTAGTGACAAGGCAGATGAATTCACGCGGCATGCGGTAACGTGATGCCAATAGAAACACGAGGTAATGCACGTAATACGCGTAATCGTTTCTCATGGAAGTTCGTCACACAGTGACTCACACCGCTCTTCAACGTGCACCACAAAACTTTCCCTCGCCCCCAGTGGAGATTGCAGTTGAAGTTTGTGTTGCAGTTGAAGTTCGTTTTTTAATTGTTGAGAGTGAGTAGCAGGACGATGCCGACCAGGGCTGTGAGGAGGGCATTAGCTGCGGCTGCAAATACGCTTCTCGATGCAGCGCTAGCGCAGCACATCGTGGCCTTCCTTCGCCCATCTTTGATGATCCGAAGCACATGCCGCGTCTTCAGAAGCGCTGTCGAGGCTCACAAGGCCAAGCATAAGCACCACACAGTGGCTGCAGATGCTGCCACCAGCGTGAAAGTCATCGAATGGGCGGTGCGCAACGGCCTGGATCCGGACCTAGCGCAGGATTCATGCGTCGTCTGCGGCAACCTCGAAGGCCTGCGCCGGCTTCGCTCGCTGCTTAACGTGCCCCTGGGCCCGAAGCTGTGTTGGCTCGCTGCGCGCGGCGGGCATCTGGCACTCCTACAGTGGCTACGTCAGAGCGGTAGCAAATGGTGCACGGAAACATGCGCTCAGGCCGCGAGGGGCGGGCACTTGGATCTGCTGCGGTGGGCTCGTGCCAGCGGGTGCGCTTGGGACGAGTCGACGTGCTCAGCTGCGGCAGGCGAAGGGCACTTGCGTGTGCTGCAGTGGACGCGTGCCAAGCGGTGTCCATGGGATGAACTCACGTGCTCGGAGGCTGCAAGTGGCGGGAACTTGGAGGTGCTGCGCTGGGCGCGTTCCAAGCGGTGTCCATGGGATAACCTGACATGCTCGAAGGCTGCAAGAGGCGGGCACTTGGAGGTGCTGCAGTGGGCACGTGCCAATGGGTGCCCTTGGAGCAAAGGGACGTGCTCGTCTGCTGCGTACGGCGGGCACTTGCACGTGTTGCAGTGGGCTCGTACCAACGGATGCCTGTGGCACGATCACGAAGTCTGCTGCAGCGCCGCACAAGGAGGGCACCTGGAGGTGCTGCAGTGGGCTCGTGCGAGTGGGTGCCGTTGGGACGAGGCAACGAGTCTCCAAGCCGCAAGGAGTGGCCATTTGGAGGTCCTTCAGTGGGCACGAGCCAACAGCTGCCCATGGGACTCAATGACGTGCAGCTCTGCGGCAAGCAGCGGCCATCTGGAGATCCTGCAGTGGGCTCGTGCCCACGGGTGCCCGTGGAACTCAGCGACGTGCGAGTTTGCAGCGCGTTACGGTCATCTCGAGACACTCAAGTGGGCTCGCGCAAACGGATGCCCCTGGGATGAGCGGACATGCAGCTTGGCTGCGGAGAGCGGCCACCTGGAGACCCTTCAGTGGGCTCATGCCAATGGATGCCCTTGGAATTCAGAGACGTGCTGTTCTGCGGCCAGGTATGGTCATCTGGAGACGCTTCAGTGGGCTCGCGCCAACGGGTGCCCGTGGGACATGGAGACAACCGAGATGGCAGACTATTACGGGCACGAAGAGGTGCTGCGCTGGGCGGTAGCTAAATTGTGTCCACGGCGATGGTGACCACACAACGCAAGACACAGAATCAGGTGACTACACATATGTATATACCTGTAGCCAATGCGTTTATGCCTTCCCATTATGGTCATCACGGTGATCAAGTGACTTGCATGTTTTCAGCCGGGCAGTCCACCTTAGTGTGCGCGAGGGCAGGCAGATTGTCCTACCATGTAGTAGTACTCAACTTGAAGCTTGCCCACCATGGCTGCCAGTGTGTGTGTGGATCAGCATGCGGGACATCCACGGGCTTCTGTCTCCGCTTTCCAATCCGCGTTGCCAGCTCATGGGTATCCATCTTGTTTGCGAGCTTCCGCCACAAGATGTCATTGACTTCTCCCTGAATTCACTGGATCAGTCGCTGGACTTGTAAAGCCGATAACTGTGGAAATTCTCAGCGTCCCCCCATTGGCTGTTCACTACATGCACAGCTGACCTGGCAGCAGTTCGCCAACACAGATACCATCAATCAATTACACACTCCTCATATTGTCACCCTCTGTCCTTCTCTTGTATGTTCAGGCGATTCGGTCCCCACACTCCCATCATACCTTTGTTCCGCGTCCCCAGCAGAGTAAGGAGCGCCGGCGGACGGGGGTCCTCTCTTGTTGACATGACGGCAGCCAGGCTCACACAGAACCCATTCTGCCGGCGCTGCTGCGGCAGCTGTACATAACGTGCTGAGAAGCCTAAGCAGCAGGTAAAGGGACACAGATAATTGTTGGTTGTGTCTCCATTCTGCCCAAACATGCTCTTCATCAATTTTTCTGACAACAATGGTATGCGACACTGCGTGTTTGCTGTTTTTAGACAGCGTGCCAGTGGCACTGAGGTCTGTGGATTTCCCACAACTTCAAGTTGTGGTGTCGTAGAAGTATCATTTATCAGCAGCCTGTGCACGGGATTGTCTGCTGCATCATGCTCTCTGCAATGCAGAACGCTGTTTGACATAAAGTACATCGGCATCAAGAGAGGTTCGGTACTGTTGATGGCAGGGAGGCAGCCCGTTATTGAGGCTCTTCAAGATGATCGATTGCTGCATTGCATAATATATATAGCATGCAATCCGATAACTTGGGGGTTGTCGCGCTGCGAGCGGGGGACATAGCTCTCTACCCATCAGCACGTGAACCTCCGGTTGTTGACTTGCTAAGTAGTACAGTGAACCACCGCAGCGTACCATGCAGAGACAATCTACACGCACTTGACAACACTGCAGTCATGACAGGACCCTGAGCACCTGAGGCTGCATGCAATAGACTTATGCATTGACATTCGAACGCCAATGATTCTGGATGTTGTTCAGTGCTACAAAGCGCCGTTGTGATATGTTCAGGCGCAAAGATGTTGTCGCCATAAAAAGGAGGAGCAAGTTGTGTTCTCGTGGGTCTGATGCAAGGGGGCGAGTGTGATTTGATGAGCTCTGCTATGCAAGGGGGCAATTGTGGATGTTGACACCCAATGTGTTGCTATCACACGCATGAAGTCGCCTATTTGCATTGAGCTCTGGAGGTTGACAATTCGTGATGCAGTGTCATTGTGTCCCTTTAATATGCGAACTCACGATCATGTGACTTCAATCTTGTTGTTGAGGCTGCAGAGACACTGCTGCCTGAGAATATGTAAGCACGTTGTCATGTAATTGTTTGTTGCACATGCCAGCCGCCACTACACATCATAAATGTGCACTTTGGAAAGTACACTCCTGTTAGTAAGCTTCTAGCAGGTGGCTTCATAAATATGCACTTTGGAAAGTACACGGCACAAATGAAACGGATAGCAAGGACAGCGGGCACACGCTCCTGCTGCAACGCCTACAGGAAGAGGGCGTGTGGGGACGGCCCCTCGGTTTGTCTGTGTGGGCCATTGTTGCAGCGGTCTACGCGGTCTCGGTGACGGTGTGGCAGGCCAAGCCTCAGGCCACTGGCAGCACGCAAAAATCAACAGGGCTGGTGCTGGCACAACTGATGGGGCTGCCAGCGGTATTCGCACCGGCGACTCCAGCTCAGCCTGACTGCCATCTGGATGTGCTGTGGACGCCGCCTGGGCTATATACAAATGTGGGACACTTTGAACTGCTTGTCGCCCCTGCGGCACCTCCGCCCTTGCCAACCACTGTGACAGCGTCGGCGACCACTCAAGCTGACAGCACCCACATCACGGCTCCGAGTCGGACACAGCCCCGTACTGCGCTGCAGTTGCCACAGCAGCCTGAGCCACTGAGGTGTCCACTATGCACACTGGCATTTTGGCAGCTTGGTCAGAAAGAGGACAGCAAACAGCGAGGCAAACTGTCAGCTGCGAGCCGCATGGCACCGGTAGTGGCCCACTTCAACGGTGGTAGCTGCACGAGGTCGATGCTGAACCCTGAGGCGAGCACATCACACTGTCAGCAAAATCCGGCGGCAGCATACGCCAAGGGCATCCGGCAGCAGGTTGATCACGACCCATCCGGTGACCGTGCCCCTTCAGGCAGCAGTACCTGCAGCACTGGGGCACACCATGCCAAGCATGTGCAGGAGATGAGCACCATGTATGGTTGCACGGCAGAAGACTTCCTACGGGCGGTAAGGAAGCTGAGTGCATGCACAGGTGCCTGCGGCCTGGTCCATATGTCAGCCAGCGCGGGGCAGAGGCAATGCGCGCTGACCTCGCCATGCCACACGTGTCGACGGAATGGAAGCGCCCCCACGCGCGCACGCCCGGCATTACCCCCGGGCCAGTCCGAGGGCGGGGGTGCGGGTAGCGACGGCGCGGCCGCGGCGGCGGGGGCTGCCGCAGCGACACCTCCAAAACTACCGGCGGTGCCGGCTAGTGGCGCTGCCAACTCAAAGTCTAGCAAGAAACGCCCGGCGGCCACGGCAACCGGCGCGCAACGCCGGCGCCGAACGGCAGCTGCTGCGGCACCGCCTAGCAGCGCCGGCAGCCGCACTCAGTCTGACAGCCTGAGGCTGCAGGACAGCAGCCCCCCCCACGGGACGGCCGTGGGATGGGCGGACATGGACGTGGACCCGCCGGACGATGCCGCGTCACCGCCCCCCCCGACCACCACC
The DNA here is from genome assembly GCA_017506865.1 of Tribonema minus. NCBI lineage: Eukaryota > Xanthophyceae > Tribonematales > Tribonemataceae > Tribonema > Tribonema minus. The sequence continues at coordinate 199,546 of JAFCMP010000518.1, read as the reverse complement.
ACCAGTGGCAGGCCCTCAAAGCCCGAGGCACGAGCATCCCTGGCTTGGGACCTCTCGACGCCCTCGGTCGTCCACGCACTTGACCAGACCAATGAGGCGGATCTACTGCTGCTGCGGTTCACCACGACTGCCAACCCCTTCCGCACTCAGCTGCAGTGCACCCAGTGGGCACGGCTAGTGGAACACGCCACACGACTACTGGCGGACGCCACAGACAGTGCACGTGAGGCGGCACGGGTGCGCCTCCACCATGGTGCCGGGGCGTTTGCTCATCAGGTTTCTCAGACTCTAGTGCAGCGCGGCTACAGGCTGCTGCACCTGCTAGCAGCGATGGCCTTTGGTAGGCAACCGGAGGGAACCGGTATGCCGCCTGCGGCCCGGCTGGCAGCGTTGCTGTCTGGCGACTTCGCGGAGCTACTGAGAAAGACGCTGTCAGCAGCAGCGGCACTGCGGGCCCCCAAACCAAACAACGCAGCTATGGCGTCGGCACAAACGAACTTCGATGCCGACTGGACGGAGGCTGACTCCAGGCAGCAAACAGCATGCGCTGCCCTCTCAGGCAAGCGACGGGGGGTAGGCTTGGCTGCCGCACGACTAGAGGCGCGTGAAGCATGCGCCCCAGCAGACGAGGTCACGGCACAGGTGCTGGCAGCAAAGCACCCTGAAACTGGCACCCGGCCGGGGGTAGTCGATACGCCAATGGAGCAAGTGCGCGGCCTGGTACGCGACGCCCGGCGGCACTGCTTAGTAATACACAGCGCAGGGGTGGCAACGACCACCGGGCCAGCTGGCAGCGGCAGTCCTGTCTTCGAATCGGGTCAGGCACATGATCACAGCGATAGGCCTGAGGATGCTGCCAGCGCAGCCGGACGGCGCCTCGAGGTGGAGGCGGCAGACATACTGTCGACCTTGTCCGCAGCAGGGGCGGGGAAGGCAGGAGGGCTGGACGGCCTACGCTATGAACACCTCTTGATGGCCGCTGGGCCTGGTGCACCAGTGAAAGCAGCCACCCGCCCCGTGAGCAGTGCCTCGCCAGGACTAGCTGGTGATTCAGAATCAGATGTGATGGAACCGGCATTCGCCCATCACCTGGCCAAGGTGTTCACGACGCTGCTTGTTGAGCCCGAACTGCTGCCGGAGCAATCGCAACGGCTTCTCCGCGCGGCGGCGGCGCGGCCCTCTCAGGCATAGGACAGAAGCGGCGTCCGATCGCCTGCTCCAGTGTCTGGCGCAGACTCCTCGGGTCCACAGCGGCACGGAGTGTCAAGGGCAAGATATCGGGGCTGCTGGCCTCCATGTCGCAGTTTGGCGTAGGATACCGGTCTGGCGTCGAGCATGTGGCAGCGCGCGCGCGCGTGTGGCACGAGCTGTATGGCACCACTATCCAACTGGACTGTGAGAACGCATTTAACAGTGTGGATCGCGCCGCCATTGTGCGGGGGCTTATGCTCTTCTGTCCGGAGCTGCTCCCGCACTTTGAGTCCGTATACTGTGGTGACACTGCCCCAGAGATGCGGGTGGAGGTGAACGGTGAAGCTCGCATTATCTGCTCCCACCTAGGGTGCCAGCAAGGGGACCCTCTAGGGCCGCTGTACTTTGCAGTGGCAGCGGCCTTCCTACTCTTCTACCCTGATGGAGTGAATGCGACGCCCGGCAGTATGCCGGCCTACGGCCACAGCACAGCGGAACCGCCAGCCCCGCACTGCGCTTTCCTGGATGACCTCAACGTGCTGCAAGCTGCCTACTTCGACGATGCAGCGGCCGCTGGGGTGGCAGAGGTGATCCGCCGGCTGGCGGCAGGGGGCCTACGCGTTCGACCAGACAAGTCGCTGGCCATCGCCATGCGCGGCACAGTGTTTGATGAAGCGGCCAGAGCACGCCTGCGCGCCCTTGACATACCGTTTGTGGACACCACCATGCCAGAATCCAGTCAGGGCTTTACGTCGGTCGGGGTACCGGTAGGGCACCCAGCCTATGTGCACGCTGCCATGAGCAAGCATCTTGTCGACGCAGGGACATGGCGATTGTCGTGGCAGCTAGCTGGAATGGCGCGGCATCACCTACAGGCAGCACAGTTCGTTCTACGCAGGTCACTGACGAAGCGCATGGGCTTCTTAGCTCGGGTCGTTGACACGGCTTTGAGTGAGACATGGTTGCACGCGTTTGACGGGTTCTGTGCATGGACGCTCGAACGCATGCTGCATCTGCACGGCTGCTCTACCGCGGCAGCCATGAAGTCACACCTGCTGGCCGCCTGCACTGCTGGTGACAATGAGGAAGCCAGCAGTGGCAGCGTGCTGGTATTGCCGCGCTTGGGCCCGCCAGAACTCACGGACATCGCAGTGCCACTGCGGGCGTCACGGTTGCCGGAGCGACGAGGCGGTCTGGGCATGCCGCTTTTGGGGCTACTGGCACCAGCCGCATACACGGCCCAGGCATGCACAACACTGAGGCCGGCAATAATTCATGCCACTGTGGCAGCAGGGGCCCTGAGGCTCGGCACTGACGAACACGGCGCAGTCACCTGGTTCGCGCAGCACTCATGCGCAATACGCGAGGACCAGGGACTGCCGCCAATCATCGAGGCCGTGCGACGCTCTACGCGAGCGCTGACAGCTGATGGCGGCGAAAAATCACGCACAGCTGTGGCCGAGCAGCTCCCAGCATCGTTGCTACGGTGGGCAGCAGATACGACGGCCGCAGCGTCGACGCTCCCCACTGCGGTGCAAGCGATCTACGCCGCAACTGCCGTCACAGAGACAGTGACCACTGAGCCAGCCCCACACACCCACGGCATTGTGCCTGGCGCCGAGGCGGCCGCTGCGGCGGCGACCGTACCTGGCCCTCAAGCCGCTGCCGCGGCTGCCCCTTCCACGCCCGCTAAAACACAAACTAGCGCGGAAGAAAGCAGCTGCAGCGGCGGGCAGGAGGACGACGACGACGACTGGGAGGCCTATGCTGACGAGATCTGCAGGAAGGTAGTGCCCCGCCGCCGGCGCGGTCACTTCACGCACGGACTACAAGCCGGCCTTTCAAATGTTCTTCGACGTCAATACGAGGATTGCCTGGTGGAGGACCTAGAGGCTGCCTCGGCTGGTGCCGTGGGCAAGCCGACGCAGGCTGCACCTATTGGTGACTCGCGCGACACCAGCCGCCGCCGCCAACAGGCTAGCGCACGGGTCCTGGCGCAGCTGCGCAGCCAGCGTGCGTCCGGGGCAATGGCGTGGATGAGCGTGCCACCCACTGCCAATGACCGCCCGGGTGCGGCGCCCATGTCCAGTATGGCAGCAGCCACGATGATTTTGATTGCGATCTTCATAGACGGGTGGGGCATACAGGGCGAGGTGTGCCCATGGCGGTGCAGTGATGTGAGCCCCACCTCCACGCATGCGATCAGCTGCCCCAGCCAGCACATACGGGGGCACAACGCGACACACACTGCCCAAAAGCGGTGCCTGCAGCGCATCTTGAGACAGCACCATGTCTCTATTGTCCGCAATGAGGACGCTAGCGTCTTCAAGGTACCGGGGTATCGGGCGGACACAGTCATTGACCCAGGGTGTCTGCACTTTAGCAGTGCATACCGTAACAAGGGAATAGTGCTAGACACAAGTGTGCGCGCGCCCACAGCGAGCTCGTACCTGACAGGCACAACAAATGCCTCGAACACGGACGGCTATGCTGCTGGGGTGGGGGAGGACGCGAAGGTCAAGCACCACACCGGCACCTTGACGTCATCTTGGGCTTTTGTGCCATTCGTGCAGGAGTCGTACGGACGGCTGGGCAAGCAGACAAGCCTTTTTGTTAAGGAGTTGGCAATGCACTCAGCACTGTGCTCAGGGGGGGGGAAGGCAGATGTGTTACGCAAGGCCGGGTTAGCTAAGCGTCAGATCCTCATTGAGCTGAGCATATCGCTGGCGCGGGAGTTGGCGGAGCGCGTCATGGCGTACACACGTGGAGCGCGAATGCTGGGCTGTGTTGCGGCGCCGGTATCCAAGCTCCTAGGGCACAGCGCAGACTAGGCTGCTGCGTTGACGCAAGCTTTTCGATTGCATAGGCAACCCGGCCTCCCATGGGCCTTTATAAATACAAGTCCATACGTACACTTCTGTTAGTAAGCTTCTAGCAGGTGGCTTCCAGCAAGCTCCTTGGGGCTCTATAGAACAACTTGCTGGAGGAATTTTAAACATTGTTGTGACCATCATGTTGATTGTTCAAAACATGATCATGATGGTCTAAAGCATGATGTAAATGACAATGGTATTTGGGTTGTTGCATGTGCCATGCATGTGCCACAAGTTAAACTGTTGTTCACAATAGTGATTGCCCACACCATTGTGCTTTGTTCGCAGGCAGCTGCATCACGGGAGCACCACAAGAGCGACTTTTGGAGTCATTGGCGATTCCCCACACACGCATATTCACAAGACCCATTATATACACACATATACAGGGTGCTGCACCAAGTACACCCCGCAACTTCACTTCCTGGCACGTCACCAGCTCACCACACGAGAACTTGTCAAATGCCACCAGTATAGTGCAGCAAAAGCTAGCACGTCTCTGCCCACATACTTTCAAAGTGCATTGGGTTGCGTGACACACTGGCTGCCATGCGTGTGCACACCCACTGATGCAGGTGTGCTGTGTGTGCCCAACAGAGTTTATGAAGGCTTTGAATGTGGGTCACGACAGTTGACGCAGAATCACGAGCAGCTCCCTTCTCTTTGCATGTACGGCATTGTGTATACATTGATCAGACCAGCTGCTGTGTTTGCTCTTGCCTACAACGATTCAACGGCTACCATGTCATGTTTTGTAGCTCACAATGCTGGACCCTGCATAGAGACGGCACTTGCGTGCATACATTTGGTTAACTCCAGCGGTGGACCTTGATCTGCAGAATGCAGGTGCACCGCACCACATGCCACACAGCCACCATTGCACGCAGAGGCTAATGCATCAGACTTCCGTGCTGATTTGCATACTGGCCAACACAAGTGTTTGATCAGAGCTTTGTGCAAATCGTGCCATTGATGCCAGCGAATGCGCAGGCTAGACGATCATTCACTGTCTACTTTCTATCCATCTTTACAGAAGGCCTAAGGCAAGGGTTTCATATGCGTAATGTCAGCACCCTACACGACGACATCAAGGCTATCATACGTACATGTGTCATTTGTGCATTTGTTTGGAAAGCACATGGGGAGAGGCATCACTGTGCGCATGAGCCGATTAAAATGCATTTGTACCTGAGCAAACGTTAAGAAAACCTAAATCGCTCAGGCTGGTGGCAATGGATGGGTGAGGGCCAGGCTAGCGCATCTAGGCTGGCAGCGCAACAATGCGTTGTGTGATATATCCCACAATGGCATGCGCCATAATGAATGCCGCCAAGCCATGCCATCTGGTGCAACATAATTGCCCACAATGCCAGGTGCAGGCTTTGCACGCGCATTGTCAGCAAGCGAGCAAAATGAGGGTGCTGGTCAGGCATCGATCATGGGCATTGCACATGGTAACCCCTCTGCGCTTGAAGGAGTGTGTGTTCACATTTGGAATGTGGCCTGGAACCCCCTAGGTGTTCACATGTAGGCACTGTCTACCACCAATGCGCTCCACGCTATGCTACTGCTGCGCATGGCATGGCACCCGGGACACATGCCAGAAACAGGCCATGCTATTAGGCCCTGCAGCACGCTAGAAACCGCGCGACAGCTTCGCCTTCGGAGGCGGCGCCTTGGCTTTCCGCGCGCTCTTTGGCAGCTTGAGGGGGTCTATGACAGCACCCGGCTGAAAGATAACCTGGGGGCGCGTCAGTTCGCGCACGCTAGAGGGGGTGTTCCACTCGGGACCCAGGGGTTGCCGCATGGCGCGCTCGTACTGCTCCTTGCTGGTGAAGGGGTAGGGGATCTGCAACAGGCGGCAGCAGCGACGGTGCGCAGAGGAAGAGAAATGCTTGCGGTCACAGGCTTGCGCGGAGTGTCTCGTGAAGCGGTGTGCTAGTATGAAGAGGATGGGCAAGCAGCGGCAGCAATGATCTCAGTCTACGCAGAACCACCTGTGATATCCAGTAACTTGAGAGTTCCTATGAGCATCCATCACACTGCAAGCCGGATCATTTGCATTCAATTTCAATTCAGCGCTCTAGCATGCTCGGGTCAGTTGGGATTTGGCGATGACTGGGGTGGGCAAACAAACTGAGACCTGGCTAGCATCAAGTATGGAACGGGCATACCTTGGTGTGTGCGCGTGGATCACATAAGCCCGCTTGGCATGCATTGCTGCTCTAATAGCGAGCCATACAGAGTACGAACATGCACCAGCGGATACTACATGTGCACCACCGAGCCGGCGCTTCATTAAAAAATGTCACATAACTTCAACATTGAGATTGCCAGTTGAGACGGATCATCACACACAGACACGCCAGCACTGCAGGTACCACACGTCTCAGTGCACATACAGACATACCTGGGCAATCTTCAAGTTGGCGCTGGCCTTATGCCGCTTCTGATTAATGATGACCGTCGGCAGACTCGCATCCGAGCGCGCCTTCTTGGCCTTCTCTGCCTCAAGCTTGGCCTTCTCTGCCTCCGCCAAAGCTCTTTTAGAGGGCTGTGCAGGTCTCGCTCCCATCCCCGCCCAAGACCCCCAGCCCGCCTTGGCGGTCTCCTTCTGGGGGTGCGCTCGCTGGGCCTCCAAGTCAGCCATGGCTTCCTGAAGAGGTGATGAGTAAACTTCAAGGTGTGACTCTCCGTACAGGCAGATGAACCTCCTGTTCTGAAATGATAGTGTTGTGATGCATAGAGCAGTATGCTCACTGGGCGTTCTAGTCGGCCAGAAGTAAGGACTTGATGTTCTGGTAAGCACAACCGAAGAACTGCAAGATGTGACTGTCCGCACAAGGCAGCGCTGTCTTTTTTTTCCGATGACGGTTCTGGCGATGCGGCCATAGATCAACAGCACTTTGCCTCCAACTTTGACGTGTCAGCTGTCTGTGCAGTTTCAGGCTAACACTGTTTCACCAAGGGGGTCTAGAAAAAAATAATCCTTTTCTTTTCTAGACCCCCTTGGTTTCACAGTGCATGGGGTGCGACTTGTTGCTATCCGCTTTTATGATCAAGAGCACATTTGCACTCTGCTCTGTCAAATGTACGCCTGTGCCGCAACATGCCTGAGCCTGCCATTGAATATCTAAAGCGCTCGCACAGAAATGCAATTGGTAACAACAAGCACCATAGAAATTAGAGGTCCACCTGCACATCAGCGCTAGGGTGAACCCTCTGCATAGCATAAAGCAACCAGTACTGCGCACTAGTTTGTCAGCCATATTACAAGTCAAGGTTACTAACTTAGGGTCAACATCAGGGGTAGGCACGCCATGCTGAGAGCTGACCGTTTCAGCCTTGAAGTCCTCGATACGCGTACATATCATGCAGGTTGCAGTCTGATGGCGCACAAGAGTCAGAGTTAGGATAAGACACGCCATACTTGCGCTGACCTTTCCGGCCTTGAACTCCTTTTTCGAACCGCACGAATATACATAGAGGTAGGTTGAAGTCTGAGTCAGCATATGGATTAGGCTTTGGATCAGACACGCCATACTATGCGCTGACCTTTCAAGCCTTGAACTCCTTTTGCAAACCGCACGCATATTATATGAGTTGAAGTCCGAGTTTGCATATGGATTCTGCTCAGGTTTTTACACACGCCATATTTGTGCTGTTTTTCCAGCCTCGAACCGCACGCATATATACAGGTTGAAGTCCGACTTTGCACATTAAACACACCAAACTGTGCGCTGACCTTTCCAGCCTTGAACTCCTCCTCCAGATCCGGCGCGGCGAACGCCCTCTCAATGAGCTCCTGCTGCGACAGCTCCAGAACCCCCTCCCCATCCCCCCCCACATCCACTTCCCCCTCCCCCCCCTCCCGCTGCCCCCTCTTTCGCTTCCCCTTCTGCCCCTCCTGCGCCAGACTCTCCGCTGACGCTACGGTGGCATCGAGCATCGCCTTCGCCGCCTGCTCCTGTGCTACCGCGCTAGCCCCCTTGGCCCCCTTTCCCCCCTTCCGTGCGGAACCCCCTGCCAACCAGGGGTTGTCCGCTGACTGCGCCGGCTGCTGCGGAATGGTGCCGGAAGACTGCGCGCCATTCGCGGAAATTTCTGGTGCACCATTCTGCTGCTTGTGCTCTCCGCCCTTGCGTTTTCTGCCGCTTTCATTCGTCGACTCTGGCTGCTGCAGCTGCTGCTGCGCCTGCTGCTTGGCCGCTGCTCCCTTCTTCGCTGGCTTTGACAGCCAAGGGTTGTCAAACGCGACCGCCGCCTCAGCACCGTCCCCATGCTCTCGTTCAGGCGCCTCTAACAACGTATCGTCTTCATGTGCTGCGTCAGTTCCATCATTGCCAAGGTTTACGGTGATGGCACCGGATACGCTGGTAGCCATTCTGCCGTCCATGCTGACCGACGCGACCTGCAGGGAGCCCTTGCTGAGCGCTGCTGCGACTGCAGCGGCGTGCCTGAGATGTGACAGTGCGCGCAGTCACATTCACAGAGGTCAGCGCACGTGGTGGTGAAGTTGAAGACGACTTAAGATGTGTGAGTACATGAGCTAGAGGACCAGGCGGGAAAGGAGGAAAGCAGGCAACAATGCAGCTCAATGCATGCAACACCTACTTCAAGCTGATGTACGCGAGGCGTACATGACAGCCAGAGGGAATGTACCCCCTGTGGCGACGCTACTGCAACTTCAACAGCTGCTGCGCTGTTACATGATGACAGAGCAATTCCAGTGCAAATGGGTGCACATGTACCCCTGGTTGTCTGCTGCTTGCTTGCATTGAAGCACGCGCCAAGCTTTTGCAAAAATGTTGGTGGGTGGCCGACGCATCCTGTCTGCTTACGCATCTACAGGGACATGAGGCAGCGTGTCTAACTTGTGGGTGGCAGCAGCCCCAAAGAGGAGTGACCATTGCGTGCAAATGCTCTGCTGCACAATATGCTCTACCATGTGCTCTCTGCGAGCTTGCGGCAATTCACGTAGAAATGCTCGTAGTGACTGTGACACGGCAGCTACAGCACAAGGATTACAACCAAGCATACTATCAGCGCTCACGCCGACCCTTGCTGTCTCATTTGCTTGCATGAAGCTGCAAGGCATAATGCAATCAAGTCGGACCGTGATTCAGTCTCGTGAACCCATAATGCTGCCATGGTGAAGATTCTTCTGGCACATGTTCATCACCGGTGTTGAAGTTGCAGTGTCAAAGACGAAGCTGCTGGGTTCAGGCTGCGCTGGGGTTGAGAGGAGTTGCGTGCTGCACTTGCTGGCATCAGTGCTGACCTCACGCTCGTTTAGGTGAGATTGGACCCGCGAGCAGGTGGGACGCTCCAAGCAGGGTTAGGATAAGACTAGGGTTACGGTCAGGTTGGCCACACAAAAGCCTGATCCAGGCATGGAAGTGTAAGCCACGATACTTACTGCGTTCGCATGCCTTTGTCAGTCAGGTCGCAGCTGCATTGCCAACATGCGCTGTTCAGCCAAGCAGCTGGTGCACTACGCAATCTGCGTGCACGCTACACGGATTCTATTCATCAGTCATGTACGCTGAAGCACGACACGCTCCGCGGCACCATCAGCATGTGCCCGCATGTATGTATCTATTAACTGTGCTTGTCTGTCTGTCTACCACCACGCACGGCTGTACATTGTGTGCGCAGTCATCTGAGCAAGCAATGTCATCAGCTCCGCAATGGCGGGTGCTCTGCTAGCATCAGTTGTGCTTCTGCTGCTTACACCAATTGTACTTTTAGTTTATTACCGGTTGGGGTGCGAGAAGCGCACGTTATTGACGTCAAGCTTGCTAGTAGACTAGAGTCTACATGACTAGAAACAGTATACTCTGATGCTGGAAGCTGTTGACAATTCTTTCACAACACCAGTTGCACTTCCGCTGCCGGGGCAGAACTCACCTTGCACTTTCCGCTGCGGTGGGCTTCTTGGCTTGTTGTTGCTGAGCAGTGCTGGCCCTGGCAGCAGTTTCGTCCTGCAGATGATTGACAGAGCAGTGCAAAAACAAAGACCAACAGCATCAGCACTGATGCATGGAAAGACCATCAGAGAGGGCGCATGGTGCAAGAGCGCTCTTGTGTACTTTGCGTGAGATACGTGCAAGCACGGCTGGCGTATGCGAGTGACAGTTTCATGATTACACCATCGAAGGAAAAGGACCATCAGCAAGAGCTTGAAGTGCGTGTGCGTCCTTGCGTGGTTGCACCGTCAGAGATTTAGGGGTTAGGGTCAGGGTTCAACAGAAGGTTTGGATGCTTGAGTATGCGCCGTGCTTCTGGCGTTCAAACAGCCTCTGCATAGATTCCAGCCTATCCTCAGTGAAGCTGGACTTTGAAACTGCTCTGACTGTGGCTCTTCTGCAACGCTGGCATATGTGCACATGCGTGCACCTCAACAGCTTGAGAGCGGCTGAACCTGTCGTCCCTGTGCAGCGCACTGCCTCAGCGTTCTTGTTGTTCAACATTGCTTCACAGTTGAAGTATGCGCACCTGCTTCCACCGCCAAAACTGCTGTTGCCTCCGCCCTATTTGCGTGCGCTGCCTCCCTCAAAAGCGCCTGGCGCGGGTGCCGCTTCATGAGTATTTTGGTAACAAATGTGGAACAGCATGATGCACTCCAAAGACAACACAGCGCAAAGGCCGCTTCTCATACTTCCAAGTTGAAGTTATTGCATTGTCCCTATCGCCCTCCGCCTAGTGCCAGTTCCTTGAGGAGCTCCTCGCGCTGCCACATCTTGATGTTCTAGTGCCAAAGCTGAAACACGCATGATAACTTGTATGTACTTCAAAGTTGAAGTTAGTTACCTCACTGCCGCCAAAGTCGCTGTCGCCCTCCGCCTGCGCCAGCTCCTTCAGCAGCTCCTCGCGCTGCTGCCTTGCCGCCGCCGCCTGCTTCTCCACGCCGCGCTTCATGAAGGCCATCTGAAACAGGCCCTTGTCAGAGCGCGCCAGGTCCACGTCGGCGGCGGCGTCGCCTATGCTGAGCAGCGCTGCCCTGTCTGCCGCACCCATTAGCCGCTTGCGTCGGTGGCCTGCAAGGGCGCGAGCGGAGAAAGTGCGTAGGGCATGTCAGCTGCAGCTCACATACTGTCCACTTGCATGGGCTCAGTCGCCTATGCTGAGCAGCGCTGCCCTGCCCGCGCGCAGCAGCCGCTGTTGGCCGGCTGCCTGCAAGGGCGCGAGCGGAGAAAGTGGGTAGGGTATGTCTGCTGCAGCTCGCATACTGTCCACTTGCATGGGTTCAGAGCAAGGCTTGTGTTGTGGCAGGTGGAAGACGTTGGCATCAGTAGCACCTCTGCTGAGCAATGCTGCAGTGTCCGCCGCGCCCAGTAGCCGCTTGCGTCGGGTGCCTGCAACGGCGTGGGCGGAGAGGGTACTGAAGGTGAAGTACGTCAGCTACATCTAGCATACTGTGCTGTCCAATGGCATGAGGGCGGAGTAAGGGTATAAATGGAGGCAGCGGCGATGCCTGTGCTGAGCAGCGCTGCTCTGTCGGCCGCGTGCAGCAGCCGCTTTTGCGCTGGTTGCCTGGGCCGTCAGCAGTGTTGGTGGGTAGGGTACGTCAGCTCCATTCAGCATACCGTCCGCTTGCATGGTTGTGGAGCGACCTGGTGGCTTCAGCACACGCGCATACGCATACGTATACCTTCATGCCTGTGCCACAATCATGCTGTATATGTATACCAATATACCCCACCATTTAACATACATGTACCATACCCCATCTTTTCACATACATGTACTATGACATACATGTACCTACATACCTGTGCCATTATCGCTGTCGGCGCCGTCATCGGATGACTCATCGCTGCTCCCAACGCGTTCTTGTCTGCGTGCGGGGACACGAAAACAGATAATCTGAGGCAGCCAAAAGACTCGTGCTCCGATGGAGTTATAGGGGTCATGGCTCTGCACTGAGCGCGGCAGAGGAGATTGTACTTCAACATTGAGGTCTCTCACAACAGCCTGAAAAAGGGACCAGTACACAAGTGTCCAAAACAAATTCGTGAGCTGTACGACACGCTGCCAGCAGCGCTTGGCAGATAGCAGGGCTTTGGGAGCAGACAATGACTGCAATTCTACAGAGCTCCAGGGCACATGTTAACCGGTAGCTACCCCATGACAGCATGGAAGAGTCGAACAGCTTATGTAATGCGTTGACTAACAGCTAGTCTAATCACTTGAACAGCTTACAGGCATCAAGCAACCCCTACTCCGACTACCTTCAAAAGCACTAGTACAGTTCTGACCCTAACCCTGGCCCTAGCCCTAGCCCTTATCTTTGCTGCAGCTCCTTGCGCTACCTACTCCATGACAGCAGCCTTGATGAGTAGGAGTACAGTGACGCAACTGCATTAAGAAGAGCGCATTTTTTGTCACAAAATGGCGGCGTAAATCATTAGTTTGCGCAGCGCTTTGCTGATGTAGCAGTTGCACCATACGACTGCAGATTGTACTGCATTGTCTGCAGAAGGGCGGAGTGAGACGTACCTTTGCCGCAGCTCCTTGCTGAGCGCTAGCTGCTCCCGCAACAACGGCCTTGGTGTGCAACACTTGCACCATACAACTGCAGAATGTAGTGGATTGTCTACAGCAGGGCACAGTGAGACGCACCTTTGCCGCAGCTCCTTGCTGAGCGCTAGCTGCTCCGTTACGGCGGCCTTGGTGTGCTCGTCGGCAGCACCCCTTCGCATGGCGCCCTTGACCCACCGACTCGTGTCCCTGCAGGCAACGGCAAAAGGGACCATAACAGTAAATATCTATGTACCTACTCTGTTTGTGTTGCAAATAAGTATGATATGGATGAGGAACGCTGCTGCCTTGCCCGCCCTGTTGACGACATTGCTCACAGGGCCTGCAGTACTCGCTACGCATCATTGAAACTTTGACTCACTCATGCCGCAGCGACACCCTTGCTGGTGACTCAAGACTCTTGCAGGATCATCAACTTCAATTCATGACTCTTGCCGAAGTGTCAACTTCAACTCACTTATGCCGCAGCGTCATCCTCTCCTCTGCACACTGCCGCGCCTCCCTCCCCTCCACCCCCTTATGCCTCCACATCATTGAAACTTATGTCTCTTGTCGGAGTGTCAACTTCAACTCACTTATGCCGGAGCGTCATCCTCTCTTCTGCGCGCTGCCGCGCCTCCCTCTCCTCCTGCTCCTGCGCTGCCTGCGGGTCCAGCTCGTGCAGCCTCTCGCGCTCGGCTTCACTGTCGCGCACGCGCTTCTTCTTGCGGATCTGCAAACACCGCCATGACATGAAATGAGTGCAACAAATTATTTGAATACTTCACATAAATCACATTGGTGTAAGGCATTCAATTTGACGGCTAACCACACTTTGTCACCTGGAGCTCTACAGTCTTTTGATTTGTTTCCATACAAGTGTTTATATTTATCAAGAAGCTTGGCAAGCAGAAACTGGCTTGCGCATCTGCAGACACAGCCATGATGTGAAAGTCAGTGCGGCAACGTACTTGAATCGACAAGCAGACCCTGTCTTGTGGGTCTGCAGACACGGCCGTGATGTAAAATCTGTGCGGCACAGTATGCACTTCACTTGGCACACGCATATGCATGCATGTGTTTTAGAGGGCAAATCTGTCTTGTGCAGCCTGTCCGCTCGGTTTGCTATTGCGTATGCGCTGCTTCTTGCATCTGCAAGCGCCAGCAGCAGGCGCTATGAGGATTGGTTTCCCGTACGTCGAAGGTCCAGAATTAAGCGCGCATTATGCTTGCAGTATACTTTGAAGTTTTGTGCTGTGCTCAATGCGTGAGCGGATGAAGCTTCATTGGAGCTGACACTCCATCACGTTGACTCAGTGTTGACAGACTTCGAAGCCAATGCATTTGTGCGAAGGATGAAAGCTCATGGATGCATACATACTTACCTGAAGTATACGCTTCATCACTGATGTGCACTGGCAATACTGCTGATTGCTGTTGTACTTGGCAAAGCATTACAAAGCACGGTCACAATGACAAGCGAGTGCATCAGATGATGCCCACAGACAGCAGCTCTGCCGATACAAGCTGCCATAAGGCCATGCAAGCTGCGACAGGCGTCTGTTCATTGAACTTCAACTTCAACTTCACACGCCGCTGGCCCCCTCACCTTGTGGTAGAGCTTGCTCTTGATCTTGTTGATTTGGTGCCGCTTGCGCTCGTGGTAAAACAGCAACGCGCGCATGCGTTGCAGCTCCGCCTGCCGCGATGCTACCTGCAAGCAACAACAACATTCACAGTCCGGCGAGGTCAGAAACAGTGTGAGTAGTGCATTTCCAACCCAAAGAGGTCAGAGATAGCTTGTTTAATGCCATGAACATCATTGTGTTGCACAGCATGATGAGATGTGTTAGAAGGGGGACACAGGGGGCGCAAGCCCCCATGCGCTGCAGCTCCGCCTGCCGCGCCGCCACTGTATACAACAGCACTCACAACCAGCAAGGTCACAAGCGCATGTTCCTGCATTCATGCTCCGCTAGTCTTGGAAGCACTGTTTGATATGCTTTGAAGCATGTGAAGCATGCAGCACGAAAGAGAAGGCCATCGTGAGCGGTGTCGGTACGCGGCACAGAGCCAGCACAAGCCCGCACGCCTAGCCCTTACCCTAACCTCAACTCTACGTGGCGCGCAGCTCGCGGTTACTGTGGGTGAGAGCACAAATGAAAACGAATCAAAAGATCGTAGAGCTCTAGGTGACAAGGGATGGTTACAAATGTTGGTTGTACATTAAAACCTTGCAACCATACCCTGGACCCAAGCTTAACTCCACATCAAGCTTGGGAATGCTAGCTGGTAAGGTGAAGTTGAGGCTACGTCAACACTCGAATTGATGTCACACGTGAAGTGGCGTGACGTGCGCTAAGTTTGAGTGCTATGAAGGACCAAGAAGGCCAAAAGACATAGAAGTACATCCAAAGTACATGCGTCATTGAAGTATAATACTGCCTGCTCTGACTGCTGAATCGAGCGCATATATACATACCTCTTCAGGAGTGAAGTGCTTGGCCGCCAAAGACTTCTCTTCAGCCTCTGCCATCGCCTTTGTATCGGCGCTGCCGCTGCCGGTGAGCATCGCCGCTATCTCTGCCTGCAGACACGTGTAGGGTGCAACAGTCATGAGTCAATCAAAAGCTTGAGTGAAAGAGGTGCCAAACTTGGCGATGAATGCAGATGTTTTGCTGAATTTTGGTGGCTCCCTGTCTGCAGATATGTGTGACATTCGACTCGTTATGACTCAGCGACTATCTTGATTGAAAGTCGAGCCGTCCTTGGCCACACATGCAGATACACATCAGAACTGTAACTCAGAACCTGATCCACTTGAGTGTAAATTGAGCAGCAACAAGAGCAAGAACGCGCTGCTTTGCTGGACTTCGCAAAATGAACACATGTGACCGTTCCACGCAAGCAACTGCAATCATGAATTCACAGATGAAACCACAGCTGCGCAGAGCCATTTATGCAGCAACTGTGCCTTGTTGTGTGTCTGCACCAGTCTCGTCTTTGAGGCACATCCAGGCGAGCGACACCGCAATGAATTCATGAATGAACATTCAGAGAGGTGCGGATTTATCCGTTCGTGAAAGTATGCGCTTGCTGTGCGCATGCGCCAGTGCCATGTGCGACGTTGCGATGTCCTGAGCGCTATGTACATACTTCTTGAAGTACGTACCTCCATCCCGTCCTGCGGCTTGAACTTTGCGGTGAGGTCGGCGTTGGACAGCACGGCTGTGCGCTTGGTGCTGAAGTCCTGTACCTCGGCGCGCGTCTCCTCCTGTCAGGATGGCAAGCCATGACATTCGTTGAGTACTTGAGAGCGGATCGCCAAGTCATGAGCTTCAGGGTGTCAGCAAGTGCCTACTTCCGGAGGATAAAAGACTATTATTAACTTAAAAGGCACGAACGTTGAGACATGAGCTTTAGCTTGTCCGCAAGTGCTTACTTGTGAATGATAGACTAGAAGTATTAGCTTAAAACAAGCATGTAAGTACTGTAGTGTCTTCTTAGCAGCTCCAGCGAACATGAATGCATGCATGCTTTGTGTGAGTCAATGTGCATGAACACGCTTCTGATTTGACAATTCTGTGTATGAGCTCTGAGGTACTTTTGGTGCACTGTCATCGCGCACACAACAATGTAAGTGCAGCTGCCTTGTCGCTTGTTGCCAAGAATTGAACAAGTCTACAACGCCAACCTGTTCGCATTTGTCCAACTTGTTGACCCCCTTCTGTGTGGGGCGATACTACACACTGCCTGCCTACGTTGAGGTATTCATTTGAAAAAGTATATGCATGTGCATACACGTACACAACCCTCACTTACCTGTACAGTCTCATCAAATACACAGCGATAATCTTGCCGCCAGGTTTGCTTTCTCATACTCTAGGTACATAGACTACATGTAGCTTTGAAGCGACAAAGTAAGTACGCAAGCCGCCTGCAAAGTTTTGTCCCACTTGGTGACCTCCGCCTGTGCAGCGCGATACGCGGCCTCGCATGATGCTTGCTTTTGGGTATAAATAACTGCCTACTTCGTGATTCGTTTTCATAAATTACTACCTATCAATAATGTATGCAAGCCCACCTGTACAGTCTTGTTCCACTTGGTGACCCCTGCCTGCGCGGCGCGATACGCAGCCTCAAATAGCAGTCAAGAGAACTTGATTGTAACCCAGAGTAATTAAAACATGATCTAGTTATGTATGCAAGCCCACCTGTACAGTCTTGTCCCACTTGGTGACCTCCGCCTGCGCGGCATGATACGCAGCCTCATATAGCCGACAAGTATAATCACCTTGAACGTTTACATTATCACCTAGTTGTGCTTGCAATAGAAAACGCAAAAGTGCACAGCCCACCTGCACAGTTTTGTCCCACTTGGTGACCTCTGCCTGCGCGGCGCGATACGCGGCCTCACGCTCCGCGCGCGCCTCCACCGACTTGGCGCCCGGCGCCGTTGGCGGCTGCGCCTTGGCGGCAAAGCGCTGCACCTGCTTGCGCACCGCAGCGAAGCCCTGTGTGCCGTCCAGCTCGCCTGCGGCACACAGAATGTTGTATTGCAAATTTGAAGTATATGTAATAACAAATTTGAAGTATGTGGCAAAGCGCTGCACCTGCTTGCGCACCGCAGCAACGCCCTGTGTCCCATCCAGCTCGCCTGTGGCACGCGCGTGCATACACAGGATAATATGAATGCACCAAAGCTGGCGGAAGGGGGGGATATGGCAGCATGCACGCGTACGTAGAGAGATGTGAGAGCGCGGGGCTGGTGAAAGGGGATAATGGCAGGTGCCAGTTGCGTGCGGACGCGATAGTTGAAGTAAGTGGAGGTGAAGTTCTTTTCACGGAGGTTTGTCACCTGCATGCGGTGACGTGCCATCCAGCGCGCTTGCAATAAGAAATGGGAGCTCATGCAGGGAAGACACAAGTGATGTGTGATGGCTGAACGCAGGGGCGTCGCGCCGGCAGTGCAGTTGGTCCACGCGAACTCATACGATGTGTATGCCTCATAACTGCCATATCACCTGAAGGTCAGTGGTCAGCCATTACAGCGCCACTGCTCATGTCACGTGCCTACGAAGCGCAGAGCTGTGAGCCAGAGGATTTCGTCGGGCCCTCGGCGACAATTCATCCTGACATCCAGACAACGTGTACCGGCACAAAAAGGCACAGCCTTCTATAAGCTGATTAAGTTCACCGTGGCCTGAAGCTCGCGATGCTCCATGCTGTAAGTTCAACTAGTTCATCCGGCAGACCGTCTGCAACTGATTCATCAACTACAACCTCATGCGCTGAAAACGTTGACGCTCCTTCCCTCTGCAACTTCAAGCGCTCACCTAGCATCAACTACAACCTCATGCGCTGAAGAGGTTGACGCTCCTTCCCGCTGCAACTTCAAGTGCTCACCTAGCAGAGTGTCCAGCGTAAGACCGGAAGTGAGACCGCCCCCTGAAAGCGCCCCGAACTCCGAGGGTTTCAATCGCTGTGCCTCAAAGTGCTCCTGCCGCCGCAGCTCCTTCTCCGCAGCGCTGTCCTGCACTTTGGCAGAGCGTAACGGTCGTTGCACCCTGAGCACTGCTGCTGTCAGGCGCGGGTATGTCCTTGAAGTATGTCATATGAAGCTCAGCATTCCCATCCGTATGTATTGGTTGACCCAGCGCTGCAGCGATGCGCACTCGAACTCACTGCCGGAGTCAAGACTACAATACTACATACTCAATACTCGAAGTACTATTCTTCAGAGCCATGCGCGCATGTAACATGATGCAAGACGCTGGCTTTGGACACGAAGAGCACATGAGAGTCTAGACAAAAAACGGACGCGCATGCTTTGTGTTGTGGCGCACAGGCTGGCGTTGAGGTGGGCCGATGCTGAGCGATGACAACTGCCATTGTGTCCATATGAGAGCAGGTTCAAGCCACTTTTTTGTTTTGCGTGCTGAGTGTCACAAGTTGCCGGGTATGACTAGCAGCGAGGTTGTGATGCAGCTTGTGTGCTTGAAATGCAGGCATATGACCGTACACCCAGCATGCACGACTGTTACAGAATACCAGTTCGAACCGCCGGCAACACGCAGGGGGTGTATTTCAAGTATCAGAAGTTGAAGACGGATATGATTGATGTCTGTACCGCAAAAGAACAGCGGCAGAGCAGTGGCGACTCCTGCTCAGCCAAGTACAAAATGCATGTTGACGATGATCCCTTGAAAAGTACCCATAATACTTGCTGTGTGTGTACTGTAATTTCCGTGCGCTTCCTGGTGCATGCGTAGGCATTGCACAAATGGCCACTGTCTGTGTCACTCGCGGGGGGCACCCAGCCCTGGGAGGAAATAATAGACAGCAATATGCTATGTGCTAAGCTAAGCAAAGTGACAGTTAACGCGTGTACATTCTCCATTTTCAAGCCTGCACGTTATCCACAAGTACAAGTTTCTATGACTTGCTGTGCGGCACAGCAACAACAACTCATAAAATTCAAACCAACAACACGCGTCACCCGCGCATGAAGTGACGCAGGACTCAGCAACTCTCAGCACTGTTACACTGTAACTGTTACAGTGCAACGGCTCGCACCTGCAGATTGTCCACAAACTTGAGCAGCTTGCTGTGCTGCTCATCGGCCATATCTTCCATCTCAGACCTGGAGCACCCACATCAGGAGTAGCATTGAAAGCAGGTTAGGGTTACTGCTAGTCAGGGTAGACAGACCTGCCACCAAGGCGCGCCAAGTGTGTGCAAGTCGTGTATGTTGTGCCAAATACAGGCAATGAGCACGTGCGCCCGTGACAAGCACTAAACATCCTTTCGGCAGAATTGAAAAGTGCAAAGCAGATGCGCAGACATTGTAAAACCACAAACAACTTGCTCTAAAGAGCAAATATGGTGCTTCACACACAATTGCACACCCAATTACCGCCTGCTGTAGAGCAGTGCAATCCTCTAACCCGGTGGCACAGCTACTGTAGGCACGACAACTGTGTACAAGCCATGCTGCCATTGCACCTGCTGTGCCAAACTTGACCAATGCTAAATGAGGGTTAGGGTTATAATGCTGGAACAGACTCTTGTGCTATCAACAACCTAGCCAGCGATCGACGTGGCCAAATTTCTTCATGTTCGCAGATGGGTTGCTGTTGAGGGGTCACAACGAGTTGTCAACAGAGCGCCGTCTCAGGACTCATTGGTGAGTCAACCAATGCAGCGGTGTGGCATCTGCTGAGCACTGTGTTCATGATACGAACCCTAGCCCAAGCCCTAAGTGGCAGACTACGACAGTTGCTTCGGCGCCGACATTGAAGAGGTGCAGTCTGCACTGGCTGAAATGATAATCATGATGTGGATGAATTTCCTTCTTTTGCAAAACAGCTGCGGTCAGGAGTAGGCGATGACCACACGTGGTCAGGTCTAGCAAGTGCTCGTGCACTCAGGCCACCACACAAAGTTCGTGACCTTACCACTTGCTTGTGCAGCAAGCAATCAGGGCAAGGGCATTAACGGTAGGTTTGCGTCAAGGTGACTGCAGCGACAGTGCTCAGCGGCAGCAGCGCTCAGCTTGTCAACAACTGCACAGAGACCATGCACCATTGTAGGATCTCATCAGCTGTGCTACAGAGCTGGCTTCAGCTTGTAGCGTCCGCATGTATGTGCCCCGCAAACATCAACTTTATCCTGAACCGAACAGCACAACAACTGCCTGCAGATTCATGCGCACCCCAACTGCACATAAGCAAACGCTCAACAACACTCACTACTCATGGTTGAGGCTAGGGTTTGCCTTGAAATTAGGGTTGAGGCTAGATACGTAGGTAACATGCCACTCACCCGCCGCCATCCTCTTCGCTGTCCGCGCCGTCGCTGTCTCCGTCGTCGCTTCCGCCACCGCTTTCGCCGCCGCTTTCGCTGCCGCTTTCGCCAGCGCTTCCGCCGCCAGCCTCCGCTTCGCTTGCGACGCGCCGTCGTGTCTCTCCCTTCTGCCGCGCGCCCCCCTGCTTCCCCCCTGTTGCCGGCGGAGTGTCACCGTTGAGCATGTCCGAGAGCAGCACGCCTTCATCGCCGTCATCATCGCTCTCGCCGCCGCCATCGCTCGCTGCGTCGCTGCCGCTGCCTGATGCGTCAGCGCCGTCAGCGTTGTTTGCGGGCTTGCGTTTGGACGCGAACAGCGCGCCGTAGCGCTCCTCGTCGCTGCTGTTGAAGGCGCCATCCTCGTCGATTTCCTGAGGGAAATGTGAGCAGGAGTCGGTAAAGGGATGACATTCAGCCATCGCAGTTGCAAAACGTGAAGATAACCCTTCCCCCTCATGACGTTGCATGTATAAAGAAGGCGTTCCCGCCTGTCGTCAGTTTGGTCGCAAGCAAGTGCCCAAGCGTTCACAGAAAACTTCACACTTCTCGCTCCGGCCGCTGCCAGATCTGGGGCACGATGTTGCATCACTTGTGTACACAAGTGCAGATCACCTACAGTACCACGGCAGCAAAACCGTGCAAGGCGCGCAGACGAGTACTGTGACATTAAACATCGAGTTGCCAAAGTAATACTGTTCATGGGGGTTGATTTGAATAACTGAAAAATAGAGAACGGGAAGCTTAAAAATGCTGCTCGGTGAGCGGGCATGACTAAAATTTGTGCTGCCGCATGTCATATGCAGTCCAGCGGCTGGAAAAGAGGTACTTTTTCTGGTCATGCCACTTCAAGTGGTGCGCAATCACCACGTTGTTGAAGTAGACAGCACACATGCCCCGTGCTGGCAACTCACGCTTAAAGTTGTTGAGCATTGCTCATGTTGAAGTCTAATGTTTTGTACCCGCAACTCAAGCCTGCATGCACTGTATTTGAGGAACAGTTGGGATCTGCTGCAACTGACGTCAGGCTGGTAGTGTCATCAACAACTTGTGATCTTACAAATGGCAACCTTATGCTCACAGCCCCTTAGACTCAATGGGTGACGCCAGCAGCACACAACAGATTACTTCCCATGGTCCAGAGGCTTACTACTTCATGAAGCAGCAATGGCCAGCAGTGATTTGATCAAACGGCCCATCAGTGCAGGAAAGCAGCATAGTTGACTCATTGCATGCTTCTGAAAGTGTGAACACTGCCTGACAGAATAGCAATTGACCAGAATGTGCGCTTCTGCAGCGTGCTTCTGGTTCACATGTAAGGTCAAATCGAACAGTGATGGCTGCACTGGATGCAGCAGAACTATTGATGCTCAAGTGACCGACCCTTTCATGGGGCACCTAAGCAAATTGGTCATCATCGTGAGTGTTGGCAGCATTGAGTTTGGATTTGAGTGCCATTGCCTCAGCGTGCAGTTTCCCATCATATGAAAGAGACAACCGGAGCGATGACCATGCAGTAAAAATCACCACAGCTCGAGTAGGGCGCTGCGTTCCTCGAGGACTCGGTGACCCTGTACAACACATTCGCGACGTGACTGCTGGCAAATTATTGCTGCATGACCATGAAAAGCCTTTAAGCAACTTGATCCTGCTCTCAAGTACCTCATCTTCGAAGTCGCTGTCCTCAGGATTCATCTCTCTATCGCTGTCCCCAGCTTCATCATCGTAACGCATCCTCCGCCTGCGCTCATCGTCCTCAGAAGCATCAGCACCCCGTTTCTTGCTGCGACCCTTTCCACCAGCACTGGAAGCCTGGCTGGCACCAGTAAGCGACGGAGGCAACTTTGTGCCTCGTCCCGCAGCCGCACCCCTGCCTCTGCCTCTTCCTCTGAAGCCGTTGCCGCCGCGCCCTCGGCCCCTGCCTCCACTTTGGCGACCGCGAAAAGCGCCGCCCCCTGCTCTATTTGCCACCATGGTGCAGCCACCAAGTAGCGGAGGCCACAGCCCGAGAACATCAACTTGAGTTTGGGAACTCGCCTTACAACTTGTGACTCTGACTCGAAATGCCGGTTTTAATCGCCTGCATCACACCAGATGGAGCTTGCGCCTGCAGAGCAGACTACACGGCCAGGCTGTCTACGCGCGCACAACAGTGGCTTGGCTGTTATCCACCCCTCTCCATTGCACGCGGAGAGAGGGTACGCTGTTTTTCCGCTTATCTGGACGCCTCATCTGGTGGTTTAGGGGGCCGACACAACACACACAACAAGGCAAGAGCAAACGTTAGCTTGAACTCCAGGATGTCGTCAGGGCGCAAGCGCCCTCACTCCGCACTCGTCGCTGTCGACGATGACCTGGAGGAGGGGGAGCTGCCCCCCACCGAGGACGAGGCAGCTGAGAGAGCTGAGAGGCGCAAAGACGCTGATTTGAGAACGCCCGCCGAGCGCCTGGCCATGATTGTGTGCAGCGGGCTGCTACTGATGACCGATCGCCTGGGTGATGACAGACACCTTGTCGTTTCCGTTGACGATATCACCTGCCATGCCAGCGCATACCAAGAGAACGTGCTTACTAAGCTTCTGCAGACGGGCGGAGGGCCCACGGCTCTTCTAGTGGGGCTACCCGGCGGGATCATGTTATCCGGCAGGGTTCTTGGCATTCCCAAACCGCTCTTGATGAGGTGAGCTTTACCTTCAAGCGACAGGAGAGCTGGTGCAGCCTGTTGCTTCGGAAACCATTCTTCATGCAACGGTCTTCCGCAGAAAAACGTTGTTGCCCTGCTTCGAATGAAAGCCATTTGCTGAAGCGCGTACTTCAATATCTGGCTTCACTGCGAATCAGCTGGCACGCCGTCTTGTGGTGACTGCTCAATTTTGGGCTCCTAGCCACAGCGAGGCCACCCAAGCGGTTGTTTGCACCCATGATTTGAGTAATGCAGTTGTGGCGCGCAGTCAGTATCTGACACCCTGGCCATGCATACTAACTCAGTATGTGACACAGTGCTCAGGCAGAGCACGGTGCTCAGGCAGAGCATGGTCTCTGGGAGTCAATGCTAGGTGAAACCCTTGCACACTCTGCAGTGTTTGCACCCATCATGCTACATCATGTGTGTACATGGATACCTAGTCCTTGTACGGTTTTGGGTTCGAAGGCGCTTGCTTGAGCACCGTGGGCAAATCATCGTGTCTAGCACGCAACACATGAGGTGTATTCAATAGTGTAGAAGCAGTTGCTATCTGGTATTGGTATGCTGCTCCAGCCATCCCATGTTTGTGTTGGTGTTTTCATATTTGTGTTGTGGTTTCCCCTGCATGGCACCTGCCCTCAATTCGCTTTGCCGCTTGGCGTTCTGCTAGTATACGACCTTGCTATTCATGAGTGTAGCCTTCCTGTCACTTTGAAACAGTTCTGTGCATATTTCAAGCGGAGTTCTGCATCGCAATCAGTGTCGGATAATTTCCTGCTACACAAACATCTCAGTTCACTCTCACCACACGTGCACGCCTCAGTCGACCGGTTCTTTGGACAGTGAACTGGGATTTTCTGGTGACAAAGAGTTGGAACTGCTGTTCATCCTGAGTTCAAGGTTCTCACGGCGCTCTCCTAAGTCTTGTCCCTTTTTTGCATCAACTTCATGTGCAAGTCACCTTTCGCCTGGCTACGCGATCACCTGTTTGTGCTCGCCTACCATAAGCCTTAGGTCAGTATTGGCCTCTGCTTGGCACGCAACCGCCATATTCTACTGTGATCGCAGCTGCAATATCTTGTCACAGTTGTAGCATAGCCCGCTTGTGTCAAGGCACAGCTGATCGCCTAATTTCATGAAACCCATCATGTGCCCGATATTGATTCAACGGCGCAGCAGCTGACCCACTTTGCTGTTTGCTTTCGTGCGTGCCTGGCATGTGGTTTTGCACAGGGTGGAGCGTCTGTTGAAGGTGAAGAAGATGGACTCGTGGACTGACGCCGACTACCGTTTGAAGTCTGTCCAGGGCGAATCTGCCGAGCTACTTGAAGTTCTCGGCCGCTCTACCATCATGGACTTGCTGTTCAGCACCACCTGCGAGCTAGAGGTGCGTGCCGCATATCATTTTTTAAGCGTTGAAGTTGAGTCGTACCGCAGCACATGCTGCTGTTTTGACACCATGTAATCACATTGCACGAGTGAGAGCACTGTTGACCTCGTCAGGGCGTGTCACTCATCAATCTCTCTGCAACTTCAACCTATGGACTCTGACCACGCCACTGTCTTGATTTTTGTGTGTGGCGGAAACAATGCAAGCTCAGTCTTAGTGTCTTCTTGTGGTGTACTGGAACTGTGCAAGCCCAGGAAACAGATGTCAAGAGACTGTAATCAATATGTACACTCAAGCAGTGATGTTCAGTGATGTGTGTGTTTGGTAACGCTTCAGCACTTGCACGCTGCTAACATCAGCAACGACTTCATCCCTGCTGGCTACATGACGCTCGGCCAGCATTGCCATTGCTGAGCCATGCTGTCTGGCTGCAATTTGCTCTTCATGTCTGACTTGAACGTATATATTCTGCTGCACTGACACAATGTGCACAGGACGCTGCGCAGCACTCATTGCCGTCGTCACTGGTGCACTTGCAACGCTTGCAGTGTTGAGAAGCGGTGGCGACCAAATTTGTGCAGCCACTGCGCTGAGCTGCATGCGTGTTTGAGCGCTTGTTGTTCAACTCCCCAATTGAAGTAAGATATGTCAAGACTGGAGCAAGACTTCCACATTTGTGATTGTGAGCAGTGTGCTGTAAATTCCCCAGCACGATCCCTATATTGCATTCCACGCAATCACGCCCATCAACAGTGGTGCTCTCTGCATTTGAAGTTGGCATTACTGCAAGTCGTTGAGGCAACGCGAGCCTCTTTTTTCCTGCGCTGCGGCATTTGAAGTGTGTTGCTACGTTGCTTGCAGCAGCAAGCTGCATTCTGCGCCTGCCTCGGCTGCAGCATGATCTGTGCCAGGCAACGGCACGCGTGCAATTTCGGCCAGTTTGCCGTGATGCCAGCTGCTGTCCGCATCACTTCAACTGTGAAGTTCAAGGCAATTGATGCTTTGCGGGCATGTGATGCCTGGGGTGGGTGGGTGCAGAGGGGGGTTGGGGGTGGGGCTACACTGTGGTTGTTCTCCATCTGTTGCCGGCATCGCCATCATGACGCCTTGGCGCTGCCCTGTACAGCAGCAGCGCTCAGTAGCGCCGGCACTCAGTGCTCAGCATGCAGACCACCGTGGGGTGGTCAGCACATGCAGGGGGGCTGCGGATGCAGCAGTGCTCAGATGCTGAAAGCAACGCTCAGACACAGCATCAGCGCTCAGTAATGCATGTCTATTAGTGTGCTTCAGGAGAGCAAGCCCCAGCGCTCAGGCATGCCGCCATTTCGGGTGTTCCAGGCACGGCACAGCAGCCACTGATGGCTGCCCTTGAGCGCCTGCTAGTGCACATTATGCGCATGTGCGCAGGGCTTGGCAGACAAGGCCATTTGAACCGACGACGCGTCGTTCTGCTTAGGAGGCCCTGACGTGGCTTCAACTGCGGAGATGGGGGACGGTGTGCAAGGAGCAGAATCGGTTGTGCTTCAATGCGCCGCTTGACGTTGTGGCGATCGTCCCACCGTTCAAGAAGCTGAAGCATCTTCAACCAGTCGCCTATCAAGCGGCCTCCATGGGGTGCAGGATTGTGCTCAGACTTGCTCCTCATATATGTATGCATCCTGCCAGTATTGAGTGGCGCGATGTTACTGGCTGCAGTGTTGATGCAGCGACCACATTAGGCTGTCATCCTCTTTGCGAACGCTGTCCATGCTGAGCCTGCCGCTGTGCAGCCAGCCTTAGGACACATCAGTGTTGTTGCCAGTCGTGGCGACGCTCAAGCAAAGCCTGCGGCCACACACATGCGTTGTCGGTGGTGACACTCAAGCCAGGCATGACAGCTGTGTCCGCCTCCGCTCTGGAACAGGGGGCGTGTTAAAGGCTAGCACCGTGACGATGCGGCGTGTTGCGCCTAGGGTTAAAGTTGCCAGGTTCAACGTCTTTGTTGAGCGTGTATCAGAGCTCAATGTGAGAGCGCTGCGCCAGATGTGGCGCGTTTAGACGCAAAGCGTGCATGCGCTGCTCTGTCGGTCCAGCATCAGCTAAGTAGTACGTGAGCACAGCGGGGTACAGTAGATGCGCTGCAGTATTGAGCGCTGTTGGGCCAGCATGCAAGCGCCAGTGCTCAGCCATGCCAACTCGCGGCTGCGTACCGTGCACGAAGGGTCTGGCATCTGTCCTTTGCAGCGTGCAGGCGTTCTTGCTCGCGCCACAGGCGTACCGGACAGCTGCTTGCGCTGTCAATGTCACGGTGCCTCTCCGCTTCCTTGTATGGGCTGCTGTGTGAGCACTGAGGTTGTTAGTGGTGGCTTTGTCAGCGTATGCTGAGCGCTGCCACTGCACTGTCTGAGCGTTGCCACTGTGCCACCAGGTGTTGTCGATACAGCGCATCTGAGTACCAGGTGTTGTCGACTTAGGGCATTTCGGTACCTGTTCGACCTGTACCGAGATGCCTTGTATCGACAACACTTGGGCGCACACCAGCTTGGACGGTCATATGGTGCGGCATGCGCACTCAAGTAACATCATGGCTTGTAGGGCGTCGTTGATAAGCTGGCTTCCGTGCGCATGCTGCAATCGGCGTTGCGCTTGGCGCTGTTTGTAACTCTTGCTGCAAGTGCAACTTGAAGCCGACACCAGCCCCAGATCGACGGCACTGTCGTCGTATGTGATCATGGAGTGCTGGGAGGGGACACCCCTTTGCAGCAACACCCTTTGAAATGATCAGGGTGGTACTGGTCTGTAGTGGTGTGTTTGGCGTCCGCGCTGCCGGTTCCTGAGCACTGCCCCATGCTGAGCGCGACCCATTGCGGAGCGCTGCATCGGCACTCAGCACTTGTGGTGCGATGCTTGTACTCAGACAGCGCAGCTTGTTGAATGCGACAGCGCTCAAATGTAACAGAGCTCACTAGGATGCTCTCAGCACAACACACATCAGCCATGTTGGGCATAGCGTGCGCCAAGCCATCCTGAGGCGCGGGGTTCCTGATGCCAGCTCAAAGCGACTCGCGGCGCGCTGCCGCTGCAGATCTGAACGTCGCTTTCAATGGGGGGTCCATCTTCAAACTCAATGTCACTTTATCACTAATTTCAAGATGCGAACGGCCACGTAAACTGCAGCCGCTGGCCACGCGTGTTTCATTGAACCATAACACCCTACATACCCCCCCCGCATCGCCGTTCTCTCACCGTTCTGTTGCCCCCCTAAAGACCATTCCGCGAACCGTTCTCTCACCCTTCCCGCGCCGTTTCCGCGCCATTCCCGCCCTTCAAAGACCATTCCGCGAACCATTCTCTCACCCTTCTCGCGCCGTTCCTCTGCGCCGTTCCCCTTCCTCCGCAGGGCCTCATGTCGCGCCTGTCGGGCGGCGCCGCCGTCATTGCGGCCATCGCGCAGGCGCACAAGATCGTGTGCGGCGCGGCGCAGTTCGTAAAGTTCGGCCCGGGCCTCAGCGTGCGCGTGTGCGCGCCGCAGCTGCGCGCCATCATCGAGGCGCTTTCGGAAGAGCTAGAGCCCGATGTCGGCGGCCTTCTGGAGGCGGACACGAAGGTCGTGGGCAAGGCGTTCACGCAACTCGACGCGATGCTGCGCGTGCTCGAGGGCTGGGACCAGCGGCAGCTTGAGTTCCGCTCCGTCGGCAAGGCCAAGTCTGGGTGAGTCATCGAGTCATTGAGTCATTGAGTGCTCATGCCGTGTGTTTTAGAGGCTGGGATCAGAGGCAGCTCGAGTTCCGCCCCCCTGTCGAGGCCAAGTCTGGGTGAGTCCGCAAGTCGTTGAAGGCTTATGCCGTGTGTTCTAGAGGGCTGGGACCAGAGGCAGCTTGAGTTTCGGTCCGCTGTCAACGTCAAATCTGGGTGAGCTTCAAAGTTGTTGAGCACTGATGCCGTTTGACCTACAGGGCTGAAGAGTCGTCAATGTCAAGTCTGAGTGAGTCTTTGAGTCATTGAGTACTTATGCTGCGTGTTCTACAGCGCTGAGACTAGAGGCAGCTCGAAGTCAAGCTGAATCAGCAAGACGAACTCGAAGAGTGCAGTAGTTGAGAACTTGAAGTTCAAGATGATCGCTTAGCTCATAATGTGACGTTGCACAGGGTTGACATATACGGCATACGCCGTATGAACCGTATATGTATAGCCGTATGAGCGTACGTATGAATCCCGCCAGGACGAATATACGGACGGTGCAGGCAAGCAGTACCCGCAAGGGCAGCGCAGCCGGGATACAGAGCGCAGATGGTGGTACAATGCCTGCAATGAGCATTCATATACAACATGAAGCGCGCAGCTTGTGCTCGACAAGCAAAACCATGCTCGGCAACATCACACAGCTCTCACGCACCGCGGGAGGAAGTTCAACATGAAGTTAAATGTGAAGTTAAAGTTGAAGTTTGCGGCAAACGTATACTGCGTATGTATAGTTCTCAGGGCGGTATACGTCTCTACCATATGCATGACGTAGAACGGACCGTATTTGTCAACCCTGACGTTGCAATGAGCCACCAGGCGTCAGGGTGCTGTGAGCACTGCTGCAGAGAGCGGAGATCAGAGCAAACTCGAGTTCTGCTCTGTGGTGCGACGCAGGTCGAGTGAGTAAGCGAGTGAATGACTATTTGATTAGGCAAGTAGATTTTATGCCGCATTGCTGGTTTCTGCACAGATGAGTACACAAACTCGTCCACAAGAAACAGTAAAGTGAGTACTTTGAGGGCTCACCTGTCCTGCAGCGACCCTGACAAATAGATCCGTGAATCGTGTTGTATTGCAGGTTTCAACCTTACGTCCCGATGAATGTATGCGTATCTGATAAGTGTGAGGGGGCGAATAGATGTCAGGCATCAGCTGCTCTATACATGGGCAATGTCTCAGTCCCTAAATCAGTCTGATGAACGCGGTGCTGACTGTAACTTAAACCTCAAACCCCACAACTTCAACCCTCCTGCAATCCAATCCCAACTTAATCACCCCCCCTGGCCCTCCCCCCCCCTTCCTTGCAGCGATCACGTCGCGCTGACCGCCCTGCTTGTAACTCCAACTTCAAACCCTACTCCTTCAATCCTCCCTCCATCTAACCCTAACTCAACCCCCCCCCCCTGCCCCCCCTTGTCCGTGCATGCAGCGAGCAAGTCGCGCTGACCGACCTTCCTCCAACTCAAACTTGAAATCCTACAACTTCAACCCTACCTCACTCTAACCCCTAACTTAATCCCCCCCTGCCCCGCCCCTTTTCCTCATACAGCGAGGAAGTCCCGCAGACCGACCTGCTGCGGCGCCTCCTCAACGCGACGCACCAGAAGTGGAAGCCCATCACCCGCGCCACGCAAGTCGCCGCGCCCACTGCGGCGCCTCCTGCTGCTGCGACGCCGCCGCCAGCAGCGGCACCGGCGGCGGCCCTCCCCACGTGGCCCCCCGCCGCCCCCCCCCTCGCCCCCCCTCCCATGCCCCCTTTCATGCGGGTCATGAGCGTGCCGCAGGCGCAGCCCCTTCATGCGGCGTCAGCGCTGCAGCAGACGGCGACGCCGCCGCCGCTGCCGCCGCTGCTGCCGCCGCCCATGCTGCCACCGCACATCGTGGTCAGCGGACCGCTCGCGGCGCGCTCGCTGCTGCCGGGTCAGCTCGCGCCGCCGCCGTTCATGCAGCTGCCGATGATCTCCGCAGCAGCGGCGGCGGCAGCGCAGCAGGTGGCGGCGGCGCAGCGCGCGGCGGCGGCGCAGCATGCGGCGGCGGCGCAGCACGCTGCGGCAGCGCAGCAGGCGGCGGCAGCGCAGCAGGCTGCGGCAGCGCAGCGCGTGGCGGCAGCGCAGCATGCGGCGGCGGCACAGCATGCGGCGGCAGCGAAGCAGGCGGCGGCGGCGGCGGCAGCGCAGCAGACTGCGGCGGCCGTCAAACCAGAGCCCAAGGTGGAGGACACCAAGATGGAGCCCACGGCAGAGCTCATCAGGATGATTGAGGAGCAGCGAGCGCCCCTCAAGTACGAGCGGTTTGCGCTGCACGCGCCAACGCCGCAGGCCAAGCAGCCCCTTGTCACTACGGCGGCGCTTCAGCCCAAGAGGGAGTCGCCGACCATGCAGCTCCCTGCTCAGCCCTCTCTGCCGCCCCCTCCTCAACCCCCTCTGCAGCCCCCTCCCCAGCCGCCTCTGCAGCCCCCTCCACAGCCCCCTGCTCAACCCCCGGCCCGGCCCCCTTCTCACCCTCCCGCTCAACCCCCTGCACAGCCCCCTGCTATGCAGCCCCCTACTATGCAGCCACCCCCCATTCAGATCCCCACCCCCCATGCCCCCGCACACAAGGACCTGCTGCCAGAGCCTGCGCACTCCCCTGCGCGCAGCGACAGGGGCGACGGCGACAGCGCAATGGAGGTGGACAATGACGCCAAGGCCAACGGTGATGGCGATGATGCGCTGAGCGCTGACGCCCGCGAGAACGGTCTCGAGATCGTCGACGATGAGGGCGCGCCGCCGTCGCTCGCGGCCACGCAGTCATCTGCGGCGGCCGCGGCGGCGGCCGCGGCGGCAGCGCGCAGCGGCGGCGGCGGCGGCCGCAGGGGGCCGCCGCGCTTCTCGGCGCGCGTCGTGGTTGCGTACATCGACGCGAACACCAAGCCGCACGAACTCGTCATGGCGGAGAAGCGGCTCGAGGAGCTCAAGCTCGGCTCGAACGAGCTGGCCAGCGCGGCTGCCGCGGACGGCGGCGGCGGCGGCAGCAGCGGCGGCGGCGGCGGCGGCGGCGGCGGCGGCGCGGGGAAGGACTGGGACATCTCCGCGGAGCAGCGCGCGGCGGGCGCGTGCGGCGAGCACCGCTTCCGCTACCGCAACGCCAGCTCGCCGGGCTGCGGGCTGTGCGAGCGCGCGCACGTACCCATCTGCGGCGCGTGCTCGCAGTGCGTGCGCTGCTATCGCGAGGGGCGGTTCGGGCCCGCGTGCCGCGAGTCAAGCGACGATAGCGGCCGCTGGAGCCCGCCCGCCGGCGCCGCCGCCGCCGCTGCTGCGAAGGGGAAGGGGGAAGGCGGCGACGGCAAGGGGCGCGGCATACTGCGTAAGCCCAAGCCGGAGATTGCCGGCGACGCGTGGCGGCCGGGCCGCAGCAAGAAGGATGGGGGCAGCGGCGGCGGCGGCGGCGACGGCGGCGGCGCGGGGCCCAAGCTGCACACGCTGCAGGGGCGCGTGGACCGCGCCATCTACGAGGCGTTCACGTCGGACGGCAAGGAGGAGAGCTTCGCGGCGCTGCTGTCGCTGCTGCGCTACAGCGGCCTGCACAACTACCGCCGCCAGACGGGCGAGACGGCGCTGCACGCGGCGGCGTACCACGGCGCGCTGCGCGCCGCGCGCGCGCTCCTCGACGGCGGCGCGGAGGCGGGCGCGAGCGACTCGCACGGCAACACGCCGCTCGACCTCGCGCGGCAGCGCATGCACGCGGACATGATGGCGCTGCTGGAGCGCAGGCTCAGCGGCGGCGGCGCGCGGTCGTCGCCGCCGCCGCCGCAGCAGGCGCAGGCGCAGCAGCCGCTGCCGCAGGACCGGCAGCAGCAGCAGCCGCAGCTGCAGCAGCAGCCGCAGCAGCAGCAGCAGCAGCCGCAGGCGCAGCAGCAGCCGCTGCCGCAGCAGCCACAGCAGCAGCAACAACAGCAGATTTTTGACTACTCGAAGCTGCCGCCGCCGCGCCCATTGTTGCCGCCGCCGCCAATCATCACGCTGCCGCCGCCGCCGCTGAACTTCCTGGCGTCAATGGGAGCCCCTCGTCCGCCTGCGGCACCTGTAGGCAGTGCGCAGCAGCCTACGCCACAGGCGGCGACTCAAAAGGTACCCCCAGCTGGAGGCCCTGGAAGCTACGTTCAGCCGCAGCAGCAGGAGCAGCAGCAGCAGCCGCAGCAGCAGCAGCAACCGCAGCCGCAACCGCAGCGGCCGCAGCTGCCGCCGCAGATACCTGAGCTTGTGCGCAGAACATCAGTAGAAGCGGCGGAGTGGGCCAGCAGCAGGGCTAGTCCTCCTTTGGACTTGCAGCAGCGGCAGCAGCAGCAGCAGCAAGGTGACGCATCGCGCTCACCGCCTCTTGTACCAGTGGCGCAGGCAGTAGTGCAGCAGCCGCAGCCAAGCAACGACAGGGCGCAGCGCGTGTTGGCAGCATCCCCGCCGCCACCGCAGGCTGGTGTCATGGCCACGTCACAGGCGAGCGCAGCGCCGCCCCAGCAGCAGCAGCAGCAGCAGCAGCACCTGCCGCGCCAGCAGCCACCGGCGCCGCCTGCGCCGCCGTCGCCGCCGTCGCAGCAGCAGCAGCAGCAGCAGCGGGAGGATGAAGCGTATGTGCCTGCAGCGCAGACAGCAGGCACGCCGGCGCATCAGCAGCAGCAGCTGCCGCCGCAACAGCAGGTCAGGCCGCGCCGCAGCGGCACCGGCATTGGCTCGCTGGCTGCGTTCTCTTCTATGCCATTCCAGCAGCCGGTGCAGCAGCAGCAGCAGCAGCGGCCATACCCGCATGATGTGAACTCGCAGCAATCAGCGGCAGCAGGGGCCCCGCTACACCAGCCGCCCGCGGCTGCTGCAAGCGCTGCAGCGGCAGCGCGTGGTACGGCAGCAGCGGCGGCGCCGCAGGCTTCCTCGGTTGGGCAGCTGCGTGGGAAGGACGGATTTGCCACAGACGGAGGCAGCCAGGAGCGAGCGGCGTCGAAGCAGCAGCAGCAGCAGCAGCAGCAGCGCTCAAGTGGTGCGCAGGCAGCGATACTGGGCGGCGGCGGCAGGGACGCAGTCGGCGGCAGAGGCGCGGGCGGCAGCGGCGTCACCTTGGCAGGCCTGAAGAGGAGCTTGAGCGACGCTGACAGCAGCGACGGCGACTTTGGCGCAGTGAGTGCTGGGCGTGCTGGCGGCGGGCGCAGCGCAGGCGAGGGGGGCGAGAAGCTCCGCAGAAGTGATTATGGCCTGGCGCAGGGGCGCAACGGCGGCAGCGGCGCTGGCTTTTGTGGCGGCAGAGGCGCTGGCGGCAGCTCTGGCGGACGGCGCAGCCTGAGTCCTGTGGCGGGGGGCGGCGACGGCGATGGCGGCGGCAGCTGGCGTGGGGGCGAGCGGGGGTGGCTGGAGCACCGCGGTGATGCAGGGAAGCGCAGAGCCGCTGAGATGGACATGAGGTAGGCAGCGCACGCAGGCGGTGGTGGTGCGCTCTCTGCATGTGTATGCATACGCTGCAGTGCGAGCTGACGCGCTTATGCGTGCACTCGATGGTGGCGCATGTCGTATTTTCATGCACATGCACGTCTAGGCCTGTGCCGTTTGTGATGCCGTACATGTACCGTGAGCTTAATCGGAGCGTGCGCGACTGTGCATTCCCGCCGATCCCTCAGAGCTGCCGTAAACTGATACACCCGCTTGGTACCTCTTCTGTTGCGTGTATTGTTCAGCCCCTGCGCTGCTCCCACCACTGGCAGCGGCCGCGGCTTTGCAAGCAACAGCAGCAGTTCTCGCTGGCTTGAAGATGAGCGCGACAGCGGCGACAGGGGCGGTGCTCTAGGATACCCAGAAGATGACTGGCTAACAGGCGGCGTGGGGGGAATGCGCAGCGGTGCCACTGGGGGCAGTGGCTATGGAGGCAGTCGCAGCGCCGTGCGCAGCACCGCTGATGACCCGCGCCGTGCTAGAGCTGGTGCTGGCGCAGGCGGCGGCGGCGGCGGCAGCGGCGGCGCTGCTGCCAGCGGACTGCGTGGCGATCCGCGTGTCATGGAGCGCAGTCGCAGCAGCAGCGCGCGCGGCGCCGCATTTGACCCGCGTGACCATGATTGGGATGGGCGCCTTGGCGGCAGCCCTGGCGACGGCGGCAGCGATGGCGAATACGGCTACGCTGTCGACGAGCGTCTGTGGGCAGAGCGCGCAGTCATCGACGAGAGACTAGTAGCACGCGAGGGCAGCAGCAGAATGGCCGTTGCACGCGGCAGCGGCGGCGCCGGCGCCGGCCGTGGCCGCAGCGGCAGCCGCAGCAGCAGCAGCAGCGCACGGCGTGAATTCTCACAGCGCGACGTGGCTCAACATGAGTTCATGCGCGCTGAGCATGGCCGCGGCCCTTGGCTTGAACGCCCTGCAGCGCGCGAGGCCTTTGTCGATGACGCCTGGGACGACCGCCACAGCGGCGGCGCCGGTGCGTACGGCGCCATGGGCATGGACGTTGAACGCGGCGCACTGGACTGGCCTGAGCACAATGGCGGCGCTGATGGCCACAGCGGCGGCAGCGGCCACGCTCGTGGCAGTGCTCATGGCGGCGGCAGTGCTCACCCACCGCAGCCGAAGCCTGTGTACGGCTTGCGCAAGAACGGCAAGGTCAGAGGCAGTAAGAGCAACCCCAAGGCTCGCGGGTGCAAGGCTGGCAAGAATAGGAAGAACAAGGGCGCCGCTGGGTGGGTCGTCATCAACAATGTCGGGTGATGGCACGCGCAGCAGCGGCATCAATGGCGCTGTGAGACCAGCATGAGCCGGCGGCCACGACAACCACTGAACGCCGGGCTCTGATGAATCTGACTTGCGGGCGGTGGCGGCGGCGGCAGCGGCAGCGGTGGCGGTTGTGGCGGCGGCGCGTTTCGTAAAGCGCCCATCAGCTTGCTCTCTGCCTGAAGGCATGCGCTGTGCTCACAG
Organism: Tribonema minus; assembly: GCA_017506865.1. Classification (NCBI taxonomy): domain Eukaryota; class Xanthophyceae; order Tribonematales; family Tribonemataceae; genus Tribonema; species Tribonema minus. The sequence goes on along the minus strand of JAFCMP010000518.1, from coordinate 164,398 downwards.
AGCGCAGCGGCAGCTGTGGTACACCCGTCCTTACTGCATCCCGTCGCCAGAAGAGATTATCACACGTAAGCGGTGGCACGCCTTTGTTGGGCGGCGCAATGTGCACGGCAGGCCCAGATGATGACTGCGTGCATGTAGCACCCAGCAGTTTCTGCGTCAGTGGAGTGAGTGAGTGCCCTATATAACAGCCACATCATGATGTTGGGCAGTTGCATCTACGCGCCGACGCCAGTGGCCTCTGCCCCCCTCTCCGGCTTGGCGGTGCTGAAGGTAAAGCACTGCTCAAGGGTGTGCCCAGAGCTCGACGGCAGCACTGGACATGATGTGTGCTGCTCTGCCTATAAAATTCATGCGCGGTAATGGGCCTGTGACTCTCATGATTGTGTGTTGTTCTGTGCCTTTCTGTCTGTTGTCGAAACCTGAGCAACAGTTGCCAACTGCAGAACTTGACCATGGGCTTGCATTTCGGTCGCGCTGCTCAACACACTCTGCATTGTGCATCTGCCTTGACATGGGGTGTGGTGAGGGGTGTGCGTAGATGCGTCATGAAAAATGTCCACGCTTTGAAAGTTGACTTTGGCGATTGGGCTGTCTGTCGTCCAATTACAAGTTCATCCATCTGATTGGTTCTCGTTTAGGGCGCCAGAAAACTAGGTGGTGGTGATGGCAAAGCTTGCTACCAGATTCTAGCAGTAGATGCACCTGGTAGAAAAGCGTCTCAAAAGCGCTTTGCTGCTTTGTTTCGAAGCGTTTCACAGCGCGTTGTTGATCGAGAGCGCGTAGAGCTCACCACCGTGCTAGAGATGAGCGGCCACGGGATGTCAGGTGTGGTTTGTATTGCTAGAAGAGATGAGAACCAGAAGGCAATTTTAAAGTTGTGAGCAGCCACGTCAGTGCCCAACAGGACCAATCTCAACATGAGCTGAGCAGCTGATATTTTCCAAACCGTCTCATTTGCGCGTTGCTGATTGAGAGCGTATAGCTCACCATTGCGCCAGGAATGGACGACCAAGCAGACATATGACTCGCGTCTGATGCATGTGCTGCTAGAATTAAGTGATTATTGAGAACAGGACGCACATTATGAGCGGCCACGTCAGCGCCCAACAGGATCCAACCTCAACATAAGCTGAGCTGTGCGCTGTCACTTTTCTCAACAACATGGCCAAATGGCATCAAGTTGGTAATTTGGGTTCACATCCGACGCCCTTGCAACACTGCAAGTTCATCTTGGCATGTTCGAGCACTGCCATGAATAGGCTCACAACATCCAGTGTTTTCATTATTTTCACTTGGGGCACGGAAGGCCAGTCATCTCAGTTTGCAAGTGCGCTGATGCAGCACTCCTTCTCAGAGAAGACTCAATCGCAAACAGGCTTCCCCACTTAGCACTACAGCACCACCACCACCCCTCCCCAACTTACCCAGCTCTGTCCCCACCTTCAGAAGTTATCAAGAGCTCCGTGTTTTGTGGACTATCAGCACTGTTGTCATTGGAGGTTCCTTAATTCCAAATGCATCTTGTGATCTGTGCAAACAGAGCGCACCGACGCTTGTAGAAAGCGTCCATCTGAATCTGCTTCTTCATTGCCTCGGACTTTTTCACGACGTGATATTCATTAACTTGGGTAGAGACGCAGCTCCTGAGACTATGCACTACATGACCAATGTAGCGCCCGAGGTTCCACAATATACCGACACTTGCAAGCAACCGTATGCTACCCAGCAGGCTCTTTACTTCATTTTGCGCGAGCACGTGTCTCCCGCTGTGCATAACCCTAGCCCTGGGAAGCAACGCTCGCCAGATCCACCTAATGTTGAGCCCTTTGTTGAGCATCTGATGTTGTACACACGCAGACTAGGCTGCTGCGTTGATGCAAGCTTTTCGATTACATAGGCAACCCGGCCTCCCTTGGGCCTTTATAAATACAAGTCCATACGTACACACGCAATTCTCAACGCACTGATGACAGAATGAGGCCGCATAATTCAGAAGTGGCGGACCTTATTTGAGAACGGTGCAGAAAGCGACTGGCAAGCATACATGTCTGATGCCTTGATGAAGGTGCCTCATGCTCTCTGCATATATGGCAGACCTTAGTATCATCAAATGTGCATCTCTGCTGACTTCGCATGCAGCAAGCCAGTCTTCTAATAAAAAGCAAGCACGCCAACTCATCATTCCTTCAGTCCCATGGGGTTGTTTCACTGCTGCGAAATGTCGCTGCTGTGGTGGCGCCACCGTAATTTAACCATCAGTGTAGGGAGTGAAGTGTGGTCAGTCATACATTTCGGGCAGTGCTCAGGTTCAGCACCATCGTGATGCTGCAGCCGATGGCATCATGGTTCATGGGAATCACGGCGATGTAAAAAGGCAAGGCTTCGAAGCACGTCTCAGAGGGGTGTGCCCAGTGCTCAACGGCAACGCTGGACATGATGCGAGCACACTGTGGACTGGCGTGGTTTAAAAGAACGCATATACACACACAGGCCACTGTACACTTCCAGCTTCAGAATGTATTGGCATCAGCACATTGATCAAGAGGCACGACTCAACGGCAATCACAATCAGAACTCAGTGTCACAATTGTCAACGAAGCAGCACTTTGGCTGGCCTGCATGCGGTATATCGTGGTGTACACAATTCGCCACGGCCCCTGCCCTCTGTGCCTTTCCTTGGTCGAGCCCACAGGCAGCCGTTGCGCTCTGCAGCTGTGGCCGTGGTGCACGCTCACTTACGCGAGGCCAGGAGGCAGCCTAAGCACGCGTATCACCATGAATGGGCAGTGCCGTGCACGCCAGTGCGCGAGCTTTTGAGCACTGCGGTTTCATCTTGTGCAGTAGAAGTACATGCAATCACACGGCAGGCAGCAAGTGTGCAGGAGACAAAAAGTATGATTGCAATGGGGCTGCCGCTTGCACAACAACGGCGGCGCAAGCCGCGCTGCGCACGTAGTGACTAAGTGCGGCACTGCTCAGCTAAACTCTTGATGATTTGTCACTGGGGTGCGAACGTCAATGATAACCATGGAAAAAAAAAAAAACTAAAGCAAGAATTACAGTAGCAACTTGCCAACACATGACACTGCACGCAGTGCTCAATCACACTGAGCATCATCGGCACATAGCGCAACCTCGTCCAACTGTAATTCGGCTGCGCGCGCAGAAGCACCCAGCAGCTGCCACAGTGTGTGGGATTCAACTCAGCCATGACACTGCAGCAGATACTGCAGCAGTACAATGTGGTAGGAGCAAGCTACTGGCAGCAAGGCAGACAACTTGAAGACCACGGCCTGGCCAACCAGGCTAGCCTGTTGGTTGCTATTTTAACTGTAATGCAGGTTTACATTACAAGGAAATGTTTATCCTGCCGTTTCCCTTGCAGAAAAGTGAGCTGGCAGCATGAGGAAATGGAGCTACCCTGGTGGACTCTACATGAATCCTGAAGGTGAAAGCTTCACGTGAAGCTGCCGTGCTTGTGGGAGGAACACATCTTGGTGCTCACAACGGGATGTTCGAGGTCTTGTGGAACTGCCTACAGGACACATTGCCCAAGGGCCAACCTCCGCGAAAGGAAGGAACGTAGGGGATTCACTACAACGGTAGGCTGCAATGACTTGGCAGATCTTGCAGATCGTCTCACCAGGTCCTTGGGTGGCAGTGCAAAGTGGGGCCATGGAGGCCGAATACTAGCCCGTGAGCCACCATGCATTCCAGACACTCTGGGCTAATTGCACACCTGTCCAGGCATTGCGCCGTAACGTTGACGGACGGTAATTACTGTAAGAACTGCAGGAGAAACAAACGACTGCGTATACGTGAACGTGCGTAGCTGGGTAGGTACTGCAACAGTGCGAAGGCTGATTCTACCCCCAGGACAGGGGTGCTCACTGATGAGAGGCACCACAGGTGGGTACCAGCCACCAGCCAGAGCAGATGACTTTCACCGAGCCACTAGCATCGCTTGGGCTGCGGAGGCAAGCTCTTGGTGAGCACTGCCACATCCAGACCTCGGCACCGCAGTCACGGCGCTCCGGTGCATTCCGGCGGCAGCCGATAGCCGAAGCAGATGAAGTCCTGCATAAGGTGCGCGCACACGTCTTGCAGCTCCGCACGCGACAGGCTTGTGTCGAGCGCTGCCTTGTTGGGATCGTGAGCGGCCTCGCGCTCGTGCGGGAAGTCGCGCAGCGGCGGCAGGCCGAGTGTTGACCATAGCGTCTGCAGGTCTGCCTCAAGGTTCCCTAGCGACGCGACGAAGTGCATCGGAACCTGCGCAGCGAGCAAGTTGTGGCAAGGCAGCAAGGCGTGTGTAGATTTGCTGAGCACGAGCGCAATGAGAGCATTCAACGACAATGGGGGGGGGGGGGGGGGGGAGGGGGGCAGCGATGGTTGTGTAAACGAACGAGGCACTGACTGGGGTCGGCTCTGGTTCAATAGCATCTCATGCACCACAGTGCACACAGTGAACCCACGACCGATGGCACAAACCAGCAGCAGACACACAATCTCATGCCCCTCAGACACATGCTGCATCATTCCCACTGAGGAATTCAGCAGTGTGTGCATGTCATACCTTTCCATGCTCAAATGTATGTATATATATACATATCGCACGGGTCACTAAGATTTAACAAGGTCTGCTTGCATGGCGCCTCGTGCCAATTCTGCCATTGCAGGTTTCATGCATGTGTGCTCCACTGCGTTGTTCTTATGTGCATATTGCTCCTTGAGCAGCAGGTTGTACCTTGTTCAAGTCAGGTCTGAATGAGCACCCAGCACAGCACTTTCAGTGCAACTCTTCGAGGCTTGGTCAGGGGCTTCACACCCACGCGCAACCCACTATCATAATGCGGAATGGCAGCAACTCCTTCAGCTGCCTCCATCTGTAGTTTTCTGCAGATGTTGCTGGAGAAGCCATACAAAGAAATGGCTGGGGCTGGTGGGGTCCAAAGCACCTTTCACCACTCACTGGCAGGCCGCACGTTTTATATGGGCACCGCAGATACTCAAGGACGAACCTGCAGAAATGCCATTCATCATACCATGCGCTCCAAGTAAATCATCATCGCCAACTTTGGTTAAGAAAATGTTGCTGACTCCGAGGTTCCACAGCTGATGCAGAGGTAAATGCGACACCATTTGCAGCAGTTGCCCTGAAAATCAGGCCGTAATGTAATGCGGAGCAAAAATTACACAATTCACCTGTCTGCCGTTGGCGTCACTGCCACTGAGCCTGCGCGCCTGAGTAGAAGTGTGCTCATTGACAGAGGAGTTCCTGGCACACATGCAGGATGAAAGATTGCACGCGTGAGCACATCTTGACAGAGTCGGTTGTAATCATTGGAAGGCAATGGGGGGCTGAAGGATAACGAGTTTTAAGTTACTCAACACGTGCTAAGTGGCATGAGACAAGCTGCTAGCAGCCACTGCGGATGAGCAAGTACCCTCTCTGTGCCAGCCAACGGACTAGCGCATGAAGCGCAGATAGCAACTGCGTGCCTGAACAGACCAAATCAAATGTCGGGCTGCCACGTGCAGAGCAAACTGATCGTCAGCGCATCTACCGCAGGCAGAGGCGCATGAAGTCCGACGTCAGCAAGCGCTGTGCCTGCTCTCCAGCGTGCATGTGGCTCCATGGAGGGCGTCCGCATCTGAACGCATTCAATGTGCACTTTTCCCGACATCATGAACACCCGATGAACTATTTTCCCCTTGATCTACAGAACACTCGCCACACTGTGTTGTCCGACATTGTAGGTCTTGATGACAGTTGTGTCGGCGTGTGTCAGGCCTACAGTAGGCACAGCTATCAGACATGCCAAATCACAATCTGCTTCACCGAGGCCGTCAAATGCGCTACGCTAGTAGGCGTCAATCCTGCGTCTAATGCCGCCATACCATTGCATGCACTGAGTCGTCAACCTAAGCCCACCGGCACATGGTTCTGATTCATGCATTTGTCAATGATTTACGAAACCCCGCTCTGAACCACGCGACCTGATCTTCCTGAGCGCTGCCACCCTAGAAACCCAGCCACCCGTAAACAAGTGCTGCAGCCCATGCAGTCGATCAACACTTGGACCATTGATTACATGATGATAACCAGTAGTCACTCACCGAAAGAGCTCTAGGTACTCCTTCAGGGGAGTCCCCCACAGCGGTGTGTCAGGCACCGATACGGCCTGCATGTACCCCGACTTGAAGCGCGCAATGGGCTCGCGCACGACGCTGAAGAACAGCATGCCAGAGATGAGGTCATTGTCGAGCCAGGTGGTGCGTGCCCTGATCTTGCGGCACTCCGCCTCCGTTAGACCGCTGCACAACCACCAGCAGATGCTAACGACCATTAGGTGAGCAGTCACAATGGTAGAATACAATGTGTCAGTGAAGGTAATGATACCATGATGACAATGATTAGCAGCTAGTACCATGGGAATCATTCAGCCTGACACTGTCAGTGAGCACCATGCCTGTGTGGCAGTTGCACTGCGTAAGAGTCACGGTGCTGCGCTGCAGTCCTTCAACTCATGCATAGTTCAACACTGTCAGTAAGCCACACGCCTGTATGCATTGCACTGCGTACGAGTGCTGCGCTGCAGCCCTCCCATTCATGCGTTGCTCATTCAGACTGATGATTTCAGATGCTCTGCTTGTGGTGACTCTGGCTGCCGCTTTACCCCTGAGCTAAAATGCTTATGCGCACATGGCAGCCTGAGGGCGGCCACCCCGTTCTGACGTGCCAGGGTACCACATGACGTAGTCCTAGGGTTCATATCCTATGCAGCAACTAGCGGGGGGAGATCCACACAGTCCATCAGCATTGCCGGTTCGGCAGGATCAGACAGTTACTGACACAATCAGCTTTGGTGGCATGACGCAGCTCGGTGGCATGATGCAGCTGTTGGTGCAAACAACCATTAAGTTGCTGCACGTTCCGGGGACTGACTGGCTGGATATCTACCAAATTGCTGGATGGCTACCAAATTGCCACTCAGAGGATAGAATTGACACGGCAGCTCCTAGGACAGAGTAGTTCTACTCTCAGAGCCTGCCAAGTGTATGAGCTAGTCAGCAAGGCGTTCTTTCACGCTGCACTTCAGGGTGATGCCGCTACATGCTGGGACAGCGGTACTGACACAACCTTCAGCTGCAAGCTCTCACCATTGGTACCACTGGGCAGCACCATGGTCTAATGCGTGTCCATCAGTCAGCCTCAGGCTTTCATGAGTGAATTCTGAGTCAGAGTCTAGTCTACGAGTAATTTCATATCGTGCATGTGCTAGCAGTACTGCTAGCAGTATCGCGTTCAGCGTCAGTAGTGCTGTTACAGTAGTAGACTTAGTCTAGTGGTGTAGTGAATGAATGCACACATGAACGAACCTCCACATGCATTTGACACTGTGACAGTCTGGCTCGGCGGTCATGTAGTACCTGCAAAATTTTGCCCTGGTCTCTGGCGGTGCCCACAAGTGGTGATTGTACGAGGTGCACTTGAAGTTGGAGCTGAGGACGGCGTTGATGGTGCTGCTGCCAGCCTTGACATTGCCCACGTACACAAGATTGACCTGCAAAGGGACAGGACGGCGCCACCAATGCAGGGTCATCACTGAGCAAGACTTCGTCTCTCTGGCATTTGATGTGCACACTTTCAATCAGTCTGAGATGCATCACATGTCCGACACCAGGTCGGCTGTGCTAACATCACTTGACACGATTTGTACTCATCACAGCAGATCAATTCAAGCGCCGCGCTGACACCACATACCATACGGTGCGCTGCTGCTCCCAGACAAAGTCCGTTATCATATGCCGGCTTGTCAATGAAGCGATCTGAACAAGGCGGCCTTTCAAACCTTTTGGTTTGTTAAGTTAGGGTAAGATGCAATATGACAGCTTGAGCACCCGCTTTGCCCTCGTCCCTGATCTTGTGCCATTGATCGGTGTCCATGCAATGTAGTGGCTCAGTTTGCATATCACCGTGATATCGGATATGAACTGCCAGTGAGTGACTCAAGCACAAAACTTGAATGCGAAATGCCTCACAAATATACATGTAAGCTCACCACGGCAATGCATCCGGTGGAGCACATTATACGACTGTAGTATCAGTGCTGCAGGACCTAGTGTGCTTCAAAGTATGCCACAACGCATGTATGCCATGCTGCCTGAGTACAATGTGCGTGTCTGGAAGGGGCGACTCAATGACCGTCATCACGGTATGGTGTTTCTATGGAGGATTGATTTGAGCGTCAATGATCCGATGACTCACTGAATGTGAAATATGCCTGTATGAAACTCGAATTTGAATGCGATGAAGATTTCGGGTTAAGCCAGTCAGTCTCTGTCTAGTACTGTAACATTTGATTCATGTAACTGAATCATCAGATGTTGAACTGATACTTGCAATGTGCTTCTGGATCATATCAGGATCCTTGTTGTTGTCCGTCGAATTTGTTTGATTTTCATAGTGGTCGTTAACGCACCTGAGGGCAGTATATAACATATGTGGGGTACGGTCCCTCATATTCATCTCTCTCATTCTCCATCTCCCACACCACCACGTTCTCGCCTTCGTGGGGTTTCCCGTCATTGCGCCAGAAGTTGCGGCAGCCAGGAGAGTGCCACAGCGCTGCCCTCTGATACGGGTCCAGGAGATGGTCGACGACCGGCGCAGAACTGTTGTGACCATACCAGTCAAACCTTGTGTCATAAGGTGAACTGGCGGTATTGCCAGCTGTTGCGCTGATCGTCAATTCCACGCTTAAGCTGACCTCCGAGGAGTGCGCACGCCGCCGCTCGACAGATGAGCCTGAAATAGTCCTGATGCCTGCATGTTCCGATGAGGCCTTGGCCGTTGAATGGGCAATTTGTCTCAGCTTGGTGTGATGCTTTGCGTCTGCTGTCACTGCTCGTGGGCTCGCCGCCCCCAAAGCCACCTTCAGCGCAGAAACTCTAATGTTGTTGTTGTCGGGCTCCGAAGCTGCCGCATGCAAAGTTGCTCTTGATGAAGGTGTGGCGACGACCGTCAGGGCGACAATAGCGGCCCAGCGGAAACAACAACGGCGTACTGCCATCATCTGCTTCGCCGCATGTGGCACAGACTGCCGCACAGTCATTTCTTTTCACCTTGGTTCACCTTCGGCGAATTGGGACGCAGAATAGCCATTTTTCCTCTTGCTTCCCGGCAGAGACAAAAAAACAGGAAACACACATGTGACATTTTTGGTTGCCAGAATGTATTGCCATGTGACCGGTGTGTGGGGGGTCCCGTGGAGAATCGACCCCCGGGCTGCAGTGCTCAGCAGCCCAAGCCTCCAACGGGCCGAACGCCCAGGGGACCCCCCCACCACCGCCCCCCGCACCCACCCGCCCCCGTCGCGCAGGGGCCCGACCACCCATGGCAGGGTGGGCGGGGGAGGTGTGGGGGGGAACTGTCACCAGCCACCACCTGTTGCAACCACTTGACAATGTGACACATCTCGTTCATCATCACAAAGGCAACCCCGGGGCCCAAATTGAATGTTTGATGCACACACCAGCGCGTCAATTGACCTTAGTCGTGTGACTCAGAGGCACTGCAATGACATGTGCACACTGGCAACAGTTGACCAGACAAGCTTTGGACTTTCAAAGTTACAATGTAAACAATCGATTAGACATCATCTCGTTGCGCACTGCCACGCCACCCTGCGCGGACACGTCTAGTGCGCTGAGGCTTCAAGCTGCCACCATTATGGTCAACTACCCGGCACGAGTGCGGAGGAGGCATTCTCCATCTCCGGCGAAAGCCTGATGTAGGTTCTGAACACTGCCGACTTCCACCTCCCCGCTTTCATGCTTTCAGTATCAGACCTGCCTGCTATCATCATCGCGGTGACCCCCCCCACTCGCCCTGAATGGAGAGCATACTCTGCAGGTGGGCCATTACCCCCCACAATTGACACCATCTGTCGCACAATGCGTGTTGCGTCAGACTCTCGACGCCTGACCACACTGAATGCTGCCCCCCGCGCGTAGGCCATCAGAGGCGCCGTGTCTGATAAACCAGGAAAAAGGCACAATAATTCGATCATGACCTGCGCACATGCCCCTGACCTTGCTATCCTGCCCCCACCCTTTTCTGATCCCCTTTGGACGCTTTGAAGTGTACCACCACCACAAGTCCATACGTACCACCACCACTTCGGCTTCCCTGTACCTCTCTCGCGGCAGGGGAGCCCCCCCTTTCCTAAATGTTAAGCTACCCCTGGTCAAACCGTAATCCGGCCGCACCGCCCCTGTGGCATCCTCCCCCCATATTTCAGAGGCTCGCAGCATCCACAGGTATGAAAGCGCTAGGCCATACCATACCAACCTACCCCCCGGAGCCGTTGCCCACAACCGTGCGCACTGACTCATCTGCCTACCCTGACATATCTGGTGCCACGTCAGGCCCCGACGGAAGGGGCGCACATTTGTGCCACTGATACTCTGCCGTCGTGCAATGCCCTCCGACACTGCTCTCACATGAAAATGCTTCACCGGCAACTCACCCCCCCCCCACATCTTGTGGAAGTAGTTGAGTGCTGACACCTTCGACCGTATCGTGTTGGCTCGATTTTCACGCTGGTGAAACAGCTGTGCCATGAAATCCCCTACTTGAGCGGCCTTTTCCGCGTCGCAGAGCGACACAACTATAAAATCTGGCAACCCTGCCGCCCGCCTGAACTCCAACCACTGAGTCAAGGCCGTCCTATACTGGCCCATAGATGTTGCTCCCACGCTGTCTCTGGCCAGCTCCTGGCTAAGGCAGCGGTAATAATGTGCATCTCGCGTTGGCTCAGCCCTGCTTGTCGCCAGTTTACATCTGGGAACCGTGCCTGTAACTCCGCCTGCACGCGCACAGTATCCCACCGGGAAATACCGTCAGCAGTCACATTGAGTTTGCCTGGCACGTGGCGCGCATTCAAACTCCACCCTCCAATCAGTTTGACTGCACCCAACAAGCGCAACAACCCTCCAATCCTAGGGTCTGCGGCCCCCCCACCTTTTTGAACCCAACCCACTGCAGAGGTGTTGTCCCCTCGCAGCAGCACCACCCCCCCTGGGACAGGGGGTGCATGGTTTTCCACCACCACCATCACCCAAGCCGTCATCACCATCCCCACCAGCTCAAGCAAGTTGATATGTATCGAACCGTCGCCCACCTTGACCTTCGTCCCCTTGTTGAGACGACTTGTCTGCTCTACCGTCAAGTCATATCGCCACCATACTCCAGTGACCTCGCAAAACCCTCCAATCGCCGTGTAGCTCGCGTCAGACCACCACTGGCGATCTGCCTTGCGTTTCACGAGGGCCGCTATGGGCATGCTCAGTGCGGCTGTCCCTACCCGGGGCCCCACTGCCCACCGCCAAAACACCAAGTCCTTGAGTGCCTCTGCGCCTATCTCTATGGCTGCACCTCCTGAGTATTTCGTAGTGCATTGACCTCCTTTGAGGAGACCCCGCAACCGCCAAACAAGAAACTTTCCGGCCCGAACCTCGTATGTGGCCCAGGACACCTTGCCCAACAGGCTCCACAACTCTTTCCGCCGAGCCTGCTGCCGGTGTGGCTGCCAAGATTCCAGCAGCGTCTGAAAAGCAGATCGTTTGTCTGCCGGCATTCTTATCACCATCGCTTCAGTATCAACCTCCCAACCCAGCACCGTCATCGTCGAATCCCAGTTTGTCACCTTGTTCTTTGATGTCGCAGGCGGCAACCCCTCCTGCGGCTCGCCAAGCAACCGAAAATGGGCGTGGGCCGCGCTGCGAGTCACTGCAAGCAGCGCTTCCTGGTCCCATTCTACCATGACCATGATCAAGTCATCCACATACATGCGTGCCCATACTGGGTCGGAAGGCCCACCTCCCTGTACGCGGCGTCGGGCTCTGTCGTCCAACGGCACCGGTACCACCTGCCGCGGGCTCACCGCTGGCACCACCGTTACGTGTGACACGAATTGAGCGGCCGCGAGTCCCGGGATTGGTCCTTCGCCCGGCGCCTCTTGTTGAACCGACCACTCTATCGCCCCGCCGGCCAGGCTCCACCACCCCGGTGAAGACCGCCAACCGAACTGCAACCGCAGGTCCACAACCACCAGATCATTGTACCTGTAGCCGAGCAATGGGCCTCTTACGTCGAGCGCCAACTGACGAAACGCCGACTTCACGTCCATCTTCGGAAATCAAAATGCGTTTGCGTGGCCATGCCTGCCGTAACGACCATATCCTGTACAGCATCGCCTCAAATATATGCCCACACTCCACGACAGGAGCCTTTTCAAACACCGTGGTAATGTTGACACTCTCGCCATGTAGCAAAGCAGACAAGTCATGCACCACGCGAAACTTTGCAGCACCCTCGTCGACCACAAACACGGGGTTGATGTGCAACCGTGTGCTGAAGTACATGCGGGCAATGGCAGCATGCATGAACGCACCGACCCAGAGCAATGTCTTCCAAGACTTTGCAATCAAACACCGGCACATGTCGTGGCTCAAGGGGGTAGTTTCCACGTGACACTGTCCATTCTGCCTCAAAATCTGCCTGCCGTTTGACAGACACCGGCACACCGTGCGCCACCACATCTAGCAGCTCCTGCAACCGCGGATAACCCTCCCCGCGCCCAAAGAAAGACGCTATAACCGCAAGCACCATGTGATCATTGCCTACCCCCAATGACTCCACCACGTTCACCATGTAGCCATCATGCGCAGCAATCAGCCCGCCGACTTCGTCTGCCAGAGACGACAGCGGCAGCAGTGACTTTCCGGCCATGGCCTGGTAGCAGCGCCACCGGGCGCGCATCTCAGCCGTAAGGCCTGGACATCTATGCACAGTAGAAGAAGCAGAGCACTCACTTGCATGAGGCGGTGCATTCGACATCTGATTCGCATCAACACGACAGTTGGACTGCGCGCGCACACTCAGCTGGCGCAACTCAAACCACCATCACATTGTTCACTCCCACCGGCGTCCTCACCACCCCGACCAGCTGCATCGCGCGCGAGAGGGGCCTGTGTCACTGCGTATGAGGCACCATCATCACCAACGTCAGACGCGCCAACTTGCGCGTTGCAACTGAGGTCCATCGGCGTGGCCTCTGAACCACTCGCATGCGACCTTTGTACCTCGGCATGCACCAATGCTATGCCACTTTCATCACCATAAGCAGCGCACCGCACTGCGTATACCACCTCTGAATCATCACCACCCTTATCATCACCACAGTTGCGCACCGCGAATCCTGCACTTGTGATGCCAGCCCCATGCGAGGCATCGTCGCGCACCGCGTCACCCCTCACCACACCACCATCAGTACCATCAACACAGCCATGACTGCGTGGAACACGCCCGCCACACAGCGTACCACCAACATGAAGTTGAGCTTGATGCCACACATCATCACCACGGTGACCCTCGTCATCACTAGTAGTACCGCCTGCATCCGCGCCTGAGTCAGAGACACCAGGATCTGACCTGGCTGCAGCGCCGCTTAATGCATTGAGTGTTACAGTACCCCTCGCAACCGCACCACCTGATGGCTCACCTGCAATGGACACTGCCGCCAACGCGACAGCCCCGTGCGGCTGGCCCGCCTCCTCCGGCTGCCCGCAGCGCCCAGCGCTCCCTATCCCCGGCTGCACCCGCACGCCTCGCAGCTCCTGAGGCCTCCTCCGCATAAGGGCCCACACCTCCGCTGCCTCCCTCGTCACCGCTGCCGCCATCGGCCCCCGCTCCCGCAGGCTCAGGGGCCCGCCCCCCTAGGTGTCGGAGTGGCGGTACTTGCAGGGCCCTGGGACGACGTTGCACGGGACTGGGTTCTGCTCCTTCACGTGCCTCCACCACACCCAGCAAACACCATAAGGGCAGTTCGCCGGCGCTCCCCACGGCTGTGAGCGCGTGCCTCCTGCTCCCGCCGCTGCGCCAGCGCCCCCGCCTGCACCCGCGCCGCCGCCCCCCGAGCCGACGGGTCTGCCGCCGCCCCGGAACGCGCCGTCAAACTTGCGCTTGCGCGCCGCCGCCACCGCTCGCGCCGCTATGTCCCCGTTGACCTCCAGCGTGCGAGCTGCGTTGGTCCACGACACCGTCGGGATGTCCGGCACGTCCAGTGCCTCGCCGCTCCCAAAGGGGGGGGCCAACCGGTGGTGCTGGAGCAGACTCGTCGACAGCGCGTCCAGGTTGCTGGTCCACTCGTCCAAGTCCGAGTGGATGGCCCCCTGGATGGCCGTCAGATCTGCGTCCGAGATCGTGACCCCTTCCTGGTGTACCACCAGCATCTCAAACTTTGCGAGCATGACCTCGCAGACCTCCATTTCCGACATGAAGGTCCGCGAGCCCTGCGGAAGCTCCGTGAGCCCGAGCCCGATCAGCTCTGCCCGCATCAGCTTAAAACCCGTATACAGGACCTGATACGACCTCGCAGTCGCCTTGCCGCTGCGAGTGGCCGGATCGCGGAATGAAAAGGCGATCGCTGCAGGTTGGAGACGTCCCACAGCATGTTCACCACTTTCTGGTCCACGTACACCGCTGTACGAGCCAGGACGTCGTGCAGCTTGCTGACCCGTTGTCCGCCGGTCAGCTTGATAGGCAGAGTGGTAGGTACGCCGCACCGCAGCAGGAGGTGGCGACGGTAGGCCTCGTTCTCCATTAGCGACTTGCGCTCTCGAGTGTCCTCACTAGACGTGGATCGCGAAGATTCCTCGACCTGGAGCTGCACCTCCTGCGCCACTACGTCTTGCATGGAGCCCGCCATGGCTCCAATCTTGTCCTCCAGAGCGCCCAGCCTCTGCTCCACCGAGTTCATGAAGCGCTCGAGCCTATCGGATATATCTACGGGGTTTTCCGTTGCCTGCTCTGCGGATTCCCCACTCTCACCCGACATGGCTCAAAAACTACTCCCCCGCTTCGCTGCTGCCGTCCGCTCGATGTTGCGCCAGCCGTAGGTGCCGCGCCTCACAAGATGTGGCCAGCCGCAGCCTCTCCGTGTCTCTCCCGTTTAAAAAATCGCTTTTGTCCAAACCCTCTTGCATGTGTGTATATTATGTAGTATGATGCGCATTTGACCAGCCCAACCACCCACCACCACCGCGTGTGCAGTGCACTTCTCTTACGGGGAGGGCCTATTTTCCATTCGCTCAGCCCGGAAACCCCCCCCGTAAACCCGTGAATCGGGGGGTGGAAACCACCCCCGTTCCCGGCGTCCGAGACCGATCTTTGGCGCTCTCGCCTGTGTTTTTTCTGGAATGCATGGCCTAGACGAGAGACTACGACAGCGTGCAAGCAGAACAGGGATGTCCGGTCAGCAGCTTTGGCGATATACTGGCGTAGAGGGGCCGTTGCGGAAGTGCGATCAGCATTTTCATTGCATTTGCTGCGGCAATTGGAGAAGCGCAGGAACCTGGTGCGTGGGGTTTGAATACGAGCCTCGCAGAGAAGACAACAGCAATTGGACGCGCGCAAGTGAGCAGTGCGCAAAGCAGTAAGAGCCGTCGTTCATCAGCATGTCAAAGTTGCGCGGGAGGAGGAGGAGCAGAGCAGGCGTAGCTTGGAATCACGTGCTCAAGCAGCGGGGGAGCTCGCCGACACGGATGACAACGAATCGCTTGCAGGAGACAACGACGCGAAACGCGATGAGCAGGATGGTCAAATCAACCAAGATGCCCACCAACCTCCTGCGTTCTCGGTGCCCCCGCCGCTTCCACGTCCCGCAACGCTGCTCAGTCCAGTGCAGCAGAGACAACTCCTGATGCGCCGCAGAGAATCAGATTTTGTCAGAGTTGCCTCGTGCCCTTACAAGCGCAGTGCAGATGCCACAAGCTCACAGGACGTGTCACTGGACGAACTCCTTGCTCAGCACTTCAATGGCTCGATCTATCGGGGAAAGGTGTTGGAAACGCACGCCACCGCCATCATCAATCAGGCAACGCTGAGCAGGTGGGTGCAAAGATGATTGACGCTACTTGTGCACACATCCTGCCAATCCGTGGAAAATACATATTAATGCAGCATCGCCTGAGGCCTGTTAGCATACTCCTGGTGAATATGAGTGTGACAGTGATTGCATTGTGCTCATTTCAAGTGATGCTCTGGCCAATTTGAAATTTGAGTACGCTCAATCTACGCTGCCTCTGATGCGTGCTGCTTGCTGACAGCAACAACGCCATGTCGGCGGCAACAGCGCAAGCTGTTCTGGACCTGTTCTTAACTCCACATCGTGGAGTTTGAATATCTGGACCCAGCCATCGTTTTCCGCAAGGAGCTCATGCTGCACAGCAGATGCCATGTCAGAGGACCGCATGGCGATGTGGTCGGAGTCCAGCTACCATGTCCATGGTGCTGCAGCAACAAGCACGTCCACGTTTGCGGGTTCAACAGGCAGCACTGCCGCGCTTATCACACACTTACAGGAGTTCGTGTGAGCGTCACGTCCATCTACAATTGCACTAATCCGAAGTGCAAGGGTCCACCGATGGAAGGCGACGCAGCAGCATCGGCTCCGGCAGTTGCAGATGAGGTCATGGACCAGCCAGTGGACCAGCAAACCCTGCAGCCCATGCCAGCACCCAGGGCGCAGGGCAACAATGGCAATGCACGGCCAGCGACGGTGTCAAGCGCAGCAGCAGGCAAAGCGCGCCAGTTCAGTCCACACCTTGACAGCTACATGCGGTTCCTGCCACGGGAAATCCGCGCACGCTTCAAGTCCTTGCACTGCAGCAGCAAAGTGGGTTACGCGGTGGAGGTGGCGCGGTTCCTGCTCGACAACTACGATCATCCCACCAGTCATCAGCAACGCGTGCTGGAGGCGCTGGCGCGAGGACGACAGAGCGAGGGAAAGCTCCGGTATGAGGCATTCATACAGAGGATGGCGGACACCGTTGCGCCGTCATCGTTCATGCCATGGCACACCTTCGAGGATGGGGGATGCCTCGCTCCTGCATCTGAGAAAGTCATCCGGACCATCTTCAACCAGGCATTCGACCGCATACAGCCATACCTTCAGCAAGCCCTGCAGGAGCAGTCAGTAGGGATCTGCCTCAGTGGCGATGGCACGCATCGCATCGGTGGACGCAGCAAAGGCGATACAGCAGCAGTACATTTCGTCATGAACGATGACAGCTACGTCGTGGCATACGGAGCAGCCGCCAGCGACAGCATTGGGCCTATGATTCCACTATACATGGGCCTGCGGGCAATGGCGGAGCGGCAGAACGGCCTCAGCGATGTGCGCGCAGTGTACCTCGACACGTGCTGCGACCAGCGCTTGGACGTAAGCGACACACCGATGGCACACATCTTCCCGTCAGTGTCGGGCGTCTCCGGCGACGGCTTTCATCTGGGCAACAGGATCACACGTACCACGCACCCGCATCATCCCGCACATGCCCAATTTGCATTTGAGGTGGGCAGGGCCATTCGACAACCACATATACCGGATCACACGGTGGTCGCACAGGCGTTGCTCAGGAACCCCCTAAGGGCAGGAGGCGGCAACCATGCGCAGATCTGGCGTCAGCGGAGCGATTGGCATGGGCGGACGCGTACAAGAGTAGCATTCGTACACAAGCACTACCAGCACCTACAATCGCGGACAACCTCAGGAAGCTGCGAGACAAGTAAGTGCCGTGACTGCTGCAGTTAACATCATAATCAAGAGGGGTGAGGTGATGCCACGGTGTTATGAAAGTGTTGTCCTGTCAGTGACTCCAGGACCAGTATTATAGTAAATGTTGCATATGATGGTGATATTATGTTGCATGATGGTGATATTATGCAAAGCTTTTCAATTGATGTAATGCAAATTGCGCCTGGTATCATTGAGTATTCAGATGCCATTAATGCTGGACCAATGCCATGGCAACTTTGCAACTGACTGTTGTCCACGTGCAGGTGACTGTGTCAGGCACCAACTGTGGAGTATTGCACAAAAGCTAATCCATTTTTTTCAAGTCCACCATAACACAACCGGCTGTTTGGTCAAGTTGGAAAATGGGTTTACAGAAGAAAAGCAGGCAGTCTGCAGTTCTTGGGCAATTTCCTGAATGATGCGGTGGTGTAAGAATACACCCGGTCCGGTGGTCATGCATTTTTTTCACTTTATTTCCGCTATCAATATCTCCTCCGTTTGCAACCAGTGCCTTGACCAATATGACAAGCGTTCCCTGAAGTAGTATCTAGCATGTGATACCGCGATACTGGTTGAGGTTGCTTAGAATTTAAATGGAATGCTTCGAACTGTATGCTTGTGTGCTCTCTCCGCATTGCAGCATATATGAAATACTTCGGTATGTATGACTTATGTACACATACGATTGCGAATATAATGCTTGCGGTACAGTACATGATTGATCCGTAAAGCGGTGTCCCATGCATACATGGCATGTACCAAAAATACTACTTCTATTATTAGGTCAGAAAGCTAGCTACCATGCCCGCTAATGCACGCACGCTGCTCACAATCCACAGATGGCTGGAAAAATCCAACGCATACGGCAAGGACCCATTATTTCGCCCGCCAAACCCAAGGAGCAAAGGCGACCAAGGCACCTTGGAGGCATTCAACAACGCAATCGCCTGCTGTGAGAAAGGCTGCTACACATCGCCATTCCACTTCGCCGAAAGCCACAAACTGCTGTACGTCAAGAAGGAGCTCGGCATCCATGTCTATGCATCCATCGGGCACACAGGCAAGAACGAGGCATTTCACAGCAAAGTCAACCGCTTGCTCGACTACATCTCTACCAAGATGCCCACCAACCTCCTGCGTTCTTGGTGCCCCTGCCGCTTCCACGTCCCGCAACGCTGCTCAGTCCAGTGCAGCAGAAACAACTCCTGATGCGCCGCAGAGAATCAGATTTTGTCAGAGTTGCCTCGTGCCCTTACAAGCGCAGTGCAGATGCCACAAGCTCACAGGACGTGTCGCTGGACGAACTCCTTGCTCAGCACTTCAATGGCTCGATCTATCGGGGAAAGGTGTTGGAAACGCACGCCACCGCCATCATCAATCAGGCAACGCTGAGCAGGTGGGTGCAAAGATGATTGACGCTACTTGTGCACACATCCTGCCAATCCGTGGAAAATACATATTTATGCAGCATCGCCTGAGGCCTGTTAGCATACTCCTGGTGAATATGAGTGTGACAGTGATTGCATTGTGCTCATTTCAAGTGATGCTCTGGCCAATTTGAAATTTGAGTACGCTCAATCTACGCTGCCTCTGATGCGTGCTGCTTGCTGACAGCAACAACGCCATGTCGGCGGCAACAGCGCAAGCTGTTCTGGACCTGTTCTTAACTCCACATCGTGGAGTTTGAATATCTGGACCCAGCCATCGTTTTCCGCAAGGAGCTCATGCTGCACAGCAGATGCCATGTCAGAGGACCGCATGGCGATGTGGTCGGAGTCCAGCTACCATGTCCATGGTGCTGCAGCAACAAGCACGTCCACGTTTGCGGGTTCAACAAGCAGCACTGCCGCGCTTATCACACACTTACAGGAGTTCGTGTGAGCGTCACGTCCATCTACAATTGCACTAATCCGAAGTGCAAGGGTCCACCGATGGAAGGCGACGCAGCAGCATCGGCTCCGGCAGTTGCAGATGAGGTCATGGACCAGCCAGTGGACCAGCAAACCCTGCAGCCCATGCCAGCACCCAGGGCGCAGGGCAACAATGGCAATGCACGGCCAGCGACGGTGTCAAGCGCAGCAGCAGGCAAAGCGCGCCAGTTCAGTCCACACCTTGACAGCTACATGCGGGTCCTGCCACGGGAAATCCGCGCACGCTTCAAGTCCTTGCACTGCAGCAGCAAAGTGGGTTACGCGGTGGAGGTGGCGCGGTTCCTGCTCGACAACTACGATCATCCCACCAGTCATCAGCAACGCGTGCTGGAGGCGCTGGCGCGAGGACGACAGAGCGAGGGAAAGCTCCGGTATGAGGCATTCATACAGAGGATGGCGGACACCGTTGCGCCGTCATCGTTCATGCCATGGCACACCTTAGAGGATGGGGGATGCCTCGCTCCTCCATCTGAGAAAGTCATCCGGACCATCTTCAACCAGGCATTCGACCGCATACAGCCATACCTTCAGCAAGCCCTGCAGGAGCAGTCAGTAGGGATCTGCCTCAGTGGCGATGGCACGCATCGCATCGGTGGACGCAGCAAAGGCGATACAGCAGCAGTACATTTCGTCATGAACGATGACAGCTACGTCGTGGCATACGGAGCAGCCGCCAGCGACAGCATTGGGCCTATGATTCCACTATACATGGGCCTGCGGGCAATGGCGGAGCGGCAGAACGGCCTCAGCGATGTGCGCGCAGTGTACCTCGACACGTGCTGCGACCAGCGCTTGGACGTAAGCGACACACCGATGGCACACATCTTCCCGTCAGTGTCGGGCGTCTCCGGCGACGGCTTTCATCTGGGCAACAGGATCACACGTACCACGCACCCGCATCATCCCGCACATGCCCAATTTGCATTTGAGGTGGGCAGGGCCATTCGACAACCACATATACCGGATCACACGGTGGTCGCACAGGCGTTGCTCAGGAACCCCCCTAAGGGCAGGAGGCGGCAACCATGCGCAGATCTGGCGTCAGCGGAGCGATTGGCATGGGCGGACGCGTACAAGAGTAGCATTCGTACACAAGCACTACCAGCACCTACAATCGCGGACAACCTCAGGAAGCTGCGAGACAAGTAAGTGCCGTGACTGCTGCAGTTAACATCATAATCAAGAGGGGTGAGGTGATGCCACGGTGTTATGAAAGTGTTGTCCTGTCAGTGACTCCAGGACCAGTATTATAGTAAATGTTGCATATGATGGTGATAATATGTTGCATGATGGTGATATTATGCAAAGCTTTTCAATTGATGTAATGCAAATTGCGCCTGGTATCATTGAGTATTCAGATGCCATTAATGCTGGACCAATGCCATGGCAACTTTGCAACTGACTGTTGTCCACGTGCAGGTGACTGTGTCAGGCACCAACTGTGGAGTATTGCACAAAAGCTAATCCTTTTTTTTCAAGTCCACCATAACACAACCGGCTGTTTGGTCAAGTTGGAAAATGGGTTTACAGAAGAAAAGCAGGCAGTCTGCAGTTCTTGGGCAATTTCCTGAATGATGCGGTGGTGTAAGAATACACCCGGTCCGGTGGTCATGCATTTTTTTCACTTTATTTCCGCTATCAACATCTCCTCCGTTTGCAACCAGTGCCTTGACCAATATGACAAGCGTTCCCTGAAGTAGTATCTAGCATGTGATACCGCGATACTGGTTGAGGTTGCTTAGAATTTAAATTGAATGCTTCGAACTGTATGCTTGTGTGCTCTCTCCGCATTGCAGCATATATGAAATACTTCGGTATGTATGACTTATGTACACATACGATTGCGAATATAATGCTTGCGGTACAGTACATGATTGATCCGTAAAGCGGTGTCCCATGCATACATGGCATGTACCAAAAATACTACTTCTATTATCAGGTCAGAAAGCTAGCTACCATGCCCGCTAATGCACGCACGCTGCTCACAATCCACAGATGGCTGGAAAAATCCAACGCATACGGCAAGGACCCATTATTTCGCCCGCCAAACCCAAGGAGCAAAGGCGACCAAGGCACCTTGGAGGCATTCAACAACGCAATCGCCTGCTGTGAGAAAGGCTGCTACACATCGCCATTCCACTTCGCCGAAAGCCACAAACTGCTGTACGTCAAGAAGGAGCTCGGCATCCATGTCTATGCATCCATCGGGCACACAGGCAAGAACGAGGCATTTCACAGCAAAGTCAACCGCTTGCTCGACTACATCTCTACCATCAGCGAGGATCAGCTGGAGAAACGGCTTATGCTACTGGTGTTTCACCACAACCGCGGCCGCGACATTGCCCTCAACAAGTGCAGAGATGGCACACCATACCCTTGGGAGGTAAATACAAGAGCTACGGAACTTCAAGTGTTCAAGTATGTGTGTCCGCAGCCACGCAGCTGCGTTAGATCGAACGTGGTGGCAGCGCATACTGGATGCTGCTATGGCACATGTGCCCGATCACATGCACTAGCATTTAGCAGTTTTCATTTCAATTGGTGCTGTAATTTTCACTTCAACTGGTGCTGTACCAGTAATTAGCTACGCAGCAGAACGAGTACCCATGATGTGCCACCGCGCGTATGAGATCATGGTTAGCGCTGATGCTGTACATCACGCAACGTGCCACAGCGATGCGAGAAAATAGCGACTCACTTGCGCACTGCTATTTGTACTTGAACTCTACGTGACAAGACGTCGTATGCATCAAAGAGATGTACTGCCTCTGTTTGACACTTTGCATCTGGTGTGCCAGCAACAGCACCCAGACCATGTGAGTACTTGGCATTGCACTTTTTTTCAGAGCCTGTCACCAATTTCGTGGTCACTGCTTTTCGTTTGCTGCGCAGGTGGCGTATGCACTATCACCTGGTGCAGAGCCGCTTGTGCTGGACTCAGCCACATACGAGCCCATGGGGTGGGAGTACAAGGATGCCTTGGAGCAAGAGCGTCTTGGACACCAGCTCTCTGCGTACTACCGCCTTGTCGATGAGGCCCGTGGCAGCAGCAGCAGCAGTTCAGCCGCCCACCTTGCGGGCCTGCCTGCGCGCAGCCGCAGGAACAGGAAGAAACGCAAGGCGGTAAGCAACGATGGCACGCATGATTCGCAACAATCAGAGGAGATCGCAGATCATGGTCGTCTGCCACCTGCGCAGCGCATGCGGAAGTACAACAAGGCAGCTGCAGGGCCGTTTCCGCCGGCAGCGCCTATAGAAGGGAACGCGCATCAGGCAGTTGCCGACAAGTTGCTGTGGGAGGAGGGCCAGGTAGAAGGGCGGTCGCGTAAGGAGGTCATCACGCGCGCCACAGAGAGATACAACCAGCTCTTTATACAGCACTATAGCAAGCTGTTGCAGGGCGAGGCACAGGGCGAGGGAGGCGCGAAATGATGTGCTTGCGCCCACCAACGAGACTTTCATGGTGGCACGATATGAGCAGATCAAGCAGATGTGTGACAATATGCGTGCCGCAGCATGGGCTGCGGAGCACGTGCGGGCTAGCGCTGCCGCGCCTAGCGAGCAGTCAGCTGCTGCTATGGTTGCAGTTGCTGCTGCCCCCATGCTTACCATAGCTGCTGGTAGCGACCCATCACAGAAGCTCGCCGCAGGTGATGGCGCCAGTTCAGCTGCAGAGGAAACTTCCTTGCACGCCCTTGCCAATGCTGCAGCTGTAGCTGCTGCTGCATCGCCTGCAGCTGTCGCTGCTGCTGCATCGCCTGCAGCTGCATTGCCTCCCCTCCCGCAGCAGGCTGCTGCCACCGCAGCGCAGCGTGGTGCAAATGTCCTTGTGCCGCCTGTGGTTGCCCGACCTGCAGGTCGTGTCACGCGTGATCGCAGTGGGTACAAAGAGCAGGAGCGGCAAATTGCTGTTGCTCTCTACAACAGCGGAACGCTGAGAGCAAAAGACATCACTACTGAACTCAGAATTCTTGTGTTGAAGGAATTGTGTGGTTTGTACAACATCACGAAGCACGGCGAAAAGCCCTTGTGCATTGAGCGCTTGAAGGCAGAGCTGGAAAGGCTTTACCCGCAGGAGACTGACAGCACACAAGAGCAATCGTGACTGCATTACTGAAGTGCGAGCGTTTTACTTGTAAATAAATTCAACGATTCATCAAGAAAAGGAAGTATATGTTCATCAAATTTGTTGTGTTGCATGCCCCGACTGATGTCTGCGACTGCTTCTTCGATCGACGCCGTGCGCCTGGGCGATCGATATCGTGCAACCTAGCCCTTTGCCTGCGTATGAAATTGAAGTAGAACTTTGAAGGAATGAATGAGGGCGTGCTGCCCCCATTGCTGCAGCCGCAAGTGTATGCATATGCCGAAGCATTTGTGCTCGAACCAATGTTGGCGGCGGCGAGAGTGCAAGTAGGTGCGTCAGCCTGCCCACACGCGGCCTCTCGGTCTGCTTTCATGTTGGCTTCATGAACTCATCATCAGAGCGCGCACAAAGTTTATAACGCCTCACCTGCTTGTGACCAGCGCTTGCGCCTCGAGCGCAGTACGCGCCTGCGCAGGTTGCGGAAGCAAGAGCCAGCAGGTGTGTGG
This sequence comes from Tribonema minus, assembly GCA_017506865.1. Lineage (NCBI taxonomy): Eukaryota > Xanthophyceae > Tribonematales > Tribonemataceae > Tribonema > Tribonema minus. The sequence goes on along the minus strand of JAFCMP010000518.1, from coordinate 140,229 downwards.
CGTGCAGCAGCTCGACAATACCTGTGCAGGCCTTCGCTAACAACGATGTTTTGAATTCCCTATGGTTTCCGCTCACCACGTGGCAGGCCCTGAGAGCCGTAAACCAAACCTTGGGCGATGACATGAATTCACGGGGGATTTGGATCCCAGCCGGAGCGCTGGGATCCCAGCGCTCCGGCTGGGATCGCATTATATTCGCAATCGTATGTGTACATAAGTCATACATACCGAAGTATTATCATATATGCTGCAATGCGGAGAGAGCACACAAGCATACAGTTTGAAGCATTCAATTTAAATTCTAAGCAACCTCAACCAGTATCGCGGTATCACATGCTAGATACTACTTCAGGGAACGCTTGTCATATTGGTCAAGGCACTGGTTGCAAACGGAGGAGATGTTGATAGCGGAAATCAAATGAAAAAAATGCATGACCACCGGACCGGGTGTATTTTTACACCACCGCATCATTCAGGAAATTGCCCAAGAACTGCAGACTGCCTGCTTTTCTTCTGTAAACCCATTTTCCAACTTGACCAAACAGCCGGTTGTGTTATGGTGGACTTGAAAAAAAAGGATTTGCTTTTGTGCAATACTCCACAGTTGGTGCCTGACACAGTCACCTGCACGTGGACAACAGTCAGTTGCAAAGTTGCCATGGCATTGGTCCAGGATTAATGGCATACAAGCAGCACTGCCGCGCTTATCACACACTTACAGGAGTTCGTGTGAGCGTCACGTCCATCTACAATTGCACTAATCCGAAGTGCAAGGGTCCACCGATGGAAGGCGACGCAGCAGCGTCGGCTCCGGCAGTTGCAGATGAGGTCATGGACCAGCCAGTGGACCAGCAAACCCTGCAGCCCATGCCAGCACCCAGGGCGCAGGGCAACAATGGCAATGCACGGCCAGCGACGGTGTCAAGCGCAGCAGCAGGCAAAGCGCGCCAGTTCAGTCCACACCTTGACAGCTACACGCGGTTCCTGCCACGGGAAATCCGCGCACGCTTTAAGTCCTTGCACTGCAGCAGCAGCAAAGCGGGTTACGCGGTGGAGGTGGCGCGGTTCCTGCTCGACAACTACGATCATCCCACCAGTCATCAGCAACGCGTGCTGGAGGCGCTGGCGCGAGGACGACAGAGCGAGGGAAAGCTCCGGTATGAGGCATTCATACAGAGGATGGCGGACACCATTGCGCCGTCATCGTTCAAGCCATGGCACACCTTCGAGGATGGGGGATGCCTCGCTCCTCCATCTGAGAAAGTCATCCGGACCATCTTCAACTTGCCAACCAGGCATTCGACCGCATACAGCCATACCTTCAGCAAGCCCTGCAGGAGCAGTCAGTAGGGATCTGCCTCAGTGGCGATGGCACGCATCGCATCGGTGGACGCAGCAAAGGCGATACAGCAGCAGTACATTTCGTCATGAACGATGACAGCTACGTCGTGGCATACGGAGCAGCCGCCAGCGACAGCATTGGGCCTATGATTCCACTATACATGGGCCTGCGGGCAATGGCGGAGCGGCAGAACGGCCTCAGCGATGTGCGCGCAGTGTACCTCGACACGTGCTGCAACCAGCGCTTGGACGTAAGCGACACACCGACGGCACACATCTTCCCGTCAGTGTCGCGCGTCTCCGGCGACGGCTTTCATCTGGGCAACAGGATCACACGTCCACGCACCCGCATCATCCCGCACATGCCCAATTTGCATTTGAGGTGGGCAGGGCCATTCGACAACCACATATACCGGATCACACGGTGGTCGCACAGGCGTTGCTCAGGAACCCCCCTAAGGGCAGGAGGCGGCAACCATGCGCAGATCTGGCGTCAGCGGAGCGATTGGCATGGGCGGACGCGTACAAGAGTAGCATTCGTACACAAGCACTACCAGCACCTACAATCGCGGACAACCTCAGGAAGCTGCGAGACAAGTAAGTGCCGTGACTGCTGCAGTTAACATCATAATCAAGAGGGGTGAGGTGATGCCACGGTGTTATGAAAGTGTTGTCCTGTCAGTGACTCCAGGACCAATATTATAGTAAATGTTGCATATGATGGTGATATTATGTTGCATGATGCTGATATTATGCAAAGCTTTCCACTTGATGTAATGCAAATTGCGCCTGGTATCATTGAGTATTCATATGCCATTAATCCTGGACCAATGCCATGGCAACTTTGCAACTGACTGTTGTCCACGTGCAGGTGACTGTGTCAGGCACCAACTGTGGAGTATTGCACAAAAGCAAATCCTTTTTTTTCAAGTCCACCATAACACAACCGGCTGTTTGGTCAAGTTGGAAAATGGGTTTACAGAAGAAAAGCAGGCAGTCTGCAGTTCTTGGGCAATTTCCTGAATGATGCGGTGGTGTAAAAATACACCCGGTCCGGTGGTCATGCATTTTTTTCATTTGATTTCCGCTATCAACATCTCCTCCGTTTGCAACCAGTGCCTTGACCAATATGACAAGCGTTCCCTGAAGTAGTATCTAGCATGTGATACCGCGATACTGGTTGAGGTTGCTTAGAATTTAAATTGAATGCTTCAAACTGTATGCTTGTGTGCTCTCTCCGCATTGCAGCATATATGATAATACTTCGGTATGTATGACTTATGTACACATACGATTGCGAATATAATGCGATCCCAGCCGGAGCGCTGGGATCCCAGCGCTCCGGCTGGGATCCAAATCCCCCGTGAATTCATGTCATCGCCCAAGGTTTGGTTTACGGCTCTCAGGGCCTGCCACGTGGTGAGCGGAAACCATAGGGAATTCAAAACATCGTTGTTAGCGAAGGCCTGCACAGGCATTGTCGAGCTGCTGCACGCCACACACCTGCTGGCTCTTGCTTCCGCAACCTGCGCAGGCGCGTACTGCGCTCGAGGCGCAAGCGCTGGTCACAAGCAGGTGAGGCGTTATAAACTTTGTGCGCGCTCTGATGATGAGTTCATGAAGCCAACATGAAAGCAGACCGAGAGGCCGCGTGTGGGCAGGCTGACGCACCTACTTGCACTCTCGCCGCCGCCAACATTGGTTCGAGCACAAATGCTTCGGCATATGCATACACTTGCGGCTGCAGCAATGGGGGCAGCACGCCCTCATTCATTCCTTCAAAGTTCTACTTCAATTTCATACGCAGGCAAAGGGCTAGGTTGCACGATATCGATCGCCCAGGCGCACGGCGTCGATCGAAGAAGCAGTCGCAGACATCAGTCGGGGCATGCAACACAACAAATTTGATGAACATATACTTCCTTTTCTTGATGAATCGTTGAATTTATTTACAAGTAAAACGCTCGCACTTCAGTAATGCAGTCACGATTGCTCTTGTGTGCTGTCAGTCTCCTGCGGGTAAAGCCTTTCCAGCTCTGCCTTCAAGCGCTCAATGCACAAGGGCTTTTCGCCGTGCTTCGTGATGTTGTACAAACCACACAATTCCTTCAACACAAGAATTCTGAGTTCAGTAGTGATGTCTTTTGCTCTCAGCGTTCCGCTGTTGTAGAGAGCAACAGCAATTTGCCGCTCCTGCTCTTTGTACCCACTGCGATCACGCGTGACACGACCTGCAGGTCGGGCAACCACAGGCGGCACAAGGACATTTGCACCACGCTGCGCTGCGGTGGCAGCAGCCTGCTGCGGGAGGGGAGGCAATGCAGCTGCAGGCGATGCAGCAGCAGCGACAGCTGCAGGCGATGCAGCAGCAGCTACAGCTGCAGCATTGGCAAGGGCGTGCAAGGAAGTTTCCTCTGCAGCTGAACTGGCGCCATCACCTGCGGCGAGCTTCTGTGATGGGTCGCTACCAGCAGCTATGGTAAGCATGGGGGCAGCAGCAACTGCAACCATAGCAGCAGCTGACTGCTCGCTAGGCGCGGCAGCGCTAGCCCGCACGTGCTCCGCAGCCCATGCTGCGGCACGCATATTGTCACACATCTGCTTGATCTGCTCATATCGTGCCACCATGAAAGTCTCGTTGGTGGGCGCAAGCACATCATTTCGCGCCTCCCTCGCCCTGTGCCTCGCCCTGCAACAGCTTGCTATAGTGCTGTATAAAGAGCTGGTTGTATCTCTCAATGGCGCGCGTGATGACCTCCTTACGCGACCGCCCTTCTACCTGGCCCTCCTCCCACAGCAACTTGTCGGCAACTGCCTGATGCGCGTTCCCTTCTATAGGCGCTGCCGGCGGAAACGGCCCTGCAGCTGCCTTGTTGTACTTCCGCATGCGCTGCGCAGGTGGCAGACGACCATGATCTGCGATCTCCTCTGATTGTTGCGAATCATGCGTGCCATCGTTGCTTACCGCCTTGCGTTTCTTCCTGTTCCTGCGGCTGCGCGCAGGCAGGCCCGCAAGGTGGGCGGCTGAACTGCTGCTGCTGCTGCCACGGGCCTCATCGACAAGGCGGTAGTACGCAGAGAGCTGGTGTCCAAGACGCTCTTGCTCCAAGGCATCCTTGTACTCCCACCCCATGGGCTCGTATGTGGCTGAGTCCAGCACAAGCGGCTCTGCACCAGGTGATAGTGCATACGCCACCTGCGCAGCAAACGAAAAGCAGTGACCACGAAATTGGTGACAGGCTCTGAAAAAAAGTGCAATGCCAAGTACTCACATGGTCTGGGTGCTGTTGCTGGCACACCAGATGCAAAGTGTCAAACAGAGGCAGTACATCTCTTTGATGCATACGACGTCTTGTCACGTAGAGTTCAAGTACAAATAGCAGTGCGCAAGTGAGTCGCTATTTTCTCGCATCGCTGTGGCACGTTGCGTGATGTACAGCATCAGCGCTAACCATGATCTCATACGCGCGGTGGCACATCATGGGTACTCGTTCTGCTGCGTAGCTAATTACTGGTACAGCACCAGTTGAAGTGAAAATTACAGCACCAATTGAAATGAAAACTGCTAAATGCTAGTGCATGTGATCGGGCACATGTGCCATAGCAGCATCCAGTATGCGCTGCCACCACGTTCGATCTAACGCAGCTGCGTGGCTGCGGACACACATACTTGAACACTTGAAGTTCCGTAGCTCTTGTATTTACCTCCCAAGGGTATGGTGTGCCATCTCTGCACTTGTTGAGGGCAATGTCGCGGCCGCGGTTGTGGTGAAACACCAGTAGCATAAGCCGTTTCTCCAGCTGATCCTCGCTGATGGTAGAGATGTAGTCGAGCAAGCGGTTGACTTTGCTGTGAAATGCCTCGTTCTTGCCTGTGTGCCCGATGGATGCATAGACATGGATGCCGAGCTCCTTCTTGACGTACAGCAGTTTGTGGCTTTCGGCGAAGTGGAATGGCGATGTGTAGCAGCCTTTCTCACAGCAGGCGATTGCGTTGTTGAATGCCTCCAAGGTGCCTTGGTCGCCTTTGCTCCTTGGGTTTGGCGGGCGAAATAATGGGTCCTTGCCGTATGCGTTGGATTTTTCCAGCCATCTGTGGATTGTGAGCAGCGTGCGTGCATTAGCGGGCATGGTAGCTAGCTTTCTGACCTAATAATAGAAGTAGTATTTTTGGTACATGCCATGTATGCATGGGACACCGCTTTACGGATCAATCATGTACTGTACCGCAAGCATTATATTCGCAATCGTATGTGTACATAAGTCATACATACCGAAGTATTTCATATATGCTGCAATGCGGAGAGAGCACACAAGCATACAGTTCGAAGCATTCAATTTAAATTCTAAGCAACCTCAACCAGTATCGCGGTATCACATGCTAGATACTACTTCAGGGAACGCTTGTCATATTGGTCAAGGCACTGGTTGCAAACGGAGGAGATGTTGATAGCGGAAATAAAGTGAAAAAAATGCATGACCACCGGACCGGGTGTATTCTTACACCACCGCATCATTCAGGAAATTGCCCAAGAACTGCAGACTGCCTGCTTTTCTTCTGTAAACCCATTTTCCAACTTGACCAAACAGCCGGTTGTGTTATGGTGGACTTGAAAAAAAAGGATTAGCTTTTGTGCAATACTCCACAGTTGGTGCCTGACACAGTCACCTGCACGTGGACAACAGTCAGTTGCAAAGTTGCCATGGCATTGGTCCAGCATTAATGGCATCTGAATACTCAATGATACCAGGCGCAATTTGCATTACATCAATTGAAAAGCTTTGCATAATATCACCATCATGCAACATATTATCACCATCATATGCAACATTTACTATAATACTGGTCCTGGAGTCACTGACAGGACAACACTTTCATAACACCGTGGCATCACCTCACCCCTCTTGATTATGATGTTAACTGCAGCAGTCACGGCACTTACTTGTCTCGCAGCTTCCTGAGGTTGTCCGCGATTGTAGGTGCTGGTAGTGCTTGTGTACGAATGCTACTCTTGTACGCGTCCGCCCATGCCAATCGCTCCGCTGACGCCAGATCTGCGCATGGTTGCCGCCTCCTGCCCTTAGGGGGGTTCCTGAGCAACGCCTGTGCGACCACCGTGTGATCCGGTATATGTGGTTGTCGAATGGCCCTGCCCACCTCAAATGCAAATTGGGCATGTGCGGGATGATGCGGGTGCGTGGTACGTGTGATCCTGTTGCCCAGATGAAAGCCGTCGCCGGAGACGCCCGACACTGACGGGAAGATGTGTGCCATCGGTGTGTCGCTTACGTCCAAGCGCTGGTCGCAGCACGTGTCGAGGTACACTGCGCGCACATCGCTGAGGCCGTTCTGCCGCTCCGCCATTGCCCGCAGGCCCATGTATAGTGGAATCATAGGCCCAATGCTGTCGCTGGCGGCTGCTCCGTATGCCACGACGTAGCTGTCATCGTTCATGACGAAATGTACTGCTGCTGTATCGCCTTTGCTGCGTCCACCGATGCGATGCGTGCCATCGCCACTGAGGCAGATCCCTACTGACTGCTCCTGCAGGGCTTGCTGAAGGTATGGCTGTATGCGGTCGAATGCCTGGTTGAAGATGGTCCGGATGACTTTCTCAGATGGAGGAGCGAGGCATCCCCCATCCTCTAAGGTGTGCCATGGCATGAACGATGACGGCGCAACGGTGTCCGCCATCCTCTGTATGAATGCCTCATACCGGAGCTTTCCCTCGCTCTGTCGTCCTCGCGCCAGCGCCTCCAGCACGCGTTGCTGATGACTGGTGGGATGATCGTAGTTGTCGAGCAGGAACCGCGCCACCTCCACCGCGTAACCCACTTTGCTGCTGCAGTGCAAGGACTTGAAGCGTGCGCGGATTTCCCGTGGCAGGACCCGCATGTAGCTGTCAAGGTGTGGACTGAACTGGCGCGCTTTGCCTGCTGCTGCGCTTGACACCGTCGCTGGCCGTGCATTGCCATTGTTGCCCTGCGCCCTGGGTGCTGGCATGGGCTGCAGGGTTTGCTGGTCCACTGGCTGGTCCATGACCTCATCTGCAACTGCCGGAGCCGATGCTGCTGCGTCGCCTTCCATCGGTGGACCCTTGCACTTCGGATTAGTGCAATTGTAGATGGACGTGACGCTCACACGAACTCCTGTAAGTGTGTGATAAGCGCGGCAGTGCTGCTTGTTGAACCCGCAAACGTGGACGTGCTTGTTGCTGCAGCACCATGGACATGGTAGCTGGACTCCGACCACATCGCCATGCGGTCCTCTGACATGGCATCTGCTGTGCAGCATGAGCTCCTTGCGGAAAACGATGGCTGGGTCCAGATATTCAAACTCCACGATGTGGAGTTAAGAACAGGTCCAGAACAGCTTGCGCTGTTGCCGCCGACATGGCGTTGTTGCTGTCAGCAAGCAGCACGCATCAGAGGCAGCGTAGATTGAGCGTACTCAAATTTCAAATTGGCCAGAGCATCACTTGAAATGAGCACAATGCAATCACTGTCACACTCATATTCACCAGGAGTATGCTAACAGGCCTCAGGCGATGCTGCATAAATATGTATTTTCCACGGATTGGCAGGATGTGTGCACAAGTAGCGTCAATCATCTTTGCACCCACCTGCTCAGCGTTGCCTGATTGATGATGGCGGTGGCGTGCGTTTCCAACACCTTTCCCCGATAGATCGAGCCATTGAAGTGCTGAGCAAGGAGTTCGTCCAGCGACACGTCCTGTGAGCTTGTGGCATCTGCACTGCGCTTGTAAGGGCACGAGGCAACTCTGACAAAATCTGATTCTCTGCGGCGCATCAGGAGTTGTCTCTGCTGCACTGGACTGAGCAGCGTTGCGGGACGTGGAAGCGGCGGGGGCACCGAGAACGCAGGAGGTTGGTGGGCATCTTGGTTGATTTGACCATCCTGCTCATCGCGTTCCGCGTCGTTGTCTCCTGCAAGCGATTCGTTGTCATCCGTGTCGGCGAGCTCCCCCGCTGCTTGAGCACGTGATTCCAAGCTACGCCTGCTCTGCTCCTCCTCCTCCCGCGCAACTTTGACATGCTGATGAACGACGGCTCTTACTGCTTTGCGCACTGCTCACTTGCGCGCGTCCAATTGCTGTTGTCTTCTCTGCGAGGCTCGTATTCAAACCCCACGCACCAGGTTCCTGCGCTTCTCCAATTGCCGCAGCAAATGCAATGAAAATGCTGATCGCACTTCCGCAACGGCCCCTCTACGCCAGTATATCGCCAAAGCTGCTGACCGGACATCCCTGTTCTGCTTGCACGCTGTCGTAGTCTCTCGTCTAGGCCATGCATTCCAGAAAAAACACAGGCGAGAGCGCCAAAGATCGGTCTCGGACGCCGGGAACGGGGGCGGTTTCCACCCCCCGATTCACGGGTTTACGGGGGGGGGTTCCGGGCTGAGCGAATGGAAAATAGGCCCTTCCCCCGGGGAGGGTCCCAGGAATTAGGAGTCAGAACGACTGTGTGTGTCATGACGTCATTCCAATTTTTTGCGTCGACTTCAACTTACTGTCGAGAACCGGCACGCACGCGATTTAAGTATGTGTGGAAGAGCTTCTCTGAACTTGCTGAGCACCGCAGCACTCAGTGCTCGCGTAGAGCGCCGCACGGCCTCGATGATTGGTGACTGGTCGTCGCGTATTGTATGAGTGGGCGGGTGACTGCACCGTGTTAACGTTCGTCAGCGCACACTGGCATGAATCATTACCGGCCGCAGTGTTGTGCATCCACACTTACCCGAAGCGGTATTAATAAAGGCGACTTTTTTCGCAGCGTCAGCGAGGTTTTTAAAAAAACGTATTGAAAAGGTCAACGTTCAGTGATGCTGTTAACGCGGGCCGGTTCAATTTTTTTGACCGGACGCCAACGCGGGACCCAAACGGGGGGGCAATCCGGGGCTATTTTTAACAAAAACATGATAAACAAGCCGGGGCCAGAGCTAGGCTCCGGCACAAAACCTGCAGGACTTTTTTCAGGAATTGGGCAAATTTTTAGCTGCGTGGGTTTGAGGGGAAAAAAAGAGAAAAAAAGGGGGAAGAAAAAGGAGAAAAAGAGGAAATTTCGCTCCAACGCCGCCGCCACTTCACAGCCGACATTTCATGCAGAAGCATCCCAGACAAGCACAGTATAGAGCCCCAATCAAGCACCAAACGTCATTTATGACGAAATGACATTGTCGGGGAAAAACTCATCATTGGCTGCAGCAAACATGCTTGGCAAAGCAGCAGAATTCACTCATCACATGATGTTGCCTGTGGATGACGTCTGCAGTCAGTCTGCTTTATATGGCACATTGTGACTTTGAAAATTTGTGCACTGCAGTATATACAGCTTCTGAATTTGTTGATGTCATGCAGTGTCATGCAGTGCACTACTTAGTGCACAAATTCGTCATTTCATCATGCAATTGATGATGCTGCCAGCACCAGCACACATACACTAAGACAAATGGTCACAATGTTGAGAACCTCAAATTCATCATAATCATCTTGACAAAATTTGCATAGTGACACGAGCACCACCACCACTACCACCGGCAGCAGCGGCAGCAGCAGCAGCGGCAGCAGCAGCAGCAGCAGCGGCAGCAGCAGCAGCAGCAGCTGCAGTCACTGCGGCAGCAGCTGCAGGAGCAGCTCCATCTGCTGGCTTGAGCCGCTTGGCTGCTCGCTGTGCTGCCTTCCGTACGCGCTCTTTTTCGCGGCGCGCCGACAACTGTTCTGCCGAAACTGGTAGCTCCCGCTTGCGCACAGTACGCCGCTGCTGCGCCTCCCGCCACACTTGCTTGCGCCGCGCATCGCGCTGACTATCAACGCAAGCAGCACTGGCAGCAGGCAGCGATGGCTGGAGAAGTGGTTGCAGCTGCACTGGTGCCGTGCTGCGGCATGTAATGAATGTCCCAGGCAGCCGCTGCATGTTGCCCTCTTGTGACAGACGCTCCGTGCGGGGCAGTGACATTGTGTTGATGTAGCCCGCCATGGGTGGCAGCAGTGCAAGGGGCTCGTCGCGTAATCTGCGTTGCAGATGTTGGTATTGCGTCTGCAGCACTTGCCATGCTGCTGCATCGCGCACCACGCTCCGCGAGAAGTTGGCAGCAGATGTTTCTGGCATCAAAATGCCAGCTGACATGGCATGAGAAGCCAGCACTGCAGGTTGATGGAAGAACACTTCTGGACCATGGCCGCCGCTGAGAACTCGTTGCACCTCACGACCAGAACGTGGCGCGCCGAGATGTGGTAAGCCCAGCTGCTGAGTAACCCACTGCACAGCAGACGACATGTCGCCTGGCACTGTACTAGCGCCTGCTGGTGCGTCTACTGCAGCGGCATCGCCAGCCACTGTGATAGGGCTGGCACACTCGAGCTGCTGCTGCTGCTGCCGCTGCTGCTGCTGCTGGCACAACTGCTGGATCAACAGCACCTGCTGCTGTTGCTGGTGCCGCAGCATTGTTGAAAGAGATAGCTGCAGCGGTTGACTGTCGAGGCCTGCAACAACAACAGATGTGTGGCATTCAGCTGACAAGTGGAAACATTGCTTAAAGCCAGAACGGAACAAGCATAGCAATTGGTGAACACCGCCGCCAGCAGTAGCACGCGTGTACACTGCCTATGTACAGATACTTGAAGACAGCACAAAAGCAGCCAACTTTCACCTACCTGCCAGCTGGCGGGAGCTGAGGATAAGCCAGCCTGCCTTGAACAACAGCGGAGGCGCGGGCAGTTTCCAAAGCAGCAGCCTCCGACACCTTAGGCGGTGCCCGCGCCTCCTCCGGGAGCACTCCGCTCTGCAGCAACTTCAGCTCCGCATCCAGCGCGTCACTTTCGCCGCTTTTTCCCGGGGATACCGTCCTCGCCGTTTGTTTTCCTCCTTGGCTTCCTGTAACTGCGCTTCCGTCAGCTTGATGCGACGCTGCAGCTCCTGCTGCCGTCTGGCAGCGTCCAACATCAGTTGCTGTGCAGAAGGTGGCTGCCGCGAAACTGTTGCATTGCAAGGTTGGTCTGCTGCCCCAGAAGCCGCACCTGCGCCAGCCGGGGCGCCCACATCATCCTCATCAGCAGCGTGACCTACCGATGTGGCGATCACAGCGCTGCAACCGCCCTGACTAGCGCCAACAGTGGCGCCATGCGATACGTCAGGAAGCTGCAGCAGTTGCTCATCGGTTATGCCTCCATCTATGTCGTCGTCGCTGCAAAGCATGCCTCTCGGGCGCGTGTGTGAACTGCAACAACTGCCTCAAACTGCAACCCAAATTTTGCTCCAATTTCGTGTCCCATCATATGTCCCATCATCTTTTTGCCCCACGCGGCTGAAACACTGCCTCTCCCAGGAATTGGGTGCACTTTTTGAGCAAAACAGGATTTTCAGGATTTTCGTCGTAAGCGCTGTTCCTTGTGCTTGTTTCGTCTGCTGAGTTGTGCATCTGATAGCACGCAACGAGCTGCATCGATGTACCACTTCCTAGTCGAATCTGTGGTGTAACACTGGTGTTGGGAGTTAGGGGGGGCTATCCCTAGTTCAAGTTAGCCCGGGTTCAAGTTTCGAATGTTTTTCGCGCAAGTTTCCGAAAACACGACTCAAATCACATCACAGGAGGAGATCTGATGGTGCAGCGCTGGAGTGGCCCCTGTGGCGGCTGCCGCATGCTGCTGCGAGAGTCGCACCATGGCTGTGAAGGGTGCGGTGCAGCCATGCATGCGTTCTGCGGTGCGGAGGGCACAGCAGGGCCAGCAGAGGGCTCTGGTGCCATGAGGATCTGCCCAAGCTGTATGCCTGGCAAGGCGCTGGTGTCCGCTAATAGGCCTGTCTCAAGGCGCAGAGGTGCCTCAAGACCGGCAGCGACACCAACGCTGGCAGCTGCGGCTGCTGCTGCTGCTGCAGCTCAGCCAGCATCGCGGGCAGTTGTGGCTGCTGCAGCAGCTCAGCCGGTTGCGAAGCCTGCCACTGGAGGCATCAGAAGCTTCTTTGCGAAAGAGAGCAGGGCTGTTGACAGGTCTGGAGCAGCGCCTACAAAAGGAGTCAACAAGGGGCTCACATTGTCCCAGCGTCTTGAGCAACCAGAGAAGTCGCTCAAAGCACGGTCGGGGCGTGTTGCCTCGAACCCCTCCCGGTAAGCTGGAACTCTGTTCGTTCTGTGCAGTGCAGTCACATCATCATCATCAACTTACTCTACCGCTCATGTCTGACTTGGTCGATGGTGCACCATTGCCGTGCAGACACGGTCACGACGCGATGGAGGTGGTCATCAGCGATTCCGCTGATGATGGCAAGAGGGCCAACGGCAGTGGCAGCGACGGCGGTGGCAGCGATGGCGGTGGCAGCGATGGCGGTGGCAGCGATGGCGGTGGCAGCGATGACAGTGGCAGTGCTGCTGCAGCCAGGCGCACAGCCAGCAGCGAGAAGCGTACTGCTGTCAGCAGTGGTGTCAAGAAGCGCGCTCAGCCTGCACCTCCTGTGGGGATCAGGACAGGGAAGCGGCGCATGCAAGTCAGTGCGAAACAGGTGAGGCAACTTGCATAGCTCACGTGGAAGTTGACGTTCACACTTGAGCACCAGTAGCAGCATGTGCCTTTGACCGTCTCTCCTTGCACTGCTCGCGTATATTTGAGCAGGTGGCCAAGCGCATCAAAGAGCACCCTGACGTTTTGGCAGCGGACGCGGGCAGGCTGTGGTGCCGCCTCTGCAAGACAGAACTTGCTGAGGACAAGACTTCTGTGGACCGCCACATCGCTATCACCAAGCACATCAGCGCAGCAGAAAAGGACGCTGCGAAGGTTGCGCTCGGGAAGACTCGCAGTCGGCTCCTCAGCGAATACTTCGCTGAGACTAACGCCAAAGGCGCCAGCCTGACGGATGCCCAGCAATTATTTCGGGTGGACACTCTGCGCATGCTGCTCATAAGCGCCATCCCGCTCCACAAGCTGGAAGGGCCCCTGCGTGGCGCTCTGGAGCGCGGCGGCCACAGCCTCACCAACTCCTCGCACATGGCTGAGCTTCTGCCATTTGTTCTCCGGGAAGAGATGGCTACCTTGCGGCAAGAGATCGCCGGCAGGAAGCTGAGTGTCATCTTTGATGGCACAACACGTGGCGCTGAGGTGCTGGCAGTTGTGCTGAGGCAAGTGCATTTTTCTTGATGTTGCGTGAGTTAAATTGCTTGGTCAGTACATGTACTGCTGCAATTACACAGTGCCCCCCTGCTCACGTTACAATGCCTAACACAAAGGTTCATGGCCGTGATGACACTGCTGCTGCAGGTATGTCAATGACGACATGACCATTCACCAGCGGCTGGTCCACATGGGGCACTATGCCCGTTCGTTCAACAACCGGGAGCTCTCTGGTAAGCTCAAATGAGAAATACAGTCTGTGCCTTTCTCGCTTGCTACTGTGGCTGGCATACGCGTATAGTCCAATGCCATGCCATGCTTGTCTGCTAATTGTCGCTGCATTGTTCGCCAACATTTGCTGGTGCTGCAGGTGTGCTGGTGACGCTGCTTATGACCACTCTGGCTGTCAAGGCAGATGATGTCATCCAGTTTCAGATCGACAGGTCTGAAACAGGGCTCGTGGCAGTGGACACCCTGCAGAACATCTACCACAGCGCATCAGCTGGTGCATGCTTGGCACATACACTCGACCACTGCGGAGAGCATGTGTTGCTTCCCACAGCGCAGACCTTCTGCAGCAGCCTGAGCGCATTGCTGTCTAAGAGCCTGGTGGCTAAAAAGGTGTGGCAGGCAGAAACTGGCACCACGCTCCAGTCAAAGTCAAAGACAAGGTCAGTTCGCTATGAGGTTTTGCATTTGATGGCCCTTTATTTATGATGCAGCACATTCACCACGTATTACGTGTGTCTATGCTGCATGTTGCCGTGACAGGTGGTGGTCCGAGTTCGAGGTGCTCATGCAGGTGCTGACTTTGGAGCAGCAGTGGGAGGCAGCTTCCAGGGGCAGCGCCATAGCAGCGTTCCTTCAGAGCGCCGCTGTCAAGCTGCCCAAGAACGACACCGTGACCAAGAGCTTGATTCCCAAGTGGCGCATCACAGCTAATCAGCGTGCCATCACATTCGAGCTTGTCTGTCTTCAGGCTGCAGCCAAGCCTTTCGTACAGGCTACGTACCTGCTCGAGGGGGATGGGCCGCTCGCGATGATCACGTATGACTTGATCCAGGGGCTGGACAGCGCCAGGCGGGACCTGCTGCCTAACATGCTCTTCCCTGCCGTCCAGCAGCTTGCGGCAAAGTATGGGCGAGCAGGCAAGCCCCCCCCCGAAGCTGCAGCACAGGTACAATACTAGTATATACCCATCTGATTGTCTTCAAGCACCTCCCTCATGCGTGCTTGATGATGTACGCTTTTATGTACACAACATAGCGTACTTGCTTCTGCCAGGTACTAACCACACTCCTGGAATGCTATTTGGAGGTGATGCACTGCAGAATGCATCCCTCAACTTTCCTGCCTGACCGCGCTGCACTCAATGTGGTCCTCATACATGCCTGATGTGCACTTTCTGAATTGAATGCGCTGCACCCAACGTGCCTCTTGCATGACTGAAACAAGCTTATATAAGTGCGCCGCACTCAGGCTGCAGACGGTGTGCCTCATGCACGGTGGACATATGTTTGCTTACATCAAAGCTTATCTGGTGCCCACATCTTCAACCACATTGTCTTTGACACTGTCTGCATGCGCTGCACTGCAGAATGTGAGGTGCAACCGTGCGCCCCTGCAAGGTGCAGAGATGCAGGCAGCCAGCACCGCAGCCAGGCAGATCGCAAGTGCACAGCAGAACCCATTGGAGCTTCAGTGGCTGCAGTACGGTATGTACCTCATTGCGGGGTGCTTCAGCTACTTCCACGCAACAGTCATGCTGCACCTGGCACCTCACCTACTGCTGTACAAGGCAGCAAGGCTTTGTCACCCCTTGCGCATGGCTGACCTGCGTGTCAGCGCGGAGGATGTGCGCACTCTCCTTTCCGATGAGGGTCTACTCGAGTTTGCACCATTCTTGCGTGCTTTCTCAGTAGACGACCTTGTCATTGAGCTAGGTGCGTACAAGGCTGCAGTGGAGGACCTGGGGGGGGGTGATCCGGAGTTTAAGACCGAGCACATAATGCCCTTCTGGGCTAGGCACCGCCTTGACCTGCCCAACTGGTGTTCGCTTGCCCGGGCATTTGCCACAGTGCAACCATCCTCTGCAGCGGCTGAGCGCGCGTTTTCCATTCTCAAAGCATCATTTGGAGACCAGCAGGGTAATGTCCTTGAGGACTATGTGGCCAGCAGCTGCATGCTGCAGTACAACACGCGCACTTGCTGATGTGCGTGCCTTCTACATGTAAAGTACATATTTTTCCGTCATACAGTCCAACCACTCCAGCCACGTGTGCATAACCTGTTGCTGGCATGCGCATTTGTTTTGTCTGCTGCAATGCTGCCCCTTGCGTACTTGTGCTAATACATCCACACGTACGTCAAAGCGGTGCATGCTGCAATGGTCCTCCTTGTGTTGTGCTTGTACTTTTATTATATTCCACTTGTGGCTGTGGAAATGCCATGTTGTAGGTGTGTCGCCTTGTTCTCACTCTTGGATGTAGCATGCAAAGCTTGCACGCCACACCCCGCCCCCCACATCACCCCCAACAAAGCACCCGCAAGCGACTGTCCCCCACATACTAGCAGGGATACCAAACAAAGCTACAAGACTCTCCCCCCACAGACAGACCCGTCTTAGGGCCACCCAGCTCCACGCAGACTCCATCTCAAAGTTTTCATGCAGGCCAAGGTCACCATAATGGGCCCTGAACTGGAGATTGTGGCTATCTACGTGAACCCCGATATCATAAAGATAAGCAGAGGGAGTCACTGGGCGCCAGGCGCTGACGCTAGAAAGAAAGGCTATATAACTAAGCAAAGCATCGCCTCCTTGATGAGCGGGACGGTGGTTCACCGGGCCTCCCATATCACCCCCAACAAAGCATCCGCAAGCGACTGTCCCCCACACACTAGCAGGGATACCAAACAAAGCTGCAAGACTCTCCCCCCACAGACAGACCCTTCTAAGGGCCACCCAGCTCCACGCAGACTCCATCTCAAAGTTTTCATGCAGGCCAAGGTCACCATGATGGGCCCTGAACTGGAGATTGTGGCTATCTACGTGAACCCCGATATCATAGAGATAAGCAGAGGGAGTCACTGGGCGCCAGGCGCTGACGCTAGAGAGAAAGGCTATATAACTAAGTAAAGCATCGCCTCCTTGATGAGCGAGGTCACGGCTCACCGCAGGCTGCAAGCCTGACAAGATATTGCCATTTACCGCTGCGAGTAACTTGTGGTTGGTGCCGTGGTGTGCAGCCGACTCCGCTTGCTCTCCAAGCACGCCAAGCCGCTGCCTGTCCCTCCTCCGCACGCCAGCCAGCGCTTCCGAGACACCACCACACGTTTGAAGTTCTCTCGAAGGGGCTACGCACGCTGGCATCACCTGAGGGCCGCTGGTGCTAGCTCCTGCAAGCCCTGCAGCCCAGCCCACCCACCAACCAGCCGCATTCGCTGCCACGCCTTTCGGCGTTAACGAGCTTGGGACGCTAGTTTATGTGCTTGTACATGTGCTTGTGTTATGTGCTTGTGTTATGTGCTTGTACTTTTTATTAATTCTCGCTCAGGGCGCGAAAAAGCCCAGATGATTGGCATCTAGCTGTAAGGAATCTACATGTCGTATGACAGTCTGAAAGTGTCGCAACGACAACCACTCAAACGCCGCCGCCGCCAAATGGCATCTCGGGGTCCTCCCCTACGTCCTCCTCCATGTGCCCCCCCCCCTGGATTCTGCCATGTGTGTCATGACACGGCCAGAGTACGCCATGTGGAGCGCTGCCGACAGTGCCGAGCGTAAGCGCGCCAGGGCGATGCCCTTGAGAGCTTTAGGGCGCGCTCCTCCGGGCACTGACATCCTGCTGGCATACTCCGTCGCCACAGCCTCCAGCAGCTTCCGCCCCTGCTCCCCGATGCTGCCAAATGACCCTATTGCCAATGTGGCAAGTTTGTAGCAATTCTGATCATAATGACCAGAATAGTGGGTAGTCTTGGCGGCCTCTTGGTCGCGGCAGCATCGCTCGGGGTCTGCTGCAGTCTTCGCCGCCCGCGACGCCACCTGTGCCTCGAAGCAGGTAACGTCCACCATGAGCGGTAGGTGGCGTGTCGGGTCGTCGTAGCCGGTCACCGGGAAGGCGTCGGCAGGCAGCACGATGTCCATCCTGCGACTCCCCGGCGGCCCGGCGGACCCCAGAAACGGCGTGTAGTCCTCGTCCACCAGTCCCGTTTTGAGGTATTGCCGCAGGAGGCGCTGCGTGGCCCTCTTGACGCTATTGTGGACAATGGTGTCGTGCGCCTTGACGCGTGGCGCTTGACACAGCCGTGCATGCAGGGTGCCGCCCGGCGACTTCCCGCACAGCTTGCAGCCTGCCGTCTGCTCCTCTACTCCGATGGCGCGTTTGACGGCCAGCTGCCAGGATAGGCCATCGAACGAAGCCGTTGTGGAGTACATGGGCTCGTTGAGGAATGCCATGCCGATCGAGTGCATGTGGCGCTGCGACCGGAATCGAGCAAGTGCTTGCGTGCGTTGCGTGCCCTGCGGCAGCTGTTGCAGGTCCGCCTCCACCTTATCTGCAAGCTCGGTAGCGACGGCATCTGCAAGCGCACTCTGATTGGGGCGCTTCAGGCTACACTGCAACTGCAGAGCACTGGCGTCAAGTACGCAAGCAGCATCCGCACCAGTGCCACCACCTGCTGTCGGCCGCAGCGGCGGCTGCTGCGTAGGTGGTTGCTGCTGCAGTGGCGTTAGCGCTGGTGGCAGTATATGTTCCAGCTTGTCACCTGTTGCTGCACGTAGAGATGTGGCAGCTGTGGCGATCGTCCGCATGAGGGGCAGGCGCGCCACCTCTGCTGCTGCTGCGCCTTGTAGCATTGCTGGTGTGGAACGCGCAGCGCCTGCATTGACGGCTGCCGCTGCTGCGTGCGCTGGTGCTGCAGCTGTGCCGCCTGCCGTTGCTGCTGCTGCCAGTGGTGTTGCTGCTGCCGCAGGTGTTGGTGCAGCACCTGCCGCATTGGCCGCTGCCACCGCCATTGCCGCTGTCGCAGCCGGCACGGTTGCGGCGCCGCCTGCCGACGCTGCTCCTGTTGCAGGTGCTGCAGCAGCCCTTAGGCTAGTAGGGCCTGTAGCAGCTGTATTGCCTATGCCCGCAGCCGCTGCTGTTGATGCTGCAGTTAGTGATGCCGCCAAGGCCACTTGAGGTGCAACATGTGCTGCCGCTGCTGCAGCAGCCTCTGATGCTGGAGCAGCTGCTGCTGCCGCCGCTGCTGCTGCCGCCGGAGTAGTTGCGCCGTGCGCCGCCGCTGCTGCTGCTGCCGCTGGTGCCGCCTGTGCTGCCGCCGCGGCCCCTGATCCAGCGGCAGCTGCGTCGTGTGTTGCCGCAATGGCTGCGCCATAAGCGCGGCCAGCCGCTGATGCAGTTGCCGCTGCCGGAGCGGTCGCGCCTCCACTGGCAACCGCCGCTGCCGCTGTAACAGTTGCCGCTGCTGATGCTGCTGGTGCTGGTGCTGCTGCCGCTGCTGCCGGTGCCGCTTGTGTTGCCGCATCCTCAGCAGCGTTGTCTGCAGCCGCTTGAGGAGCCGCCTGCTGCAGCACCCCCGCCCATCCAGAGAGTGCTGGTTGCAGCGCTTGCAACGTGCCCGCCACATACGCAGCATCAGCGATGTCGCAGGCGCTGGTAATGCCAAGGCCGCCATGCCGTGTTGGGAGTCGCGCTTGCTGTAAGGCTGGGCCGTGCGCTGCCAGATGGAAGTGGGCCCCACTTTGCTCAAACTGGCGCCAGGTCTGGCCTGGTGGCTGCAGGCCCATTGAGTGCTCAAGCACCCACTGCGTGACCCGATCCCACTCCTTGGCGGCTGGCGCTGTCTGCGTAGTGGGAATGGTGCGCAGGCAGTACGTCATGCGAGGCACCACGCAGTAGCGCAGTAACCTGAACATAGCCCTCGGAGATGTCAGGCGCGCGCATCGCTCTGCAAATCGAGCCCCTGCCCCGCCTGCACCCGCTTCCCTGCGCAGCCATGCGTCCACAAAGCTGCTGTGGCCCACCGGCACCCCCAGCAACACAGCTCCACGGTTCTGATTTTCATCCGTATCCCCCACTAGCTGAACGCCCAGCTGCTGCAGCAGTTGCCGCTCGTGGTCTGTCACCACATGCCCCCTGCCAGGCAGCGCGCGTGACTTGGTGAGGTTTAGCTCCAGCCCCACCTCCGCAAAGTGTTGTTTGAGCTGCGCCACCGCCTGTATGTCATCCTGAGTCAGCGTGCAAGCGCCTGTTCGGACGTTGGCATCGTCCATGTAGGCGCCCATCCGCCTCCGCGCGCGCTGCGCAGCCGCCGCCTCATTGAACCGTTTCAAGCACTGAGCAATGGCGCCGCAGAAGAGCATCGGTGCCGCGGGGTCCCCCTGCTTAAACCCGCGCTGAGACATGATGATGCGCGTGGAGCCGTCAACGTGCTGGAACAGCAGGCGTGGCCGAGTGCGAACGTATGTGCCGATGAAGTAGTCGAGGAAGTCCGGCAGCTGTGCTGCTACCCATTCCGCTGCCGCCAGGACGAACACCATGTTGAAGGCATTCTTGAGGTCCAGCATGAACTGCCAGTGACCGAGCTCATACGCGAGTTTGCCGGCCATGGCCGCTTTCTCCGCTCCTGCTGAGACGGCTACCCCATACTGCCCGTCTGGCTCAAGGAGCTCCGCCAGGAAGTCTTTGCGGTCTGCCACGTACACCGAAGTGCATAGTCGCTGCAGCACCTCGCCGCAAACGATGGGCCGCTGCTTAGCTGTACCATCTTCCTGTTGTTCTGCAAGTGGCGTCAGGCGCCCCGCGCCATGCAACTGCCAGAAGGCATCCGGCAGCCGCGCAGCCTCCCGCATAACGGTCTGAAGCCACCGTGTGAGGACAGCAGCAAACTCATGCCGTCCCCAGCTTGTGCGTAGCGCATCCTGCAGGTGGCTGTAGCGCAGCCCCGATGGGCCTGCTCCACTGTAAGGGCTTGCTCGCTGGATGAGCTTGGCAACCGTCTCTGGCTCAATTCCCTCCTCCTGTAACAGGCTGAGTTCTGCTGGCATGTCGGCTGCTTTCGCCACAAGCTGATCAACCATGCCGGATAGCTCATGGAGTTGTTCCCCTGGCGCAGCGGGGGGGTGTTTGGACTGCATTGCGGCAAAGCAGTCATCATCAGGTATCGCCACCGTTTTGGGCTGAAGGAAACGCGCTGCCTGCTGTAGCCCCCCCCGTGTGCCCATGCACTGTAGGACGTAGGCGTTGATCGCTGCCTCCGTTTGCTGGCGCGCGCGCCAGCGCCGGTGCGCACGTGCGTGTGCGAGGAGCGCTGGCACCAACCGGTCAAGCTCACCGCGTGCCAACATTCTGATTCTGTCGGAGCGAGTGATGCCAGGTGCGCCATCGGTGGAGGTGATGAGTGATGGCATGAGGTGGTGTAGAATCGTGGATCTTTGCAGTCGCTGCACCCGCCCTGCGGAATCTGGCTCCCGCGCCGCATTGACGAACATCGTCATTGTGTGTGCCAACAGATGTGTTGCTGCGTTCTCCAGTGCAGCTCCCACATAGCGACGATTGCGTGGTCTAGCAAGGCTTCTAGTTGTCGCGAACTGCAGCTTGCACAGCTCATCGAGGCTGATGCTGTCAAGCACTGCTGCGACTGCGGGGGTTGAGATGGTCCACGTGAAAAGCCCACCTGCCCCACCTGCTGCGCCTGCAGGGCCTGGCGCTGCCGCTGCTGTCGCCGCACCTGCCGCTCTGGGGCCCCCTCCGCCGCCGCCGCGGCCGCCACGACCACAGCCTCGTCCGCCGCTGTTGCTGCTGCGACCGCTGCCACGGCCACCGCGGCCGTTTTGAGTTCGCGCGCCACTGCCGCTGTTGCTAGCACCGCCGCTGCGGCTGCTGGCATCACTGCTGCGGCCGTTGCCAGCGCCGCTGTCCTTGGTACCGGCTGCACTGCCGCCGCCGGCACCGCTGCTGCTGCCGCCTCCGGTTCTGCTGCCGCTAGTCGCTCTGCTACTGCTGATGTCTGCATCATTGCTGCCGCTGCGAACGCGTCCTCCATTGCCACGTCCGCGCCCTCCACTGCGACCCCGACCCCCTCGTGTAGCACTGCTGCCCCCGCGTTCCGGCCTCTTTGAGCTGCCGGAGGAGCTGCTGCCACCAGCCTGAGCAGCAGGTGCCTGCTGCGCGTGCGCTGGTCCCTTTGCGTAGGGGTTGCCGATGGGTGTGCACGCCGGTTGCTGCTGTGGCAGCGACGTGGTAGCTGTTGCCGTCGATGCATCAGGTGCTAGCGGTGCTGCTGATGCTGTTGTTGACAATGTTGCCGCCACTGCAGCGGGTGAAGTGATAGGCCTGCATTTGCGGCAGTGCTTGCCCGCGCTGGCATCGCTGCTGTCCACTCTGAATGTCTTGTTGGCATGAAACAGGTTTTTGCACAAGGCACACTCGGTGTAGATGGTTTGCAAGTGCGACGTGCTGAGGTCGGAGCGCTCCAGGAACGTTGTTGCTGTCCCACTGTGGTGTTTGCGCTGGTGCTTCGCCGCGATGTGGGCGTTTAACCTCTGCTGTAACGAGAGCAGCGACATGCCCTTCTTCACCACGAGGTCGCATAAGTTGCACTTGTACTCCGGGTCCGCACTGCCTCCACCTCCAGCTTCGTCGTCTAGCATCAGACGTTGCTGTTCCAGACTGTTATGACCTGTTCTAGAGCGCTTGACTGCACTTTGCCCGCCCGTGTGCTCCCCTTCGCCTGTTTGATCGGAAATTGACCAACCGTCATTCTGTACCCTCTTGCGTTTGTGCGCTGCGCGTCCGTCTCCAGTTGCTCTGCTGCTGCCACTCGTGCCATCGTCCTGTTGACAAGCGCCATTGCCATCTGCAGCACTGGTGCTAATATCCTGCGCTTGTGCGCACGCTAGATCGGATTCCTTGCATTTCTGCGCTGATTCAGAGTTGGCAATACGGGCCTCCCGCCGCCGCCATGATATTCTTTTCATGATCTCTGCTACGCCATGGTGCTACATGCTACAGCTACATACCTATCCGCATCTCGTGGAGGCCTACTAGTATTATACTTGTATTATATGTTGTGCTTGTACTTTTCATTAATTCTCGCTCAGGGCGCGAAAAAGCCCAGATGATTGGCATCTAGCTGTAAGGAATCTACATGTCGTATGACAGTCTGAAAGTGTCGCAATGACAACCACTCAAACGCCGCCGCCGCCAAATGGCATCTCGGGGTCCTCCCCTACGTCCTCCTCCATGTGCCCCCCCCCCCTGGATTCTGCCATGTGTGTCATGACACGGCCAGAGTACGCCATGTGGAGCGCTGCCGACAGTGCCGAGCGTAAGCGCGCCAGGGCGATGCCCTTGAGAGCTTTAGGGCGCGCTCCTCCGGGCACTGACATCCTGCTGGCATACTCCGTCGCCACAGCCTCCAGCAGCTTCCGCCCCTGCTCCCCGATGCTGCCAAATGACCCTATTGCCAATGTGGCAAGTTTGTAGCAATTCTGATCATAATGACCAGAATAGTGGGTAGTCTTGGCGGCCTCTTGGTCGCGGCAGCATCGCTCGGGGTCTGCTGCAGTCTTCGCCGCCCGCGACGCCACCTGTGCCTCGAAGCAGGTAACGTCCACCATGAGCGGTAGGTGGCGTGTCGGGTCGTCGTAGCCAGTCACCGGGAAGGCGTCGGCAGGCAGCACGATGTCCATCCTGCGACTCCCCGGCGGCCCGGCGGACCCCAGAAACGGCGTGTAGTCCTCGTCCACCAGTCCCGTTGTGAGGTATTGCCGCAGGAGGCGCTGCGTGGCCCTCTTGACGCTATTGTGGACAATGGTGTCGTGCGCCTTGACGCGTGGCGCTTGACACAGCCGTGCATGCAGGGTGCCGCCCGGCGACTTCCCGCACAGCTTGCAGCCTGCCGTCTGCTCCTCTACTCCGATGGCGCGTTTGACGGCCAGCTGCCAGTATAGGCCATCGAACGAAGCCGTTGTGGAGTACATGGGCTCGTTGAGGAATGCCATGCCGATCGAGTGCATGTGGCGCTGCGACCGGAATCGAGCAAGTGCTTGCGTGCGTTGCGTGCCCTATATGCTAGATCTGAACCGGTCACTTTGCATATTTTTTACAAGCACCTGGGGGGCTGTTGGGGGGCTGGTAGGGCAGTTTTCAGTAGCAGGAAAAACAGGATTTTTTTCAGGATTTGGGTCACTTTTGAGCAGGAAAAAAAAAAGGAACTGGGTGGAAAAAAAACAGGTTTTGTGCCGGAGCCTAGCCAGAGCTGGGACTGCAGGGAGGCTGCAATAAGTTATTGATTGCTTTTGCAATAAAACTTATGAACTTGCGAGGGATCGGACCTAGTTGCTGGGGGCGTTAAGGAGGTGAAGAACGCTGCAGGTGAGCCGATAAAATCGCCTCCTCTGCGATTTTGCGAAGTGGATAAATGTGAATAGGTCGCCCCCTGCAGCTTCTGCTGGTGCTGCGTGTCACTCATGGAGACTCTGAGGGCGGTAACGACACCAATAACGCTGCAGGTGAGCTAGTACTTCGCCTCCTCTGCGATTTTGCGAAGTGGAAAAATGTGAATAAGTCGCCTCCTGCAGCTTCTGCTGGTGCTGCGTGCCACTCATGGAGACTCTGAGGGCGGTAACGACACCAATAACGCTGCAGGTGAGCTAGTACTTCGCCTCCTCTGCGATTTTGCGAAGTGGAAAAATGTGAATAAGTCGCCTCCTGCAGCTTCTGCTGGTGCTGCGTGCCACTCATGGAGACTCTGAGGGCGGTAACGACACCAATAACGCTGCAGGTGAGCTAGTATTTCGCCTCCTCTGCGGTCTGGCGAAGTGGAAAAACGTGAATAAGTTGCCTCCTGAAGCTTCTGCTGCTGCTGCGTGCTACTTCTGGAGACGCTGCGGGCGGTAACGACACCAATAACGCTGCAGGTGAGCTAGTATTTCACCTCCTCTGCGATCTGGCGAAGTGGAAAAACGTGAATAAGTCGCCTCTTGAAGCTTCTGCTGCTGCTGCGTGCTACTCATGTAGACGCTGCGAGTGGTAACGACACCAATAACGCTGCAGGTGAGCGATAATCTCGCGTCCACTATCCTGCCTGTGAGAGATAAATGTCAATACTTCGCCTCCTGAAGCTTCTGATGCTGCTGCGTGCCACTCATGGAGACTTTGCGGGCGGTAACGACACCAATAACGCTACTGGCGAGCTATAATGTCGCCTCCACTATCCTGCCTGTGAGAGAAAAATGTCAATACTTCGCCTCCTGAAGCTTCTGCTGCTGCTGCGTGCCATTCGTGGAGACTCTGAGGGCGGTAACGACAGCAATAACGCTGCAGGTGAGCTACACTCTCGCCTCCACTAACCTGCCTGTGAGAGAAAAATTTCAATACTTCGCCTCCTGAAGCTTCTGCTGCTGCTGCGTGCTACTGAGCGTAGACGCTACTGGCGGCAACGAGGCCCCCACAATGTGTATGTTCACAGTCTTGCATGGTAAAAAGCGATAACAAACAATACACCACAGGTCCAATGTATTGCAATTACATTACACACTGCACTTGGCAAGCTTGAACGCAAGCAGGTGGTCTTGTGTGCGATGGGCAGAGCGACACTAGCACGTACGGCGTTTGAACACAAAGCCAGCTTCCTGCAGCATGGCAATACGCTCCTTCGACATGAACCTGTTCTGATATGCCGTATGTTGAGTCTTTACCCACGTCGCTACTCTCTTTGACAACTTGCTGCCGCTGCCATGCTCTGCTACCCATGCTGCAAATGAGTCATGCCAAGAAATCGTAGGTCGTACAGTTAGGTCAAAGTTGGCACTCTGTAACTGTTGTAGACGCTCAGCTGACAGAGTTCCTGCCTGAAATGCCACACGTTGGCATCGATGCCATGTGCCCACGTTGTAGGGCTTTCCATGCAGGACATATACTGTGTCAAACTTGACCCTCCCTGCTGCAAGTGCCAGCTTACATGCCTCGAAGTTCTGCTGCCAGTTCCAATCCCAAAGTCTGACACCTTCTTTGACATCAATGTTTTGCTGAATGGTTTTCACCACCTGCCCTACCTCTCTCGCCTCAAAATCTCTGTCTGCGTCCTCCAATCGTGGTGCCATGCATGTCACGGACTTCTCCCACCCAGGTCTTTCCTCAAGTGCTGCCTGCAGGTCTTTCATATTTTCCATAGATAACCACACCAGCACTGTTGCGCATTCCTTCCCCTCACACTGCCGTACGCTGCGGCACACCCTCTGGACATAACGACAATTGTCGCCTCCTGTCCCCCCTATGTACACACAATCCACAGCAGGGATGTCGATGCCCTCATCAAGGACCTGTACGCTGCTGATGATGCGAATTTCCTTCTTTGTGCCCTCACTCATCCACTTGAATATGCGTTCTCTCTCTTTGTTCGATGTGTCACCTGTCACCACTTCCGCCTCTGCCACCATACCATTTCTCTTAAACTCGGTGACGACCAGTTGCGCCAGCTGCTGAGCTTGCCGAACATTCAATGAGTACAAGATATGGCGGCGAGGGCCGACGGTCAAACGCATAGTTGTGGTAGCGATGAACTCCGCCCGCATCTCAAGTCTGTTGTCATCCAAGGCGACTTTGCACGGCAACACAAACCGCTGAGGCACAATGATGCCTGCTCTCTCAGCATCTGCGATGGTCATCGTGTAGCGCCACGCAGCAACATCACCATCACCTATAACAGATGGCGATATGCCACACCAGGTACCTGAGAGGAGTATGTGGCTGTCGGCTGCTGCCATCAGGTCTCCCAGCAATGTGTTCGTGTACCTGTGCGCTTCATCAATTATGATCAAGACGTTGTTGCGGTGTGTCTGCAGTGCCGCTGCCACCTTTTTGGCAGACATATATGTAGTGTGCACATAATGCACGTTGCCTGCCAGGCTACTCCGTGAGCATACATGGTCCATGTTTGTGCTGCCATCAGTATCCACCAGCGTGGATGTGTATGCATGTCTCAGTTTGGTCAGAAGAGTGTCAAACCTACCCTTTTTTTGAGCCACCTGTGCCTTTTGAGGAGACACCACCACTACTATTGTGAAACGCCGCGCTGCTTCGTGCGCACAGAACAGGATACATGTCAAGGTCTTACCGGCGCCAGGTGGCAGACCAAGAATGAATGTCCCGTTGTCTACAAATGCCCTTGCCATCGCCCCCAGAGCCTCGATTTGACACTTTCGCAAATTATGCACATGTAATGTATCTTCAGACTCTCTGACAAGGGGAACTGCTAATTGCTCGGGAGATAGAAGCAGATTAATGGTGCTCATGTTGACACATGTGAAATTCCACATCTGCGAGTCTTGTATCACTCCTTCTGTGAAACCAGATGTTGATACGAGGTATGCGTGGAAGTGGGGTCGTGTGCGGCGCATGCGCAACAGAGCTGAGTAGAACGACCCCAGTGAATCGGTACCAACGGGCTTTCCGAAATGTTTCACTTGACTTGATGACCACACTTGTCCAGACTGAACAGCTCCGTCAAATCCAAACTGCTGGTCAGGCGTTTTTGCCAGTTGTCGGATGCGCAGTTGACGAGCTTCCGAGTACAGTGTAATGAAACCTGCGTCCATGAACTCATCAAAGCTCAAATCACTCCAGTGTACCACTCTGGTGACATTGCTTCCATACAGACTCTTGTCTTTGAACGCTGCTTCTTCCACTAGCAGCCAGTCCTGCTTAGTTTGCATATCGTACCTGTCTGGCTCAATTGGTATGAGCTGGCTGATTGACTTGGGGGTACTGTCCTCGCACAAGGTTCTTGCTCTGGATGCGGTTTCCGCGTGCTGTGTCATCCAGACATGCTCACCTTGTGGCAGCGAGCTGACAGTCTTCGTGGCCTGGTCAATCATCTGACTCCTCTCCTTCACTGCATGCTCTGTCTGCATCGGCGCGATTCTTTTCATGCTGACACCGTTTGCAAGGCTGCAATGTGCATTCAGCTTCATATTCAGAAGGAGGTGGTTGTACACCGTCATTTGTGCCATCATGGCACCAACGTTCAGAGGCTCACTCTTTGGCATGATGGGCCTCAGCGGCTGTGTAAGCATCCGCGTCCTCTCAGCGATTCGTTGCGTTGATTTCTTGACTGCCTTCATACTGATAATGGCCGTGCGAGGTTGTGAGGTACAGTCGCCAGTTGCCAGTTGTGTGAGGCTCAATATTTTGTTCAGTATCTGATATCCACATGTATTTAAAATCATGCTCGATTGGCTTGTAAAAAAATATAAATCTGAACATGATTTCGAATACATGCAGCCAACATCTGACCTATTGTAACAACTGCATAACCGCAACATGTGTGCCACACAGGGCATGGACTGGCGCCAAGCTCGTACAGTGGCAGACAGCGATGACACTGCGCCGATGCAGCAGCAGCACTACGGAAGTTTTAGCTGAAAATTGCAGCAGTTTGAAGTGTTGAAGAATGGACATCTAAGGTACGGCAATATGGTGAGAGTCTAGCACCTGTCACTCAGTCGCCATTTGCGGCCCTGTGGCATGAATTCGAACTTATGCTGAAACTTAAAAGTTGCTGACGCGGTCCGATGCTCACTAGGTTTTTGTTAAGTGCAAATAATTATGGTCCAGCATCGAAAGTGTAGGTGATGTCAGGCTCTTAGAGGTTCAGGCTGTGCCTACATGAGTACTCACCATACCAGGCCTTTGTGCTCAAATTTAAACTTTGTGGACTTGAAGTTCCTGAGGCTGGGCCTGTCGAAAGAAGAGTTCATAAAGTGTAAATAATTGTGCCTCATGATCGAAAGTGAGGTGCGGTCAGGCTAAGCGGGGTTCAATCTATCCCTACATGAGCAGTCACCATGCTCAGCCTTACAGCTCAAACTTGAACTTTGAAGACTTGAAGTTCCTGAGGCTGGGCGTGTTGAAAAAAGTATTTTCAAGAGGCTGACCCTAAATGGGGTCAGTACGACGCTCGCTAGATTTTCGTAACCTGCAAATAAATATGGCTCCTGATCAGAAGTGTAGGTGAAATCAGTGTAAGGGATGTTCAATCATCCCCAGCATCAGCAGAGGCCATACTAAGCCTTGGAGCGCACAGTTGAACTTAATTGAGAATTGAAGTTCTTGAGGCTGGGCCTGTCGAGAAAAGGGTTCATAAAGTGTTAATAATTGTGGCTCATGATCGAAAGTGAGGGGGAGGTCAGGCTAAGTGAGGTTCAATCTATCCATACATGAGCAGTCGCCATCCCAGGCCTTTGTGCTCAAACTTGAGCTTTTTGGACTTGAAGTTCCTGAGGCTGGGCCTGTCGAAAGAAGAATGCAAATAAATTATGCCTCATGATCGAAAGTGAGGTGCGGTCAGGCAAAGAGAGGTTCAATCTATCCCTACATGAGCAGTTGCCATACTCAGCCTTTGTGCTCAAACTTGTACTTTGAAGACTTGAAGTTCTTGAGGCTGGGCCTGTCGAGAAAAGGGTTCATAAAGTGTAAATAATTGTGGCTCATGATCGAAAGTGAGGGGGAGGTCAGGCTAAGTGAGGTTCAATCTATCCCGACATGAGCAGTCTCCATACTCAGCCTTCAAGCACACACTTGAACTTCCGAGCACACTTGAAGTTCCTAAGGCTGGGCCTGTCGAAAAAAGTATTTCTCAGAGGCTGACCCTAAATGGGGTCGGTACGACGCTCGCTAGATTTTCGTAACCTGCAAATAAATAGTGCTGCTGATCAGAAGTGTAGGTGAGATCAGTGTAAGAGAGTTCAAGCGTCTCCAGCATTAGCAGAGGCCATACTAATGCTAAGAGCACAAAGTTGAACTTACTTCTTGAGGCTGGACCTGTCGAGGAAAGAGTTCATCAAGTGTTGATAATTTTGGCTCATGATCGAAAGTGAGGGGGAGGGCAGGTTAAGAGAGGTTCAATCTATCCCTGCATGAGCAGTTTCAATCTATCCCTACATGAGTACTCACCATACTCGGCCTTTAGCGTAAACTTGCACTTATCCCTCTGCTGCTGGCTTTGCACCCACCTCCTTGCCTGTTATCACATTCTTCTTGAGATTGATCATATACGCTGTATTGACCTAATGGATGCTTGTGTGACTCATCCTCCTCAAACTTTTGACATCCTGACACAGCACATAGAGAGCACTGACATTGCACCTTCAATTTATGTACATTCTTGATACGGTTGATAACCCACCCTGTGTTGACATCATAGATGCATTTGATGCCTCACCCTCCTCAAACCTGCGGCCTCCTGACATGGCACATTGAAAGCATCCTTGCTGCCGGCTTAAGCATCTGCCTCCATGACTTTATGTGCATTCGTGATACATATGATCTGCTGACATAACACATGCAACACATATCTGCTGCTGGTGTTGCACCCACCTCTTCGACTTTTATATGCATTCTTCGCGTTTTTGACAACTCCCTGTGTGTTACATTTGTTGGTGCAGGGTTATGAGCGATGCGCAGCTCAGTCACATCAAGTGTGAAGGATGCAAAGAGTGCAAGGTATGCCATGAGACATAATCTCAGAGCAGCAAGGCATTACTAAAACATCATGGCAGTGTGGCCTGGTCATGAAAGTGCAATTGCCAAACATATATGTAGCATGCGATTGACTACACCTTGCAAACCATTGTGCATTACAATCAACAAAAACAAGTAGAAAGAAGAGACTTGGGCACACACACCAGAATTTGGACATTGAATGTAGAACACTCTCACTTTGTGCACAATTTCTTGAAGGTAGGGAGGTCTACGTCTCTGAAGAACGTTACATCCTCCCTAAACCACTGCTCCTTGGCGCTCAACGAGCCATGCTTGCGCTTTCTGACCAAGGCGTCAAATGCATTCTTAGCATCTCCGCCATATGCTTGCACCGCTTGCATGATGTTATCCTTGTAAGCCTTGCGCTTTAAGCCGAGAGCTTTCCCGTATGGGCGTCCCCCGCTCTCCTCCCCACCCTCTCCGTCCATCTCGTCTGTTGTGTCCGATGCAGCAGCTGTAGACGCTGTGTCTGCGATGGAGGTGTCACACTCAATGTCCTGCTCCGAGCACTCATCCTCACCCTTTGCAGGTGCTGTAGGCGGGGGCACGTGAGCATTGAGCCCACCATCCCTCATCAGCTGCCCGACGCGCTGTGCAGGGCCGTTGTGACTAGGAGTCACATAACTCTCCAACATTGTGCAGCGCGACACTTGGACGTAGGAAGCGAGGCTTTCGAAGTCTGCCTCTGTTATGTGACCGCCGTTGATCATCCACGAGAGCCACATGGTCCGAAGTGAGTGAGGTCCGAGCCTTGGCACTCCCAGCCATTCCTTTCCCACCTCTCCCACCTTGGTTTTGATCCAGCGTTGTGTGACGGGAGCGCCAGCAGCGTTCAGGAACATGTGGGCTGTGGTCTTGGCCCCTGTGGCGAGCATTGGCCTGCACAATAGCAAAACACAGTGAACCAGTACGCTCTCCACCTCGGATAGCTCCCACTTTGCGAGCTGTGGCAGCCCTTTGTCCTTGCATGAAGCCGTCTTGAAAGCTCGCGTCATATGGAGCGTGTAGAACACCTTGCCGTCGCGCTTGCTGAGTTCATATTCCTCGATGACAGAGTCGCGCCACACCTGCGATCTGAGGCATGACAAGTGAAGCATCAGCAGGAGCTGCACTCTCTCCGCGTCATACCTGGTGAACCCCTTGCTGTCTGCAAATTTGACGATATCCCCCTCCTCTGCTGCCGATGCACTGGTGTTCAGGAAGGACTGCAGCTCCTGCGGTACATCGTGAGCGCGCAGCCAGGGGGCGATGATTGACCACCACACGCGGCTCCATGTCTGCTTGCGGAGCGCCCGCATCATGTCGCGAAGGCTGTCGTCTTCAGCGTCAGGGATGCGACCTGCAGCCTTCTTCGATTTCAGTCCTCCCCTGTCCAGTGCGCGGCTGACTGTGACATCCGCCCTCATCTGCCTCCGCGTGGTGAGAAAAGTATCCCTGAAGGCATCGATGAACTTGTTCACCGAGTAAGTCAGCGCTTGTCCTGATGTGTCGAGCCAGTCCAGGTCTGCCGACGGCATGTAGGCGCGGATCGCTGCAATGTCCATCGCATCTGGCTTGTACCGCTCCGCTCCGCTCCTCTTGATGGCGCCAAATACCGATGCGACATTATTAGAAAATCCTGCTGTTGTGTTCTCGCTCGTCGAGTCGAACACTTTCCTGAGAAGCTCATCTCTGTTCACCCCATCCGTAGTGCACTCCTCTGCAACCCGCAGTGCGCGCATCAGGAAGAATGCTCTCGGGATGAATATGTCGGAGAAGAAGGCATCTTCTGTTATTGAACAAAGGAATGTGTACTCCTTGCATGGCTTGAATGTGTCAGCGTCAGTGGCCAGGTCTGCATAGTTGATGGGGGGGATGATGCGTGTCCCCGACAGCAGGTCCTCGGGCACGCCGTGGCCCTTGACAAGCACCATCCACTCCTTTGCAGTGAGCGGGCGGATCGCACTGAGAGGGTGGGGCTCGCGCCCGAGCACTACACATGCCGTCCACAAGGACCTAACAAAGGTGCTGGCCACACCTCTGATAGACTGGGTAAATGTGCCACCTGCTTCGGCAGAGTCCCCCTCCACTGAGAAATCTCTGTCGAGGAAATACCTGAGCCGCTCGTCATCTTGTGTGAGGTTCCAGTCATAGTGATCGAGGAGGAGGACGTCTGCGGGTGCTCGCTTCACATAGTCTGACGCCATTGCTGCCTTGAGGACCGTGTATGCCTGCATGCGTTCCTTGCGCAACGTCGCATCAGGTTCAAGAGGGCGCCAGTGGTGGGATCTGTTGCCCATTTTCGACCTCTCTGCAATATAGAAAGGCACGAGTATCGTCCACAGTGCATATGCCATTACTGCATGCATTGTGCCAAGGTGTGTGCACCATTTGTCCTTCGCGTCCTCACCTAGGTTGTTGAATATCTCGCTGCCCTGTGCAGATGTTGGGGGTGGTGTTTCTGCAGCAATTACCTCTCGTATCACATTGCACCAGTACGCCTCCCGGACCATGCCCTTGTGACGCTCGTCTTGATCGCTGTATGCGTAGGTGCCGCTCCCCACCCAAGAAGTCAACTCGGTGACGGAGCAGGGGCTGAAGCGGTTGCTTTTTGTTACGGAGGCTTCGGCAGCGGCGGCAGCTGACCTGAGCACTTGGCCGGAAGCGGAGTCATTGGCCAAACAGGTGATCCCAGAGTTCTTGGACATGGTGTGCTTGGACTGCTGTTGTCAGTGTGCTTGCGGGTTTGGTTGTGATTGTGATCACAGGGAATGAACATGCTGAGATTCGGGGATTATTTGCCAGTCTGTTTTAATTGCGCAATTCAGCATTTATTGCTGAATCTTGGTGCCGAATCTCCATAATAACACCTCATGAACTTGAAGAGCATCCAAAAAGTACAACTTCAACATGCACATGGTGGGTACGCAAATGCAGGAGAAGTTGGAACCTCTCTCAGCCTCATTTCACATACGATGTGGTGTAATAGTTATTGGAAGTTTCAAATGATGAGCATCGAACCTGCCTCATATAGGGTCAGCCTCCTTCGACGCAACCAGGCTTGGGTACTTCAAGCGTCCCTGAAGTATTACCTGCACACAGTGAGGCTTAGTACGGGGGCACTGGTGTGGGGGCCATAGTCACCACACTTTCAATCCTGAGCCATGATTATTGACCCTTCATTAACATGTTTCTCGACATGCCCAGCCTTGGGAAGGTCAACTTTAGCATAGTTCAAGTGTGTGATTTAAGGCTTAGTTAGCATGGCAAGCACTCATGCAGGGACGGCTTGAACCGCCTCTTAACACTGATTTCAGTACGGTGACTACTGATGTGGGGATAGATTGAACCTCTCTTAGCCTGACCTCCCCCTCACTTTCGATCATGAGCCATAATTATTTACACTTTGCGAACTCTTTTCTCGACAGGCCCAGCCTCTGAAACTTCAGCATAAGCTCAAGTGTGTGATCTAAGGCTAAGTATGGCCTCTGCTAATGCTGGGAACGCTTGAAGCTCTCTTACACTGCTATCACCTACACTTCTGATCAGGAGCCCTATTTATTTGCAGGTTACGAAAATCTAGCGAGCGTCGTACCAACGTCATTCAGGGTCAGCCTCTGAAGAATACTTTTTTCGACAGGCCCACCCTCTGGAACTTCAAGTGTGCTCAAAAGTTCAAGTGTGTGCTGTAAGGCTGAGTGTGGTGACTGCTCGTGTAGGGATATGTTGGACCTCTCTTAGCCTGACCTCCCCCTCACTTTCGATCATGAGCCACAATTATTTACACTTTATGAACCCTCTTCTTGACAGGCCCAGCCTTAGGAAGTTCAAGTGTGTGCTAAAGTCTAAGTTTGTGCTGTAAGGCTGAGTATGGTGACTGCTGCTGCTGCTGTAGAGATAGATTGAACCTCTCTTAGCCTGACCTCCCCCTCACTTTCGATCATGAGCCACAATTGTTTACACGTCATGAACCCTTTTCTCGACAGGCCCAGCCTCAAGAACTTCAATTTCAACGCAAGGTCAACTTTGTGCTCTAAGCCTTAGTATGGCCTCTGCCAAAGTTGAAGTGTTTGCTGTAAAGCTGAGTATGGTGACTGCTGATGTAGGGATAGATTGAACCTCTCTTAGCCTGACCTCCTCCTCATCTTCGATCATCATGTGCCATAATTATTTACACTCTGTGACATCTTTTCTCGACAGGCCCAGCCTCTGAAACTTCAACTTTAGCATAATTTCAAGTGTGTGATCTCAGGCTTAGTATGGCCTCTGCTAATGCTGGGGATGCTTGAAGCTCTCTCACCCTGATCTCACCTACACTTCTGATCAGGAGCCCTATTTATTGGCAGGTTACGAAAATCTAGTGAGCGTCATACCAACCCCATTTAGGGTCAGCCTCTGAGAAATACTTGTTTCTTACAGGCCCAGCCTCAGGAACTTCAAGTGTGTGCCAAAGCTCAAGTTTGTGCTGTAAGGCTGAGTATGGTGACTGCTCATGTAGGGATAGATTGAATCTCTCTTAGCCTGACCTCCCCCTCACTTTCGATCATGAGCCACAATTGTTTACGCTTTATGAACTCTTTTCTCGACAGGCCCAGCCTCAAGAACTTCAATTTCAACACAAGTTCAACTTTGTGCTTTAAGCCTTAGTATGGCCTCTGCTAATGCTGGGGACGCTTGAAGCTCTCTTACACTGATCTCACCTACACTTCTGATCAGCAGCCCTATTTGTTGGCAGGTTACGAAAATCTAGCGAGCGTCGTACCAACCCCATTTGTGCTTTAAGCCTTAGTATGGCCTCTGCTAGCGCTGGGGACGCTTGAAGCTCTCTTACACTGATCTCACCTACACTTCTGATCAGCAGCCCTATTTATTGGCAGGTTACGAAAATCTAGCGAGCGTCGTACCAACCCCATTTAGGGTCAGCCTCTGAGAAATACTTTTTTTCGACAGGCCCAGCCTCAGGAACTTCAAGTGTGTGCCAAAGTTCAAGTTTGTGCTGTAAGGCTGAGTATGGCGACTGCTCATGTAGGGATAGATTGAATATCTCTTAGCCTGACCTCACCTAAACTTCTGATCAGTTTACACTTCATGAACTCTTTTCTAGACAGGTCCAGCCTTAGGAACTTCAAGTTTCAGCATGAGTTCAACTTTGTGCTCTCAGGCTTAGTATGGTCTCTGCTAGTGCTGGATGCTTGAACCTCTCTAACGCTGATCTCACCTACACTTCTGATCACCTACTTGCGCCTGCAGAGTCTGGGGTGCACAAGACTCAGCATGGTGACTACTGATGCTGTCAAAGCTTGAACCTCTCTTAGCCAGAATGTCATGCTGACTTATAAGAAACAATACAACGTCATCCTTAGACTCCACCAGTCTGGAGCCAACGCACATTCCAGGCAAAGCTTGCAGTGATAGAGGCACACCAAGTGCCCACGCTGCTATGAACAGTTTCTTGCAGAACTGTTACACTGCTGTTTTAGTATTGTTGCCCCCAGTCGGCCAGTGCTCACACGCGGCACCTGCTACTGGTGCTCGCCGGTCAGATGCACCGAGCGCTGCATTAACAACTTGAAAGCATGCATGAGGTGGGGAGGGACAAACATTTTGTGGCGGGCATGCTATGTGAGGCGGGCACACATTTGGGGGCGGGCACACAGGACATCAGCATTTGGTGCCTCTCGGACACGCACGAGCACAATGACACAATGCAAGTAGGAGCACACTGCAACGCCTCATGCTAAAACGACTGTTGACCCAACACTTTATCACCAAACCTATGCTGCTCCGCGTGCAGATGCCATCAAGAATGACTGAGCAAGGCGAGAGGCAGACACAAGTTTGAAGGCGTCGCAGAGGGTTCCAGATGCGTGTCAAGGGCAGTGTGCAACACTTGAGATGAGTGGTTTGTCACCAGCAGCTTCATGTCCTCTCACTCGCAGCATGATGTGCACCTTCACAAGAATAGCACTCAGCCTTTGTCCTGTCTCCGCCCCAGCTGAGCTGGTGCTACTGTTACCCTGCTCCGCCTGCTGTTCACATGTCTGGTGATTGCTACTGCTGCTGCTGTGGAGGCACTGTGTCAATTGACTGGATCGTTTGCTGCTTGGCGGCAGGCTCAGTATGTCACAACTCTCCGCTTTTGACACGCGCATTGTACACCAGCAACTCATGAGCTTCAATGCACCACTGCCATCACTATCCTGAGAAGGGGAAACCGCATTCCATAGTGCGCTACACTCTGCGTTCTCCGAGGCATCTACAGTGCCATCCAAGTTCTTATCGTACGCCTTCAATGGCACCAAGGTCTGCAAGTGCTATCAAATGACTGCATTGAAGAAGGCCATAATTGTAGCAACTTCATCATCCGTAAGGTTACTGTAGTCTGACATGTGGTGGTCTTTGCATACATGCAAACAACATCAATACCACAGAGCATTGCACTGGCACCTTGCACTTGCACGCTATTCGAAATTGGTGGTGTATCATTGTTTTAGTGAGGTGCCGATACTGGCCCGTCAAGCGTCATCGACTAGAGTGGCGAAAATTGTGTCCCGTGGCATCTGCATCAAGTGTCAGGGCAAAAGCTTTTTAATTTTATATGTTAGATGCTCTCTGAATGGTGCTGCAGCAGCTCCGCAGTACAAAGTGATGCACGCCAGCAACAGTAACGTACTCCAGCAAGTTCATGCTCATGCAAGCATGGGTGACGGCAGTGTTCGGTCAACATAGCTACGGACGGGGCAGTTGTCCAGTGAAGCTGAAGGCCACAAAGCTCTCACCTGCTGCCCGCTGATTTCGACCGTGGGAACCGGAACAGCTGCCGGTGCGACTCCAAGTGCTGTGCCGTTCCGCTCCGTAGTGTTGGCAGCTGGCTTCTGTCCACTTCGGTCGCATGGGGCAGCACGTCACAGTAGCCGCGGCAACCTGCATCTGGCCTGTCGCGGCGTCTGCGGCTCAGCGACATGTGCTGGCAAATAACTTCGCGCTGGTACGAGTCTATCGCGTCGTGTGTGCGGTCGACGACCATTGAAGACTGTTTCGCTGTCGTGCCATTCATGGCAATGAAGTACCATTTGACGCACACCCTGGTACTCAGCGCTGCTGCCAGGCAGCTTGCAGCTCAGGAACTTGATGCGTTGAACCACAGGGACATCATCCTCGAAGCAGGGCACGTTGCCGGCGGCCCATGCCTGTGCTGCTGCTGTTATGCTGATTAAAATTGTGCGCCCAGCTACACCATGACATTGCTACCTGTACGACATAAACGGAAGGAAAAATGCCTTGCCTGCCGTGGGAGATGGCGACTCAGATTAGCTTGTGAAGGTCAAGAGCTTGCTATGAACCCCCCCAAACAAGAAGGCGCAAAATATGAATCCGGGCGTCCAAGTACCTAAAAACCACCTCTGGCCTAATATATCAGACGCCTGACGCTCCGCCGTCGGCGGATTGCGCAGTACTGCTCTAACAGAGGCTTGGCTTAGCCCTGTGCCACAAGCTCAACTGAAACCTCACATCCTGGCAGCGCGACCCGAATTTTGGTAAAACTTACTAGTGCTCAGCAGCAGCGCGCTGCAACACAGAGAACCTGCAGCAGCAGCAGCGCTCATCAGCGTCGTGGCAGAGGGGAACCAAGTCATGGACGACGATCGCCAGCAGCAGCAGACAGCCTGCACAGGATATAGCAGCAGAAGCAACAGCAGCAGCAGCGCCAGAAGCAGTAGCAGCAGCAACAGCAGTGAAAGCGCCGCCGAGTATCTCAATATTTGTTGTTTTTCAAATTGAGGTTTCATGTGATCTGTGCAATTTTAATGCAATCAATTACTGCAGAATCACGAGATCGAGACCGGCTGAGAGTCAAGCTTCCCCTATGTGAGTACTCATTACGTACTGGCTTTCTATCTTCATTCATATTCAAGGGGGCGAGTGTGTGCGAAACTTGCACCTAGTCGTCAGGCGCAGTAGGCGTTGGGGGATATGCAACAGTGATGATGTTGGCAGGTGGAAGTGTTAGGCCATAGCTGCTTGAAGATGTAAAAGGGGTTGATAAGCGCAGTAGGTGCAAGGTGATATATGATGGCAGCTGAAAGTGTTAGGCCTAGCCAGGTTATGAGGTAAGCGGGTGATTGTGCAATGAACTCGAGCCTAGTCATCAGGCGCAGTGGGTTGTAGGTGATATGTGACAGTGATGGTGTTTGGCTGCTAGTGTTAGACCTAGCCAGGTTCAGATGTAAGGGGGCGAGTGTGCACTAAACTTGCGCCTAGTCGTTAGGCGCAGTAGGTGCCAGGTGAATTGTGATGGTGATGATGTTGGCAGCTGAAAGTGGTATTCCTAGCCGGGTTCAGATGTACTTGGAAGTATGGTGCCAAGTGCACACTGTACTTGCGCGTAGTCGTTTGGCGCGGTAGGCCTATCAGGTGAATTTTGTGCCTATTGAAGCAGGCGCAACTTTCTCAGCCTATGTAAACAAGTATTTATCAGAGGCTGAGTGTTAGGTGATATGTGATGGCAGCTGAAAGTGTTAGGCCTAGCCAGGTTAAGATGTAAGGGGGTGATTGTGCACTTCACTTCCGCCTAGTCGTTAGGCGCAGTGGGTTGTAAGTGATATGTGACAGTGATAGTGTTTGGCTACTAGCAGTGTTAGACCTAGCCAGGTTCAGGCGTAAGGGGGCGAGTGTGCACTAAACTTGCGCCAAGTTGTTAGGCGCAGTAGGTGCCAGGTGAATTGTGATAGTGATGGTGTTGGCAGCTGAAAGTGGTATTCCTGGCCGGGTTCAGATGTATGGTGGCAAGTGCGCACTAATCTTGTGCCTAGTGGCGATTAAACTTTTGTGCCTATTGAAGTAGGTGCGGCTTTCTCAGCCTGTGTGTCTGCCTGAACATCATTTCTCAGAGGCTGACCCTACCCTAAATGGGGCAGGTACGACGCTCGCTAGATTTTTGTAACTTGTAATTAATTATTGCAGAAAACTACTTAAGGAAGGCGAGATCAGACTAAGAGAGGTAGAAGCTTCCCCTACATGATTCGATCTCAATGTTTTTTTTCAAATTGAGGTTTCATGTGATCTGTGCAAATTTTCAATCAGTTATTGCAGAATCACAAGATTGAGACCAGCTGAGAGTCAAGCTTATTCTATGTGATTACTCATTACGCACTGGCTTTCTATCTTTGTTCATATTCAAGGGGGCGAGTGTGTGTGAAACTTGCGCCTAGTCGTTAGGCGCAGTGGGCGTTGGGGGATATGCAGCAGTGATGATGTTGGCAGGTGGAAGTGTTAGGCCATAGCCGCTTGAAGATGTAAAAGGGGTCGTTAAGTGCAGTAGGTGTTAGGTGATATGTGACGGCAGCTGAAAGTGTTAGGCCTAGCCAGGTTGAGATGTAAGGGGGTGAATGTGCACTAAACTTGCGCCTAGTCGTTAGGCGCAGTGGGTTGCAGGCAATATGTGATAGTGATGGTGTTGGCTGCTAAGAGTGTTAGACCTAGCCGGGTTCAGATGTAAGGGGGCGAGTGTGCACTAAACTTGCGCCTAGTCGTTAGGCGCAGTAGGTGCCAGGTGAGTTGTGATAGTGATGGTGTTGGCAGCTGAAAGTGGTATTCCTACCCGGGTTCAGATGTATGGTGGCAATTGCGCACTAATCTTGCGCCTAGTGGCTATTGAACTTCCGTGCCTATTGAAGTAAGTGCGGCTTTCTCAGCCTGCGTGTCTGCCAGAACATCATTTCTCAGAGGCTGACCCAAAATGGGGCAGGTACGACGCTCGCTAGATTTTCGTAACTTGTAATTAATTATTGCAGAAAACTACTTAAGGAAGGCGAGATCAGACTAAGAGAGGCAGAAGCTTCCCCTACATGATTCGATCTCAATGTTTGTTGTTTTTTTCAAATTGAGGTTTCATTTGATCTGTGCAAACTTGCAATCAATTTCTGCAGAAACACAAGATCGAGACCAGTTGGGAGTCAAGCTTCCCCTATGTGAGTACTCATTACGTACTGGCTTTCTAATTTTATTCATATATTCAAAGGGGCAAGTGTGTGTGAAACTTGCGCCTAGTTGTTAGGCGCAGTAGGCATTGGGTGATACTATGCAACAGTGATGATGTTGGCAGGTGGAAGTGTTAGGCCATAGCCGCTCTAAGATGTAAACGGGGCCGTTAAACGCAGTAGGTGTTAGGTCATATTTGATGGCAGCTGAAAGTGTCAGGCCTAGCCAGGTTAAGATGCAAGGGGGTAATTGTGCACTACACTTGCGCCTAGTCGTTAGGCGCAGTGGGTTGTAGGTGATACTAGTATGTGACAGTGATGGTGTTTGGCTGCTAACTGCAGTGTTAGACCTAGCCAGATTCAGATGTAAGGGGGCGAGTGTGCACTAAACTTGCGCCTAGTCGTCAGGCGCAGTAGGTGCCAGGTGAGTTGTGATGGTGATGGTGTTGGCAGCTGAAAGTGGCATTCCTAGCTGGGTTCAGGTGTACGGTGCCAAGTGCGCACTATACTTGCGCGTTGTCGTCTGGGGCGGTAGGCCTATAAGTTGAACTTTTGTGCCTATTGAAGCAGGCGCGACTTTCTCAGCCTATGTAAACAAGTATTTGTCAGAGGCTGACCCTAAATGGGGCAGGTACGACGCTCGCTAGATTTTTATAACTTGTAATTATTTGATTTTTGTAACTTGTAATTAATCATTGCAGACAACTACATCAGGAGGGCGAGATCAGAGTGCGAGAGATGACAGCTTCCCCTACATGATTTGATCTCAATTTTTGTTGTTGTGCAAATCGAGGTTTCATGTGAACTGTGCAAACTTGCAATCAATAATTGCAGAGATCACAAGACCGAGAACAGCTGAGAGTCGGGAGTGTCAGACCTAGCCAGGTGCAAATGTAAGAGGGCGAGTATGCACTAAACTTGCGCCTAGTTGTTAGGCGCAGTAGCTGCTAGGTGAATTGTGATAGTGTTGGTGTTGGCAGCTGAAAGTGGTATTCCTAGCCAGGTTCAGATGTATGGTGGCAATGCGCACTAATCTTGCGCCGCGTGGCTAGGCAGGCGTAGAAGTTGAACTTTTGTGCCTATTGAAGTAGGTACGACTTTCTCAGCCTGTGTGTCTGCCAGAACATCATTTCTCAGAGGCTGACCCTAAATGGGGCAGGTACGACGCTCGCTAGATTTTCGTAACTTGTGATCAATTATTGCAGAAAACTACATGAGGAAGGCGAGATCAGACCAAGAGAGGTAGAAGCCTCCTCTATATGATTCGATGTCAATCTTTGTTGTTTTTCAAATTGAGGTTTCATGTGATCTGTGCAAACTTGCAATCAGCTACTGCAGAATCACCAGATCGAGACCAGCTGGGAGTCAAGTTTCCCCTATGTGAGTACTCATTACGTACTGGCTTACTATCTTCATTCATATTCAAGGGGGCGAGTGTGTGCGAAACTTGCGCCTAGTCGTTAGGCGCAGTAGGCGTTGGGTGATATGCAACAGTGATGATGTCGGCAGGTGGGAGTGTTAGGCCATAGCCGGTTGAAGATGTAAAAGGGGTCGTCAAGCGCAGAAGGTGTTGGGTGACATGTGATGGCAGCTGAAAGCGTTAGGCCTAGCCAGGTCAGGATGTAAGGGGGTGATGGTGCACTAAACTGGCGCCTAGTCGGCGCAGTTGATTGTAGGTGATATGTAACAGTGACGGTGTTTGGCTGCTAAGAGTGTTAGACCTAGCCAGGTTCAGATGTAAGGGGGCGAGTGTGCACTAAACTTTCGCCTGGTCGTTAGGCGCAGTAGGTGCCAGGTGAGTTGTGATAGTGATGGTGTTGGCAGCTGAAAGTGGTGTTCCTACCCGGGTTCAGATGCATGGTGGCAAGTGCGCACTATACTTGCGCGTAGTCATTTGGCGCGGTAGGCCAATCAGTTAAACTCTCGAGCCTATTGAAGCAGGCGCGACTTTCTCAGCCTCTGTGAACAAGTGTTTATCCAAGGCTGACCCTGAATGAGGCAGGTACGACGCTCGCTAACTTTTCTTAGCTTGTACTTCATTGATTTTTGAAAAACAATTGTAATTGTAATTTATCATCGCAGACAATTACATCAGGAGGGCGAGATCAGAGTACGAGAGGTGAAAGCTTCCCCTACATGATTCGATCTCAATATTTTTTGCTCAATCGAGGTTTCATGTGAACTGTGCAAACTTGCAATTCATTACTGCAGAGACTACAAGATCGAGAACAGCTGAGAGTGGGGCTTCCCCTATGTGAGTACCCACTATGTACTGGCTTTGTATCTTGATTTACAAGCAAGTGGGTGAAAATGTTTGAAACTGAATAGGATGCGTGAAAGTGCTCCTTATGCAGGTAGGCTACTTTTACACAGTGAGGCTGATGGTGAATACTCATGTAGGGGAAGCTTGAACCTTTCTCTCGCTGCATGAGTCCCACCAACTTGAGTGAGCACATGGCTTCAAACCCAAGACACTTGCACCTTACACAAGTAGGCTACTTTACACAGAAAGGCTGAGCATGGTGAGTGCTCATGTAGGGGAAGCTTGAGCCTCTCTTGGTCTGATCTCGGCCTCGTTGTTCGATCTCTGAAATGATTATATGCAAGTTACGGAAATCGACATAGCAAGCGCAGTTCCTGCCCCATTTAGGGTCGGCCTCTGAAACATACTACTCCTTTTTTTTTACAGACACAGACTCAGGAACTTCCAGTACACAAAATAGTTCAACTTCATACAGTAAGGCTGTACAGGATGCGTGAAAGTGCTTGCACCTTACACTGGTAGATTACACTGTTAGGCTGAACATTTGAGTACTGATGTAGGGGAAGTTTGAACCTTTCTCAGGCTGCATCAGTCCAACTAATTTGAGCGGTCACATGACTTCAAACCCAAAATGCTGGCAGCTTACTCAGGTGGGCTACTTTAGACAGTAAGGCTGAGCATGGTAAGTACTCATGTAAGGAAAGCTTGAACCTCTCTCGGTCTGATCTCAACCTACTGATTTGATCTTCTATAACAATTGATTGCAAGTTACGAAACCCAGCGAGCGCCGTACCAGCCGCATTTCGGGTCACCCTCTGAAGTTTGCTTTTTTTTCACAGACACAGTGTCAGGAACTTAAAGTACACATCAAAGTTGACCCTTATACAATAACACTGAACAGGACGCGCGAAAGTGCTTGCACCTTGCACAGGTAGGCTACTTTACATCAATAAGCAGTAATGGAAGGAAGAGCCCTGGGAACGTCACAAAAAAATGCCATTTACAAGGGCACTATCATTTTATGCAGCTTTTCCTTGAGGTCAGTGCCTTGAAGAACGTGACATCATATCGAAACCGCTGCTTTTGAGCGCTGAGCTGGCCAAGGTGGCGTTTGGTGGCAAGCGTGTCAAATGCGCACTTCACATCGCCGCCGCCATGTGCTTGCACCGCGACCACGATGTTGTCTCTGTAAGCCTTGCGCTTAAGGCCCGATGCCTTTTTTGTACGGCATCTTGGCGCATTCAGGTTCTAGGTTGTCTGTCGTGCCGGATGCAGCAGCTGTTGATGCTGTAGCTGCGCTAGAAGTATTGCACTCGCCGTCCTCTGCTTCGTGCAAAACATGATAAACTATCAGCACCCGTTGCAGGTGCTGGAGGCGAAGGGACGTGAGTGTTAACCCATCCGTCTCGCAACATC
The DNA here is from genome assembly GCA_017506865.1 of Tribonema minus. Classification (NCBI taxonomy): domain Eukaryota; class Xanthophyceae; order Tribonematales; family Tribonemataceae; genus Tribonema; species Tribonema minus. Next base: position 96,581 of record JAFCMP010000518.1, on the reverse strand, counting down.
TTACCGACGCGCTTTGCCGGCCCATTGTGGCTATGTGTTATGTAACGCTCCCACAACGAGCACCTTGAAACCTGAATATGCCGCCACACTGTCAAACCCTGCCTCTTGTCACCCGAATGCTGTTCCAATCCGCTGTTCGCCATCCACGAGAGCCACAGGCACAGAGCGTGCGGCCCTTGTCTTGAAAATCCTAACCATTCCTCATCGAGCTGTGCCATCTTGGTTTCAATCCAGCGCTGTGTGATAGGAGCTCCAGAAGCATCGATAAACGTGAGTGTTGTGCTCTTGGCGCCTGTGCCGAGCTTCGGCCTGCACAACAGCAACACGCAGTGCACTATTGTGCTCTCCGTCTCGGACAGCTCCCATGTTGCGAGATGTGGAAGTCTGTCGTCTTGGCATGAGGCCGTATTGAAAGCTCGCGTTATGTAAAGCGTGTCAAACACCTTGTCTTCACGTTTGCTAAGTTTGTACTCCTCTATGACGCCACACCTGTGACCCGATCCATGAGAAGTGAAACATCAGAGGAGCTGAATTTTCTCTGCATTGTACCTTGTGCATGACTTGCTGTCTGCAAACATGACGATTCCCCCCTCGTCCGCTGCTGTCGCATCAGAAACGACTGTGCCTGCTGCGGTATGCCATGCATACTCAGCCTAGGGTCGATGACTAATTTCCACTCGCGGCTCCATATCTGCTGCAGGAGAGCTTGCATCATGTCGCGCAGGCCGTCATCCTCGATGTCACAGAGGCGACCTGCAGCTTTCATCGATTTCAGGACTCCGCTGTCCAGGGCACGGCTGACAGCGACGTCCGCCCTCAGCCGCCTCCGATGGTGAGAATTGCGTCCCTGAAAGTGTCAAATAAACTTTTGGACCGAGTATGTATGTGATTGCCCTGATTTGCCACACCTGGTCTGCAGAGCGCATGTGGGCATGTGTTGCTGCTATGTCCATCACATCGGCATGTGCCGCTCCGCTCCGCTCCTCTTGACGGCGCCAAACCCTGATACGAGGTCAATGTTGAAGCCGGCGGTCGTGTTTTTGTTGCCTCGAATACCTGCCGGTAAAGTCCTTCTCAGTTCACCCCTCCGTAGTGCACTCCTCGGCCACCCGGCGCGCGCGCATCAAAAAGAGTGCTCTGACAATGAATAGGTCGGAGAAGGAGGCGTCTTCTGTAATGGAGCAAGGAAAATGTACTCCTTGCATAGCTTGAACGTGTCGGCGTCCGACGCCAACTCAGCGTAGTTGAGCGGGGGGGCGATGCGGGTCCCGACAGCATATCCTCCAGCACGACATGTCCAAGGACAAGCCCCATCCGCTCCTTAGCAGTGAGAAAGCGAATGGCACCGAGCGGATGACGTTCGCGCCTGAGCACTTTTGTGGCCGTCCACATTGATACACTGACAGTGCTTGCTACACCCCGGATGGACTGCGTAGACATGCCACCTGCTCTAGCATGGTCGCCCCTCAACCAAGAAATAGTTGAGTAACAGAGCCTCACATCAGCTGAGGTGAGGTTCCAGTCGTAGTGATCGAGAGGCAGGATATCCTTGGGTGCTCTGCTGACATAGTCTGACGCCATAGCTGCCGTAATGGCTAAGTATGCGTACCTTGCAATCTGTTGCCCACTTTCGACCGTTCTGGCCTAAAGTATGGTACAAGGACCGTCCAAAGCGCATATGCCACAGCTGCATGAAGGGAAGCAACCCAAATACACCACAAATGCTTCGCCTCCTCACCTAGAGTTGTGAACATGTCGCTGCGCTGTGCCGTTGTTGGAGGTGGCGTATCCGCAGCCACCGCCTCTCTTATGATATCGCAGACGTTTGCCTCCTTGACCATGCTTTTGTGATGCTCGTCTTGATCATTTTAGGCGTAGGTTGTGCCACTTGGAACCCAAGACGCCAGCTCATTGACAGAGCTGGGGCTGAAGCGGCTACTTTTCTTCATGGTGGCTTCAGCATTGGCCCTCACTTGGCCTGACGGTGAGTCATTGAACACAAATGTCATTCCTGAGCTCTTGGACATGCTAGGCGCTTGCCTGCTTGCTCTTATACTCTTGCAGATTTCGTCGTGACTGTGATCACTGGCAATGAGCATGCTGAAGTTCGAGATTATGTATTGAACTGCTTTAGTTGCGCGAACCTATATTTTTCCACCAATCTCCGGGGCTGAATCTCCATTTAGTCTGGCCAAAACACCTGAATGAACTTCAAGAACATCGAATAAGCACAACTTCAACTGTATTCAGTCAGGCTGTGCAACGTAAGGCAGCACATAGGGAGCTCTCATGTTGGAACAATATCAGGCCGCTTTGATCCTACAGATTTGTAGCATCTGCACAGCTTGTGCTATCGGCAGAAACAGGTTCCGGCACTTGAACTATCGAAACACAACATCTTAATTGTATAAAGTAACAATACTAGACAATGTAAAGTTGGCGAGGTCTCGTTTGACAGCGTCAGAAACTTCAAGTATAGAGAGAGTTCAACCTCGTTTCAGCAGGGCTGCATATGATTAGTGCTCGGGTAGGCGAAGGTTGAACCTCACTCAAGTTGCTTTGGCCCTACTGATTTGGTTGTGTACTCAACGTCAAAACGAGTATCCATGTACAAGTAACACTCATGATGCTTGGTCCCTACTGGTCCGGATGGAGGTGCATCTTAGGACAATGTGCAGCACACAACGAGTTGACCGCACAGGCGGGCGACAGGGGGGAGTTGTAGGGGGTTTCAAAGGGTTAGAGGGGGCACTTGCACAATGTACACTTGCATACTTCGAGGGGTTGTAAAGTCTGAGTTCGCACAGGGCCCAGCACGGGGGAGCCTCCGGAAGGTGTAAACGCTGTGCAGGGTTGATCATGAAGCACACTGAGCAAGGCATACAAGCATACAAGGCCTACAGCATGACACCTTGTGGCACGCTGCACAGGGCCTATGTGTGCACACAGGCAAGGCAGTGGAGACCATGTACTACGTGAAGGCCGCAGAGCGCGCAGTGTATGCACCTGGGCAATGACAAGCACATGAGGATGCGCGCACGCATGCAAAGACTCGCGTACGCCATGAATGCCATGAACATATTTGGGTGTATTGCTGTGATGCCCGCGCTGCTCTCTTGACTGCTCGCACACTAAATCTATGCTGCTTGCGCTTCACGTGCATCTACATCTGGTGCATCTACATATATGTCCTGCATCTGCGTATATGACATTTATGCACGTCAGTTGTATGACACCTCAAGAGGTACTATCTGCACACCCCAAGAGTCCTGGCCTCTGCACCCCCCTATCCCAGTGTCCTCACATCAGACATCAACATGTCGGTCCTGAAGCAGTCCCCGATTGGCTGCTCGACCAGCATAGGAAACAGTGTCCCGCTCAATCCTCCCACTCCCTTCGTGCTTGCTGTGCCCCATATCCAATTTGGCTCGTGTTACAGCACTGCCTGTACACCGGGTGCGCTGCTTTCGATCACTTGTTGAGCGCACGCTGCAGGTACCCTGTCAGCGAGGATCGCGTCAGCAAGTGCACAAACACTGATCAGTCATAACAGCTACATAGCTCAAAACCTGCACACTATACGTGGTGACCAACCATTCTTGAAAATGTGGTAGCAGGATGCAAACTACAGGTGGCAACAGCACCATTCACAAGATATGTACGGCAATATACCATTGATAGTACGATACACTGGTCCATGTTCGGATCAAACGCACAACGCAGAGCGTGCCGCACGCCCTTCATCGCGTCGACGCAACCAGACCTGCGGATGGACATAGTGCTGCCTGCTCATGCCTTCCCACTCACAGGCTACAACGGGCCTGCACGCCAGCTCCACTTATGGTGGACGTTACATGCTTCGAAGCGCAATGCATGTCCAATGCGCGGAAGACCATACGCAATCCGGAGCAATGCTGCAAGGACCGGGAGGAGACGAAGCGCACCAACTATTCTGGTCATTATGACCAGAATTGCTACAAACTTGCCACTTTGGCAATTGGGTCCTTCGGAAACCTGGGACAGCAGCTGCTGGGGGCTATGGCAGAATGGTCCGCTAGGGAGGCGGCGCCAGTCTCAGCACGGTCAAGGGCACTGAAGAGCATCGTAATGTCACGCATAAGAGCGGCCTTGTCAGCCTCATTGCAGATGGCGCTTTCCGCACTTGTGATGGGCCACATGGCTGCCACACGGGCCACAGGAGGCTTTGGGGACTATGCGGGGGACGGCTTTGGAGGAGCGAGATTGGGATGGGATGTGGATGCTTTAGCCAGATTTACATGTGATTTTTGGTGCTGACTGTGAAAGTTCGCAATTCATTGTTGGCTGCTCAGACCGAGGGGTTGTGGACTTACACATGTTAATAAAAGTACTTCAGCTTCAACTGTGAGCACCGCGTCTGACGTCAAATGCCTAGTCTTAGATATTTGTCTCTTCAGATGCAAGAACCTGTATTTGAGCTGTCAGAGCACGTATTCAAGAGCACATGTTTGTACAGGCATGTTACCGTCCATGAATGTTGCAGTTGCGACGTGGACCCTCAATGCGCTGCTCTAGAAACGTTACATATCGTCATAAACGACTGAAACATGCACAGGTGGCAAAACACCAAATTATGCACAGAACCCATTACCCTGCACATCAAGAGTGCTTCGCCAAGCTTGGTGACTTTTTGAATGAAGTGATGGGCAGTACGTATGGGATGTTCACGCATTGCGCGGCGATTGATTAATGTAGGCACATTTGCAGTTTCGATATGAAGTAGACCATATTAAAAAAGGGTGGGGTCAGGGTAAGGGTCGACACATTTTTCATTACAAGGACGATGGGTCAACACACCCAATTGTTAGAGCCTTGAGGTGACCGAGTTGGGTTTGAGCTATAAGCTCCTGGGGTATCCTTGGGGCAGGATTGTACCTGAAGCCTGTTAAGCCTAATTAAGCCCTGCTTTAAGTTTCGCTGGTGGTCTGTGCAGAACTGCATTGAAAACTCTTGCCATGGCAATTATCAGCGGCCACCAGGCTGGGGTGCGTGTCTGCCGTACATGCCTGTGCAGTGTGTCTGTGGATTGTGTGCTGTGCTGCTGCTGCTGTGCTGCTGTGTGAGTTGCTGCTGCTGTTGATGTTAGTACCAAGCCTGAGTCATCAGGGGTATGACAGGTTGAAGCACGTTCCAAGCTTCCCTTACATCAGCAGACTTGCTCCACTTGATGGTCGGAAGTATCCTGCCCTACTGAGAAAGATGAAAGTGGCGCAAGGGACAGTCACTGACAGTAGGGCTAGTGCAGGTTGCTGCAGGCCCAACACTTCACGGTGACTTCCAATTGATACAAATGACAGCTGAGTTTCTGACTGGAAAGTATTTTTCACACAGCTTGCAGGTCAGGGACTGAGGCACAACTTGCTTGCATTGCTCTTCTGCAACACGTCCATCCAACACGGGTGGCTGGCGCGCTTTTGGCTGCAGGTCAGGCATCGAGGGCACAACTTGCTGCACTACTCTCATTGACACGTTCTTACAACACGGGTGGCTTGCGGGCTTGCGACGGCAGGTCAAAACATTGAGGTCAAGATACTGCACTGCTTTCCTTCACAACGCCAATTAGCACTGCAGTCACTATACTGGCCTTACAACACAAACCTGAGCTTTGGTGTAAACTTGAAGTTCCTGAGGCTGGGCCTGTCAAGAACAGTATTCGTAACTTCCACTGCCTGAGAGATCAACATTTTCAGCCTCAAACACGCAAAATTACCAATGTAAGGTCAAGGAATCAAAGAGAGTAAGACGCCATGTCTAACAAGGATTGAGCTTGCTCTACATCAGGGCTCTCCAGATTCATGATCACAAACCGCAAACTGCACACAGCAAAGGGATTATCGCTGTTTGTCTACATCATGTGCTACATGTAATAGTGACAGCTGTCAGTTACTTTCATACAGACATTAAATTGTTGTACAGGCTGTCGCGATGATTGTGCACTTGCTGTTTGCTGTTTGGAGTTTACTGTTCCTGTTGTTTGCCAAGTACACTATACAGCTCAACTACTTGTTCATTAATAGAGAGGACCAAAGTGTATATAAATTTCATATCAACAAACTGAAAACTCCGAACAGCAAATGGGTTATTGCTGTACAGCTGCATACAGCAATGTCTGTGATAGTTTAGCTGTCGACAATAGTCTTCAGTGTAAATACTCTCATTTTCACAAACACCAAACTGCAAACAGCAAAGTGGGCTATTACTTTTCAGCTGTGTCAGGTTATGTCTGTGATGACAGCTGCCGTCTGCTTCCATGCAGATATTGGGTGACTGCATGCTAGGTGCACCTTCTGCGCTGCAGTATGCCACGCAATCAAATAAAGTGTGCCATGGTTGTGTGTGATGCAGTGCATGCCATTGCAGCACAAACAAACTGATTGCATGCCGAATTGAAATCACGTGCACCAGCACCAGTCAAAGAAGAAAATACCGCCACTGCTCTTCTAGTTGTGAAACCCGATCAGTGTGTATTGAATTCAACCCACTCGAACCAGCAAAACGTCGTTCGCGCTGACACTGCGCATTATGTGACTGCAACTGCATATCGCTCCAGTCAACAGCCACCAGTACTGTAGTGTGCTACACCGACTAACACTTGCTACACAGCGGCTGGCCCAGCGGGGGTAAGTACAGCGTCGCTAACTGACACGTCGAACTGTGCACGCCCGATGCCCCCTGTCTTTCCGCAGCTTGTCCTGCAGTGCAGCCTCCATAGTCGCGCTGAAGGACGCATCCTCTCAAGCAAGCTTGTCATCAGCTGCGAGCGTAGCGTTGTTCGCTAGTGTGGCGTCATATGCAAAAATGTGTGGCGACGCCATCAATGTCAAGCATGCGTGGTGAGCATGTAGATGCCAGCACATCCCGCAAGCATGCATACATTGAGTCTGAGGACATTAGCTCATGATGCACTGGGTGAGAGGCTCAGTTTTAGCGTAATGTTTTGTTTAGTACTTCCTCCGTCCCATAAGTATTTTAATACCATTTTGACCTCAAAGCTAACTTTTTCAGACTGAATCGCAGGCCTGAAGTCAGTATATGAAAATGAAAGATGAGATTGCAAGCTTTTCGGCGATGTGCTCAAAAAATTTCAGAGACTCGATGTTCACCTTTGAAGTAGAGCGTGCGTGCAACTTTCCCCAATTTCAGGGTCAAATTTAGGCCGAAATTTCGCCAAAAGTCAAATCCGCCGTGGCGCGCAACAATCACTGTGGCAGAAGCACACGCAGCATACGTCCTACACGACACTCGAGGAGGAGTGGTTGCTCACAGCTGCCAACGATGGCATCAGTTCCATACTTACTTAGCGCACCACATGGCCAGGGGGTGCTTGTGGCCGACAAGCCGGATTTTTGCCTGGAGGTCTAAAATTGAGCTGTGTGACAGTCAGGTGGCTACAACTTGCTGCCGGCACCACTTGGCATGCGGCAGGCACTCGGTATCCCTTTACAGAGCAGCAAAGATGACATCCTGTGGCTGGTGCACTTGGTGGTGTGCTGTGTGAGTGGTGCACCAATGTCTGCGTGGGCGAGAGCAGCAGCAGGCGACTGCAACTCTGCGAAGGGGGTGCAGGCTGCAGCTCCTGTACCGTGAGCCCAGGTGAGCTGTCCACCAATCCTGCCGTTCTGTTGGTGCTACTCAAGCTATAGCAGCAATCTAAGCACCAGCCTGTTCGCACAAGGTGCCTGGTAGGCCTCGTTTGGTGGACGTCGTTGCTGAGGTGGCGTGTCACCAGGCCTGGATAGGGCATGGCGTTACAGCACCACGCCTATGTGGTGGGGGCGCCCAAATGTTCCGAGATGTCTCACTACTGCGATACTATGGTGTGGTGAAATTGCTGCCCATGCGATGGACACGCAAGGCTGCTGCGCTGGTCAAGACTCCGTTGTGCCAAAACGACGCAAGGCAGCCCAGCACGCCAGCCGGCCTTGAGCAGCGTATGTGGTGCATACACAGTCTTGTGACGTTGTGAGCTGTTGCCGAAGGTTGCCTTAGGTTCTGACCATGACATGTTGGTAGGGCGTACACACGAAAACTGGTTTACCCCTCAAATTGGCAGCCAGCACAGCCTCCTAATTGTTTGGGAGTGGTGTATGCATGCCTGCTGCGCTGTGTAAAAGTCGAGTACACGGTAACAGGTCGTTTGTAAGTTCATCACGGAGTTACGCGCTGAGAATTTGACACAAGATAGTCCTAGACATGTGTCATGCTTTATCTTAAGCCAGCAACAATGTTCAAGGCCTTCTCTGGAGTCTTTGCGCACGCTGCTGCGGATATAACAATACTTATGGGACGGAGGAAGTAGTTCACAGTGATGCGCCCAGCGCCAAAATGCTTGAGCTCAACGAGGACTGCAGCAGCCTTGCCAGGGCGCTTGAACGGGGTGAGCGGAGCTGGAGGGTGATCATGGTGTGCTACTAGGAGTTGCAGTTGCATTAAGGATTTAGTTTAAACGTCATGCGGTTGACGTTGGTGGGCGCGATGTCGGACTGGGGTGAGCTCAAAGTACTTGTGGCTGGGGACGAGGACCATCTGCATGTGCAAGTAGGGGGGGGGGGTTGCAGGATTATCAAAGGATTAGAGTTGCATGTGGTTGACAGGGATGATGAGTGGGCACGGCGTCGAACTGCCTGAGCTCAATATTCCCAGTGACACTGGCTGGGGACGAGCACCGCCTGTTCTGCACAGAACGAAGCCATTGTGTGAGTACGTTCGCATGGTTTGCATGGTTGAGCCTTACAGATTCACATTTATTAGGCTCGACCAATAGTATACTTCCTCCGTATCAATTTATTAGGCAGTTCACTTTGCGCAGGAGAAACAAAATGGATAACAGTGTTGTTGCCATATGGTCTCTGTATGCATGTTGTAGACAACTTCAAGGGCTTTCACATGCATCGACCAGATTTGAAGACGGTCTACATTTCAAAAAGTTATTGCGGTTCAAAGCCGCCGGTTGCCGTTTCGGCAAGCGCAAAAAACCGACAAAACTGCAAATTTGAAGTTGCACATTTTTGTAAAAACATCAGCATTAGTTACACAACGCGTCGCCGCCAGCATTACACGTATTGCGCACATCGTTCTCATACCAGCTAGACGGCACAAAGCAAGCATGCACACTTATAAACCAGAGCAGGTTGAGTGAGAGTCTCCACACCAAATAAGCACTGTAACAAAGATGCCTTATTGATGCGTAGTATTTCATATGCATTTGTGTACTTGCTGACTTCAAGTACTCTGCGCCGTTCAGCCCGTGATAGCGGCATCACATCTACTGCTGACACTACAATCTCTAGTACTCACCTGGCTAATGCACCAGCACATGTGTAGCTGAAACACAATGTAAGACACTTCCCTCCCGCCTCTCCACCCCTCCGCCTTCCTAGCAGCCTGATAGTCTGATGACTTCAGGAATAAGCCGTACGCCTCTGCAGCGGTGCGGATCTGCACCTGTGCAGGATGCTGGGCTGCATCCCGGTGCTTGCTGGCCTTCTTGACGTCGCTGGTGTTTCCGTTCCTGCGGCTGACCTCCTCGCTGTGCCAAACCTCTATGATGACCGCAATCATTGCCTCGCTTAGCTTGTTGCATCTAGTCTGCCGCTGCAAAAAGAGGAACTGGTCAGCTTCTAGTGCACCCTTCGCCGAGATGCCATCTGCACGCGCAGCTAGGGCAGCTGTACGCCGCTGCTGCGCATCTGCGACAGCCGTGCTGTTGTTGCCAATGTGGCGCGCGCACCACGTATTGGGCACCTGCAACTTGCTCGCCTCCCCCGCATCCTCCAACACAGCGGCCATCACTGTCACAAGCACGTGCCATCCAAGCTCTGAGTCATTCCCCGCCTTCAGCATTGGCATTGTTCCAGTGACATTGCCAAGCACGCTGACTGCCGTCTCGACCAGCTCTGCCACTTGCAAGCCCAGTTCGGCACGCCAGTCGTCGTCGGCGAGGCAGCTTGCATTGCTTCCCGTGGCACCTGCACCAAAAAGCCAGGCAATAGTTGTGTCAACGCAGATGCATACGTACTGGCGATGGTACTGTGGCAAGCAATGCGAAGCGATAAACGCCAGACACAGCAACGCACCGCAAGTCAAGACTGATAATAGTGACAGTGATGGCATCGCAGAGATCAACTTGCTGGTACGGAGACGGGGCACTTGCCAGGTGAAGCTGCAAGGCCATGTTTTCTTACCTGGCACCCGCCAATGTGAACCATAGAGATCACAATAGCTGCCAGCGGCGGTGTCGCGCTGCTCCGTAGCGTGGGAAGCTGGCTGCCTTGCAAGAAAGTGGCTTGTAGCAGCACGTCATCGAAGCGGCGGCCTCCCTCAGGCCTGTCGTGGCGGTTCCGTCTCGCCAACAGCTGCTGGCAAATCACATCGCGCCGATAAGAGTCTATAGCGTCGTGAGTGCGGTCGACGGTCCTTGAAGAAGGGTCCCCCTTCGTGCCGTTCGTGCCGATGAAGTGCTGCTGCCAGGCAGCTTCTGGCACTTGATGCGTTGAACCACAGGGAGATCATCCTCAAGGTAGGGCGACCGGACGGCAGCCCGGGCCTATGCTGCTGCTGCTGCTGCTGCCTGCTGCCTGGCCTGCTGCTGCTGTTCAAGATGTTCAACTCAAACTTCACACACTGGCAGCCAGGGTGGAAGAACTCCCAGCAGCAGCAGTAACAGGCGCAAGGGTGTGCCTCAGAGACAGGGCGCGGCACAGGTATCGTAGCATCAAGAGCAGGGCTTGGACCAACGCACGAGCGCATAATCTATCCGCATAGCTGGTGCTGCGCTGGTCGCGGTCCAGCATATAGGAAGCCGAACTCTGGAGCATTGACACGCTCAGCGGCAGGTGGCAGGTGAGACTGATAATAGTGGCTGCTCCCTCACTGTCGGATGCCATTTGTTCCGGCGTCAGAGTGCAGCCACTGTTGCTGCTCATAATCACCTCACCGCCCGCAACCTCCCGCGCTCTTGCCAGGTTGGCAGCAGCAGCGCACGTCCCAGCGGCTTCAGGTCAGACCTGGTCGAAGCTGCTTGGCTGAAAGAGCTGGCCGACTTAGACGACGGTAGGTGAGTTGCTTCAGAACCACCAGAGCTGTGCAGCGCCCTAGACCGTGACAGCGAAATGAGTTGTGTTGCTGTGCGTATGAAGCTGCACCGCTGCAACGACAATTGCAGCAGCGCCCGGGTCAGGCATGCTCCCAATACGCTTTTACTTCCGCTCCGGTCCTAGTACTAGAAGGCGGCAGAGCCAGTGCGGCACATCTGGTTGAGGGTACAGCTTGTGTAGCGGGGTTGAGAGCACGTTGGTCTGACACCAAGAGACTCATTTTCTGAACTGAGGGCTTTCATCACAAACTTAAAAACGAGGAGCTGAGGTCAATGTGATGCCCTGACCTGCGGAAACTTTGTTGCCACTCTCTCTTGCCTGAGCCATGCAGAGCATGCGTGATGGTTGCACTGTTGTGCAAATCGGTGATTAGCGGTGCTGCTTCTGCTGAGTTGAGCGTCATGTTTCTGTTTGCTGCTGCAGTCATGGATCATGAGAGCAAGCGAAGAAAGGTCGATGAGCTATTGGATGCAGCCAGTACGCGCTTGGACCCGGAAGATTCCGAGCTGCTGTCCAGTGCGACCGTGCGCAATGCCCTGGCGGCCAGAGACCTATATCGCTTTAAGGCCATTCAGCGCTTGACGTTTGAGCAGGTGGTCAATGCGGGCTTCACGGAGGGTGTGGCGGGCGCTCTCAAGACCGCCTTTCCTGATGCAGGTACATGAAACATCATGAACGTCAGGTTCAGTCCAATCCATTGAAACCTGTTCTGCATTTATGTCCTAATGATCATCGCTGTGCACATCCTTTTGCCCGGGCCATGCATCCGTCCGTCACCAAGGTGTCAGTCTACATGAGCGAGTACGGGCAGGAGAAGCCAGGCGCTGCTGCCGTTCCTAGGGCCAAGGAACACCAAAGTTAGAACCCACCAGATTCGGCCAGCAAAAGCAGAGACCAGAAATTGGTGTATAGTATTAGTGCGTGTACCACGTTGCCTGCCGCGTGTGGCCTGCTGCCCGATAGTGTGTGTACCAAGGCTGCTTATGCTGTTCACGACGTACCTGCATGCTTGTCACATATGCAGGCGGCGCACACCTTAATTCGATGGTAATGGCTCACCTTTTGTGGTGCGCTGTCTGCGCATTTGACGTAAACACCACGTGTGATCACGCTCTCAGGGGCTTTGCGGAATTTGTGTACGTTGTTGACTCAGTGCTGTGCCGTCGGCTGACCATTATTATCATATGAGAAACTGCATATTTGGGCTGCCCATGCCGACCATCGTTTTTGGTCTGAAGTCAAAGGGCGCTTTGTGTAACCCATACATGTCAGCTTGTCTCGCATGTTGAGGCAATGGCACTACAGGCCTGCTCACATCAACTTTGTTCACATTAAATTCCACATAATATAATGTTCACATGAGATGATTGGGTCAGGTGTCATTTTCTTTAGCTGCAAGTATGAGAGGATCGTCATGGTAGCATAAAGTGCAAGCGTTGCAGAACAGGCAACAACACAGACAACGGAATGAAACACAAATGCGCTGTTTAGGTTGCAGGATGGGGGCCTGCCACATGGCAGCTGCTCAGCAGTAGCAGCAGCGGCTACATGTATGTATCAGTCACTTGTCACCATCAGCTGGTCTGCCGATATCGTTTGCGAAAGAGAACGTGAACCTAAAGGCCACCAGACTGGGTAGTATACAGCTACACTATGAGGTGGAGAACGCGTCAAAAACCTGAGTGCAGCATGAATCAAAATGCATAGAGTTCATAAGTTTTGTACCTACAAGCGTATATATATAATGTATGACGTATCAAAACGCATATATGTACACGTCATTATCATGGCACAACCCTAGCTGTAAGTGACACAATTGCTAACATGATGTCATAACTCTTGGGTGGCTCGTGCGATTTGGTCATTGCTGTGCACTAGATTTCGGCGTGCATAAGCTAGTGCTGGTCACTGGCTTGATTTGCTGCATGCTGCCAAGTTGTCGTCAACTGTTGAGGTCCCTACCTCGTGTGCACCTGGTCACCACAATGTTGCATCATTTTGCTGCTGTCGTGTGAGCGCGCCTGAACCTTGTTTCTGAGCTGGTGTGTTGCGTAGCATCATGTGGCTGCTGCGCACTGGGGCCCGCTTTCCCAGCTGCTGCTGGCTTGCCCCTTCCATTACAGCTCTCCTCTGAGAATGCTGGTGTTTGTGTGCTGTTTTAAGCAGCGTCATCAAGGTTTGTTGTGCTGTTGCTTGCAAGCTCTTGTTCCACATATTCACCATGCACATAAATTGCTTATCCATTCCCTGCCGTCTCGTTCTGCCTCTTGCCTTGTCTGTCTTTACCCTCAGGTGCTGCGCAAGCCGGAGCTGGCGCTGGTAGTGGCGCTGGTGGTGCCGCGGCCGGAGGTGAGATGGTTGTTGTATGCTTCGCACATGTAGTATTTCCTTGCGGAGATTGGATATGGCCCAGTGACCATCACCTGTACCCTGGAGGTCGTCTTTGTGGGCAGCATAATTTCACAGGGGCACAGCGTAGTGCACGTTCACAAAGATGTGTTGCATGCGCTCTCTCGCCAGTACTGTGTCCTGGGTGAATGCTTGCAGTGCACATCTGCTGAGGGCGCACAACGTTGAGTCACTCCTTCAGTCGCGAGTAGTGGAGAAGCGTCATCTCTTGTACAAAGCACCCCTACTAATGTTTATTAAACTTGGCGAACGTTGCATGGATGCATCGTAGCAGTTTGTGGACTGTTGGATGGTTTGGTTACACGTTTGTGGTCAACTTTCATATCTTTCAGTTGTGAGTATCTGAGGATTGTTGTCTTTAGCCCAGAACTCTTTTGCCGCTGTAAACTGAAGTTGTGCAACGATTTGTGTGTCCAGTTGTTCAGTTTGTGAAATGTAGAGCAGAATGTGGGTTCAGTAGTTGACTTCGTGAAATGAAAAGCGGAAATGTTGACAAACTGCCAGCAAAGGATTAGGGAGGCTTAGTGTAGTTGCCGTGTTGGTCCCATACCACATCAAGTCACAACGATTGACATTACATAACAGTCAGCCTCAGCCTCATTTCGACATCGAAGTTTTATAGAATATGGCTTGCAAACATGCCAATGAAGTGCTGGCGGAAACTCTGGGAAGTGTTGTTCCTCACTTGCCTGAGAAGGCTTTGTCAGTTTTTGTGCCATGTCCAGCGACCAAAGGTGCCATTGTCTGACAACAAATACACATTCAAAAATAATCGCGATGGTCAATGAAATAGCTCGACACAATTGATGGCTGCAATTGTATTACTGAGCCTCTGTGCACCAATCAAGGTGATTGAACCGGCCCTCTGGAATGCAGCTGGAGTGACAACGAAGTTTATGCGACGCTGGTGAAGACCAGCGTCTCGGTGCAACTGGCCTATGTGCGCCACTTTGGCAGCACCATAGCATTGTTTTCTCTGCTTTCGCAGTGGAAGCATACTACGCTTGCTCTATGCCTGTCCAACCTCTCTCATTTGCTGGATCGTGTTGTGATTCTTTTGCAAATCAATGGCTCTTGAGCGTTTTGGTTTTTGATCAGTGGGTCAGATCTAAAGCAGATTTCGAGCATGTGGTCGCCGCTGCTCCTGCTCAACCTATTGCAGTCTGGTACAGAGTGCTTCATGCTCAACCTGTTGCAATCTGGTACAGTTCATGCTCAAGCTGTTGGTACAGTATGCTTCACGCATGGCATTTCCAGCGTGAGCGATGTTTTGTGTTTTGACCTGGCCGTGTACCCTGGCATCTCCTCATGCTCATCATGTCTCAGCCACCCTTTGATGGCAACTGATTGTCGCTGTTCATGAGCGAAACCAGGATAATGCTGATTCGAAGCCTGGCACATGGCCTTGTGCTTGTGCGCGCAGACGCTTTGACAGTGCGTGCGGTTGAGGGCATCATCCTGCAGGCATTCAAAAGGTTCAGGAGCGAGGCAAACCCAGGTGAGGAAGTGCTTTTGTACGTATTCTATCAATGTGCACAGTGCGTCATCCTGTATATTGTGCGCACTTACACCATCAGTGCCATGCATGCTACAACGTTGGCTGACATCCAGAAGAGATGCTGCAACTGCTGCAGTTGTCATTGTATCCCATTCTGGGTTTGCTCATGACATGCTGCTGAATTGTGAATCCATTGCAGGTTACACCACTTATACCCGGATCTACCAGGCTGAGCAGGAGTCGCTGCGGACGTCCACTTTCTCCGCAATGCTACCGCATGGTAGTGGTGCCAACAACCTTACCCCTCCCCGACGCCTGCGGGTCACAGTGAAGCCCAGTGGCACTGAAAATGAGGCGCTCCTGCCTCACCTCAAAGCTATTCTACAAGGCGCTGCCTCGCAGCTCGGCTACAGGGGGCAGTGGGCGCCTGGGGATGGCAGCGTAGAAAAGCTGACGCTTACACCCACGACCGGGCTCCCTGGGGTGGTCGTCTTGGACACGCACTGCTCGCGTTTCTTGAGTGGTCTGTCGCCTGACATGACTCTACTGCCAGATGGCAAAGACCTGCACCCGTTCAGCGTGAAGAGCATAATTGAGCTGGTAAGCATACCCATTCTGCACGTCTTTACTGGATCTGTGATTTCATTACTACCAGTCCCCCATGTTGAGATGATTGATTCGCTTTATGGATTTGTGCACATGTGCAAGAGCACTTTACTTGAATGGGCTGCTATCATTTGTTCATTTATGGTCATCATTCGATGCAGCAAGTACTACTGCATTGCATCTGGTTGTATGCGTGTTGTGAAAATCATACGATTGTACATGCCTAATGTGGGCACTTTGTCTTGTGAACACCACAACTGGTGACACAAATGTTGTGCTTGCTGCATTGTGTCTGCTGCCCAGGCCCAGGTTCTGGACGATGCGCACCGTGGCAAGATCATTCATTACCTACGGCTTCTTATGGAAGCAAATCCTAGCAGGTCGCATGTCTTCGGGCTCCTGATTGACACTGTCACAATGGAGCTCTTTGCAGCCACCAGGGAAGCGGGCAGCCTTACGATGAGTCATGGCACACCTGAAGTGTTGCAGCAAGGTGAGGGCAAACCTTGCGGTTGACCTACGGTTCTGATTGGCAGCATCAGCAAGTTTTGCTTGTAGTTGGGGGTTGTGTCCACGTGTGTGATACCTCACAACAAATATCATTACAAGCCCTTTCACACAATGTGCCGCTGCTGCTGCTGCTGTCTGTTGTATTTGCATCCTCTGTCAGGCTGGCGCCACCTGCTGTGGTTCCTTGCCATGGACGATTCGAAAGCTGGCTGCCATGTGCCAATGGAGGTAGTCGGGCAGGGCCGCTTCTGTCCAACTGGGTTCCTGGGCTCCAGCAAGCTTGCTCGTGTTTTCTCAGGCGACTGGCAGCCTGCTGTAGATGCAGAGGTTGTCAAGGAGCAGGTAACTGTCCTGTCCTACAAGACTCATTTTGCACTGAGCTACTGCCCGTGATCACATAAAGCTGTCAACATGTCTCTTTCTTCAAGTTGGCACTTCATCTGCCGATCTCATCCTTGTCGTTTTCTCCACATGGTTGTTGCTGTTTTAAGGTGTGCAAGGTGTACACAGCAGCTGTCCCAGGAGATGAAGAGCTCTGTACCCACGCGGTGGCTCGGGAGGTGGCTGCACTGAAGGCGATTGCTGCCGCAGGTTCGCGCAATGCAGGCATCACTCTGTTCCCAGAGTGGGTGACGAGTGCGGAACCACAGGGGCCAATCATCATGCATCCTATTGGAAAGCCTGCAGGTACGTAAAAGTCTACGTCTGATCATAATGTTTACCATCACTCAGTCGACCCAAAGTCGTATGCACGGCTGCATGGCAATATGCTAATCATGAAGATTTATCAGCAAGCGCTTCAATCTGCAACTCTTTTTCAGCCACACCAGCAGACATGCAGGTGCACACAGATCGTTTTATACCAGGAAATTGCTGAAAGTCATACTATGCCAAGCCAGTGTGCCTCTCTCCCTTCATGGCCCTTCCCGCAACAGCCGTCGTCACCACCAGCTTGCCGCTCGCGGCCATGTGATCCGCGACGACGTCATGCGCAGAAATCGACATTTGCAAAGAGGTAGACCAGCCCAGATATGTGACAACCACCAGAGTTGAGTTGGTAAATTACACTCTTGGCACACAGATGCACTCAGACACAGTGCCTTGCTGTAGGAATAGTAAGAAGACTGCACATTGAGGCTGTAGGTAAGCTGCGTCCAGCATGCTGTGCAGTACATGGCGAGAGCCGACTGGTGGCAGAATGTTCTTGAAGTCGCCCTTGAAGTAGGTGTGTGTAGCAGGAGTATCACATAGCACAAGCACGATCAATGATAGCTGGATCATGTGGCAATCAAATTGTTTTTCCAGCAGCCGCACTGCATGACAACTGCATGCTGCTCAAGTGGGATGCCTGCTGAGAGGTTTGGGAACACCACAAACGCATTTGCTATCATCACCATCGTGACAACAGCAAGCACAGAGATTTGTCAGGCTTCCACAGCGCGGCCACAGCTTTGTGAAAGGCAATGCCATTCTCACATGCAGCCAGTGACGCGTTCACACCTCCTTTGAGGGGTTGCAGGCAACGCGTTGCCTCGTGCCTGCCACCGCACACCACAGCTGCCCTTGTCAGTCGTGCAGGCAGTATTGCATTAGCATTTCGATTCTAGACTACAAGCGCTCACCAACTTGTATGCGCGCGCACCTTGCACTTCTGCTTGTCATGTCAGCCAAGCTTTCGGCGCGAATGCTGCAGCAGCTTGTGCATGGATTGTGGTTCCTGCACGCAACAGTGCAGTACGTTCATGCGGACGTGGAGCCGAAGCACATTCTGCTGCTGGGTAATTCGGATGCCCTGCTGATCGACTTCAGTGTCAGCCGTCCTGTAGGACGCACAATACCTGGCATCATATACGGTGGTGAGCTTGATGGCCACTTTGCAAGGAAGCAACTGAAACCAATGTACAGATGCATGTTTCAAGCTGTTGGCACAGTTGCTAGATGCCGAATGCTGCTCTCCCATGCCCTCACCCTGTAATTCAGGGTGTTTCAGCCTTCGGCACACGTTCTTGAAGTCATAGCCGGTACCGATGACCGTATGGCACCGCATTTAGCAAGTGGCTCATGACGCAGTGCAGTTGCACAAACAGTTTTAACGGTTTCGCTCTTTTTGAGAGATAGGAAATTCCTACTTTGATTCCTGGAAGCTGCCAGATTTGCGCGCACCACCAACACACAAGTTGCACCTACTGATGCTGCTGCTGTAGCTGGGCACATCATGAAATGCCACCGAAGCGCATGCCTTGGCTTGCTCGGCGTCATCATGTGAACATTGTGTCAGAAACTGCTGCTGCACTGCTCCTCACGTGTTCGGCCTCCTGGCCTTCCTATCATTGTCCGCAGTGCAAGTGCACAGGTGCTGTAATAACGCGCGTTGTGTGGTGCTACAGCCACTCAAATGTATTTTGTTACAGTTTTGCCCATGTAGTTTGCCGAGATGTGCCTCCCAGCGCTAGCTTATCAGGTCCAGGCAATGACTTCGACTTGATCTGAGAGGCGCTTACATATCCTTTTGTACTTTTATTATTATGTGTAGGTCCACAACCTCTTGGCCTGTTCAGCTAACTACGAATGCAATATGTGCAACATGTAAAGCAACACCACATCTACAGTCCATCCCAATCTAACTCCTCCCCTCCTTCAGGGCCCTCGCCGACATAATCCCCATAGCCCCCCGCCTGCCGTGTTGCAGCCATATGCCCCATCACGCGTGCAGACAGCGCCATCTGCAACGATGCTGAGAGCGCTGCGCGAATGCGCGACATCGCAATTCCCTTCAGCGCACGTGGCCTCGCTGAGCCTGGCGCCGCCTCCCTTGCGGACCACTGCTTCACATTATTAATTGACAGCTACATTTATACACAATTCAGCTTGAGCTGAACCCCCCCTGCCCCCGTCCATGTGCTGCAGCCTCCACAACCCATCAGCTGCGTCGCGAGCAAGAGCACAAATGATTAAATCCATTGTTGCCGTTCAATTATGTAATGCTGGTTACGTTGGGCCAGCAATGATGTAAAGCTGGTTATGTTGGGCCAGATGATTGGTGTTGAGGTGTTGACTTGGGCAGAGATAAGTTGTAATCTTGAAAGAGCGCGTATGCTGTGTGCTTAACCAATCTTTTCAAGCTGGAATTCAAGTTGCCATAGCAGGGCAGGCCTGACCTCTCCAAAAACCCTCTCTTCGTTTGTGAACGGAATGTGCTGCACAGGGACCGTGCTCTTTGCCGCAAATGATGTGCTGGCTCACATGGCATCTGGCTCCAACGAGTCACTGGCGACACAGCCGCACCACGATCTTGTTGCGCTGGTCAAAACGGCTGCTGTGTTGGGTGATGAGATGATGGAGAATGCGGTGTTGGACGCCCAGTGCAGAATTCAAGAAACGAGAAGTCCTCAGCAGAAGGCGGAAATTGCAGAGGCCTTCTGGCGCGACAATCTCACGCTGGGCCCATGGCAGTTGCTGGTAGACGACGCCCACATTGCTCAAACACAAGCAGAATATGAGGCTCTTTCCGATCACCTCATTGAGTCCCCTGCCCTCAAAAGCAGGTAGGGGGTACCCTCTCCTTTGTGCTCGAAAAGCTATGGGCACTGTCAGCAGCAATGCCAGCGACACAAGGGATGGTGGCGGCAGTGGCCGCAGTGTTTTCCTGATGGGGCCGCAGTTCTGGTGATAGTGTTCGCCGTATCGGCAGCAGCGCAGAAGGCTGATCCTTTGTCACAGATTTTCACACATGACAAATACGCAACGCATGGCATTTGGTGACATGTGCAATGTTTGGTGCTTTGTTTGAAGCCGTCCTGGTAACATCATGGTCCATTGCATGGTGGAACACTGTGCGTTGTGACACAGGCGTCATCTGCGAAAGGCATGGTTCGCCAGCACCATAGTCTCAAACCTATCTGCTGCCCCTGCACACATGCTAGCACTGGAAGCAAGGCGCACACATAAGTGCATTGACAGATGTTACAAATGCACGCCAGTGGTTGTGAGTGTCCTTTTCCTTGTATATTTTTTGTGCGATAAATGATGTAGCGGGCAAGTCCAACGCGGCCAACAAGGACGGGCACACAGCGGAAGTGGGGGAAAAGGAAAAGGTGGATCACCACGATGGCGCGCTGAGCTCATTGTGGGTGTTTGTCCCCTTCGTACAGGAGTCGTATGGGCGGTTGGGGGCTCAGGCGAGCCGTTTCATCAAGGACCTAGCGATGCACTCGGCACTGTGCACAGGGGGTAGGGAGGCGCAAGTGAAGCGCGGGGCTGCGGCCAACAAGAAGCAGATAGTGGCGGTGCTGAGCAGGTCGCTAGCGCAGGAGCTCGCAGAGCGCGTCATCGCGTACGTGCGCGGTGCAGCGATGCTTGGCTGCGCCGCGCGCCCGGTGTCGCAGCTGCTCGGACACGGCTCTGTCTAAACAGAGCCACACACAGACCTGTCATTTTGTCCACACAAGCAACCGGCCTCCCTCGCAGCCCTTTTTAATACGAGAATATGAGTACGTGCATAGCAGCGCGGCTGTGGCAAGCTGAGTCATGGTAGTGGTAACATGTGCAGCATACGAGAGTACTTGGCAAGAGTAGAGCCCTACGCGGGAGAGAAATGTGAGAATGCTGGGATTGAACTGGCGGTTCAACTCTTGAATCAGCTGCACACAGCACCATCGCTGGGGGTCCATACTTAGCTGACAGCCTGACACGATGTTACTTTGGAAACGCTGGCCTATATGGAGTTTGCACAAAAGTGGCCACCAGGTTAGCATCTACAGTCCCCAGCAGCACGACACGGCCAAGCTTTTACTCCAAAATGATGCCTGTTGAGTTCTTGCGCATCTTGATCGCAAGCAGGTTACAGTCACCAGCAGCAGAACGCGGCCACGCTTGTACTCCAGCATGATGCACCAATGTGCGCGGGCAGTAGAGCGTTACACCGACATGTGAATGCCTAATTCTAATCTACGTGCACACCCATCCTTGCAAGAAAGCCTCATCCAGCCGACCGCCACTCCCCACTTTGGGAGGGACTGCGCGCGCTCTTCCGATCTCCCACCTTTCGCGCTGTGTCACAGCTGCCTGTTCCTGCAGCGGCCGCCATTGTGCACGTCACCAACGCCGCACGTCAAGGCGAGCCGTGCTTTTCAACATTTACCGATGCAAGGGCTGCAACCAGCTGCAGCAGCAGCAGCAGCAGCACAACCCTCATAAAAATGATCAGGGCGGGGGGGGGTCTTACACAGCTTACCGCTGTCTCAGTGTACTCATTTTCTCGCATCACACGTAGAGCGTAAGCATCACCGCATGCAGCCTGAGACACATACATGCATGGAGTTGTGCTCCTAACGCTCACAATAATTAAAGTATTGAAAAGCTTGCATGTTGCCAGCGCTTGCTTGAATCGTCACCATGATGAGGAGCCCTCAAGCAGCCAGGAGTGAAGACGGCCTCTTCTAGATGTACCACACAGCTGTTAAGAGCGTGCCATGGTGTTGTGCCTCCTAAAAAGTAATAAAAAGGGCCGCGAGGGAGGCCGAGTTGTCTTTGTGTGTGCCAGGCAAAATCTGCGGGGGGCGCTGCTCACGTGCCGTGTCTAAGCAGCACCGACATCGGGCGCGCTTCGTCGCGAAACATCCTCGCTCCCCATGCGCAAGCCACAATGCGCTCCGCGAGCTCAAGTGCGAGTGACCTGCTCAGAGCCGCTACAGCTTTCCATACTATCTGTCGTCCCCGCCCACCTGAGCACGCCACTGAGTGGCAGGCCAGGTCCTTGACGAAGCGCCATGCGTGCGTCCCCAACCGCCCATAGGACTCCTGCACGAATGGTACAAACACCCAGGAGGTGCTCAGCGTACCGTCGTGGTATGAAATCTTCTCCTTTCCCCACCCCTTCGCAGCGTAGCCATATTGAGCGGTGCAAACACCTCGAGGAGGTCAAGGGCGACAAGGCCCGGTCTTTCCTGCTTTCCCCCGTGCCGAAATGCTGGCCCAGGACATGTTTGAGTTGGACAACACCATACACTTTGTAGGCAAATATGGCACCTACATCCTCGTAAGATATAGCCACTCCCAGAGTGTCGATGCCTGCAAGCAGACCTTCAGCTCCCTTGGCGTAGTCGCCACTGCACCCTAGCAGAGTGGATTAAGGCGCTGGTCGATGACATAGCATGGGAGGTGGTAACATGAACTTCATCTTCTTGAGTGTAGGCAGGTGGCGAAGCCAGCATGTTGTCGTACACGGCCTGGACAACATTATGGAAAACATGAAAAGTTCTAACATGCAACATGGCCGCGCCTTTGTAACCAAAGATGTCCTGCATAAGCTGCTTGCGGCATTCCATGCCACAGATTGCACATGTGCAGATCTGCGACTCCATATTGACACTCGTGGCATTTCAGCGGACCGCAAGGAGGACAATGTCGGATACGGCGACATGCTGCAGGTGCTGCAGCTGCTTGATAAGCGGCACAACACGTACATCAAAAGAGACGCGGTGCCCACGGTGCGCGCTGAGCCCAGGAGCTGGATGGCTGCAAAAACATTCAGCGTTCATGGACATTACAGGGACCGCTCAGAGCGACTTCTCAACAAGAAGAAAAAGAACGAGGTGGACTTGGCGGAACTGAAGCGATATGAGCATGAGACGATGATGGAGCAGTTGAGGGCAGCGTGCAAGGCACGTAAGCTGGAGGCGCGAGGTGACGAGGTTGCACAGATCGCTGCCTTCGACAGCAATGAAAGATACTACTCTAAAGCGAGCATCCTGAGGATGCTCACCGTCCTTCGCAACTGCACGACACACTGTTCTAGGGAGAAATGTGGCAAGGAGCTACGGCGATGACGGCGACGATGCCTGGATGACCATGGCACACGTGCCAACTCGGGCGTCGCTGGACCGCCTTTGCAACAACCTTGCCTACCTCGGCAATACGCAGCTTGTTTGCGCGTCGTGCAATTTGTCGGAGAAAGACTACTCAAGGACTCACGACGACAGGACACGGTCGACAAAGTCGCTGACATCATGCTGTCGGACTACAGGATCCGGTGCATTGCCTACATTAAAGGTCTGATTGAGATTGAAGCAGGTGGTGGTACTGACAAGGACAAGGCGGTGTTGAAGAAGGAGATGCGCAAAAAGATCATAGCCATGACTGAGTAGTGGTGTTTTGCTTCTAGCACTCACCAGGGCAGAACCAGAGTTCGTGCCGATGGATCTGGATGCGGCCACAGCACCCGCAGCTGTAGCAGAAGCAGCAGTGGTGCTGACTGCCCAGATCACAGACATCTCAGCCAATGGTGACAACGTGATTGGAATTTGAGGATGACGGCAGTGATGGTGAGGGGGTGAGCTTCATGAGCAGCATGATGATGTGCTCTCCAAAACGGAGACTTACATGCTTTGTGTGTGATGGGGGCGGGGAAATGGACACTGTTGCTCGACATCAGTGTGAGGCTATCTTCTGTTTGCCAATTGCATGCACAACAGCCTCATTGCTTCTCCACTGCCTTCCTCTTTGGCCCAGCTAGGAATGATGTGTGTACAACTGGCTGCTCCATGTCGCACAATGCTTGATTAAGGCGAGCTTGCACCATGTGCAGCCTCAGGTCACAGTGTAGTAAGTATGCTTATGCGGCCTGACAGGGGTTCAAGCTCAAACTGCACAAGCAGCGGAAGCCACCATGTTCAGCCGCACTGTACACAATCGAACTTTGGGGGAGTTCGACTCTTGAAGTTTGCAAACGATTGTATGTAAAACTAATGCAGAGTGCGATAGGTCGTATACTGGGTAAGTTGAAAGTACAACGTACTACCCTAAATCGGATGATTGTGTGAGCCTGCACCAAATCTTGAGGGTGTAGGAGAGTAGTGCACCAGTGTAAGCTGAAGGAATTGCAGCTTTAAGATATCATCCAGGTAGATCAGTTTGATGGAGGTCCAAGCAATATCCCTATAAGAGGGCTCAGCATGTTTCGGCCTCCAGGCAAAGAGTGGGCCACCATGTTTTTTAGCAAAAGCAGCAGAGACAGTGGTGTTAGGCTTCTCCTGCACATGCTCTGCATGCTGGCTTACTGAATTTCATCGAAGATGGTGGTGCGCACACCTCTTGCCCTTGCTTGTATTGTTGCGCCTCCTTCGTCAATTCTAAGGCAGGCCATAGCATGCCACCACCGGCAGTTCTGCGACACCTTCGTTGCTGCAAGTAAGGCAGTGAGCCATGCTTGCCAATCCTGCACGCCCGCTCCTGCAGTATCATCTGCATCTCGCGCTTCGCATCATCAAATGCAATATTTACATCCAACCTACAACACGCGGTGCAGCAGGCAGCGCAGCAAAGTTGGAGGTTGGAGAAAAGAACTTGAAGTAGAACCTAACAGCGGTTGCAAGGTGGCGGTGGATTGAAGTCACAAAACATCACCGATGCTGGGGACTTAACGAGGCCAACAACAACAAAGGTCTTGCTCTAAGATTGCGCCAGCACCAGCCGACACCCTAGACCCGACAGCTCGCGTAGAGCTCGCGGTAGAGAAGAACTTTTTTGTGGATACACCCTCCATGACAGTTTCAAAAAATGCCTAAGAGGCCTGGGAAAAGAAGTTGGTGTTGTGAGCGCTCGCAGCTTCACCGCGCTCGCGGGCAGCTCTCGCGGGCCTCCTTGTGACGCTTGAAGATGGTATGGCATCACCGATGCTGGGTGACTTAACAAGGCCAACGACAACAAAGGCCTTGCTCCAAAAATCCGGCAGCGCCAGCCGACACCCGAGACCCGCGAGCTCATTTTCAGCTCTCGGGTCCAGACAACTTTTTTGTAGACACACCCTTTGTGACAGTTTAAAGGAATGCGTCAGAGGCCTAGGAAAAGAAGTTTGTGTTGTGAGAGCTCGCGGCTAGACCGAGCGGGTGGCGCTCGCGGGCCCGCTCCCTTGCAACGCTTAAAGATGGTATGGCATCACCAATGCTGATCGCCTTAACGAGGCCAACAACAACAAAGGTCATGCTTTAGAAAGACCGCGAGTTCTTTCTGCAGACCCCCAGCCCTTAGCAGCCAACTTTGAAGTTTGAAGTGGAGAAACAACGTTCAAGTTTGAAGTGACGGTTTTTCTGATAGCTTGAGAGCGCGGTGGGCGGGGTCGCGGTAGCGCTTGCTGGTACACCATCACCGGCTCTACTGCAGCTGCTGACAGCACCGTAGGCTACATGTCTTCCAGCAAGGATCCGTTCAAGTGCAGCGCTTACCGGCTGGAGTACATTAGCAATGTACCAACAGCAGCGGAGCTGGTAATCCCTCCACCAAGGCCGTTGTGCCTGGGCCATCTGCATCGGTGAACATCAACATGACAAACCGCAGCTGCCGTGCTCACTATAAGGAGATAGCATCTGCTTTGAGGCAGCAACAGGCAAACTAATAGCATGCCAAGACGAACGTCGTAGGCATTCCTACACCAAGTCTCAGCGTATTCTACTAAAGGAAACACCATCAATCCTACTGCTGCTGCTGCTGCTGCTGCTGCTGCTGCTGCTGCTGCTGCTGCTGCTGGTGGCTGCTGCTGCTGCTGCTGCTGCCAGGCTGAAAACCCACTTTGCGCAGTTCAAGCACGTGGCTAGTTGAGGTTTGACTACAGCCAGTTCAGTGATTTCACTTCACGGACAGAGACACAGCAATGGGCAAGCGCAAGTCGAGTCATTCTGGAGGAAGATTGGTGCTAAGCAGCAGGCGCAGGCAGCCGAGTAGGCAGCAGCAGCAGCAGCAACACCAGCAACAGCAGCAGCAGCAGCAACACCAGCAGCAGCTAGAGCAGCAGCAGCAAGATGACGCCTTGCCTAGGGACGAGCGCATGATGTAGTTCGTCACAAAACTGGTTTGCCTGTATTCTTTTGCAGCGATTCAGGAGGTGCATCGTGTCATCGAAGTCGGCGAAGGCAAAGCTCGTGAGAGTATCATCTGTACTGCAATCACGAGCGGCTTGAGCGAGGAGGTGCAGAAGGCTCAGATTTTTGAGACCTTACGCCCCTGGCTGTGTTCCCTAGTCAAGGACAAGTGGTCCACTTCCACAGGCAGGGCTTGCAAGAGCATGGCTTTGCCGCTCCTGCTTCACTGGGCGCAGTCACTATGATACCCCGGCCTGCCATACTACCTGGACTTTTCTCACAAGGGTGCTGGGTTCTTCATGAAGGCGGACTGCAGCATGAGTTTTGAGGAGCTGCGCGTGCCTGGTCTGCAGGGTTTCATCGAGAATCTAGGACCCCGCCAACTTGGCTTTCGCACGCAACATTGACTACCCCAGCCTGCTCGCTAGCGGTGGCTTCATTGGCATCATGATTGGTCCCGTCGCCTTGCTCAATGAAGCTGACAAAAGCGCAACAGCTTCACTTTCAAGAATGTGCCGCCGTCCGACGTGGACTCAGGGCGCAGCACCCTTACCACGGACGCGGCATCTGACATAGCAGCGTCTGACACAGCGTCTCCTACTGCTGCGCCACTCGACACGACTCAAGACACGGCAGCCATCAGCACTCGTTCCAGCGGCGCTGTCGTGGGCCAAGCTGCACTAGAGGCGGCTGCAGAGCTCAGCTGGCGCATGCCCAGCGGCGCCTGCCCAGCGGCGCCGACTAGCAGTTCCAAGCGGGGGGATTAAGCTGATGGAGCGCAATCACAAGGAGGTCGTCCTGAAGCACTCGTGCAAGACTGTGTACTTCAAGGCTGGCGATAAGATTACGTTAAATACCTGTCGCGTGAGGCTCGCGCATGACCCCGTTGCGCGACATGCGCGGTCAGAAACACGCATACGGATTTTGTTATTGTCCAAGTCATGCACTATAGACAAGCGCCCAAAATACAATTGAAATTGTTTCACACAATTGAGGCATGTTGTGGCTGTTGATTGACACCACATGCACTGTTTGTGCTGTGCATACTCCTCCAGTAAATTGGTGAACGTTTGATACATGCATGCAGCGCAGCTCCAACCGACACACTTTACTCTGTGCTCTGACTGTAACATTTGGCGGCAAGGGTGCGTTTGAGCAATTGAAGCAGTGGTTGTGCTTACAATTTACGAAGCAAAAGCATCAATTGCGTGTGTTTTTCTCAGTACAAACACACAGGCATGCAGCTGCGCAAGTTGACGCACTCAATGCCATTGCTTGGCCTGCGCCAGCGGCGTCAACACGTGCTGTGAAGCGATGAAGCATTTGTTTGCGCTCAGGGCTGTTTTAGCTGATGGGTTTAGTGTTTTACAAAAGCAGAAGCTAAAAAAGTCTTGTTAAACTTACAAGTCAAGCATCAATTGTGAGCGCTTGCATCTAACAACTTACAAAGCCAGAGTATCAATTGTGTGCGCTGGCATCAGTACAAACTCCACACATGCATGCAGCAGCAGCACTTTGCACAAAGACACACTTATGCGATGGCTTCAGCTGTGACATGCGGTGCGCCTGCGTGGTGGCCCTTGTGCACATGGCTGGGCGCCGACGGGGCGTGCGAAGCGCTCATGGCGGGCATGCTCGCGACGTTGATTTGCAGAGGCTCTGCGCACACGCGATTGCAAACTTTGGCCGTTGGTGCCTCCATCCACAGCAGGCTTCTCGAACCTGCGATAGTTACAAGGCGTGTTCAGGAGCTCAAAAGCTACGACAGTAGCTGTGAGACAGTAAGGGCATACATGGCGCAGGCGGTGGCGCTGGCAGAAAAGAGGTTGCTGCTGCAGGACTCACTGAAGGATACGCCTCGTTGATTTTGCAGAGTGTTTCGCGCCGTTGCCATGGCTTGCCATCCCCGGTTGCGACGTTGCTCTGCTCGCACAGCATCTTTTATGACAGCTCCATGATCAGATCCATGATCAACAACCCATAAACACATACATACACTCATCACATTGTGGTCGTCTCTTCAAATGGAAAGACCTCTCCAGGTGCAATGTATGCACAGTGGCGACTGCATTTTGCAATGTTGTTTATTGTCTGCACCGCATAGACTTTACATTTGCATATGGTGCCGCATGCGATTCTATGTGAGTTATGAAGTCACTCGTTCGATACGATATGCATAGTTGCACTGCGCGCTGCATGCACCCGAACCCATGAATTGTGTACCATGGCCTTTTTTGATACGAGAATATGAGTACCACCAACTGAGCGCACGCGCGTGTGTAAGAACAAGTGTGAGAGTAATGCTAAGTGCCGTGTGACCAGTGTGTGCAACTGCAGCAAAGGAGAACTGCAACTTGCAGTGTTGCATGCTCGTGGAGGCAGGTGTCTGGCACCGCAGAGGGTAATGATTTCTAGAACGTCGCCTTCCTGTGACGTGATGATGGCGTTGGCACACCGAATTTCAGTGATAGTAACATGTAATGTAACAGTCGCATCAGTCCAGCTCTGAAAACACATGGATGCTATATGCACAGCTGCCGCCATATTCAGGGCTCTTTGTAACCCAGGTAGAAAATCCACAGGGTGGACCCGCAGCAGCGGCAGCTTGCTTACGTCGGGCTGTCCGGGTGTTCGGCGTGAGGGACTAAGTGCTGGGTATCAGCCCTTGAGTTTGAAAGTCTGGGTTGGGTAGGGTATCTTAGCTCCAGGTGCAAGCGGTAACACAGCAGCGCAGGTCCGGTTGTCCCGCGTCCGGCCTGCGTGTGTGGTGTGTTCCAGTTTTCCGAGCTCGGCTTTCGTTTTCAGGGTGGTTGTCTGGGCGCCGAGTTCAAGTAGCAGGAGCAGCGTACTGTAGCACCAACAGGCAGCAGTAGCAATAGCAGCAGCAGCAGCAGCAGCACACAAGTCTTAAGTGTGCTGCGTTGGGTCGTGGACGTCATGCTCTTGGGTATCAGATCCTAGTCTAAGTGTTGCATCTTCCGGCAGCAGCAGCAGCAGCAGCAGCAGCGCAGTGCAGAAGGTTGGACAGTAGCGAGCAGCAGTCGAAACACAAGTGCAGCTAGCGGCAGAAAGTGCAGTGTAAATAAAGGCAGGTAGTGACTCACAGCAGCATACGGGCAGCAGCACGCACCTGCTTAGCACCAGCAGCAGCAGCGCAAGGTAGCTCACGCGGGTGGGGGATTGCCGTGCTCAGCTTGGCTGTTGCGCTGCTGCTGCTGCTGCCGCCGCCGCAGGCGTGGATGTCCTGTCCTGGGCGTCAAGGTGCATATGAGAGTCGTCTGGCGCAGCAAGCAGCAGCAGCATGGTGAGCCAAGACCTGGGCCTGGCTGTCTGGCGCAGCCAGCAGCAGCAGTAGCAGAGGACACGGTGTAGACGCACAGGGGCAGAAACACAGTGCAGCTAGCAGCACTGAAAGCGCAGTGTGTAGACAGTAACATCAGCTGTAGATTATAGCAGCACAAACCGCATTATATGCAGCAGCATACGCAGCGAGCACGGCGTACAGTAGCAGCAGCAGAGCACACGCAGCACACGGAAGCAGCAGCAGCAGCTGGCAACGGGCAAGCAACAGGAGGTCGCAGCAGCTGGCAACGGGCAAGCAACAGGAGGCAGCGCAGCAGCAGCAGCAGAGCAGCAGCACAGCAGAAAGCAACAGGCGACAGCAGCAGCAGCAGCAGCACACATCAGTACAGTGACATGTACTAGCAGAACGCATAATAGGAGGCTGAAGCTTGACCAGAAAACTCCACGGCTGCCTGCAGGCAGCGACGGTCCAGGATCCGCTCCGCTCATCCGCGACCCTGAAACCCAAAAAGCAACCGAGCACTTATGCTATAGTGAAGTTAGTCAAGACACTCAAACTGTTGAAGTTTGACAATGGTAGATTCTTGGCCTCACTTAGACGCACCAGAAGAGCTGTTGGTTGTTGAAGTTGAGACGGGTGGAGCCGTGCTATTGCACGCTGAGCAGTGATATGACAGTTGAAGTTGGCATGAAGTTGAAGTATGAATATCACCGTTGAAGTACAATATCACATCAGGAACAACATCACTTCAACAAGTGAGTAGTCAGCAGATGCCCCTGACATAGGGCTACAGCATGCCATTACCCAACTTCAACACCTGTTCTGCCCTGGAGACTTTACTATAGCATAAGTGCTCGGTTGCTTTTTGAGTTTCAGGGTCGCGGATGAGCGGAGCGGATCCTGACCGAAGAGGTGCTGGTTCACCTGCAAAAGCATAGGCACTTGTCCCGGAATACGCTGAGCAAGTGAGATGCGTGCAGGACGCATAGCGGACACTGTGGGATGATCATTGAAACCTGGGCGCCCAGGTCAGTTAGCACTGGTGACGCATTCAGACGGCAGCGCACTGCCGGCAGCGCAGCTCACAGAACTCAATTGCTGCCTATGCGCAGTATGTCGCTGCCTTCGCGCCCCGTTTTGCTATGGCTTCCTTGCTCATTATAGAGGTTGAGATCCGTTTCAGCCTCAAGCATGCGCTGCCGTGCTGTACGGGCACGGCGCAGTCATTTCACTGACGCAGTTGCAGTCGTCTGATCGATGTTTCGTGCTTCCGCGATATGTGCGCGTGGTTGCCTCAGTGATGTGGACGGTTTGTGGCACATACTTCATCCCAGGTGGTACGGGGTCTGCCGCCGGACCTGCACCGCCGAACGCGCCTCGGTGGGTTATCAACACCGCTGCGTATCAGAACGAAGACATCGAGTGCCCTGAGATGGTGAGAGAAGCACTGCTCTCATGACAAAGCTGCCTCCTGATCCGTGACAAGCTTTCAATCGCAAGACTGACACTTGTTGCTGGGTGCTGTTTACTCAGGTGCTGTTTGCTGGCAAGTCCTGTGCCAGGATTGCACGTTATAATCCTGCTCCAACAGAAGCGCAGGCCGCATTTACTGCATATGTGCCAACACTTGTTACAATGACGCCAATTACAACATGTGTGCCACACGGAGGACATGGGGCAGCGCCAGCTTGAGCAGTGGCAGCCAGTGAAGGCAGTAATGTCTCTTGTTGCGAATCTTCGATTCATCAAGCATTAAGGAAACTTATAGTTCAGGAGGTTTGCCATGTCATTGAAGATCTTACCATCAAACGCGAGCTCTGAGATCTTGCTCTGCACAAATTTAATATATGCGAGCGGAAGTATACGGCGTCTTCATCTTCTGTCCAAGATATAAGGCGTCTTCTTCGATGTTGTCCAAGACTCTTGCAGTACAAAGCTGGCTATGGGTCCCAGGTTGTTCGGCAGTAACGCTTGTGCAGCAATCAGGCAGCCGTTGACAGCCCACAAACAGCAGCTTCCAACATCGGCCGCTCCTTAACCCATGTGCCTCAGTGGCTCGCGCTGGCACTCGTGGATAGTAACCCCAGTACGGCATCAGGCGTTGGAAATCACAGCCACACCTCCCTGAGCTGTATAGCGTGCTTGAGGTTGGGTTTGCTCCCTCGCGTGCTGCAATGCATGCCATGGGTATCAGGGACATCGACATCATTGGCAACGGCAAGGCAACAAGGCTTGCGTGCGTACTGCGATACATGCCTGCTATGGAACCAATTGCCGTCGGGGGATGCAGTGCCTTTGTGCTCGCGCTGGGGCAGCACCGGACCATGCCGTTCAGCATCGCAATTATCTCCGTGAAACTGCTCTTGGCATTTGTAGCATCCCGGTCATAAGGTGCCATGATGAGAATGGACAGCCCTCAAAGCCTATATGGCTTCCGCCGATGTCGCGCACGGTGACCCCAAGTGGTGAATCTCTGGACGCGCGACAGCAGCCCAAAATGGATAGCCGCTCGAAGTGAGACCTGACATGTCTTGCCGGCAATCAAAAGCCACGGGATGGTGCCGTAGTCAACTGCCTGCACTTGTACAACGAGACGGTGATAGTAGTCGTTGAGGATCTCTTTGCTGTCGACAAAGATCTTGACAATGTCTTGAACAATGATGTTATTGGTGTTGGAGCTGCATACGCACAGATCGTTCCACACCATGAAGGTGAGTGGTTAGCTCGGCAACGTTGCACAATCGAAGCTTAGCAACATCAATGCCACATCACGCACGAAAACTCGCATTTACAATGATGCTTTGCAAGTCATGAACAGTGATCGAAGACGTATGAGGAACACACACAATCGTGTGGTGGCACATTAACTTCGAGCACATCTTCTCGAACGCAGGGAGGTCTAAGTCTTTGAAGAAAGTCGCGTCCTCCCTGAACCATTTCTCATGGGCGCTCAGCTCGCCACGCTTGCGCTTTGAGACCAAGGCATTAAACGCTTGCTTCGCGTCGCTATTGTACGCCCCAACCGCAAGCGTGATGTTGTCAACGTATGCATTGCGTTTCGTGTGCAGAGCCTTGCCGTATGGCTTTGCCGCTCCCCACCCCCTCCTTCCATCTCCTCCTCCGGCATGTCGGACGCAGCAGCTGTGGACGCCGTGTCTGCAACAGATGTGTCACACTCCTCACCTTGTTCCGAGCAATTGTCCGCGCCCTCTTGCAGGTGCTGTAGGCGGGGGCACGTGAGAGTTGAGCCCTTCATCCCTCATCAGCTGCCCAATGCGCTGTGCAGGGCCGTAGTGACTGGGAGTGATGTATGACTCAAGCATTGTTGCCCTCGACACGTGGACGTAGGAGGCGAGGCTGTCGAAGTCTGCCTCTGTTATGAGACCGCCGTTGATCATCCACGAGAGCCACATGGTGCGAAGTGAATGAGGTCCGAGCCTTGGCGCACCGAGCCATTCCTTTCCCACCTCTCCAACCTTGGTCTCAATCCAGTGCTGTGTGACGGGAGCGCCGGCAGCGTCTACAAACATGCGTGCTGTACTCTTGGCGCCTGTGGCGAGCATCGGACTGCACAACAGCAGCACGCAGTGCACAAATGCCCTCTCCGTCCCGGACAAATCCCATCTCGCAAGCTTGGCATCCCTTCGTCCTGGCATGAAGCCGTCCTGAAAGCTCGAGTCATGTGGACCGTGTAGAACAGCTTGCCTTTGCGGTCGCCGAGCTCATACTCCTCTATGACAGAGTCACGCCACACCTGCGACCTGAGGCATGATAAGTGAAGCATCAGCAGGAGCTGAACTCTCTCTGCATCGTACCTGGTGAAACCCTTGCTGTCTGCAAACTTGACGATATTCCCCTCGCCTGCTGCTGAGTCAGTGACAGGATCCGCTCCGCTCATCCGCGACCCTGAAACCCAAAAAGCAACCGAGCACTTATGCTGTAGTGAAGTCTCCAGGGCAGAACTGGTGTTGAAGTTGGGTTATGGCATGCTGTAGCCCTATGTCAGGGGCATCTGCTGACTACTCACTTGTTGAAGTTGATGTTGATCCTGATGTGATATTGTACTTCAACGGTGATATTCATACTTCAACTTCATGCTAACTTCAACTGTCATATCACTGCTCAACGTGCAATAGCACGGCTCCACCCGTCTCAACTTCAACAACCAACAGCTCTTCTGGTGCGTCTGAGTGAGGCCAACAACCTACTAGTAGTATTATCAAACTTCAACAGTTTGAGTGTCTTGACTTACCTCACTTTAGCATAAGTGCTCGGTTGCTTTTTGGGTTCAGGGTCGCGGATGAGCGGAGCGGATGTCAGATGCGTTGGTGTTCAGGAAGGACTGTCGCTCCTGCGGTCTATCGTGAGCGCGCAGCCAGGGGGCGATGATTGACTGCCACACGCGGCTCCATATCTGCTTGCGGAGGGCCCGCATCATGTCACGAAGACCGTCATCCTCAGGCCTTCTTAGCCTTCAGGCCTCCCCTGTCCAGCGCACGGCTGACAGTGACAACCGCCCTCAGCCGCCTTCGTGTGGTGAGAAACGCTTCCCTGAACGTGTCTATGAACTTGTTCACTGAGTATGTCAGCGCTTGCCCTGATGTATCGAGCCAAGCCAGGTCTGCGGATGGTAGGTACGCACGTATTGCTGCGATGTCCATCGCATCTGGCCTGTACCGCTCCGCTCCGCTCCTCTTGATGGCGCCAAATACCGATGCGAGGTTGCTGTTGAAACCTGCAGTGGTGTTTTCGCTCGTTGCCTCAAATATCTGCCGGCACATGTCATTCCTGTTCATACCCTCTATGGCTTGTTCCACAGCCACACGAAGTGCCCGCATCACAATAAATGCTTTAGGGATGACTATATCGGAGAAGAAGGCATCTTCTGTGATGGACGCCAGGAATGTGTACTTCTTGCATGGCTTGAATGCGTCAGCGTCCATCGCCAGGTCAGCATAGTTGAGGGGGGGGACGATGCGGGTCCCCGACAGCAGGTCCTCCGGCACACCGTGGCCCTTGACGAGCACCATCCACTCCAGGACCTTTGCCATGAGGGGGCGTATGGCACTCAGTGGGTGGGGCTCGCGCCCGAGCACTATAGAGGCCGTCCAAAGCGACCTAACAATCGTGCTGGCCACACCTCTAATAGACTGGGTAGAGGTGCCACCTGCATCGGCAGAGTCCCCCTCAATTGAAAAATCACGGTCCAGGAAATATCTGAGCCGCTCGTCATCTGGAGTGAGGTTCCAGTCATAGTGGTCGAGGAGGAGGACCCCTGTGGGTGTCGCTTGACGTAGTCTGACGCCATCGCTGCCTTGACAGCATTGTATGCCTGCATGCGTTCTTTACGCAATGTCGCATCAGGTTCCAGGGGGCGCCAATGGTGTGATCTGTTGCCCATTTTCGACCTCTCTGCAACATAGTATGGTACGAGTATCGTCCACAGCGCATATGCCACAGCTGCATGCATGCTGGCGATGCGCGTGCACCATTTGTCCTTCACATCCTCACCTAGGTTGCTGAACGTGACGCTGCTCTGTGCAGCTGTCGGAGGTGACGTCTCTGCAGTGACGGCCTCGCGTATGATATCGCACCAGTATGACTCCCTGACCATCGCCTTGTGACGCTTGTCTTGATCGTTGTAGGCATACCCAGAGTCAGCGGCGACCCAGGACGTGAGCTCGTTGACAGAGCAGGGGCTGAAGCGCGAGCTCTTCTTGATGGAGGCTTCAGCAGCGGCAGCAGCTGACCTGAGCACTTGGCCGGACGCGGAGTCGTTGGCCACAGAGGTGATGCCAGAAGTCTTGGACATGGTTTTGGTTGATTGCTTGGTTGCTGTGAGCCTGTGGTTGTAATTGTGATCGCAGAGAATGAGCATGCTGAGATGCGGGGTATTTAGCAGTCTGATATAGCTGCGCGAATCACTATTGATCTCCCGAATCTCCGGTGCCGAATCTCCATAATATCTGGTACAGCTCATGAACTTCAAGAGCATCAAGAAAGCGCAACTTCAAGCGCATGCAGACAGTTTAGCTTACCTGAGGCTGAACATGGTGAGTACGCAAATGTATGCAAATTTTGCACTTCTCTAAGCCTACCTCACATACTAATTCAATTTGGTACAATGATTATTTGCATTTAATGAAACAAGGACGAGCATCGAACCAGCCTCATAAGGTCAGCCTCTTTCGACAGGCCTAACCTTGGACCATAAATTCAACTTTGTGTCATAAGGCTTAGTATGGCAAGCACTCAGGTGGGTCCCCATTACTTACACTTTGGATCCTGAGCCATAAGTATTTGCACTTTATGAATGCTTTACCCGACAGGCCCAGCCTCAAGAACTTCAATGTTAGCATAAGTTTAAGAGTGAGCTCTAAGGCGTAGTATGGCAATGCAGGGACAGCTTGAACATCTCTTACGCTGATCTCAGTATGGTGACTGCTGATGTAGGGATAGAAACTTGTCTTAGCCTGACCTCATCTACACTTTCGATCCTGAGCGATTATAGTATTCATTTTTTCTCGACAGGCCCAGCATTAGGAACTGCAATCAATCTTAGCAACGGTTCAACTCTGTGCTCATAGGTTTAGTTTGGCATCTGCTAATGCGGGGATGCTTCAACTTCAAGTGTGCTCAAAAACTCTCAAGTGTGTGATGTAAGGCTGATGTGGGGATAGTTTGAACCTCTCTTATACTGATCTCACCTACACTTAGAGCAGTTCGTTGCAGGTTCAACATATGACTGTGGATCAAGGTGGACAGTGTGGGTGAGATCAGTGTGACACAGGTTCAAGCTGTCCCTACATGAGCACTCACCATACTGAGCCTTACTGCCTAGACTTGAACTTTGTGGACACTTGAAGTTCCTGAGTCTGGTCCTGTCGAAAAAAGTATTCTTCAGAGGCTGACCCTAAATGGGTCCGGTACGACGCTCGCTAGATATTCGTAAACTGCAACTAATTATCTAAGGCAGATCGCATCAGTAGGGCGAGATCAGCCTGACAGACTTTTTTGATTTTGAGGTTGTACATTTTCCTACATGATTACACACTGACGTAAGTGTCCAATGACAACGTGACGCTTCAAGCGGGAGGCGAACCTGCAAATAATTCAGGTCCAACATCGGAAGTGTAGGTGACAGAAAGGTGTGGTGTGAGGCTGAGTATGGTGACTGCTCATGTTGGGATAGATTGAGTCTCTCTTACCCTCAACTCACCTACGCTCTCGATCTTGAGCCATAGATATTTGCATTTTATAGATACCTTTCTCGACAGGGAACTTTAATTTCAACACAAGTTCAACTTTGTACTCTAAGGCTTAGTATGGCTTCTGCTAGTGCTGGGGATGCTTGAACCTCTCTTACACTGATCTCACCTACACTTCTGATCAGGAGCCCTCTTTATTTGCAGGTTACGAAAATCTAGCGAGCGTCGTACCAACCCCATTTAGGGTCAGCCTCTGAAGAATACTTTTTTCGACAGGCCCAGCCTCAGGAACTTCACTGTGTGCCAAAGTTCAAGTGTGTGCTGTAAGGCTGAGTATGGTGACTGCTCATGTTGGGATATATTGAACCTCTCGTAGCTTGAGCTCACCAACACTTTCGATCATGAGCCACAATTATTTGCATTTTATGAATACTCTCGACAGGGAACTTCAATTTCAGCACAAGTTCAACTTTGTGCTCTAAGGCTTAGTATGGCCTCTGCTAGTGCTGGGGATGCTTGAACCTCTCTTACACTGATCTCACCTACACTTCTGATCAGGAGCCCTCTTTATTTGCAGGTTACGAAAATCTTGCGAGTGTCGTACCACCCCCATGTAGGGTCAGCCTCTGAAGAATACTTTGTTCGAGCCAGACTCAGGAACTGCAAGTGTGTGCAAAAGTTCAAGTGTGTGCTGTGAGGCTGAGTATGGTGACTGCTCATGTAGGGATAGATTGACGCTCTCTTAGCCTGAGCTCACCAACACTTTCGATCATGAGCCACAATTATTTACACTGTAGTGAATACTCTCCTCGACAGGCCCAGCCTCAAGAACTTCAATTTCAGCACAAGTTCAACTTTGTGCTCTAAGGCTTAGTATGGCCTAAGCTAGTGCTGGGGATGCTTGAACCTCTCTTACACTGATCTCACCTACACTTCTGATCAGGAGCCCTCTTTATTTGCAGGTGACGAAAATCTAACGAGCGTCGTTTCAACCCCATTTAGGGTCAGCCTCTGAAGAGTACTTTTTTCGGCCCAGCCTCAGGAACTTCAAGTGTGTGCCAAAGTTCAAGTTTGTGCAGTAAGGCTGAGTATGGTGACTGCTCATGTTGGGATAGATTGAGCCTCTCTTACCCTCAACTCACCTACGCTCTCGATCTTGAGCCATAATTATTTGCATTTTATGAATACCTTTCTCAACAGGGAGCTTCAATTTCAGCACAAGTTCAACTTTGTGCTTCAAGGCTTAATATTGCCTCTGCTAGTGCTGGGGATGCTTGAACCTCTGTTACACTGATCTCATCTACATTTCTGATCAGGAGCCCTCTTTATTTGCAGGTGACGAAAATCTAACGAGCATCGTTTCAACTCCATTTAGGGTCAGCCTCTGAAGAATACTTTTTTCGGCCCAGCCTCAGGAACTTCAAGTGTGTGCCAAAGTTCAAGTGTGTGCAGTAAGGCTGAGTATGGTGACTGCTCATGTTGGGATAGATTGAGCCTCTCTTACCCTCAACTCACCTACGCTCTCGATCTTGAGCCATAATTATTTGCATTTTATGAATACCTTTCTCAACAGGGAACTTCAATTTCAGCACAAGTTCAACTTTGTGCTCTAAGGCTTGATATTGCCTCTGCTAGTGCTGGGGATGCTTGAACCTCTGTTACACTGATCTCATCTACACTTCTGATCAGGAGCCCTATTTTTTTTGCAGGTTACGAAAATCTAGCGAGCGTTGTACCAACCCCTTTTAGGGTAAGCTTCTGAGAAATTGCTTTTTTCGACAGGCCCAGCCTCAGGATCTTCAAGTGTGTGCCAGAGTTCAAGTGTGTGCTGTAAGGCTGAGTATGGTGACTGCTCATGTTGGGATAGATTGTACCTCTCTTAGCCTGAGCTCACCAACACTTTCGATCACGAGCCACAATTATTTACACTGTGGTGAATACTTTTCTAGACAGGCCCAGCCTCAAGAACTTCAGTTTCAGCACAAGTTCAACTTTGTGCTCTAAGGCTTAGTATGGCCTCTGCTAGTGCTGGGGATGCTTGAACCTCTCTTACACTGATCTTACCTACACTTAGAGCAGTTTGTTGCAGGTTCAACATATGACCGTGGATCAAGATGGAAAGTGTGGGTGAGGTCAGTGTGACACAGGTTTAAGCTGTCCCTACATGAGCACTCACCATACTGAGCCTTACTGCCTAGACTTGAACTTTGTGGACACTTGAAGTGTGGACACTCGAAGTTCCTGAGTCTGGTCCTGTCGAAAAAAGAGGCTGACCCTAAATGGGTCCAGTACGACGCTCGCAAGATATTCGTAAATTGCAATTAATGATCGTAGGCAGATCGCATCAGTAGGGCGAGATCAGCCTGACAGACGTTTTGATTTTGAGGTTGTATATTTTCCTACTACAAGTACATGATTACACACTGACGTTAGTGTCCCATCACAATGTGGCGCACCAAGCGGGAGGCGAACCTGCAAATAATCCAGGTCCAACATCGGAAGTGTAGGTGATGCATCCCGTTGATGTCGTCGATGCATCCCCTGCAAAACCACAGGCAGATCTGCAGGCACAAGCTGAGCAAGTGCCTTGAGATGCTTACACTGTCAGGGCACCAAGCAGACATCATCAAAACTTGGGCAGACAGGTGAGTACACACTGGTTGTGCACTTCAGAAGGCAGCGCACCGGGCAGCGCATCTGACTGAACTCCATTGTTGCCTTGCGTACCGTTTCGCTGGCTTTGCGCACCGTTTCTGCTATGGATGCGCTGCTCATGGTAGAGGTAGAGATTCCGTTTCACCCTCGCGCATGCACTGCTGTTGCTCTACAGGCACGGCGCGTGCAGTTCACTTGACGAAGTTGCAGTTGTCTGATGGATGTTTCATGTTTTCTCGGCTGCGACAGTGATGTGGACAGCTTCAAGATGGGGCACATGGAGAGCCCAGGTGGTACAGGGGATGGCATCGGAACCGCGCCGCCAACCGTGATGCAGTGGATTTATCAACACCTAAGCCTCATGTGTGTTGAAATGGAGCGCTGCTTGCCGACGGCGGTGGCGCTGCAGGCGAGCTTTCAAGGTGCCACCACTTGTTCATCACTGAGTTAAAACAAGGTAGACACTGTGCCTCAGTGACTTCGTGCCTTGGTGAAATGTGAACATTGCTGCCTTGTGTTGATAAAAATGGAGCACTACTTGCCGAGGGTGGTGGCACTGCAGGCGAGCTCTCGAGCCGCCTTCGAACTCTTCTCGTTGCATTGATCTGAGCTGATAAGTTGCCTCGCGAAGGTTTTTGATGACAAAGTGCTGCACTTATGGTGTCCATCCTCAGAATGCCAAGTAGCCTACCTGTTCTAGGCGCAGTAGGTGTTCGGTGATGTGTGATGGCAGCTGAAAGTTCTAGGCTTCGCCAGGTTAAGATGCAAGGGGGTGATTGTGCACTAAACTTGTGCCTAG
The DNA here is from genome assembly GCA_017506865.1 of Tribonema minus. Lineage (NCBI taxonomy): Eukaryota > Xanthophyceae > Tribonematales > Tribonemataceae > Tribonema > Tribonema minus. The sequence continues at coordinate 56,603 of JAFCMP010000518.1, read as the reverse complement.
TCGTTAGGCGCAGTGGGTTGTAGGTGATATGTGACATTGGTGGTGTTTGGCTGCTGCTAAGAGTGTTAGACCCAGCCAGGTTCAGATGTAAGGGGACGAGTGTGCATCAAACTTGCACCTAGTCGTTAGGCGCAGCAGGCGCCAGGTGAATTGTGATAGTGATGGTGTTGGCAGCTGAAAGTGGTATGCGTAGCCAGGTTCAGATGTATGGTGTCAACATGGCACTAATCTTGCCCCTAGTGGCTAGGCACAGTAAACGTAGAAGTTGAACTTTCGTGCCTATTGCGCTCGCTAGTTTTCGTAACTTGTAATTAATTAGTGCAGAAAACTACATCAGGAAGGCGAGATCAGACTAAGAGAGCTAGAAGCTTCCCCTACATGAATCGATCTCAATGTTTGTGGTTGTTCCAATCCAGGTTTCATGTGACCTGTGCAAACTTGCAATTAATGCAGAACCACAAGGTCGAGACCAGCTGAGAGTCAGGCTTACCCTATGTGAGTACTCATTATGTACTGACTTTCTATCTTAATTCATATTCAAGGGGGCGAGTGTGCGCGAAACTTGCGCCTAGTCCTTAGGCGCAGTAGGTGCTGGGTGATATGCAACAGTCATGCTGTTGGCAGGTGAAAGTGCTAGGCCATAGCCGGTTAAAGATGTAACCGGGGTCGTTAGGCGCAGTAGGTGTTAGGTGATATGTGATGGCAGCTGAACGTGTTAGGCCTAGCGAGGTTAAGATGTAAGGGGGTGATTCTGCACTAAACTTGTGCCTAGTCGTTAGGCGCAGTGGGTTGTAGGTGATAGGTGACAGTGATGGTGTTTGGCTGCTAAGAGTGTTAGACCTAGCCAGGTTTAGATGTAAGGGGGTGAGTGTGCACTAAACTTGTGCCTAGTTGTTAGGCACAGTAGGTGCCAAGTGAGTTGTGATAGTGATGGTGTTGGCAGCTGAAAGTGGTATGCGTAGCCAGGTTTAGATGTATGGTGGCAAGTGCACACTTATCTTGCGCGTAGTGGCTAGGCACAGTAGACGTAGAAGTAGAACTTTCGTGCCGATTGAAGAAGGCGCAACTTTCTGAGCCTGTGTGTCTGCCAGAAAAAGTATTTTTCAGAGGCTGACCCTAAATGGGGCAGGTACGATGCTCGCTAGATTTTCGAAACTTAATTAATTAGTGCAGGAAACTACATGAGGAAGGCGAGATCAGACTAAGAGAGCTAGAAGCTTCCCCTACATGAATCGATTTCAATGTTTGTTGTTGTTCAAATCCAGGTTTCATGTGAACTGTGCAAACTTGCAATTACTGCAGAACCACAAGATCGAGACCAGCTGAGAGTCGAGCTTACCCTATGTGAGTACTCATTATGTACTGGCTTTTCTATCTTAATTCATGTTCAAGGGGGCGAGTGTGCGCGAAACTTGCGCCTAGTCGTTAGGCGCAGTAGGTACTGGGTGATATACAAGACTCATGCTGTTGGCAGGTGGAAGTGATAGCCCATACCCGATTTAAGATGGGGAAGCGGTTGTTAGGTGCTGTAGGTGTTAGGTGATATGTGATGGCAGCTGAACGTGTTAGGCCTAGCGAGGTTAGATGTAAGGGGGTGATTTGCACTAAACTTGTGCCTAGTCGTTAGGCGCAGTGGGTTGTAGGTGATGTGTGACAGTGATGGTGTTTGCCTGCTAAGAGTGTTAGACCTAGCCACGCTCAGATGTAGGGGGGCGAGTGTGCATCAAACTTGCGCCTGATCATTAGGCGCAGTAGGTGCCAGGTGAATTGTGATAGTGATGGTGTTGGCAGCTGAAAGTGGTATGAGTAGCCAGGTTCAGATGTATGGTGGCAAGTGCACACTTATCTTGCGCGTAGTGGCTAGGCACAGTAGACGTAGAAGTAGAACTTTCGTGCCGATTGAAGAAGGCGCAACTTTCTGAGCCTGTGTGTCTGCCAGAAAAGGTATTTTTCAGAGGCTGACCCTAAATGGGGCAGGTACGACGCTCGCTAGATTTTCGTAACTTAATTAATTAGTGCAAGAAACTACATGAGGAAGGCGAGATCAGACAAAGATAGGTAGAAGCTTCCCCTACATGAATCGATTTCAATGTTTGTTGTTGTTCAAATCCAGGTTTCATGTGACCTGTGCAAACTTGCAATTACTGCAGAACCACAAGATCGAGACCAGCTGAGAGTCAAGCTTACCCTATGTGAGTACTCAATATGCACTGGCTTCTATCGTAATTCATATTCAAGGGGGCGGGTGTGTGCGAAACTTGCGCCTAGTCGTTAGGCGCAGTAGGTGCTGGGTGATATGCAACAGTGATGCTGTTGGCAGGTGGAAGTGATAGACCATAGCTGATTGAAGATGTAAAAGGGGTCGTTTGGCGCAGTAGGTGTTAGGTGATATGTGGTGGCAGCTGAAAGTGTGAGGCCTAGCCAGGTTAAGATGTGAGGGGGTGATTGTGCGCTAAACTTGCGCCTAGTCGTTAGGCGCAGTGGGTTGTAGGTGATGTGTGACAGTGATGGTGTTTGGCTGCTAAGAGTGTTAGATCTAGCCAGGTTCAGATGTAAGGGGGCGAGTGTGCATCAAACTTGCGCCTAGTCATTAGGCGCAGTTGGTGCCACGTGAGTTGTGATAGTGATGGTGTTGGCAGCTGAAAGTGGTATGCGTAGCCAGGTTTAGATGTATGGTGGCAAGTGCACACTTATCTTGCGCGTAGTGGCTAGGCACAGTAGACGTAGAAGTAGAACTTTCGTGCCTATTGACAAAGGCGCAACTTTCTGAGCCTGTGTGTCTGCCAGAAAAGTATTTCAGAGGCTGACCCTAAATGGGGCAGGTACGACGCTCGCTAGATTTCATAACTTGTAACTAGTTGATTTTTGTAACCTGTAATTATGACAGACAACTACATCAGGAGGGCCAGATCAGAGCACGAGAGGTGAAAACTTCCCCTACATAATTCGATCTCAATGTTTGTTGCTGTTCAAATCGAGGTTTCATGTGAACGGTGCAAACTCGCAATCAAGTATGCAGAAATCACAAGACCGAGCACAGCTGAGAGTCAAGCGTCCCCTACGTGAGTACTCACTATGTACTAGCTTTGTATCTTGATTCGCAATCAAGGGGATGAATTTTTATTAAAAACTGAATGGGATGCGCGAAAGTTTGCTCCTTACACAGGTAGGATACTTGCACACAGTGAGGCTGAAAGATGGTGAGTACTCTGTAGGGGAAGCTTGAACCTTTTTCAGGCTGCATGAGTCCTACTAATTTGAGTGAGCACATGGCCTCAAACCACGACATATGCACCTTACACAAGTAAGCTACTTTACACGGTAAGGCTGAGCATGGTGAGTGCTCATGAAGGGGAAGCTTGAACCTCTCTCGGTGTGATCTTGGCCTATTGTTTAATTCTCTGAAATAATTATTTGCAAGTTACGAAAGTCTAGCGAGCCCCGTACCTGCCCCATTTAGGGTCAGCCTAAAAAAAAAAACTACTTTTGTTTGTCAGACACAGACTCAGGAACTTCCAGTACATATATTAGTTCAATTTCATACAGTAAGGCTGAACAGAATGTGTGAAAGTGCTTGCACCTTACACTGGTAGGTTACCTTACATTGTTAGGCTGAACATGGTGAGTACTGAAGTAGTAGTAGGGGAAGTTTGAATCTCTCTCAGGCTGCGTTAGTCCAACTGAATTGAGCAGGCACATGACTTCAAACCCAAAATTCTTGCACCTTTTACAGGTAGGCTACTTTAGACAGTGAGGCTGAGCGTGGTAAGTGCTCATGTGAGGGAAGGTTGAACCTCTCTCATAGCTGCCTTAAGGAGAGAATTGTTTGGAGCAATCCCCGGATACTAAAAGGCACCACAGGACATTAATGCAATGATCAAGTTGAAGATTGCACAATCATTTGACTGAACAGCAACAGTTCGCTTCAGGACGCTTTGCGGATGATGGTGCAATCTTCAAACTTCAAATTGGACAAACTTGACTCAAGACGCTACTGTGATTGAAGTATAACTTCAAGTTGAAGTTTAACATCAACTGTCACGCTCAGTATTGACCATCATCTTCGATTTGAAGTTTGACGGGTGCATCACCGTCCGCACAGCGTCCTGAAGCGAACTGTTGCTGTTCAGTCAAATGATTGTGCAATCTTCAACTTGATCATTGCATTAATGTCCTGTGGTGCCTTTTAGTATCCGGGGATTGCTCCAAAAAATTCTCTCCTCTTAATGGCTGTGTATGCGTTCCTTGCAATCTGTTGCGCATTTTCGACCTTTCTGCCACATGGTGGTGTACAAGCACTGTCCAACAAGCATATGCCACAGCTGCATGAAGGGAAGCCACCCGCATGCACCACATATCCTTTGCCTCCTCACCTAGATTTGTGAACATGTCGCTGCACTGTGCCGTTGTTGGTGACGTATCCGCAGCCACCGCCTCTCTTATGATATCGGAGACGTATACTCGTAGTACCTCGTTGACCATGCTGTTGCGACGCTCGTCTTGATCATTTTGGCGTAGGTTGTGCCACTTGGAACCCAAGACGCCAGCTCATTGACAGAGCTGAGGCTGAAGCGGCTACTCATCTTCAGGTGGCGTCAGCAGTGGCGGCTATCGACCTGAGCCCCCACTTGGCCTGAAGGTGAGTCGTTGATTACAGATGTTATTCCTGAGTTCTTGGACATGCTAGCCGCTTGCCTGACTGCTTTATGCTCAGAAACTCTTGCAGATTTCGTTGTGACTGTGATCACTGGCAATGAGCATGCTGAAGTTCGAGGTTATTTATTGAACTGGTTTAGTTGCGCGAATCAATATTTATCCACAAATCTCCGGGGCTGATTCTCCATGTAGTTCTGGCCAAACACACCTGAATGAACTTCAGGAGCAAGCACAACTTCAAACGTATACAGTCAGGCTGTTTTATAAAGGAAGGCAGCACATGGGGAGCTCTATGTTGGATCAATCTCAGGCCGCTTTGAACCTACAGATTTGATGTAGCATTCTCACAACATGTACTATGGGCCGACACAAATTCCGGAACTTGAACTATCGAAACACAAATCTCCATCGTGTACAGTAATATGTTAAACCATATAAAGTTGTCTGTGCATTGCAGTATGCGGTCAGGTCACCATGTAGAGGTACGTTAGTGTACTGGTGTCGACCAAGGAGTTGCAGATTACACAGATGGTATTGTACTCCATGAACGTACAGTTTTGGCAATTCTAATAAAGCGAGAACTGTCTGGCACTACTACTTACTTGCACCTGCAGACTGCTCAAGGAGGCTCCTGGCCTGAACATGTGCAGGATAGACACGTGCAGTTGTACTAGTACTGTGTTGGACTGCCACCCATGTTTGACAGAGAGTCAGAAACTTCAAGTATAACAAGAGTTCAACTTGTTTCATATATTGTACTGCTAAACAATGTGAATTGGCGAGTACTCATGTAAGGGAAGCTGGAACCTCGCTGAGGCTGATCTCGACCTACTGATTTGACTTACAAAAATCAGTTGCAAGTTACGAAAATCTAGCGAGCGTCGTACCTGCCTCGGTTTGGGTCAGCTCAAAATAATACCTTTCTCACAGACACAAGTATGGGCGCCAAGGCCCTGACTATAACCGGAAGTCATCAGAAACCCTTCAACAGTGTACAGTCAGGCTGATGTTATTCAGTGAGGCCTAACACAGTGTGCACTCCATGTAGAGACAGCTTGAACCTCCCTCAGGCTGTCCTAAACCTACTGATTTGGTGCTGTACAACATGTACTTTGGCTAGACGCACCTTCCGAACTTCAACTATCGAAATGCACAGTTCAATAGTGTTAAGCAACGCTCAACAATGTGATTTGGCAAATACTGATGTAGGGGAAGCTGGAACCTGGCTGAGGCTGATCTCGACCTACTATGTAGTGTACATACTGATTTGATTTCCCACAAATTTTGATTGCAAGTTACGAAAATTCAGCGAGCGTCTTCCCTGCCCCATTTTGAGTCTGCTCTGACAAATACTTTTCTTTTTTTTTGAAAGACATGCGACTGTACAACTTCAACTATAGGTGCCTCGACGCCAGCTATAACTTCAACTCATCAACCAGCATTTATTGACGAAAATGTGCTGCGCCATGCACAGGTGCAAGTGACGCAACAGCACAAGGTGAGAGGGTGGCGGCAGCGGACACATGGTGTGTCAAAACATCAGCAGCGATGCAGCGGAGCGCCGACACAGTCGAGCAGGGAGCTGCATTTCTAGGACGAAGTGCAGCACATAACGAGATGACAGCACAGGCGGGCAACAAGCGGGGGTTTTTAGGGGGGTTTCAAAGAGTTCGGGGGGGGCCTAGCATGATGTACACTCGCATACCATACTTCAGGGATTGTAAGGTCTGAGGTGGCAGGGCCCAGAACGGGGGAGCCTCCGGAAGGTGTAAACGCTGTGCAGGGTTGGCTGAAAGCACCCTGAGCAAGGTATATGAGCATGCAAGGCCTACAGCATACCCTTTGTGGCACGCCGCACAGGGCCTAGGTGTGTACACAGGCAAGGCAGTGGAGACCATGTATTGCGTGAAAGGCCGCGTAGCGCACAGCGTACGCACATGGGCAATGACAAGCATATGAGGATGCGCGCAAGCATGCAAAGACACACGTACGCCATGAATGCCATGAACATATATTTGGGTGCATTGCTGTGATGCCCGCGCGGCTGTTTTGACTGCTCGCACACTTAATCTATGCTGCTTGCGCTGCGCGTGCGTCTACATCTGGTGCATCTACAGATATGTCCTGCGTATGCGTACATGACAGTTATGCACATCAATTGTATGACACCTCTTGATGTACTATCAGCACACCCCAAGAGTCCTTGTCCCCCCACCCCCCCACCCCAGTGTACTCACTCACATCAGATATCAACATGTCGACTCACTCACATCAGATATCAACATGTCGTTCCTGAAGCAGTCGCCAATTGGCTGCTCGACCAGCACAGGAATTAGTGTCCCGCTCCATCCTGCCCCTCACGTTGTGTGTGCTGTGCCCGAGATCTAATTCATCTCCTGCTACAGCACTGCCTGTACACCGTATGCGCTGCTTTCGATCACTTGTAGAGCGCATGCTGCAGGTACCCTGTCAGCGAGCATCGCGTCTGCACAAACACTGATCAGTCATCACGACTAAATAGCTCGAAGCGTGCACACAATAGGTGGAGACAATGCATTCTTGAAAATGTGGTGGCGGGATGCGAACTACAGGTGGCAACGGTACCATCCTCAAGCCACAAGATGCACGGCAATATTAACTTGATGGTACCTCAGCTTCAACTGTGAGCACTGCGGCTGACGTTAAATGCCAAGTCATTTGCATTTTTCTCTTCAGATGGCAAGAACCTGCAATTGAGCTGTCGGAGCACATATGCAAGAGCACACGTTTGCGCAGGCATCATGATGTGACCATCCATGACTGTTGCAGTTGCGTCGCGGACCCTCAGTGCGCTGTTCTAGAGATATTACAAAACGTCACGGACAAAGCGAAACACGCACAAGCTGCAAAACAACAAATTATGCACAGAGCCCATTGCTCTGCACAAACAAGAGTGCTTCGCCAAGCTTGTTGAGGCTTTAAATGGAGTGATGTGGGCAGTGCGTATGGGACGTTCACGCAATGCGCGGTGATTGATTAATGTAGGCACATTTGCAGTTTCAAGTTGAAGTAGAGCAGATTCATAACGCGTGGGGTCAGAGTAAAGGTCAACACGTGTGTTTCATTACAATGATGATGGGTCCACACACCCAATCATCAGAGCGTTGAGGGGAACGAGTTGGGTTTGAGCTATACGCTCCTGGGGTATCCTTGGGGCAGGTTTGTACCTAAAGCCTGTTAACGCTAACCAAGTTCTAGTAAAGCTGTGTGGCGAGGGGGCGAGCAAGGCCTGGCCAAAACGCATATGCATGCTTACAAACATCACCTTACTTGATTATTCTCGCATGGGGCGCGAAAATGCCTGTCTCTCTCACACACACAAACTCAACTGCTACCTGAAATGTCTACAAGTAGCTACCAGCCATCTCCCGGCCGGTCCACGTCATCTTCTACCTCCCCCCTCGTTACATTCCCCCCTGTCCGTGTTGAAGACATGTACGCCATGACCCGTGCCGAAAGTGCCATCTGCAAGGTTGCTGACAGTGAGGCACGTATGCGCGACAATGCTATGCCTTTGAGTGCAAGTGGGCGTGCTGTCCCTGGCACCGCCTCCCGCGCCGTATACTCCTCCGCCATTGCGTCTAACAGCTTCCGTCCCTGATCCCCCATGCTGCCAAATGACCCAACTGCCAGTGTGGCGAGTTTGTAGCAACTCTGATCATAATGATCAGAATAGTGAGACTGTTTGACTGCCTGCTGATCTTCACCTCGGTACTTTGGTAATGCATATAGCGGCATGCAGAGTGCTGGTCAATGAGCTCAACCCAGGTATTAACTCTTTCAGTTCAAGACTTTCAAATAGGGGTCCAAAACCAACCCTGCCTGCAGAGCTATACACGGCAATAGGGGTTGTACAATCAGAGCGTAGACTCAGTCTAGGCTGCGCAGACCTGGTCGTCCAAATTCAAACACCGTATCAATGTAGTCCGGGTTTGGACTCACTCTGCGGCACTGGACCTGCACGTTACCTCCACCCTAGACCAAATGAAAGCTCAACTGCCTCGAGCAGCAAGCATGTTGATGTGGCGCAGGACCACAAGCTGAGTATCACGCCACCCTACGAGGCGAGTGCTTTGCTCAACCTCCTGATCTGGGCCCTTACCGTAACTATGACTCACAGCATCGCCTGCATGCAGCCCTAAGCTGCCTGCTCCCTGCCTGGACCCTCTGAAACTTTACCCCACACTGAGTGCCTGCCAGTTTGAGGCATGTATAAAGCAAATCCATCCTCAGCCGTCACATAGCCCTAACCCCACGGTTATCTAACCCTAACCCTAAACCCTAACCCTAGACCGTCTACTGCGCAACTGAAGCTGTTCACACAGGGTGTGTACCTTTCGATCAAGATGATGCGAAGCACCTTGTGCTTCACCGGTGGCCACCAATGCATAGTTGATACTTCGAAGTATTACGAATGGCAGCAAATATGCTCGCGGTTGCCTCCCTTGTGATTGTGAAACACTTCGCGGCTCAGTGGAGGGAGGTGACGCGCAGTGCACTTGAAATTGAAAACGCATATGACAAAGCACATCAGCTTGAAGAGATACGACGTCTGTGCTATGATGGCTTCTGTTGCAATCATGTCACATGTGGACACCAGATGCCGAGCAGTGAAGATACGGCATAGAGGTCTCGCTATTAAGGGTTAGGATAAGGGTCAGAGTTTGGAAGCACAAATCTGCGCCTGTATTCTTAGCGCACCGTTGGTGTGCTGCTGTGTGCAAGCGGGCACGCAACACATCTGACATCACACTCTGCAGAGCGGACGACTTAGCCAGCCGTAAATGACCATGCTATCAAGTTATCACCTTCTGAAGCGCCATAATCATCACTGGAGCGTTGAATTGCAGCATGGCATACGTTTATAGTAGTACTTTGCAGTACCTGCGATTGTCATTGGGTTTAATTGACTAGGACCTCATAATAATGCATTAGTTCTCAGCACTCCTTAAGTAAACTCGATGTTTCTGCATGTCGGCAGCCGCATGCCTACTTTTGACTGAAGTGCCTGCACCAGATGCCAGCTCATACCCTCCCCCCTCTGTGCTTATCAAAGACAATGAAGATCCTGTCGAGTTTCTGACCTGTTGTTTCAACCTGTGTGACGATTGACAATTGCAATGGTTGACAGTTACCTTTCTAGACACTGAGGGCACACACGTGATATGCATGTACCTCGTCAGAGCGGGTGGGTGACTAATCTTCACCCACCCCAACTGCGCCTACTGACCGGGTCAAAGCTACGGCAACTCCAGCTCTCAGGCCATGCTGGTGTCATGAGCTGTTGTCATCCTTGCATGTCAGCTTCATTGACGCATCTCTGGTCAAGAAGCACTGAAAGATCATGCAATTGACACACATTGGCGCATATATGCATGCTTCAGAGTACATGTTGACACTGGCTGCGAACCAGTAACTAAGAACTCAAGTATACTGGCAGCTGCCAGTACTAGTAGCTGTCACCAATGCAACGCACAGTTTGCGCCATTAGAGGCCCTGTGAATTTCACATGTGATTATGGAGTCAAGTTGAGGTTGTGTGCTACATTCATACCTGCTCGGTGGCTCCATGCTGCATGCGAATGCTAACACGGCCGCCCAAAGAAGCTGTCGACGGTTCCCATGCACAGCCATAGTGATGCATCAGCGCTCCCTTCCTGACAGGCGTCACCACTGCAGTTGAGCCTGTGCCTGCGCCTCGCGTCGCCTGCCAAGATGACGCAGCGCTCAGGTGCTTAGTCAATCACTCATTCCAAGCAGCTCGAGATCGCTGTTGCGCAGCGCGCTCCTTGCAAAGGTGAAGCAGCTCCGAGAGTCTCAACTTACCACTAACGTCAAAGTACGTCTTGAGCACACGTGAAGGGTGCGGTTGAGATCATGTGTCATGCAAGGATCAACGGCACAACAACAGGCTGCCCCCATCAGAGCAGGGACATCACCATCAGAGCAGGGACCAGCTTGCAGTGGACGACCTGCACACTGGACGACGCGCTTGAATGATGCTTGCGAAATGCACTAACGTAATGGATGGCACACATTCATGATGTGCGGCACCAAAATGTGCTTACACAAAATGCAGCAGCCTTCAGCACAGGTGACTCAGCACCCTCTCCATAGTGTGTGTACATGCATACGTCACATCAGGCTGATCTGTGCTTCAGGCAGCAGAATCAGCAACGGGTGGCACAGCAGTAGTGGTGGTGCACTAAAAAATTGCATTGCTTGGAGAGCATTCTTGTGAGGGCAAGTTCAGGGCTAGAGCAAACCTCATGTCAATGCTCGCCTGCTCCGGGCAGCGGCAGGGCGCACAGCAGCGATGGCGGCGATGCACCGCTGCCAATGTGGTCACAGGCGTCGTGTGGGACGGCAGCAGTGCCAGCTGTCAAATGACTCTACGGTGTTGGCTGCTCCTCGATCCTGAGCAATCAGACATCACGACCGCGGGTTGGGTTTAAGCAACATTCAAAAACGCAGAGCATACGTCACCTTAGCGAAGTGCAGCACGACAGTGCTAAGCCCTGACCTGAACTCACTACAAGGCCCCATCCCTAGCTAAACGCGGCCCTAACTCTTGACAGCCACAGTCTTAACTACGACTTGCCTGTGATGAGCGCTCTCAGGCTGGATGCAGCCATGACGGACAGAAGGTTGTTAGCTGTCTGCCACCAAACAGGCTCTATGATTCAACAGATATCAGTATCTCAAAACCAAGGCCTTCATAAATTTGGACTTTTGTACAATGTGAGACACATAGTACAGAGTGCATGTCGGTCTCCACAACGTTGCGCCGTCCAGCACTGCATTCAGGTACGCGGCCTATCAAATACGGATGACTGCAAACGCTGAGCACCTGTGTGCGCATACATGCATGCGACACCCAACAGGGCATTGCTACCGCTTGCCTGTTGTATATTTAGCAGAGCGTTGTAACTATGGCGTTTGTTGGCATTGCAAATGCACAGTCGGACCTCAGGTAGAGAGCACCTGCCAGCTAAGCAGTGAACCAGGACACTGTACCATCAGGGGATCGACAAGCTCTCTGCATGCAGACACAAGCAGAGGAACAGCGAGCTTGATAACAGATACGCAGCAGCCATTCTCAAAAGCAGGGCGCACCTGGCGCAGCGTGATAGGCAGTCTCGACCGCAGAGAGCTAGACCAGCCTCTTGATGATGTTGTGCAAACTTTCACTTGTCGGCGGCCTCTGTTGCTGTGCCAGATTCGTAATCGCCTTGCCATCGGTCCATGCCTTTCAATGCACGCCTTTGGCCACACCAACTTGGCGCCTATGCCCCCCGACGAACACAGCAACATCCTACATGCGCTGCCGCAGACGCTCTTTCTAAAGCTTTTCTTCGCAACACCTGCAGGTGTCGATGCGGCAGTTGCAGGTGTTCCCTCTTTTTGTGTGGCTCTAGGATGCTTAGCCAGTAAGCATTGATTGGCTTTCTTCTTATTTGCCAGTGCTGGGTGCAGCAGAGCATTGATGTACCATGCACCAATGTCAAATTGACATGTCGATGTCATGTGGTTCTTGCTGCAAATACCTGCAACAGCGTACTCATAAGTGGTCTGCGCAAACTTGCATGCAGAATACCTTGTGTGCAGCTGCATTCTTTGTCATGAAAGGGTGCATTGCATTGACTGATTGCATCAACTCCTACACTGCATGAGCGTTGCTCACTATGCTGCTCAGCATTATCCTACTTCACAGTCAACCATGCGCGCCCTCAAGTTAACGTTATGGTGCTTCAGCTTCAAGTTGCTGTCACTGACAGTTCGAAACATGCAGCAAAATGAGTCAAATGTTGAGTGCTCCACTCATACTTATGTAGGTGTTAAATCACCTAGGGAACCCTGTTCCCAACTCCTTAAAGAGCTCTTTGATGAGCTACATTCATGGTTGGTCAGTTTCTCACTGGTCCAGCATAATTGTACATGGCCCACATGGCACCATAATGCCCCCTGGCCTCTTCATCACTCATATATGTGAATGGCCAACTCATATTGATATATCTGTATAATGGAGAATGAAGTATTCCCCAGGCCATGAACAGGAGGCAACTCATTAATGACTGTAGTGTAAATATGACATTGGCAGTGGTGGCAGGACTGCACAACAAACGCCGGAGCAAGATTGGGTTTCTCCGCTTTTCTCCGCTTCTTTCAGAGCCTCATCATCGCCAACGGCAGCAGTATCAAAGATTCGCCGCGTAAGGCCGGTCACGTGCATTTTTCATGCAAGTGCTGCTGCGTGTGTGTTTGGTGGTGGCTATTCATAGTCCGATGAAATTTGCAACTGCAGCTGCAACATCAAGCATAAACAGTTGAAGCTGTCTGTTGCGGACGGTGAAAGTTCAGAACTCTCACAACCAGAAGCACAAAGCCGGGGTGCGCCGGTGGCCTCACACCGCAGCAGCCATGTCAAATTTGGCGGTGCTAGCGTCAGCGGCCGAAACGCATTGGAATTGTGAAGGTGTTAGTGGGCGTGGTGCTGAACACGGTTCAGCGCTTTCACAGATGCCTCCTCCTCCTGACGGACTGGAGCGGGGGCACCAGGCCGCTCCTCACGAGTCAGAGCGTCCATCGACGCCTCGAGGAATGCTGCTACAGCAGCAAGGGGTGCAGGTGCGTTTGTCCGTCAATACGGTTGCACCGATGTAACTAATCTGTGCAGGCAAGTGCTATCAGCTGCAGTTCCCATAGTCGTTTCTTGCCTGTGCGGACACAAATGCTCTGTCTCAAGTGCTTTCTGATGTCAAACTTGCCTTCATTAGGATCCTGGCGTCACAATTGGAGCTGCTCAGTCAGCACGAGTGGCAAGGCGCACCCGGGAATGCATCGGGCAGGGCGGTGAGCGCTACCAACCTCGGCATCGCGCAGAGCACCACCCACACGGCCCATGCAGTGACATGCACAATGTGCAGCGACCACTGTGTGCAGCTCCAGCGGCGCCGACACATGCGGAGATGGCTTTACTTGCGCAAAACGAGTGGTGCCTTGAGCGGCAAACGTGCGAGAATGTACGGCAGATCGCACAGGCGGCAGTGGCGGAGCAGCAGCGGTTGCAAGGCGTGGTCTTACAACAGACACGAGACATTCAAAGTGCGGCTTTTCAAGTGGCACGGATGGAAGTGATGGTACAGCAGGGCATGCAGCAGCTCGAACGTCTGCAGCGCGATCTCAGCGATACAATTGAGGCAAGGCAGGCGGTGGAGAAGACCACTGAGGTGGCGATGCAGCGCCTACAGGTGTCGAGGAAGGATGTTGAGACAGCGCAGCGGCTCCAGCGCACGCAGACAGCGGAGATGAATGCAGAGGCAGCAAGGCAGCTCGCGCAGACGGCAGAAGTGGTTACTCGGGAAGCAGTGCAACGCGCGCAGACAGCGGAGAGGAATGCCAAGGCAGCGGTGCAGCGCGCGCAGACGGCGGAGAGGAATGCCGAGGAAGCGGTGCGGCGCGCGCAGACGGCGAAGAGGAATGCCGAGGCAGCGGGGCAGCGCGCGCAGACGGCGGGGCAGCGCGCGCAGACGGTGGAGAGGAATGCCGAGGCAGCGGTGCAGCGCGCGCAGACGGCAGAAGTGGATACTTGGGCAGCGGTGCAGCGCGCACAGACGGCAGAAGTGGATACTCGGGCAGCAGTGCAGCGCGCGCAGACGGCGGAGAGGAATGCTGAGGCAGCGGTGCAGCGCGCGCAGACGGCAGAAGTGGATACTCGGGCAGCAGTGCAGCGCGCACAGACGGCAGAGATGAAGGCTCAGGCAGCGGCCGCCCAGGTAAAGCTCCAACAGTCCTGCAGCATCAACTGCGCCCTATCACACCAATCCATTGACACTGCTTGTCATGCATGTATCATCTTCGTAGGAGGGCCCTACTGCCAATGAGGTCGCCAAGCTGGACAAGAAGCGCATCACACAGGAACGCATCTGCACCATACAGGAGGGCATCACCACAATGGTAGGGCTGACATGCCAACTGCGCCCGTTTGTGTCCATGCAGAGAGTGGAGGAGCTGACGACCAGAGTGTCGGAGCTGGAGGGCACCGTAGAAGTGCTCGAGAGGGATAGGGACGTGGCTCTCGGCGTCGCGGTTGCTCCCGACCAGGCCGCGCTGTTTCGGAGGGCGGAACTCGCTGAGAGACACTTGCTCGCCATGCTCGAGAGGCTCGACATTGCGGAGTCCCTCTTCAAGCAGTTGTGGCAGGAGTCGAAGCACGCAACCGAACAGCTGGAGCGTCTGAAGGCCCGCAGCGGCGGCTCTTCAGCCTTCGCGACGCTGGCAGGCGAGATCAAGGAGCACGCTGCGAAGGTGGAACGGAGTTGCGCCGCGCTGAGACAGTCGCGGAGCGATTCTCGTTATAATGAGTGGCAGGCCCAGAAAGTAAGCTCCTCGGTTGGATAGGCTCTACTTGTGGAGAATGAGGCATGAATGATACACATCTGTTTTCATATATTAGATGCCTGCCGCAACCCTGCAGACCCTTGCCTTGTTGACCTATATTCATCCAACACTTTGCCACACAACAGAAAAGCGCATGATCAACACTACTCTCATAAGAACAATAATGTGTGTTATGTGTTATTACATGGTGCCATGCCTCCACACCCAGACATCATTGACCTTGTGTCCGACAGTTCAGATGATGATTCTGTGCATGATCCATCCCCAAGGCCTGGGGGCCGCGGCGCCGCTGCTCGCAAGCGCCGTCTTGATTCTTTTGACTCTTTTGATGACAGTCCCCGTTCTCCCAGTGCCCGTACTCCCAGTTCACCCTCTGCGGTCAGTGCCCGTACTCCCAGTTCACCCTCTGCGGTCAGTGCCCGTACTCCCAGTTCACTCTTTGCGGTAAAAAACAAAGTTGCTACAGAGGCTAGAAAGCGGAGGATGGAAAAAATGAAAGCTAAGGGTCATGTCACATTTAGGGGTGGTAGTCGCCCTGATGCATCCAGAAATCGAGGCAAGGGCAAAAGGACAGTACGTGCCATGAGTACTTCTTCAGCTGACAGTCCCCGTACTCCCAATTCACTCTCTGTGGCAAGTAGTAAAGCTGCTCAAGAGGCTAGAAAGCGGAGGATGGAAAAGATGAGGGCAAAAGGTCATATCACATTCAGGGGTGGTAGCCGCCCTGATGCATCCAGAAGTAAAGGGAAAGGTAAGGCACGTGCATCACCTACTTCAGAGACTAGCGACGAGTCCAACAGGAAAGGTAAGGGGAAGGGAAAAGCACGGGCATCGCCCAAACCAGAGACTAGGGACATTAAAGTAGCGCTGAAAAGATTCAAGCAGGTGAGATCTGAGCCTAATCTCTACCGCCCAGGCACTAGTGCTGCAGACATCCATGCAGCAATTGAACGAGCATGGGCTGCCATGGATGATGAAGAGAGGAAGCTGTATTATGACATGCCTATGCCCAATTTTGACGTCTATCTGATTGATCAGGAAGAAGATATACGTGAACTTATGCCAGCAGATGCCAGCAAGCATGAAGTAGAATTGAAGGCGCTGAATAATTGGAGAAGAATGACTGACATGGAACGCTGTGAGTTTGCAGATGAGTCGCTCCTCATCAAAGACATACCTGTGAGTGAGCATGCAGCATTCGATGCCTTCTTTGCAGACACCTATAACGCTACAGAGGCAGAGCTGAAGGACAAGGGCAGACACGCATTCCGTTATGAAGTCATGAAGGCAGCAGTCAAAAAGTGGACAAGGCTGAATGCTGAACGCAAGGCGACCTACGGAGCTGCAGCCACCGAGCTCGATAAAGATGGAGATCAACTTGTTGGCGACTTTGACGTATTCAAGTGGGCTGTGGGACGTCAACTTGGCAATATGACTGCCGCAGAGAAGGATGCTTTTCTTACTCAGCGGTGGACAACAATGACTGATGCTCAGCGCAACATGTTTGTTGACCCTGTGGACGATCCCCGCTACCACATATTCTTTGACGCACAAGAGGATGCCAAGAATGCAAAGTGGAAAAGGGAAAATGGAGGCAGAGAGCTGAGCGATGACGAGTTTAATGATACGATGCAACTGGAGTGGCTACAGATGGAGGAAAATGCTAAGGACCAGTATGAACCGGAGGCGGACTATGACGATGATGTTACGGTAACCGCTGAGGTGCCTGAGCTACTACACTATGCATTCTCATACTTTGTAGAGAAGCAATTTGAAAAGGGCCTCGTAAAATCTGAAGACAGCAATGAGGAAGTCAACAAGAAGGTCATGGCCGCCTGGAAAGCACTGACAAACGACCAGCAACAGGAATTAGTTGGAGAGCTGTGCCTCCATAATTACAAGAATAAGCATCGTGATTACATTGTCGATCTAATCAACAGGCGAAAGCTAGCTGCCACTGAGGCTAACATTGAACGATTTACAATTATCGCTTGGAATAACCAAGATGACGAGGAGCGGGCTAGCTACTACTACTATGGCGACCAAGGCAAGCCTGATAGTGATGATGATGAGGAAGATGAAGATGACAATGTGTGGGCCGTTGATCATGATGCAGTGCAGAACACTGCAGAATATGAGCGCATATTGCGCCACTTCATCTCTAAGGGACACACAATAGACACAGCAGAGCGCAAGTTCTTCGATCGCTTCAGTGCAGATGAACGGGGTGCAGTGGAGAGAGAACTCACCAGGAGTGGAGACCCTGACCCAGCAATGAATGCCAATGATGAACTAAGGAAGCTTTGGGAGGAAATGTCACCTTCTCGAAAAGTGGAATATGCTATTAGGACCAGGGTATGAGTGCTGAAGAATGTAACCCACATTGCAGAAGACCTTCCATACACACGCTGCAGCCATGCATTGGGCCTCAATATAGTTTGGCAATCAATGATACTTGCATTTTATGTCTTCACACTTCTTTTGCACTCACACTGCTTAAACGTTCATGGAGTGTAATGATGCCCAACTTCCACCACTTATGCAAAACTCAAGTGGCCCTGTCCTTCGAAAGGATGTGGAGTGATCTAGTGAGAGCTCAGATGCAGGGTGCATTTTACGATTTTCTGCATCTGGCAGACGCTTCAGCAGGCCTTTCTTGTAAGGAACTGAGTACCAGGCGGCGAAACTCCCATTAACCGTACAAGGTGGCAAACAAAAACTCGGTCTCACCTGTGCGTGCTCGGTGTTGCAGGGTGGGAAAAACAAACACAAAGGCCGGGCTCGCAAATGTAAAGTGTTGAAGTACGTACATTGATAGGGAGTGCTACAGGGGCAGACTATTGAGGGGACATGTGGCGTACCAGACGCGGAACAACTCTCTGTGCCACCGACACCTCAAGCGCTACATAGGGAAAGTTTGCCTCCTTTACGGCGACAGTTATTTTCAGCGAACGTCGGCGCAGGTGCCGTTTACGAGACCAGGCCGATGCTGATACCTGTGTATAGCGTCGCGCAACTGCGGCTGGCCCGACATCCAATGCGCCGCACACTTTCATGACCAGAAGATATGGACTGCGTTGAACAGCAAGAAGTGCACACTCAGAAAGTGTGTCGACCATGGTGTCGATTACATCAAGCACAGCAGGCCAGTCCATGTTGACTGCTACTTCAGTCAACACCAAGATGATGCAGGGCCACCTGATTGGCCTCCTCTGTTGTGTGACATGCCTAAGGGCACCTGGCAGATGCTGTACATCTACTGTTCGGATGTGCTCAGAGTCGAGGATGCGCAGAGTACGCGCGCTCAGATTTTGAGGAAGTTGCACAGCTGCGTCAACAGCACTGTCACCCTCCAATGAGATCTCCTCTGCTCTGAACGCAAATGACGAACTGAAACCGTCGTCGACCTTGACAGTCAGCGTGTGGGGGTGAGGTGAAAGAGCCTGCATCAACACCTCCAAGCCCTCACTCCACTCAGGTAAGACCAGGCGGCCTGGTGGGGGTAGAGGCCCATGGAACATTGGAGCATACCTACGTGCTACTAGCTGCGCCCAGGTTTGTGTGGAAGTGCTCGCAACAGGTACCGTAGTGTATCGGAAAATCTGCGCCACCAGCACCACATCAGACCACAACAGTTGGTGGTGTGTCTGAGAGGTGGGGCGACCGACAATCGGGTGAGTGAAGGGATATGGTGTGGTGAACACGACGCCTTCCGCAGTGGTGCCCCCTAATGCGGTCTTATGCATTCCTGCATGAAACTCCTTGTTGAGCTGAATACATCTGGCCACCTGGGCCACGTTAAGGAATCCACCGACGTAGTTCCACTCCTGAAGCCTTAACGCGTGCGCCATTATCCCTGTTACAACAGGGGCGATGGACAAGGGGTTTAAATTCTGCCATTGCTACTGCTGCAGCATCACTACCATACCCTCAACAATTTGCTGGTCAGCTTCACACACCTGTTGTATAATGTAAGGAGGCCTGTGCGTGGCTGCTGACACGCGCTCTCGTAGCCCAACGCCTTCTGCCTCCTCCAGGCAAAGCTGTGTCTCCTTTGTGCTGGCTCCTCCCTCAGGTTCTGCGTGTCTTGCTGGCAGGCCACAACGTCAGGCAGATTATGTGGGCTCACTTGTTGTAGGAGAGCCACAAAAGGTTCCGAAGATGGCTCTCTGCTCGTCGACGGGTTGGAACAGAGGTCTGTGACTACAATAACACAGATGGTGTGGGGGGACGGGGGTCGGACGGGGTCGGACGTCGTAGGACGTGGGGGTGTTGTGGGGGTGTTGTGGGGGTGTTGTGGGGGTGTTGTGGGGGTGTTGTGGGGGTGTTGGGGGGGTGTTGGGGGGGTGTTGTGGGGGTGTTGTGGGGCTGCCGGGGGGCTCCGATGCAGCCAAAGGTCGCCGGGATTGCCGGGGATTCAGGCAATTAATTATTAGCAGGATTCAAGATTAATGATGCGACAGGTGAAGGTGGTATCACTTCCTGCAATCAACAGCTGCAACGGCTGCCAAGCATTGAACCATGCACCTGCTGCCATTGGAGAGCACAGTGTTCATCAGGGTCATCCGCAACCTCGACGCCGCCATGTATCAGCGTCACGACATGGACAGCCTTCGAGAGACCGGATTGGAAGTCAGCGATATCCACGACCTGATCTCAAGTGCAAGGGATCCACCGTCTGACACGGACATGGCTCAATTTCAGCTCCTCACGTACTATATCCTCAAGGTCTGGCGGTTCGTCCAATACTTGCACCCGCTGTGTGGCATGCATGAGCTCATTTCTTACTCAATGATATACGTCAACACTTTGTACGAGTGCGCTGGAGATATGAACTCGCAAGAAGCAGATATGCTGTTCAGCTCGCACATGGGCTTCCAGGTAGCAGATGATATGGAGCCACAGCTTCTCAAGCTGGTTCACAAAATGCTGTCATTGTACAGAATCCGGGTCAAAGACTGGGAGATTAAGAGGGACGGTGTTGGTTACAAGGAGTTTGTCGACTCAATACTCTGTAAGGACAAGTTCATTGAAATCAATGCACCTATCCATCAGCCAACGTGCTGAGTGACATCATACCAACCAGTTTTCTCAATGTTATCCTTGACGGCAGGGTGCTCCATGATTGTCTGCAATGCGTGCTGCTCCTCATCTGTCAGCATCATGTCCTGCACCTGCTTACTGTCCAGACTTAGAATGCGCGGGCGATTGTTGTCAAACCATGTGGCACTGTGCTGCGCGTAGTACTTGCTCTTCAACAGCCTGTCATCACTTTGTGCTTGTTCAACGACTGCAATCACTCCATACACCGGTGAACGCTGGCCTGGAACAGGATCGAGACTGACAGTCATGTAGCTCACCTGTTTCCTCAATGCCTTCTCCGGATCTGGTATAACAGCGAAGCGCTCAATGGGGTGTTTTAAGACAATGTAATACTCCAGACCACGGTTGACAACGATCATACTGAGCGCATATGTACTCAGTGATTGACATAATAAGAAATGCGAAGGGGACACAATTCGGAAGCGTCATTGTGTCAGGCACCAAGTGTTTTATATATGCGCTTCAGGTGTAGCTCAAACATGGGTGGCTTGCTGTCCCTTCTCTTGGAAGATGAAATGATGAAGGTGCGCGCAGAAGCTCAGGCAAAAATTGACCAAGTTCGCAACGATGTGTGTGCCAAGGTGTCTGAGATAGAGCAAAAAGTGCAAGAAGAGATGCAAGGTTTGGCAAAAGACCTGAGTGGCCAGATGGACGTGATGTCCGCCCGAGTGAATGAAGTGGCAATCATGCTGCAAACTTATGCCAGAAGCGAGGATCACACTGCACTAGGCAATGCAGTCAAACAAGACCTAGCAGCAGTGCAGAAAGATATATCGTCCAACACAGTTGCAATCGAAACAGCTACAACCAGAATTAGTGAATTGGCAGTACAGACATGCAGCATTTATGACGTCTGAAGGCTCTTGATGACAAGGTGCAGGCATACTGCAAATTGCAGGAGAGTGACCAGGCAAGCACAGAACGCTCTTTGTCTAGAGCTCCTGTTTCAATGCGCAAGCTTTTCTCCAAGTAAAAATATCGTACAGATTATAAACATGAGCCTTTCCCGTTCAAAAGACCAGGCGCAACTCATTAGAGGGGATTTTCGCATCCATAAGACACACTGCACCTCGGGAAACTGTTGCTTCCAGCGAAAGAGCTCTGCATCGAAGGCGCGCTGTTCACTTCCTTTGAGCACATAGTCATGTGAGTACCGCAAGGCATGCACAAGTACTAAACACAGAAGCACACAATGACAAGCTCAGTAGTTGACAAAAGAACACTGAGAAACTTGCGGAATGTATTTACTGCGATAATCATTGCGATTCCGTGGCATTGGCCTTGCGTATTACAAACTCAAATCAGGCGACGCGCTGCCTGCGTAAGCACAGGTTCAGGCAGAGCACCAACAGAGGGCGCCGCGCCACCATATGTACGAGGCATCTTGGGACAGAGCTTAGCCTGCTGGGGGAGGTGCGTAGTCATGCGCTTGTCAGCAAAAATCTGCTTGCGCTTCCGCTGCGCTGCAGGCGTTGCTGTCGACCTCGGCACCATGCAAACGTACACAACAGAGCGAGTGTTACGTTGCGCGCGCCCCTTTTGCGCTTCCACGCCTTGATGCATTTGTCCGACTATCCCATAGTACCATGTCCCCCGCGTTGGCCAGCACACATGCCTTTTCGCATCCCCTCTCCAAAAAGAAGTTGACATGCTCCTCCACCGCATCCTTTGGCATCTTGTGCCAATCAGCGCTCCCCGTGTCAATGTTGAAGTGCTGCATGTACTCGCGGTGCAGCACATGGCTCCCTGTCAACACTCTTGTGGTGGCGTCGCCGGCGTTGACATCATACAGGTTGACGGCGCCTTGGTATGACACCAAATCATTACGGGACGACCTCTGATCGGTATGCAGCCAGCCGTTGCCGCGATAGAACCCCTGAATTCGAGGAAAGCAAGCAAGTTGAATGTGTGAGCATTGTGAGCATTGATAGCACGTATCAAATTCCAAACCAAGCAGTAACATGCACGTGAAGTTGCTATAACCATCTTACCTTCTTGGTATCTTCAAACGGCAAATGCAGAGACACGCCGTCAAAGCTGGTGATGAGGTCGTTTGTGCCCCAGAGCTCAGAGAAGGTCCTGATCACACCAGCTGAGCCCCTGACATCCCAGACATATTGTGCATGCCCCAACCCCCAGTGCTGGTACAGCATGGAGTGTATAGGATAAAAATCTGACATTACGGAAAATGTGGCAGGGTCTCCACGCTGCAAACGACCCTCAGTAAGTGTCTCAAATGTCTCCCACATGCTATTCCTCAGTGCAGGCAGCGATTCTGCCGAAATCACCCCAGGCACCACCGCAACTCCATCTCGCTCCAGTGCGGCTTTCACCCCCTCTACCGCAACGTTGAAACTCCTGTATTCCGGTATAAGATTCATCCTCTTGGCCTCGGAGGCAAAGGATTGGGGAGTGAGACAGATAACAACTGTGTGGAGTGGGGAATATACCGGGAGAATATACTGCACCGGGAGAATATACCGCACTCGAGAGAATATACCGTGGGGTATATTCCCCGTGTATAAGGTAGTGTTATGCAGCACGACATGCATCCTGTTCAGTGCTGGAGAATATACGCGCGGGAGAATATACGCCGTTATGTTCATGTAACACAAAGTATATTCCTCCGTGTATATTCCCATGGCCCATACTTTGGCTAATGTAATCACTCTCAAAATATCACGGAGGTCGGAGGCAGCCATTCAAGACAATGGCGATGAAGACCAAGGGGGCAAGCGTGGCTGTACCGCATGGCAAGTTCTTGCCCCTGCTACAATTGGTGACTCTGCAGGGAAAAGTTGCTCATTTTGAAAAGCGTCGTGGCACGGAAGGGTACATGATATGCTTCAAGTCACAGGAGAAATTGGTGCAAGCCATGGGCGGCAGTAATGCAGCCTTTGCGCGTAGCATGCAGAAGTACTCCTTTAAAGAAAGTACGAGGTGAAAACGCATACATACATGTCACATTCGGTCCACTCAGTGACCCGGCACAGGAGCGCCGCAAGTAGCTGCGCCATGTGTGCGGCTGCTGGCATGTGCTGCTTGAGTTGTACTATAATTGAGGTTCATCTCTGCTGTTTGTGTTTGCCTTCTGTTGACTCTGATGCTACACTGTGCTGCATGCATACTTTTTCTGTGCAGCAATGCCAACATCAAATAAAATAGAATTCACTAGAGTAATTTGTCAGGCAAAATTCCATTTTCAACAAGTTGCTTCCAATGTGAGACATTGCTTCCCTTGATCATTGTACATAATGCCTTGCGAGATGTTACTCTGATGACACGCAATGTTTCACTGCCGTTACAAGTAGTGCACATGCGCCTCATGCGCAGATGATCTACTAGCTGTTCCTCAAACCTGTGCATGTCGATCCTCGCAGGAGGGAATTTGTAACGTACCTTTTCTTCGATCCCTAAGTAATTGAAGACCACACACCATAGGTCATAGTTCATGCTTTGCTAGAGAGCAGTTACAATAAATTTGAAATTCTGTAGATCACACACTAGGAGGAGAGAATTATTTGGGGCAATCCCTGGATACTAAAAGGCACCACAGGACATTAATGCAATGATCAAGTTGAAGATTGCACAACCATTTGACCGAACATCAACAGTTCGCTTCAGCTCGCTCTGCGGATGATGGTGCAATCTTCAAACTTCAAATTGGACAAACTTGACTCGAGACGCTACTGTAATTGAAGTACAACTTCAAGTTGAAGTTTAACATCAACTGTCACGCTCAGTATTGACCATCATCTTCAATTTGAAGTTTGACGGTTGCATCACCGTCCGTACAGCATCCTGAAGCGAACTGTTGCTGTTCAGTCAAATGATTGTGCGATCTTCAACTCGATCATTGCATTGATGTCCTGTGGTGCCTTTTAGTATCCGGGGATTGCTCCAAAAAATTCTCTCCTTAGGAAAGCATCGTACACTCGCCATGGCTTTTGGTGCTTGTCAGAGAGGCAGTGCTGCCTGAAGTTGACATGCGATGGCGCTCTATCGCAAGCAGCTCAGATGCCGTGCGTGTCAGGGCACGTGTTAAGCACGCAGAGGTGATCTGTGCTTGTGATCATGTGATTGAGAACCGCAGTCCGACTCCATTGCTGATTGCTGATGGTTGTGCTATACAATAATCACATGCCATGCTGTGCAAATACACATCAGCTGCAATGTGTGGTAAACTATTATGTTTGCATTGTACAGTCAAGGCAATGCCGCCATGTGAAAGGCCCACCTGCTATACGACAAAAGCGAACAGGTGCATGGCACCGAATCCGTGGATCTTGTTTCTGCGGGAATCGAAAGGTGATGGCAGAAACAGAGCGGCAAAGAGGGTGGCGTATGATGAATGGAAGGGGGCAATTCTAACGCCTGAAATGGACACCCCCAAGAGGAGGCAGTTTGCAGTATGCAGTAGAATAATCGGTTCACCGCTGACTCGTGCTGCTAGCCCTGAGCAACGCCAGGCAGCAACAAACCAGCGTCTTGTGGGGGCCTTGGCCCGAGCGCGTGCAAGTCTTCAAGTTCGTCAACTGCAGACTGACGTCGTTGTCAGGTGGCGACATTACATGCAGAAACAAGTGTTGGAAAGGCAAAGAGATGCTCACCCCTGTGTGCTGGACAATGACACCATCCAGTCGCTCCGCAATGTGCTGCAAATCAACATACATCCAGGTCTTGGTGACCCTTGTCGGGCGATGACTGAAGCGATGCCTGTTGGTAGGCTCGGTTACAGAATTACAGCACTGATGGACCACGGCGCCTACGGAGTCGTGATGAACATGGTAAACTTGAACAATGTGCATCATGTTCTGAAGGTCACGCGCATACAGCGAGGCAATGAAGCACATGCAATGGATGTGAATATGAATGGCCAAGTGCACGAGTGGAGAACAACGCGATATTGTGACTTTGTATATGGTGTGAGAACGCATCAGATGATTCACGAGTTGGAAGCCAACAACGGTACACCCCTGGTGCTTACGGCTGAAATCACATCTGCAATGACAGTGAAAGCAGGGGGCGACAAGGTGGGCCTGGTGGTGATGACACGTATATCAGGCAGGAACTTGAGGGCAGCATTTAGTGATCAGACTCTTTCACTCACCAACAAGCGAAGTATAGCTCGAAAGGTTGGGCAAATACTTTTTGCACTGCATAGAAACGGCATGGTACATGGTGATGCACATGGAGGGAACTTCATGCTTGTTCCGGACGGCAGAGTGTTTGTGCTGGACTTTGATCGCACCACGTCAGTTGTCGGTATTGACCGCAACCTGGCGAGCACCTTCAAAGACTTTGACATGCTCAAGTTCATGTCTATAGCACCACGCAATGTGTGGGAAGCGTTCTTTGAAGGATACACCAGCAGACCGCGCCAAGCAGGATGGCCGCAACAGAGGCAGCAGCTTTACAACCTTGTAACAGCGCTCTGGCGACGGTATTGGAGACACTGGCGTGAACAAGTTGAGAGCATGAGTATTTAGTATAACGTGTTCAATTGTTGAGACTCTGCCACAGGTCTTTTTCCCGGTGCGCCTGAGCGGCCCGCTCTTGCTTCCATTTTTGCACATTGTCAGCATATGCACACTTGGCCGCAGCTTCAGCACTCGATGACGCTTCGCTCTGCTGTTCTAGGAGAGCCTTGACATCGGCATTGGTCTTCATCATGATTGTGTATAGAGCGGATCGAATCGAAACAGCAGTGTGAAGCTTTGGTAGATGTATCAAAATAAACTCATTGAGCAGTTCGAATCGAAACAGTTGTGTTTTTTATGTGTTTGAATCCTGGTGTATTCTTGTTCGATTCGATTGGACTGTGAATCTCTAGTGTACAGAATAGTGCTAGACACAAGTGTGCGCGCGCCCACAGCGAGCTCGTACCTGACAGGCAAAACAAATGCCTCGAACACGGACGGCTATGCTGCTGGGGTGGGGGAGGACGCGAAGGTCAAGCACCACACCGGCACCTTGACGTCATCTTGGGCTTTTGTGCCATTCGTGCAGGAGTCGTACGGACGGCTGGGCAAGCAGACAAGCCTTTTTGTTAAGGAGTTGGCAATGCACTCAGCACTGTGCTCAGGGGGGGGGGAGGCAGATGTGTTACGCAAGGCCGGGTTAGCTAAGCGTCAGATCCTCATTGAGCTGAGCATATCGCTGGCGCGGGAGTTGGCGGAGCGCGTCATGGCGTACACACGTGGAGCGCGAATGCTGGGCTGTGTTGCGGCGCCGGTATCCAAGCTCCTAGGGCACAGCGCAGACTAGGCTGCTGCGTTGACGCAAGCTTTTCGATTGCATAGGCAACCCGGCCTCCCTTGGGCCTTTATAAATACAAGTCCATACGTACAGGTACAAATAAGATTCGTTGAACTGTAACAATATAAGTGCTGATCGAAACACTGTGCTTCCAACAAGTCACACCTCACAAGGCCATGAACGCACTGTGTTACAAGCTTGGAGAGTTTGAGCAGCAGCCACGGCCTCTGTTTGAGCTGGTGCCGACGCCATACTTTTTCTTAACGTTTTGGGGGGCACAAGAGCCACGCTCCAAGAACTGAGTGAGATGGCGAGATTCCAGCTGTAGCGATGCACATCCCTCTGTGGGGAAACTTAATGGACGCGGACCACGTGCTCATGGAGTACATGGATGTAATTCATTTGCAACCTGCTGACCTAGAAAGCTTCGTGTATATGAAAAACGAGCTGCTGTTCTGGGGACCGATGACGTTTGCTCTCAAGCATTGGGTTGTATGTGACTATGGCTATGTGCCCAGGGATGTGTCACTCCTGCTGACTGTGGACGAGGCGTATGCCAATGAGATTGATCACGCTTAAATGTATTGCTTTGGAACTATTCTGCTGCGCAGCTTTGTGAAAATGCACGTGCTGCAGAATGTGACACATGAACTCAAATACTGTTGCACAGGAGATGACGCTGCCAGCGCGACTTGCTCACACGTGGCCATGTTCGACGCACTTGATTTTTACAGGAACCAGATTCGAATATCGTCGGATTCAACATTGATTATTATAAAGAGATTCAAGATTATATAATAATTAGGGGCTGCCACTCCATCCTTCACAACCTTGCAAACAAGCAACAGCATCAGTGTCTGCAGCAGCCCCAACTACTGACAGCATGCTTGGCAAGAGGAACATTGTTGTGGAGGAGAATGAACGTGCCGGCAACCTTCGCATCAGGCCCGACTGGCTGATCGTAGAGGAGGCAGCCTTCAAATCGCTGGAGCAGCTGCAGAATGGGAGCCCAAAGGACCAGTGGCTTCAGCTGGGGATGACATCGCCAACAGCCAGAACCTCAGGAAGTGGCAACAGGACGCGCTGTGCTCAATGGCAAAAGCTTTTGCCACTGAGGGTCCTTATGTACTTGGTGTCGTGCCTGGCGCCGGTAAGACACTAGCCTGCATTCTCCTGTGCCTGCACGAGGTGGCACGCAGGTTTAGCACGGTGGTAGTAGCGTCACCACGCAGGTGTCAGGTCTCGCAAACGAAGCGTAGGTTTGATGCGGTGCTGGACAGTGACGGACGCTCATACACGTCCATGCTGTTTGACACGGATGGCAGCACGGACAGCGATGTGCTGAGTGCGTTTGAGGAGGATGGCGCAGCAGACAGCATGCACTTCATTCACACGACGTACAAGTCCGCAGCCAAGGTGGCCGAGGCGCTGAAGGAAAGGGCAGAGAAGCTGCTGGTCATATATGATGAGGCGCACCACTATAACCACAGTCAGCTCGGTGAGCTCACATCGCTGACGAAAGACATACTTCTGGTGTCAGGCACATGGCGTGGCATACCTACGAGCATGATGAGCAGCGATGAGGACAGGCAATACATCATGACGATCACGGAGGCTATAGACGCCGGCATCATTGTGCCACAAAGGTTCATACTTCCCCACAACGTTGATGTCGACACGGCTGGTATAGAGACACGGGCAGAGTTCATCGTCACTGCCACGATGCGCCTCGGGTATGGTCCACGCCGTCACCTACTCTACTCGCCCACCATCGCGGACGCCACGGAGATAGTGCGACTGCTGAAGGAGGAGTTTGCCCAGCAGAGCATGCACATGGAGGCACGCATCATTACCGGAACAACTCCAGCAGCAGAGAGGGATGCCACAATCAAGTGGATGAGTGAAGGTGACCGAAATCATGTACGTGTGATCTCCTCGGTGCACGTATTTGATGACGGCATTGACATTCCTGCTGTAGATTGCGTCTTTATCAACAGTGTTGGAGATCACAACCTCTACATGCAGAGAGCGTTTCGTAGCGTACGCCTCTACCCTGGCAAAGAGGTTGCCACAGTCATGGTGTGGAACACCCCGGAGGCCATGATCGACTTATGTCAGGATCACCCTGGCTGGGAGCAGACCATTCACTTCATGGCACCGTCACTTAAGAATGTCGACAGGTCTGCGGAGAAGGCGGCCATGCAAAAAGCCATCAGCGTCATCCGGAGGAGGATAGTCGGCTACTCGGAGTGGAGGTGGGAAAAGATGTTTGCGATGTGGAAACTGGCGCGTGAGCAAGGAGACATCATCCGGACGACGCGGATCACAGTTGACGGTGAAGAGTACGCTGTTGGGATATGGCAGAGCAATCAGCGCACGCTTATCAAGAACAGCATGCTCAGTGACGAACGAGTCGCCACGCTAAAAGAAGCAGGATTCAAGACAGTGTGTCGCCCCCGCCAGCCATGGGATGTCAATTTTAATGCATGGCGTCTTGCATGCACTGAAGGTGCAGTCGGGCAAAGGACAACATACACAATGGGGGGCGAGGAGTTTGCTGTGGGACTGTGGATCAAACACCAGCGCAAAGCGGACGCAGCAGGCACACTGTCCGCCCAGCGGAGCGCCATGCTAAAAACCGTCCCACAGAGCAGCATGCTAGACGCAGAGTGGAATGCCAGCTTCAAAGCGTGGTGCATGGCACGTGATAGAGGTGGCATGTCAAAGCGAACATCAGTCGAAATGGAAGGCAAGCAATGTGAGGTTGGAGCGTGGCAAGCTAACCTGCGCAAGCGCAAAGACTTACTGCCCAATGAGCGAGTCAACAAGTTGAATCAAGCAGGATTTCGATGGGAGGGAAAGTATGGAGGCCATGAGTAAATAGTGAAAGCTTGTTGTGTGTTTATGAGAGTTGCTTGCTGTGCCTTCTTGTTTGTAGTCAATGTGGTGTGTTCTGCAACTGTGCTTAGTGGCATCGATTGTCTTGCCCCCTTGGTTAAGCATCAGATGCGTGCGTTTCTGATGCACACGTGTCCTGTCGAAATTCTGACCAGCCTGATGAGAAGGCAGACACATCTGCCGGAGTGTTCATGTCCCAGTCCTTCACGGTCTTACCAAAGGGCTTGTTGTCCAAAAAGAAGTCAACAGCTGTCACCTCCGTGTACTTAATAGCCAGCTGCTGCCAGGCGTCACGGATCCACGCAGGCTTGTCAACGCCGCAGTAACTGGTTGTGCTTATCTCACCAATTCCCATGGGTCGATTTGTAATAGCAGTCATTTGATAACAAAACGTGTTGAGGACTTGCTCAAAAGATCTCAATATGACTGAGCTTGTGCCACAGGCATTGTCCACAGACACTGTTACCATGTCTACATAGTCATCGCCTGCATACATCTGCTTCAGTGGAAAGTACTTGTCAGCGCCATAATTTACAGGATTGTAGTGTTGCTGAAACAAAAACTTGCCTGGTGCGCTCTGCCGCATGACGCTCACCACCCGACGGTAGGCGTTGAGATACACGGGGATGTTGCTCCCGTTAGGTGCCTTGTAGAAAACGGTCCAGGCGTACCAGTTACCGTTTAGCTCATGGAGGGGCCGAATGTACACCTGCTTGCCGCCTGTGTACCTGTTTGCGGCTTTTGCAAAAGACTTTAGCACATCATCATAGTCTCCGTTATTGATGTCATCAAGTGGTTTCTTCGACATGAACTCAATCACAAGGTGCACGTCATAGCCCTTTTTCAAGTAACCTTCAATGTAGTTCCACTTTAAGGCTGAAGCCTGCACAGGTAGGAACAGCAATACTGCAGTGAATTTAGAGCCATACGCAATCGCGCGAGGTGCTAGCTGATTATCAAGATCTTGAGCATGCAAACCGATTGCTACAGGCCTACATGGTTCAGCGCCTTTTGTCGCAATGTCTGCGGGTGGGAAGCGCTTCTTCACATTCACCACACACGGCGCACTGTTGTGCTCGCAGGATTTCTTCGATTTTCTAATCATGCTGCCGCAGCACCGCCTTAACACTTTAGTGCTTGTAGAGCGTGGGAACCCATTGCACGTCACCTTGCACTTCGGACAGTCTACCGGACAGCAGTATTCTAATGTCTTCGGCTCCAGCCATGAGTTTATGCACGTAGGGTCAGCATATTTTGCACTGACATGAGCAGTCATGTTTAATGCACATGTGTGTATGAATGGCAGCAGGCACAGCGCAAGGGTACGCCTCATAACACCTGATACAGTTTGCAACAAGATAATATTTTGGTGGCCACAATCTCACACTGTTAAATCGAAGAAACTCAGTATTCAATGCTCTCTAGCCCGTCATACTCTGTCTTTCTCCAGTCAACATAGTGCGGAACCTGCGCTATTGACAGCGTACAGAAAACACCACTTGCGCAATGTAGGCCGTACTTGACATAATCAGTCATGTCATCGTATACGTCGTAGTGACACCTCCGACAAGGATGCGGCCCCTGGTCTTTCGAGTTCAAGAATGCGTCATATGCTGCAGCATTTTTCTGCGCCATCAACTTCCCGAAATCAGACATCTTTTGCGTACGGCACGCAATCTTTTGTGTCGCACTGAATGCTAGAAAGTCATCAGAGTAGTTGAACCCTCCATAGCAGGCGTTGTAAACAACATAGTCAAAAAGTGGCACTGTTGCCAGTTCCTTTGTGATCGCTTTGTGCAGCTGGCGCAGTGTAAACTCGCCTTTCGTTATGCGTTCAACAGCTTCAGTCACGAGGGCGTCCATTATCTAGTCTGTGACATTATAAAATTTCCTACTTAGTATGAGATTCTGTGTCTGACGTGTTACGGTGGTGCTTATAGAATGCGATGGCGCCTATGCAAAGAAGTGCTGTGGTGACTAGCAGTAGTGACACATACGTCTTTGTTCGCATGATATGCTTTTTTTAAAGTTTGTCACATATTATATCTGCTGTTTGAAACAACAGGCGCATGTCTCTTGCGTGTTTACAAAAATATAGTAGTCGTAATGCAGTTGACTAAGCTATGCTGTTCCACCGTGTTGTGCGATCCATGTATGCAGGGTATTTGACATGTTTCAGCAGCACCTTGCACCAGCATAGTGCAACATTGATTGATCAAGTGTTGACAAAAACTGGTATGTGTAGGACTTACAGGTGCAGCAGTTCAGGTCAATTGCTACACAAATTCCATCTTCAGCAGTGGCTGCTTCAAGACAACATAACGTCACTGTCACCGACGTGTATTCAAGTGTCGCAAACGTACATTTGGCAGGACACCTGCTGCAACGCGCACCATACATACAAACTCTTCAGAGGAGCTCGTGGCAGCGTAGTAAGAGCAGACTCCTCTTGGCACGTCAACTACCAGAACTCCACTTTGTACAGTAGCATCTTACAGTCCAGGTTAAAGCGAATTGAGCTAGAAACATTTGATAAGTTTGTTGCATCTCATAATGATTGACTCAGGTGGTGCATTTCTGCAGCTGATGCAATAGCTCTGTTGGCAAAAGTGTCAGTCACCTGCACATCTAAATCTGACAGCAATAACTGATGACGAGCAAAGTCAGTCATCAAATGCACGCGGCAAGGTTTGCTCACAAACTTGGGGCGTAGCATTGCACAATGCAGAGCTTTTATCCTGGCTTGTGCACCTCGCCTGCCAATTCCTTTGGCAGGGTGCTTGATGTGCCACTCTAGAGACAGTGCATCACTTGCAGAATAGTCTATGCAGTCAATCACATATATGAACCGCCATGGGCCTCGTCCTCTTGTCGCTTTTGCTCCGCCTTTGATGGCTGAATTGTGCTGTCTGATGCGCCTAGCAGGGCATACAGTATAGCCTACATATGTTCGTCCATGTTCATTGCACAACGCATAGCAATAGTGGCTCATCAAGAACTGTTGACTATCACCCGATATTATTTCTGGCCAACACAACCTGAGCCTCTAGCAGTCACCAGCGCTGTCAGCTCCGCAAGTCTCTCAGCTCTGGCCTGCATCACTGCACTATGACGGGCTTGCTGCCGCAGCTCACAGGTTTCCTGCCACCTCTGCTCCATGCGCTCGCGCTCTACACGCAGCACTTCATTTGCAAGCGTTACTCTCTTTGCTTCAAGTGTCATGAGCTGCTGCTCGGCCTCATGTTTCCTACATAATTGACCTTTTCCACCGCGAACGTCAATGCCGCAAACCTTGCACTTGCCTGGTCTCAAAATGGAGGATAAGCATTCATTCACACCAGCAGACATGGACGTTCTCTGACAATGCTATAACAAAATTTTCTCTTTGCTTCAATTTGATTGCACAGTGCAAGCATATAACCAGTGTGCCCGCATCATATGATTAGTCACGGCAACGGCACAAACTGCAGAAGTGGAGGCTCGTGCAAGCAACAAAAAAGTACATTCAATGCCTCCAGTGTAGCACCTGCTGTTTCAAAGCGGCTTGCAGAACGGCTTGTGTTGACGCAGGTGCTGCATCTGGCAATGCCTGCTGCAATATCTCACAGCTTTGCACCTGCTGCACTTATGATCTTGTATTTATAGCAGCCCCAAGGTGGGCTTGATGCGTTGGATAAGAATGCAAAAAACTAAAATCGGACGGGCCCTTAGAGCCCTGCGTTGCAGGCTTGTACTAGACTCATGGGGGGCAGACCCAGCGGCACCCAGTCTGAGCCACACCTATCGTAGCCGATGTCTCCATCTCTTGAGCGAAAACGCCGGAGGACCGCGGTTATGCCTCTAGTATACATTTGGGCCAGAGGCGCCCGGTCCTCGATTCCTTGCCTAAGCACGCCGCTGACGTGCCTGGCCGAGGTTCTCTTTCTTGCGTGTTCAAGCAAACGATCTACAGTGTGCCCTGATGCTATCCGTATCCCCATGTTCCAATATCCCCTGCTGCTGCCCAAAGCCGTATCCTCACCACACGCGACTCCGCAGCTCCTGCTCACAGCCAGCATCTCCCATCCCCTTGCTGCCTGATGCACCCTCGCCACCATCAGCGCCACCGCGAGTGCTGCCGCACCTCTCGGTGCTAACGAGCAGTGCTGCTGTTCTTGAGACCGTCCGTCGTGCCACAGACAGGCTGAGCGCATTTGTGCCTCTGTGCATCCGACTCATTGTTCGAACGCACTGATCTAAGGTGCAACAGGCTAATGGCGTGCTCACCAACTCGCTGCAACTGAGCATTTCCCGAAAACTTGAGCATGGCATCCACTACCCTCTCCTCCGCCTCCGCATTTTTCAGCCGCTCCCTGATCTCACACTCCGCAGCAATGTTTGCAATCGCCGCGCAGCCGTAGCCTTGGATCGCTTCTTGCTCAGGAAAGGTAGCCATGGCCTTTGTGATGATCTCACAGCTGCCCGCAGCGATGAGCGCGTTGCGATTGTGCGAGTCCAGTGCCAACCGTGCCGTCACGCCACAACCATTTTGTTGAATGTGGACGCTATGCGGAAACTCCATCATTGCCTCAGCCACTCGCATCCCCCCTCCTGCCCTGTAAAGTGTGCTAGGAGCTTCTCCCGCGTCCAGCAGCCTGCAGATCGCTGCACAAGAATTGCCTTGTATCTCCATTTGCTCAGGATACGCAAACATGGCTGCACAAATTGTGTCGCAAGCGCCAGCTGCGATGAGGATCGCACTGCCCTGAGCGCACTGTGCTAGCTCTGCCAGTGCTCTACACCCCATTTTCGTTTAAGTCGGACGGATATGTCGTCATGGCGCGCAGCAGTACGTCGCAGCCTCGTTCACCGGCAATAGTGCTCCATGTCTCAGCAGATGCGACACCGAGGTACAGCAGCAATTTCATCCCGGTGACTTGAGCTGCTAGGTCGTCTTGCTGTCTCTCCAGGCTGCCGATTATGGCTCTTATGGAGTTCAAAGACATTGTCCCGGTCACTGCTGCTGCTGCTGCACTGTGTCTGTCGCCTCTGCTGCCCTGTTTACCGTATTCAACAGTTGAAGTTGGTTGCGGTGGCAGAGAAGGCTCAGAGGCAATAGCGTACAGGCAAGCAGCAGCAGCAGCGGCGGCGGCAGTAGTAACTTCACCATGCAACGGATTTTATGGCAGCCGCAGGCAGCGCAACAGGAGCACCGTATTTAGTGAGCACCATTGGAGCATGCTTGCTGTTGGATCCGCGGCGAACGATGGGAAACCGCAGCAGCACCAGGTGGGCAAGAGCACCTTGCATACAAATACTGCTGACTTACATTCTTGTATTATGTGGCTTCCTGCTTCTCACCACTGCGTCCTGCTGCCTTGCTGCTGCAGAAAACCTCCACGTGCGTCGAAAGCGGAACTGCAACAGAGCCATTTACACTCTCTGATAGCGAGGACTATGATGCCGGACCTTCAATGTTTGGCAAGAGGAAGGCAAAAGCGAAGCGGGAGACAGCTGCCGCGACAGGCAGTAGCAGTAGCAGCGGTAGCTCAGGAGAGCGGGTCATGGCTGCCCCTGCGGGTGCAGTGCTGGACATCGATAGTGATGACAGCAGTGGAGGAGCGGGGGGGAGTGCATGCGATGAGGGGAAGAGGATGCAGCGCAGGAAGAAATGTCGCAACAGGTTAGCCGTGCTGAGCTTCAAGAAGCTCCCTCAGCAGCTTGCTGACTTGCAATTTAGCCAGGACCAGGCGTCGGCACTGCGGCAGTTGTGGTTGTGGAGCGAACATCGCCTGTTGGACGGTGATGTGCGAACTGCAATATTTGAGGGTGGGGGGCACAGCATAACTTGCCGGGAGATCCACCGCTTTGCCGGCACAGAGTGGTTGAACAACTTTGCGATAGATGCATTCATCGACGTGTTCATTGCCACCCCGAGCAGCGGCAAGGTAGTCCTCATCCCCACCGTACGCAGAGGCAACATGGTGGCGGGGTGGGTCAGGAAACAAACTGCGGAATTGGAGGGTGCTGACCTCCTCGTTATTCCCATTTGCCACGAGTCTCACTGGGTGGTGGTCATTGTCGACCGAAAGCAACAAGAGCTAGTCGTGTACGACAGCTTGTGCTCTGCTTCCAGACCACCTGGTGCACAGCGTCAAGCACAGATGGAGGATATGCATGAGCTGCTGTTGATGCTGTACCCCACCACTCCTGGTTTGGGAACAATCATGAGTACACGGGAGCCGTTCCTAGCAAACGCAAAGTGTCAGCAGACCAACAACAAGGACTGTGGCGTATTTGCATGCGCGAATGCATGGTGCCACGTCTATCAGAAGCAGTTCTTCACGCAGCGCAACGTTGGCTATTTCAGGCAGTATTTGCTGCACATTCTCTCGACACGCCTGGCACGCTGCATCGGCCCTGAGCCGTGAATACACCATTTTACCTTAGGTGTCCCTATATTTCACACACTGAAACCCTGTACTTGCCTACATAGAACGATGTTCCTTGCTGATATGCGGTGTCACCGACCTTGATCGCATCTGTTGACTCTACATAGGACACACTTGCTGCAATCCCAGTCGTTGTCTCGAGAAGGTCGAGGTGCTGGTCGCCGCCACCAGTCTTGGAGAATGGCAGCACTATGGCATCAAACTTGCTCGTAGAGAACAAGTCATTGTTCTTGGCAACTGTAGCCTTGGCGTCGGCCGTCACTCTCGTGCTGATATTGAGCACATCGTTCGGCTCAAAAATTGAGAGGACGTCTGTGGTCACATTCGCCAGTTTCACCCCCTTCATTGCATATGTACCATCCGTCGCTCCATACTGCGCCTTGTCGAAATTGGTCGGGCTGTCTGCAAGTGTTGAAACGCTTGCCTGAGCCAGGGGCTTTCTTATGTTGCGCGCCCGCTTCAGTACTCTATGCACTTTCACAATATATGATGTAGAAGGTGTCAGTCCGATCAGTGTGTATGACCCTGCAGTGGTCAACAAGCCATCAGCTACGACTCCGCCTCCGTCCTCAAGTGCAGCACTGACGCTGTACAGACCACCAGTTGATGCACGTGGTACAGGCCATGACAAGGCTATGCTGATTGGTGTGATGCTGGTGACACTGAGTGCCTGTTGAGGCTCTGTCACGGTCACAGTAGCAGTTGCCCTATAGACTGTAGCATCAGACACAGTCAGGACATACTCACCTGCTTCCAATGCTGTGATGGAGGTTGCCGTGCTGTTCTGCAAGGGCAGTGTTGTGCTGCTTGACCACTGCAGTGTATAAGGCGGCACACCTCCACCTAAGAAAGACACTGTGGCGCTGCCATCATTGGCATCGTACGCACTGCAGGGAGTCGCTGACAGTGTCACTCTGATAGGCTGTGTCACAGTGTACGTGTAAGATGCAGATGAGCCTATAGAATCTACCGCCGTGACAGTGTAGCTACCCGCCTTCAAGCCCACTTTTGGTGATCCATCCTGATTTGCAATGGTAGTAGCCCCTGCAGAGGATGACCAGGTGTACACAACAGGCGGCACTGCAAAAGTCATGGATGTGGCGCCGATATAGCCATCATCAGCACCATAGGCCTGTGCACTGGTCACTGCGCCTGCTATGATTGCTGGTGTTGCAGTGGTGCACTCCAATCCTGTTGCTGATATGACAGTGTAAGTGCCCGGCCCTACCTTTCTGGCACGAAGCCACAGATAATGCGTAGTGCCTTGATTGAGGCCAGTCAATGTGATCGTCTGCGGTGCGCTCTGAGCTACGGCTGCGCCACAGTCTGTCATGGTCGCACCAGCTGAGTTGCTGAGAGAGAAACTGATAAAGTAGGCATACGTGGCATCAGTGCCTAGGGTGGCAATCGACACTGTTACAGATGCTGTTCTCACACTTGTTGACTGAAGGCGGATTGAACCACCAGAAGGTGCTATGGTGGTAGTCATCTGTGTGCCACTGCTCATCAAGTTAGTGTACACCCCGGCAGTGAGTGCGCGAACCCAGAGGTAGTAAGTGACGCCACTGGTCAGCCCTGACAGAGTGACCGTTTGTGCAGTCGTCTGCGCTGCGACTGTGCCGCAGTCAGTCATGACCGCTCCAGTAGAGTTTATCGCCGAGTAGCTGACTACATATGTGTATCAGTGCCAATCGTTCATTATAGTAGGAGTCGCGGTACTCACCCCGAAGGGCTTTCAAACCCGGAGAGCCACACTGCGGAGTTGGTTAGACTCCTTCCCAGGGCAGGGGGGCGAACCCCCCCGATGTTCAACAAAGCCGGAGCTCCCTGGTCATGAACTTTGGCGATTGCCATGTTTAACTACTTACACCAGCTACTGCGCTATCGCCCGCACGCCCACTACTCCTAAGCCCAGCCTCCCATCCCCTCCACCAGCTGCTGCTACAAGTCATGCTACGACAGTGGCACATCCGCAAGCAACGCTGTACCCGGCGGCAGGTGCGTGCAACTGTGCACCGCCGCCATCACCCACACCCTCTCCCCTCAAACCACTACTCGTCCACGTCCATGTTGTCCACTGGCGCCAGCGGTGGCAGCACAAGCAACAGCGCGCCGCCGCCGCCACCGCCACCGTCACCACCATCGCCGCCGCCACCGCCGCCGCCATCGTCCTCCTCCTCCTCCTCGCCTCCGTCGCCGCCGTCCCCATCGCCCCCGTCGCCCTCCTCCCAGGGGTACCCTGGAATGATGTCCTCCACGCCGGACACCGCGCACACGCCACGCACGCCGATGTTGGTGGCCCCGCTGCGGTCGCGGTTGAAGACCACCAGCCCCCTGACCCCAACCCCATGCACGGCTTCCTGAATGGGGCAGATGCGGTGCGGCAGATTGGAGTCGCACACGCGGTTCCTGTGGCCGTGCTCCGCGCCGCCGGGGCGCGTCCGCTCGCCGCACCCCGGGCAGCACACGGTCGTGTGTGCCTCCGGCGTCATGACGACAGGTGCGCGGCACGCCAGCTGCCACACCACTGCCTTGGTAGGAATGGAAGGGCGCCCACGGGCGGGCGTGCGCGCGGCGACACCGAAGAAGACGACGCGTCGGCCTGCACGGCGGTTGCTGCGCCACTTGCGGTGCTTCTGACGCCGCTGCCGTCTGGGCTTCCAGCCGGGCGGCATGCGCTGCCGCCGCATCGGCGCGATGACCTCCGCCACCCTGGCCGCCGCCCTCTGCTGCGCGCGGAAGTGACTGAACCGCTGAATCTTCCGCACAGCGTGCAGCAGCTCCTCGTACATGGCATCCCCATGCTCAGCATATGCGGTGCAGTGGTCGGTGAGAACCTGAACAGGACAGGTGCAAGACGCAGGGTCAGTGCTGTCTCTGTACATGCTTTCTATCGTCCACCATCTGTGCTGGGAATGCCGCGTGTGGTGATGAGCAAAATGTGAGCTTGCGAGGAACGGGCTTTGACGCCTTCGCTGTGTCCCTGCTGCAATGACACATTGTGATGTGAGTGATGAAGTTGATTGGTGATGGAGGGCTGATGATTGCTTTGATATTCAGTCATATGGTACCTGGCGTTTGAGGGCACCAGCAAAACTTCCAGGCCAATTCGGGTCCAGATGATATAGCCAGATTCGGACATGGCGATGTTTATTACACTATTGCATACATTAAATATAATTTTGCAGTTGTAGCCGGCTGGTCAGACAAAGGGGTAGCGGACCTACCCATTAAACAATGTGTACTACTATGCCACACAGTATTGTTAAGGTCCTCAGTCACGGTGTACCCAAGCCTACCCCTGAGCGGCGGCACATGCTACCAGGTCACCCAGGTGTACGACTACAGTTACTGTGATTACTCTGTTCCGGCCATTCCAAGACACAAGACTTAGTGTGGCCCCACCCCGTACCAGCGCCAGCAGCACCAGCAGCTCCTACCAGCTGCTTCAACAAGTGATACCATGGCCTGCCAAAACCCCACGCTGCAGTCACAAAATTACATGGCTGCTCGTTCCAGCGAGCCACGTGTGAACAGGCTGCTGCACACGCACAGCGGATGACATCAAGTGCCACAGCACAGGCTGCGCTCTGCACTGTGGCGGTTTCCCTGTCTCAGCTCACCTCTATGTCGCCAGTGCGCGTGTGCTCGTCCGCCAGCGCGGTGCAAGCGTCGTTGTACTCGTCGTTGGCGACGCGGCGGGCCGTCTCTCCCTGCTCGTTGCGGATGGACAGCGCCCACGTACGGTATATGTGGCCCGACACCTCGAAAGCCGCCACCTCCTGACCCGTCGGGTCACTGACCAAGTCCGCTGCGTTCTCACGTCTCCACTGCTCGCCCCGAGCACCGACTCCGCTCACGGCCAGCACCTGCCCAGGGTCGACGCCAGTCACCGCAATGCCGTCCATAGCCGCCAGCCGCTCCTGGGCGTCGGCGGGGCCATACGCCACCGGCTCCGCCCCCACCTCTCTGTGCACCTTCTCCAGGCGAAAGACCCCGTCCCCCCCCTCGATCACGTCCTCCAGCGTCACGTCCTCGTACCCCACCTGTTGCACACCACGCGCAACGGCCGCAGCAGCGTCTCAGAGCCTGTCAAACCAGTGAAGACTTGGTGTGCACATGGCGGCAGAGGCGTACAAATGACACGGCTGAGGGCAAACAGCATCGACACGACCCAGTGGGACGCAGTCATTGACAGGCAGACCCTCGCATCGCAATCAATCAGGCAACAGATGCAGGTCCAGCCGACAGCCAATGGCTGGTACTGGCGCTGCACTTCGCATCACGTTTGCAGAGGTTTGCTGTTTAGGCCTACTGCAGCTAGCTGATTGACTGAGGTGTGAATCACACGGACTGCAGGTGGGCTTGCAAACAAGAAGCACCAGCTACATCAACATCAGATGCTTCCACAGCACGGCTACAACACTGTACTGCTGAATGCGCCAACACCTACAGCAGACAGACCCCTCACCTGGTAGCCCGCCAGGGGCAGCTTGGTGAGGCCGTGCGGGCCCGGGCGGGAGAGGGTGCTGGTGACGAGCAGGAGCTTGAGCTGGTAGCCGTCGGTCTCGAAGGAGGAGGCCACCAGCAGCGGGGCCTGGCGGGCGTGGCGAATGGCCTTCATCACACCCTTCTCGCTGCGGGCGTAGTGGTTGGTGCGCCGCTGCATGGTGGTGACGTGCGCCTTCCTGGCCTCGGGCTTCATGAACGCGCGGTACCAGCAGATGCCCAGCCGGCCCATCTCGGCCTGGAGCTCAGGGACCAGCGTGCCCATCGCCCTGTGGTCCAGCAGCAGCAGACAACGTGTGTGCAATACTAGTCAGCCCAATTGCGACGCCAAATGCCCCTCAGAGTAAGCACAACCACACTTGTTGACAAATGATGCTGCGCTGGCTATGGAGGCAGATTGTGTGTGGTGACGGACACGTGTCTCCATGAGCAGACAGTTGCTGGTGCAAGTTGCAGTTCTGGCAGTTACATCGGCACCAGTCTCAGAGGCTGGTCACATGAAAGTCAAGCTGTGGTGGGTTTGCCATTGCTTCAACATTTGCCTTTGTTCACCCTCGGTGAGCAGAGGCTGTACTCTAGTTCGTCAGCATGCACACATTGCCTGGAGGCTGCATTGATAATCAGCGTTCGGTTTTCAAATTGCTATCTGCCACCTGGTCCACGAGCTTTGTCAGCCTAGCAGTGTAGCCTCATGTGGTTTATGACATACGAAGGAGACAATCTGCAGGAACCAGTGGCTGAGTGCATGGGACCCTGAGGCTCAGGCAGCTGCTGCAGGGCCCAGTCACTGGCAGCAGCAAGAGGTATGGGTGCCCCCGGGAAGCACCAGTCACAGAGAGGAATCTCATTAGTATTGTACGAAGGAGTCACATAGCAGTAAGTATTGGGGCGTCAGGGGTAGGGCCACTTTTCTACCTGTTCATCAGCGGGGCACGTCAGGCCTTGTGACAGGACACGCCCGCACAAGACATACCTGGCGCATACCTGAAAGGACATTTTTGAACGGACATAACTCAAAATGATCTCGCGGGCCCCGGGCTTGTTTTGCTCACAATGCAATTGCTCTACATCCAAACCTGAGCAAGGCCTCCCAGCTCCCTGCGGTGGTGTTGCCATGATGCCAATCTTTGCCTAGCCTGCACATCTGCGTGTAGTGCCACTTTGTCAAGGTGTGTCTAGCCTGTCAAGTTACTTGCAGTGCTGAATTTGCCAGCATCAATTAGGAAAATGCCTGCTCTCTTACCCCCTCAGGTTGAGGTGCCCCACTAGTCTGTGAACTTCTGTGCTAGCCACGGCCAGAAAGTAGAAGCACGTCATGGCACTCACGTCTTGTCATAGCGGCAGAAGGCTGCCTTCATCTCGAAACGCGGCAGGGGCGCGGTCAGCTTCGGCGGGGCGGGCAGGCCCCACAGAGCATCCCGGTCGGCAGCGCGCGCAGCGGGGTCATCGGGATACGCCTCGAACAGCTCCCCCATAATCTCCTGGTACTCCAGCCTCTGCTGCACCACGTAGTCCTCCTGCAGCACGGCCAGGTGCCGGCGCCAGGTGGCGTGGTGGTTGTCCGGCAGGTCCCTCACTGCCTCGCAGATGTCCGCTATGTTGCTGTAGTCCGTGCCTTCCTGCACCTCCCCCTCGTCATCCACCTCAGTGCCCCTGAAGCCCCAGTCGTTCAGAGCCTCTTGCAGCGCTGAGTCGAAATCAGGGCCGTCATATGTGGTGACGAGGGTGGCCAGCTCGTGCACAGACCTGCGGGCATTGCCAAGCGCAGCCACATGTCCGCCGTCAGCACACTTGTGAGTGGCAGGTGGACAGGTCACCAATGGCATCTGCAGCTGCTGCTGCTGAATACCAAGCTCGCTTACACGTATCTGCTATGCTCAACGCTCAGCCTGCTTATACGTTGTAGATTCTGCGTACAACTAGTGTAGTGCCATGATGATCAAGTACGATTATTGTAGCAAATATATGCAACATGTAACAATACACCACGTGTGGTATCACTCAGCTCGCCCCACGTAGGGTTTGCTGAGCGAGCCTATTAGTAAGTGTCTACTAAGCACCGCTGCACCTCAAGTCGAGGTGAAACTTATGCTGGAATGCGAGCTAATGAATTGACCAACAAAGTGCAATTGCAGACATATGCTAAAGTACCAGAAGCACACCACAGTGTGATGACTGCAGATTTGGTGACATGACGGCAAGTGCTGACACCACTGCGGGACCAGAGCTGCAACCCTCAGACTACCCAGTGTGAAGGTCTCTGCACTTGTGTAGACTGGCCACCTTGCACGCAACATTCGCCACTGCTCTCTGCTGCTTCACTGCAGGCACAGACCATAACAAGACTTTCAATGTGATGGAGTATGTGTTCCCCTGTTGGTCGATGCACACACAGGTAGGGCTTGATCTGTCGAGCTAGGCCCCTCTGTCCAGCTAACACACAGCCAACCCTGTGACACACTGCCCACCTTGTGAATGGGCCCACGTTCATGTCGACCTCGGTGTCAGGGAAGCCCTCCATGATGTGCCCTCGCAGGGCCCACAACAGGGCCCACCTCGTGATGTCGTGGCGGCGCTGATCGCCGTGCTCGTTGATGTACGTCCCAGCGGCTGTCGCCATCTGTGTCGCAACGTACTTGAACATCTCGAAGAGGCGAGGCCGAGGGACCGGGGGGGGCAGAGCTTGCAGGCCGCTGGCGTTGCACAGCTCCTGGAACCGGGCCGCCACAGAGGCAGGCACCTGTTGGCCCGGGGTGAGGGGGGGTGGGATGGCGATGTGAGGGCAGCAAAAAAACATTTTACATGTCATGCAGCTGCAAGGCTAGATGTCACAGTTTATGCAATGCGTTTAGGACATCATGACGCTCCAGCCCCACAGCCACTGTAAGATAATGACCACAGCTGCATGGCGTACGAAAACTGTTTAACTTCAACAACACCATACCGAAAGTAAATAAGTGATCTTCGCCACCCACGTCTAGGCTTCACACGCGAGTGTTGCATGCAATCCGTTGCCTTCTCTCTCACAGGTTGGTTGCAACCTCGGTGCTGGACAGAGGTGGTTGGTGTCTGCGGTGCATAGGGTGATGAAAGTGGCGCTCACGTTGTGATGCTGGAGTATGAAAGGGGTGGTGAGTGCATGCGAATGCTGGCTTTGCCGGAAGGCCCAGCGCTGCTGGCTAGGTCGCACACGGTGTCTGCATCGGCATGTATACTGTGCAGCCATTATGCTGTGTTGCCATGGTGGCAGTGACACGTTGCCTGTAACCTATGCAGGGCCGCAGCTTGTCCATTATCCACAGCTGCTCTCTGTTGCTGATAGTATACAGTGAGTAGCTGTTGGCATGTAGCAGGTTAGATGTTGGATGTGGCAGTCGTGGATGCCACCTAGCTTGATTGTGTTGCTGTGCTGCACTTCCCTGTTTGAGAATGTCTGCAGGAGGTGCCTGTGTGGCTGATGCATTGTGGTCAATTGGTGTGGCT
This sequence comes from Tribonema minus, assembly GCA_017506865.1. Lineage (NCBI taxonomy): Eukaryota > Xanthophyceae > Tribonematales > Tribonemataceae > Tribonema > Tribonema minus. Next base: position 12,826 of record JAFCMP010000518.1, on the reverse strand, counting down.
GTGATGGCAACCTGCTTTTGTGCGGTTCAAAATCTGAGACGTGCTAGCTTCCAGTTGCGGTCCATCTGGCTTGACTGGCCATAGCAATGTCAGCACTCATGACAGTCAAGTAAAGTAGGCTGTGTCTGGCCTCTGATCCGGCTAGCATCTCTGCTACGGTGCGCGGACACCTCTTCTACTTTAAACCACCAGCACCTGTTCTTGGCTCTGTGCTCAATGACATGATATGGGAGTGCCACGTAGACAAGATCAGGTGTCCACTCATAATGATTGTCGCTGTGTGCAACACGGAAGTGCTGCAGGCGGCGTGGCGTTCCAAGCCCTCTCATACCAGACTGCTGAGGGCTCCCACGTCTCACGTTCGCACAACAATAACAACATCCGAAGGGCACCACTACACATCCCAAATCAGCGGCAGTACGGCATGGCCACTTTCAAGCATCACAAAGAAGCTGCAAAATTGTGGCCTGGTGCTCACCTGGCCCCACCCTGCGCCCTGCACGAAACACGCCAGGCACGCCAGGAAGAAGTCCCGGTCCGCCACCGGGAACTGCTGGTGCGCGGCCTGCGCCTGGGCCAGGTGCCAGTCGCAGATGTAGTTGGACAGCAGGGAGGCCAGGTGGCGCACCTTGCCGATGTAGTCGCTGATCTCCTGCATGCGCTCCTGGATGTGCAGTTGGCCATGGCGGTGGAGCACGTCCTGCAGGCAGCAGGTGATGGTCTTGTACCTCAGAAACACGTCCTCCCCCTGGGGCAGTCGCCCTGCTTCCCTCTCGTACGTGCGCAACACAGTGCGCAACACGCTGCGGGTTGTGCTGGGGAAGTCGCCGTTGGGCAGCAGCACGGAGTCGCCGAACTCCCAGTACAGTCGCTCCACGAAGGACTCCTCGAACTGTGCCATGGCTGTGGGAGGGGGCAGCACAAGCAAGGCAGCAGCAGCAGCAGCAGCAGCAGCAGCACCAGCAGCAGGACAGGCGGGGAGGAGAGGGAGGTCAGCACGGGGGCCATAATGATTGGCGGGAGCTGAGGCAGCAGCACCAGTGTGAGCAAGGATGCCCAGTGAGCAACCATGGCACGTGACTAGGATCTCCAGGGTGTGTTGTCGCAGGACATTGCGTCTCTGTGCGAGAATTTCAAGTAAAATCTAGTCACCAAGGAACAGCAGCACATGCAAGGTTTCGTGAGAGCTGCTCGTGGTTGTGCTTGCGAGGCTGTGTTGCCATGCAGAGCTAGCCTGGGCAGGGACACTAACACAGCAGGAAACCATTGTGGTAGGCACACACGAATGTGTCGTGAACATCACTTCTGCACCATGTTTGGAGTGCAAGAAGTGCTTGAATTGCGCTTTGCCACAATGCAAGACTGCTGCTAGTGTCTGTGTGCATAATGAGACAAAATGGCAGTTTGGGTGACAGTTACAGATGGTGGTTGAGTGATAAACCTCGTGGAAACGTGGCTTCATGTCCCAACATTTTCTGGTAGTTCAGCATGGTCATGCTGGTGAGGCTGTGCTGCTTTGCAGAGCTATCCTGGGCACGGATGGTAATACAGCAAGGAACCACTGTGGTTATGCTGGTGAAGCTCTGAAGGCGCTGCATCAGTTTGTGTGGCACAGGCGTGTGAGCCTCGAGTACGGCGATGAAGGGCGTATGTGTCCAGTGCATACCAGAGAACAGTGCAACTGACAGCAGCAGCCCGCGCAACAGCAACAGCAGCAGCTAGCTATGCCACTTTCTAAATTGCCTGCAGCATCAGTAGCTGTGGTACTTGAGCTGTGCTACAATTTGGAGGACGCGCAGTGGCCTAACGGAAAGCGAACCACTCATTTGCTGCACTAAGCGCACAAGAAAAAGCATGTTGCACCAGCCGCATGTTGAGAACACCGCCTGCAGAGCTGCTGCTGCTGCTGCTGTGTTGATGTTCGGAGAAGTCCCTGAAACGATACTGTGCACAACAGCTGCCACAGTTCTCGAGTCCAGCGGCGTCTTTTTCAGCGAAATCACCAGCTTGGCGCATAGCTCACATTACAGACATCATGTTGGCAGAGCAAGAACAAGGGTGGTGTATCGTCAACAGCAGCAACGGCCAGCTGCCGAAGAATGGGATTTCCTGCGGCTGTGATTCTGTGTTTTGCAAGCTGTGGGGACAGCCGTGATGCGGGACGATTAAAGTAGCGTGTGGCGAAGCTGCCTGCACAAGCGGCGCTCCAATCACGGTCGTGGTCATCGACTTCTGGCTGCGGTGCCATGGCCCTCCAAATTGAAACCGCTGCTTCCAAAATGGACTTCTGCTGCTGTCAATGTCTACCTCGCAGGATGCGGGGGCAGCAGTCATGCGGGATAAGTCAAATAACATTTGGCGAAGCTCCCTGCGTAAGCGGCGCTGCAATAGAGCTCGTGGTCGTGGAGATGCAGCTCTGGCGCTGTGGGAAAAATCAAAGGGATGCGAAAATGGACTGCCGCTGCAGCCTGCACTGCGCATTTCGAAGTAGGCACTGCCACATGCTCAATGCTGCTTATTTCTTACCATTGAGTAATCACCGGTGCGCCAGATACGTCCTATAGCCACCGGCCCGGTCCTCTCCTCCTGCTGTTGCTGCTGCTGCCAGTCTGTCAGCTTCAAAAACAGAGGCTCCGCACCTGTGCACCAGTGTGAACGCCAGCGGTACCGGAAGCAGAGGCAGCAAACCGTCTGCAGCAAGTCTTCTGCGTGGTGGCTTCCTCTCGCAGCTTCATTCGTGGTTGTGTTGTGAAACAGCAGCTGAATTTGACAGGCAGTCAAATTGACAGGCGGGGCCACAATTCATTTGTCAAATTGACACCTGTCAAATTGACACGGTCAAATTGACAGGCAAACCAGCAACGGCGGCAGCATGGTGTACACGAGGGAGGAGAGCAGGCAGCTGAGGTCATGGCGCACTTCCAGAAGGAACTACGGCATCGTGATAGAGGCGGCGGATCAGGGTCGGCCGCACCAAGCTCTCATCCCTCTCAACAAGCAGGGGCAGCCCTGCTACACCTTGGAGCAAGCGAGGCAGCGCCATGCCAGCTTCAGCAGGCAGATACGGGAGTTGGAGGCGGCCAATAGCCAGCGCCATGCTGCGGACGGACATGCGTGCAGCAAAGAGGAGGAGGGAGGGACAGCAGGGCAGCAGCAGCAATATCGCAGCAGCAGCGGCAGCAGCAGCAGCAGCAGAAGGTTGTACTTGCAATAGAGATCACACTGAGGCTGCCGTTGGACGGTGCTTCGCCGCTAGTGTTTGTAGTGTCTAATTGAGTGCCGTCTGTCATCAAATTAGTGTATACACCACCAGTACGCGCGCGAACCCACAGAAAGTATGTCGTTCCGCTGGTGAGCCCCGATATAGCCACTGTCTGTGCCGCCGTCTGCTCCAACAACGTCCCGCAGTCAGTCATAGCTGCTGCTGTAGAGTTTGTGGTAGAGTAGCTGACGACATACGTGTATGTTGCGTCCGACCCGAGCGTTCCAATTGCTACTGACACCGACGCAGTCGTGTTTGCAGCAGAGTTCACAGTTATGCTCCCGTTGGACGGTGGTGCAGGGCCGGCTGTGGTCACCAGCTCTGTCCCAATGCCCATCATGTTAGTGTACACCCCATTGGCGACTGCACGCACCCACATAAAGTAGGTGGTGTCACTCGCCAGCCCTGTAATCGCCACAGTCTGCGTAGTTGTCTGTGCGGTAAGTGAACCGCAGTCAGTCATGTCGGCTTCGATAGAATTGGCATCAGAGTAGCTGACTACATATGTGTAGGAGGCTCCTGTTCCGAGGGTACCAATTGACACTGATACAGACGCTGTTGAACTGCTGACAGAGTTGACTGTGAGATGGCCATTGGAAGGAGTGATGGGGACAGCGGTGGTGCGCACTTGGGCACCGGTAGTCATGGTATTGGTGTATACCCCCCCGGTGAGTGCACGTATCCACAGGTAGTAGGTTGTCGAGCTGTTCAGGCCGGCAACAGTCAATGATTGCGCATCTGTCTGCGCGATGACGGGCCCACAGTCGGTCATGAATGAACCGGTAGTGTTGGTCATGGAGTAGCTGATGACATAAGTGTAGACAGCCCCTGTGCCCAGCGTTCCGATCGAAACAGACACTGAAGCTGTAGAGCTAGTGACAGAATTCACAGTAATGCTTCCGCCTGACGGTGCAGTGGTTGTAGTGGTCAGCTGTGTGCCGGTGGTCATCAGATTCGTGTACAAGCCACCGGTGAGTGCACGTACCCAGAGGTAGTAAGTGGTGCCGCTTGTTAGCCCTGATATAGCTACTGTCTGTGTAGCTGTCTGTGCGACAACAGTGCCGCAATCAACCATGAACTCGCCGCTGGAGTTTATCGTCGAGTAGCTGACAACATATGTATAGGTAGCACCTGTGCCCAGAGTGCCAATTGCAACAGACACTGATGCTCCAGTGTCAGACTTTGATGCAACAGTTAGGGTGCCCCCTGCTGGAGCTATGGCGCCTGGTGGTGGATGTGTAGTAAGCCATTCCGTAAAGCCAAGCTCAAGAATTTGACAAGCAGCAGTGCTACTGATCTTTGTGACCACCAGGCGCACATACGTGAATGCAGTGTAATTGGACACTGGAAACTCCTGTACTGCAGCAGCGGCCCACGACACTCCGACTCTGGAGTTTATGAGTGTCCATGTAGAACCGTCATTTGATCCAGCCAGCTTGAAGTCAACCGGTGCAGTGGTTGCTGAGTTGTACCACATTTTGTATGAGTACAAAGCGCCCTGAGCGAGAATTAATAAAAAGTACAAAGACTTTGCAGCAGAAAACTGCACTTGCAGCCATTGACCATAAACTGGAACCGAGTCTATGGTAGTGGAGAAGGCAGTCCCGATGTAGGAAGGGTTGTACTGTGAAGTTGGTGTTGCCCAGTATGTTGTCACTCCCTCATCAAACGCACGCGCCACCGTGTTTGTCGCGTCCACACTGGATGATGTTTTGGTAATGATCGCAGTCACAAGCACGCGGGCGGTTGACGGCGTGGCAGTCGGCGGCGTTGTTGTGTTGGCGCCCACACTGGGGTCTTCATACAAGAAGACCTCACTGATCTGAGTTGTGGTGGCCGTGCCATCTACTTTAGGCACGACCCAGCGCCAATAGAGGTAGCGCTTGCGAGAAGGAATGGTAAAGTTCTTTGAATCACGTGTTCCTGACCACACGAGGTTTGTTCTATGGTCCATCGTGTCCCAGTAGATTGCATCAGGGGATGCGATCACATAGAACTCCGCTGGGCTACTTCCAGTTGTAGTGCCATTGTAAATGATGTACTGACTTACAGCTGTGGCAGCTGTGAACTTGATTTGTGTCCACTCTCCGTACACATATGCAGAGCTGGCAATCGAAGAGACCTTGGAGAAGACAAACTCTCCGCCCTTGTATGACGTACCACTCGTCCATATTGAAGTCGTCGTAGAGTTGAAAGCATAGGCATTAGAAGCACCTGTATTGCTGGAACTGCCTACTGAGGCTGAGTCTGGGTTGATTCGGGCATTAGTCACCACGAGCCTGGGGGGTATTGACGTGTTGGGGGGCGCTGTCAGCTTTTCGATCAAGTTCACATCACTAATCTGTACGTATGGACCGCCATTGGTCTTGGTGACCACAATCCTAAAGTATGCCCAGCGAACAGGTTGTGCCACAGTGAATGTCAACGCGGATTGCGCGGACGCAAACACTGCACCTGTTTGCGAGTCGATGGTAGACCAGTACGCACCGTCATCGGACCCGACCACCATGAAGTCTACTGGGCTGTTTGCCAGTGAGTTGCAGTATATACTGTACTGGTAAATTGCCTTTGATGCGGAGTACTTGATCTGTACCCATTGACCGTACACCTGCTGACCATCAATTATGGTGTAGCTGGCACCTAGAGGGTATACACCACCAGTGTATGCTTCCGCGCCTGTGTTATTGCTCGTCCACGTATTAGCGGTGTTTGCATTGAAGGCATATGAAGCGTTAGACCCCGATAGGAGAGTGGACGCCGAGTACGTTTGCGATTCGGTGGACAATCTGGCATAGTCCACAGTCACAACGGTCGGCGGTGTAGTGTTCACAGGCGCCGTCAGCTTCTCTACCAGCTCCACTTCGGATAGTTGCACACTTACACCGCCATTGGTGGTCGGAAACACCAGACGCATGTATGTCCATCGAGTCGGATTTGCAACAGTAAATGTCATTGCGGAAAAGGTGCTGCTCCAAGTGAGCCCGCTCCTTGCATCGATAGCCGCCCAATAGGTGCCACCGGTGTCTGATCCGGCCATGATGAAACTTGTCGGGCTCTGCGTCAGCGAATTGACATTGGTAATTGTGTACTGCGAGATGGCTTTAGCTGCTGAGAGCTGTATCTGTACCCATTGACCGTATACCTGTACTCCATCTGTGGTGACTGGGTGGTGTCCCAGCTCACAGTGTTGACTCTTCAGGAGTGAGGAACTGCTCCATTGCTCCAGTTACAGCCTAAAGCCTGCGAATGTTGCCTTGAGAAAGCAGCGGCGCTTGCAACTACTCTCTCCAGATACCAAGTGCCATGGCGCCGGTAAACGTGGCGGTGCAAAAGCAGACAAAAGCCTTCCTTAAAGCATGTAGATCGGTTTCTGATCATTAGGCGAACACAAGCACAAATGCAGCTGAGCGCTGCTGCCATTTCAACTTGAGGTGACTGTTGTACAAATACGGGCACAACTCTCCAACTGAGCCCTGGCCACCTCAAGGTGTGCTACGTGCTGCCAACACACATCTATCATCCTAATGCACGTTAATATGCCGCTTCACGACATACGCCCCCATCCATGACGTCATCGACCGTCTGGATCAAATAACAGTGAAGCGTGCATAAGGAGCTACTGCAAGCCCGGCCTACCGCAAATAAGCAATGCAAATCCTCAGCAGATACAGCACGCCTGGCACCACTTTACTGCGCGCCAAGTGTTGTCGATGCGATTGCAACACCTGATTGCGCATCACAAGCAGATACTACCCCTCTAGGCGGCGGCTGCGGCTACACGGTGGCGGCGACACCGGCAGCGGCAGAGCAACACCATATGTTGACGTCATGGTGCTGAAATAACAGAGGGGAGCACTGCCAGTGTGTGGCTATATGCCTCTAATGCTGCACCCGTCAAAGAGGCTGCACCACTTACATACGCCCCGGTAATTGCCTAGTAGTACACAAGCAAACAAACGCACAACCTGTGATGCAAACAGCAATCCACACTACTGCGCCCCCGCTTGAGGCACTCACGCAACCCCCGCACTACTGCGAACCCGCCTGAGGCACTCGCGCAACCCCCCACTACACCCCGTGTCATGCACGCCCTGTAATAGGGATATAACCCCCCCCAACCCCTAAAAGGTCACCATAACGTAGGCGGTGCCTTAAGGTGCGCGCTGGTAGACGCGACTATGCACCTGCTGGAGAAAATGATACACCTGGCGCCTACTCTCCCCGCGTTTCCTTGAACGTTACAGGAAAGAGGCTGGAAGTTCGGCTGCGGTCAGTCTCATGACATATGGCCCGAGTTCCCGCGCGCTACCAACCAGGCTGACGTCCAATTCCCCCCATGACGCCCCCCCCCAAATCGCCGGCTACACTGGCCACGTCCCCTGCTCCAGGCCGTAGCAGTGCTCAGCAACGTGAGGAGCACTGCACACTCCGCGCGGCGCAGCAGCTCGCATGCGTGCCCGCCCTGACTCTCACAGTACGCCCCCAAGCTCTTGGCACTGCTCAGCAACTTGCTTTGCATGCCGTAGCTAGGCCATACTATGCAACCCCAGTCCGCCCAGGCCCGTCAAGTTGACAGCGCTCAGCAGCTCGCATGAGTGCGTCCCAAATAGCTTAGTCCCCAATCCGCCTCCGGGCCTGGGGCAGCGCTCAGCGACTGATTGAGGCTGCCCTTGCCTTGGCAGTGCTCAGCAACTCGCTGGAGCACGCACTGCGCCGTGTGGTAACTCACTCACACTTGCGCTAGGCCAATAGCTGAAGTTGAAGCGCCCTTGCTGAAGTTGAGCTGGTGGTTGAAGTTGAAAGGTCCTTCGCTTGAAAATCTCGTCACCGGTAGATGCGCATGTAGAACGCCCGCCGCTGCGCGCCAAGACTCCGTCTTCACCTCATATGACACTCCTCCTGAAACATGCGGCACGCAAGGCGCGGGGTAGGGAACGCTGCCAAACAACAAGACTTGGATACTTCTAATTGACATATACTATGGTATTGCAGAACCGAACCGCTGGTGCTGTTGCAAGGGGCTGCCAAAAACTGCCAGTGCGCTCGCCAAGGAACGGTGACGAATGATGCAGTGTATAGATGAGACGTGCCAGATGCTTGTCGCCTTTAGTCGCATGACCTTTATAGCGGTTTGCAAATGAGGGCAGCTGAGCCGTCAACTCATCCGGCTCTGCTGCATCAATCGGGCATATGAATTCCAGCGTGCCATTGGAAGCAATGTGTACCACATAGCCATCACAACTATCATCAGAGCCATCTACCCATGCAGCCAATGAAACTCTTATGATGTCACCTTTAGCATATGGGCATTTTTCACGTGGTGCTGGTGCTGCAGCCGCTGATGGCCTGTCAGCCGGGTCACGGGGCACATGCTGTTGATCACGCGTAGGCAAGTGTACATCTGGTGGAGGCGGCACCGCTACTTCAAGTTGTCGCTCAGTAGCCAACTTCAGCCTACTACAGTGGATGTACTTCAACATGACTTGCCCTGCATGCGTCGCCCGCAAAACATATGTGTCTAGCCCAGGTATCCGCCTTTCTACTACAATGGACCCAACCAGCGTTCTGCTTTCAATTTCTTACTCAGCCCCTTACGAACGGGCGGATAGTGTACAAGAACATGATCTCCAGGTTCAAAGCGACGAGCAAACCCTTTCTCCTGTGCTGCCGCCGCCCGTAGCCTCTCCTCCTGCTCTTGTAGTGACACCTGTACCAGCCTGTGTCCTTCCTTGATGAGCTCATGAATTACGTGCAGGTGCTCAGCTGCTGACTTCCACCTGCGCGACAGCTCAGGTGCACGAAGATCTCCCAACATTGCCTCGAACGGCAGCAGGGGCTCACGCCCATATAACATGCGAAACGGTGACATGCCATACGTCGTGTTTGTGCAAGCTCTGTGGTTGAAAAGAGCCATGGGTAAGACTGAGTCCCAATTCTTCTGGTTGTCTTCTACCATCATTGCCAGAAGGTTGACAAGCGTGCCGTTGGTACGCTCAGTGAGACCATTGCATGCAGGGTGGTAAGGGGATGTGAAGCGCTGCTCAATGCCCACTAACCTAGTTAGCTCTTTCATCAGCAACCCCCTGAACTCCTTAGCATTGTCACAGAGGAACATTTGAGGGCACCCGTGCCTTGGTATGATCTCACTGACTATGACACGCGCAACAGTGACTGCTGATTTGTCAGGTATCGCAAAGGCCTCCGGCCACCTAGTCAGGTAATCCGTGAAGACCAAAATGAAAGTGTTGCCCCTGGCAGTCTTGGGCAGCGGTCCCACAATATCGAAGCCTACCAATTGAAACGCATGCTGTAGATCTACATCTCCAAATCCATGCACACGCATATCGCGCTTGGACTTGCGCTTTTGGCATGCCAGGCAAGTCAGCACCCACTTGAAAACATCAGAATACATGCCAGGCCAGAAATACCTGCGCCTCACTTTGTCATATGTGCGAGCAAAGCCACTGTGACCTCCACCAATCGCACCATCATGACATTCCTCAAACACGCGCTCTCTTAGTGACTTCGGTACCACTAGCAAGTCTGTGCCTGTCTTGTGGGACCTGCCACCAGCAGCAAAATGCATTCTCCCATTGCGCATGTAGTAGCCAGCGCGCTCAAATGCGCGAGCATCCTCAACTTCTCCAGGTGAGAGGCCATGTGGGGGACCACCTTCTCTTAGTCTAGTAGTCAAGTACTTCGCTACTTTCCCCAATACCGCATCCTTGCTCAGCGAAGATACCAAGTCGCCCGCTTCAAACACGGCGCGATGTCGTTGCCTATTACCATCTACTTTGCCACCTGTATCCTTGTTGTTGATGTCTTCATGGCCATCCTCCAACTCAGCCTCAAGGTCCATGTTCTCGTCGCCATCTTCTGGGAACAGCTGAGCCACCCTGCTTGCTGTGATGTTGATTGACACTATCTTCACTCCAGCTGCATCGTCACATTCACAAGCGGCAGGCAAAACAACAGACGAAAAATTTCCCGGAACAGGTGCTGGCCGCTGTATCCCCCCATGCTGCGAGGTCGTCGCTGCATCATTAGAAAAGGCCACACCTGCAGACACTGTGACGAAAGCGCCATCCCTGATACGCGAGAGGGCGTCAGCATTACCATTCTCTCTACCAGGCCTGTGCACAATGTCCATATTGTATTCTTGCAGTTCTGATATGTAACGTTCCTGCCGCTTGGTGCGCGGTTCTGAGCCACCCATCAAGTGCGCCAATGCAGAGTGGTCAGTTTGTAGGATGAACGTGTTACCATTGTGCAAAAACTGTCTGAAGTAGTGAACTCCTTCCATTGCTGCTAGCGCTTCCCTATCATAAGTACCATAATTGCGTTCAGCACTTTTCAAAGTACGACTATAGTATCCTATCGGGTGCTCTCCGTTGGTGGGGCATACCTGCGTTAACACCGCTCCCAGTCCATAGTCAGAAGCATCAGTCTGCAAAACCAACTTGACTGAGCCATTGAGGATGCCTTTCAAATCGGGATGTGCTAAAACAGGGGATGTCTTCAAGGCCTCCTTGAGCACCTGCCACGCAGCAATGCAATCATCCGAGAGCTCAAACGGTACACCTTTGCGAGTAAGGTTGACCAGGGGCTCCGTGATTGTTGAAGAATGGGAGATATACTGCCTGTAGTACGCTGCCATACACAAAAAGGAACGTACATCATGAAGGTCAGAGGGCAAAGGTATCTTCTCAATTGCCTCTACTTTTGATGGATCAACGCGCTTGCCCTGGGCATCTACGACATGACCCAGAAATTTGACCTCCCGCATGGCGAAATGACACTTGGATGGTTTCAGCTTTATGCCTACTGAGAGCAGTCGGCTCAACACTATCTCCAAGTGCTTCATGTGCTCTTTGAAGGTTTTGCTGAAAACCAGAATATCGTCAATGTACACCAGGGCGTACACCCACAGCGCATCATGCCCCATAGCAAGCTGCATTAGACGCTGAAAAGTAGATGGCATGTTCATAAGCCCCATAGGTCCCACCTTCCATTGATAGCACCCCCATTTGGTTTGAAAAGCCGTTATTGGTCTGGATTCTCTGTCCAATTCAACATGCCAAAATCCAGCAACCGCGTCCATAGAGCTAAACCACTCAGAGCCATTCAACACTGAGTGCACCTCATCTATGCGCGGCAGCGGAAACCCATCCTGACCGCCACCACGCTCTTTCACTGCTTGATTAACCGCCCTCAAATCCTGCACAACTCTCATACCACCGTCTGGCTTTGGTATTATCATGAGAGGAGAGTTCCAGGGTGAATTTGACGGCTCAATCACGCCCTTCTTCAACAAGAAGTCAATTTCCTTCCATAAAACTTCAAGTTCTTTCAGACTATACTTTCGCAATCTGGAACGCACAGGCCTAGCATCTCCAACATCAATATGGTGGCGGACCAACGACACTTTTCCTGGCCTACCATCATGTGAGAAGATCCCCTTACGTGCCATTTTGCGAAGCAAATCTGTCAACTGCATTCGTTGAACTTCCGTCAAGTGTTCCAATTCCCCAACACGGAACGCGGCAAGCCATTCCAGCTCCCGTGCCCGTTGCACTGCTTCATCGTCCGTACACTCTTGAGCTGCAGATGAGTCAGCACCAACACCAGGTTGCGATTCTACATCAACCTTCGCTTCCTTTTTTGGTTTATTGTGAGTTTCAGGGACGGCAGTGCAAGGAGCATTTGGCGGCGGCGGTTCTGCGGGGGGCCGCGCCTTGTGCACTATCTTGTCTGCGTGGGGCTCCTCTACACTCAATGTTTGCACTCGTGAATCAGAGACTGGGTTTAACTTAGCCGAATTGACTTTGTCTGCCATGCTGCTAGTTGAAGTAGTTGACGTTGAAGTAGGGTTCACCTGTGCTCCACACCCCCAACCTACGTCGCAGCTCTCAGCAAACAGAGCCTCCGCTGCCGTTCCCGAAATGACATTTGGCGCCTCCGCTTGCGCCTCAGCTGGTGTCACATAACCAGCAGCAACCATGAAGCAAACCGTGGCTAGACGATCATTGCGCTCTATCTGTGCTATCCTCGCTTTGATCGCCGTCAAGCGCTTTTCTAGCAACTGCTGTTTCTCGTCTTTCTCCTGTACTGAAGTCAGTGCTATTAAGCTCCATGTGGTTTCCACTTCACATCTGTGTGATTGTCGCTTCCACAAATCCTCATCTAGCAAGTGCAAGTGCCCAAGCTTGACGCCCGGTTTCAGCTTACCGGTACGCTTGACAATAGTGAGATTTATAGTGCTGGTGTGCATACCCTCCTCTACCAACACTCGCCGCCGCCGCACAGCCCAATGCCCCCGTGGGTCAATTGCCCCTTCGAGCACATAGTTCCCCGGTGGTGCGTCACCGGTCCAAGTCACCACAACTGCAATTCCATCCGCTGTAGCTTCTGTGACGGGGTACTTCTTGGCTATATAGACAGTAGCTTGTTTTTGCAAAGCAGCCCCTTGCTCTGCAACCAATACAATGTTGTCCCATCCTGGTAGTTCTGTTTCGGCGGCAGCGGCCAACTCAGGGTTGTCTGACACTTGATTCTTGCCAAAGC